>OW052207.1:6923745-8160940 GCA_932527185.1 Ecliptopera silaceata | reverse complement strand
AACAGATACCAAGGTTAATATATATATTAGGCAAAATGATATGTGCTGTGTAAATAAATTTTACTACTTAAAAGTGTGGAAATCAATAAAATCTACAGCAATTTACCGCCATAAAACGCTTCCTGCATTATACTCGGTTGCAAATACCGTCGCACATAGGGTCGTTGCATGGTTGCTGGGTAAACTGACGGGTATCGTGGGAACCCGCAGCTTTCGTGATTGTCGAGACAATAAAAAAATATGACGAATACGTACCATTACGCTTTATTGGGACATTTCAGGCGCACGGTAGGAGATGGTGCGTATGGTTTAGTTTTTGCGGGGATATTTTAAAACAAAATTGATGCTACGTAAGGCATTGTTCTACAGTTGTCCAAAACGGACAATAAAGATGAAAGGGAGTCTTTTGCCACGCTGTTTATTTATAATTATTTGGGCTTCATTTGTGACTCTCCAGTGTTTATTATATCGTTGGTATCGAGAATGTAAGTTATTCTACATTTAGGTAAAAAATATCAGGCATATGGGTATTCTCCACTCCACTTGTTAATAACACAAAATATGAAGTGTACCAAAATTAGGTTATTAAATATAGATACGTTGAAAGTAGTAACATAATAAAATATGACATCAAAACAGAAAATATAAAAAGTGTTTGCTAATCATCGCTGCAGAATTATAGATAAGTAATCACACCAAATCACAAAACGCTTGGTCACCGCAACAATAATCCATGGGATGGAATTATTCGCTGACATGAAACTGGATGACACGGAAAAATTGCGAAGGTCGTGTTTTTACATTTAAACCGCTTCAGGTATATTTGTTTTGTCTTTATTTAGATCAATTTAGAAACATAGTTTTTAGAGGTCAAAAAGAAGATTTTGGTAAATCAATAACTGCCATTCAAATCAATAACAGCAAGAGTGATTAGTGAGGTTATTACAATTTGCCCCACCACCGGTGCAAAATAAGGAACAAATTAACTTATGTAGTAGGTAACTTACATAGTGGACGTATCTAGATTTTATGTGTGGTCTTTCCTTTTACTAGTAGTAAGTAGTAGATGGCTTGGGGTCTTGCAGTGTGTGTGCATGGATAGTTTCTTGCATTATGAAAACTTACCTAGCGTTACATCCCACGTCATCTTTGGAGTAATTGAATTTTTATTTACCCTACTAGTAGCTAACCAGGGGTATAAACCCCTTCATACATTGGTTTTGATAAAAATGAGAAGCTACCAAGTAGGCTCTTTTTCGTGTTTTTGTAGTTATTTAGGGTAATGAATATATAAGGTAAGTTTTCTTATAAAAGATTACCTAAAATTGATAGATATACACGTTTCGATGACTTTTGATTTTGAATCAATTATTTTTTTCATTTTTGTACGTCTTTATGGTATAAATAAAACCTCCTCTGAAAATGTATCAAAGTTTTTGACACAAGGATTTGAATATCCCGCTTGTAAAACATGCACATACTCCGATTGAAAGTAGTTCATGATGATTTTTTCTCTGTGGTGTAAAAGTCACACAAATCATGTCATTGTCAATTAATTCAAACAATCAAAGTCAAACAAAGCCAGATGATTCGAATCGAAAAATTACAAAACGATTTCATACGATACGAATTGGTCAAGAGATAAATAGTGAAAAGATAACGCGAGCAAAGCATCGTTTGTTGTTGTGCTGAAACGCGCGTAAACTTCAACAGGCGTGCAAATTATCAATTTTCCGTTTTTTTCTGTAGGTTACTTCAAAGAGTGCACGAAAGCCAAGGTAAGCCAATACACAGTGATGAATCTGTAGGTATCATATTACTCGTGAAGTAATTTTGTTCTCTGTTATTATGTCATAGCTGCTAATAGATAAATCGTCAATGTAACAAGGCTAACTTAATGGCTCTACAGTTATAATGAAAACTGAGAAACTTTCACGTCAACATAATTAGTGTTCAAGTAAACTTAGTAGTATAAAGTTAATTATTTATCCTCCTTAAATCGTGCCGCTAAGGATTTACGAAAAGAAAACAATACATACCGTCAACTCAAATTTTATATATTTTATTCACTTTTATACCATCATAAATTTTAAAAAAAGCTTTTTTCTCTACAGAATGATGTCAAGTTCAAGACTGGCACTCCCAGTGGCCCTTGGTCTATCCTTGGTCACAGTCACCGCTTTTGTCGTGTACTATGTGTTCAGAAAAGATGAAACAGAGAATGGAAGTGAAGTTGTCAAGACTTCGAAAATGAGTTCTATCGAAATTAAAGTGTCTAAGAGCATTGTTCCAGCACTGATTGGTAAGTTTATTTTATTTAGCAACAAAATCCACAGCTCTTCAAAGGATTTAAACATAATTATAAAAAATTCAGCCTATAACAACATGATAGGCAAAAATTAACAACAAAAGCTGAAAAAAATTGATTGAAAAGCATTTTTTAATTTCAAGTTTGATGTAAAAATTAAAAGAAAATTATTGTTTCTTATAGTATTCCTGCCGGTATATGAAATATAGTTTGAAGTCACAATTTGAAGTCTCCGAGAATCCAATAAGAATGTACCAGATAGGGCACATTTTAGTCACACTTATTAGATTTGCTCAGTGTATTGATACAGTTTGTTAGGTATTAAACCTTAAATACAGAATCAGAACCATCAGATAAGTTTATTCCTTTCTCTGATTTATGAGCTATAGATAAACAATTTATTGATCTTCACAAATAACACAAAATGGGAGACTAGCACACAATAATTTATGATCAACTTGTTTTTATAAATTCTGGTTATTGGAACAAAATCTACTAGGTCACTACATCTCATTAAAATATATTACAGGTCGCGGCGGCACAAACATAAAAGAAATAGAAAAGAAAACCGGTGCAATGATAAGCTTCAAAAAGTTCACCGACGCTGATTATGATGTCTGCATGATCCGCGGCCGAAGTCAGGCGACGCAGCTAGCTGAGATGTTAGTTCACGACTTTGTAAATCAACAACCTTTGTTGTGTGATGATACATTATCTGTGCCAAGTTGGTCAGTCGGACGGATTATAGGTAAGAACTAAAAAAAGAACAAAGATTGTGTGACATATTTAGATGTTCTCTAGATCATATTAATTTAGATTCTCTAAATTAATATGTTCATGACTTCATAAATCAACAGCCTTTGTTGTGTGATGATACTTTATCTGTGCCAAGTTGGTCAGTCGGACGGATTATAGGTAAGAACTAAAAAAAGAACAAAGATTGTGTGACATATTTACCTAAATGTTCTCTAGATCATATTAATTTAGATTCTCTAAATTAATATGTTCATGACTTCAAAAATCAACAGCCTTTGTTGTGTGATGATACTTTATCTGTGCCAAGTTGGTCAGTCGGACGGATTATAGGTAAGAACTAAAAAAAGAAGATTGTGTGACATTTTTAAAGGTGATCCTCTATATAATATTTAGGGGATTTTGTGTAATGAACATAAGTCTTTGTTCTGTGTTTGGGTGTTAATATATATTCTATGAATGTATTTACAAAAAAAAAGTATATGAGTATTCTATCAGCAATCTAGTTCCAATAGTACACAGCTGGCTTAGTTTGAGACTAGAGTGTGATGTGTGAAATGTCCATCAATATTTATTTATAAGTTTATAAATTATACAGGAGCTGGTGGAGCTAACGTGAATGACATATGTCACCGCAGCGGCGCTCGAGTTAAAGTCGAAGGCCTATCAACTGATAAGACGAGCGAACGGATCATCAAAATGCGAGGCACTAAGGAACAGATCGCAGAGGCTAAGAAACTAATTGATAACTATGTAAGTTTGTGTTTGTATCAATTTAAAAGCTTAGCATTGAGATATATTTTGTAAGTGCTCGATCTTCTATGATTGGGTCGTGAGTTTGATTTCAACCAAGAACAAACATTTGTGTGATGGCCATCATTGATGTTTGATATGTGTATGGGTGCTACTATGTATTTTAAGTACTTACAAAATAAAAAGTATAGGTACATTACTACTACTACAAATATGTTACAATCTCCTAATTTCCGTAGTACTGTTTTGCTTAATTTGGGATGAGATGTGGAAACCTTTCCAGTTTTCATTCATTTACGGTAAAAAACCTCCTGGTTTTAAACCTTATTGAGGTGGTAAAGTTCTCTTTGGCTAAAAGCAGCACCTAAGCTAAAACTTTGTTTTACTGACTGTTTTTCTTTTTAATTAACCCATGAAAATGTCCTGTTATAAAGGAAATAGGTTTAATCCCCCATCTACAATATCCACATTCCAAATCCAAATTAATGTTGGTCCCTAAGGTATAATGAGCTTTTTTGGTCCCTGTTTACGAGGAATAAACTAGCTCTTTTTGAATAGATGTGATAAAAACGCCCGTTCTTCTAGGCTCTGGTTGCGTAGAACTGGCACCTAGAATCACCTAGTATGTAAGACGATTCTAAATGATCCTTGTGATATTATTGAATAAAGAAAGATTTGACTTGACTTGACTTAATCCCCCATCTTTAAAGTTATCTATATCCCCAGGTGGCCCAAGAGAAGTGTCGTCGTGAAGTGGAGCAGTGCAAGTCTCCCCGGCTCGCCCCCCGCGCGCACTCGCCGTCCCCCTCGGCCTCCCCTTGTCCCCCCGACCGCGACGAGACAGGTGACAGACCGCATGCCAAGTACAAACGACCCGGTAAGACTAACTGCATGCTGTGTTCACTTCTCTCTCTGAGACGATTACTCATTACTGAGGGTCGCGACTTCTCTTCATGACCTTCTCCTTGATCAGGTCTCAGGTCTCCCCATTTCTTTAGGCCCTCAGCGACATAAAAAGCTTGGTAAAGTTGGGGTGGTGCGCCCTTGGTCTGTCCAGCGCTGTGTTCACTAAAAAAAAAAACAAATAAAAACAACAACAACAAACATTGTTGTGTTGTGCAGAAAAAAAAATATGTGCAGTAAATACTTTTTCTTACATGAATTCAGTAAAGAAACATGGGTGGAAATTGGAATGAAAAAGCAATTTTTTGTTTAATTCAGTACACAATGGATTTGTATTAGACTGCTTTAGAACTTAAAAAAAAACAGTGCTTTTTACAGTTAATTTGAAAATAGTAGGGATTTAAGAAAAGATCTGCATTTTTTAAAGATTTGATCTAGTCTTGATGGGAAGAATGAGGTTGTGATAAAAATTAGACCAATGTTTCTTTGCTGAATTCATGAAAGATTAAAGGTGATTAAGGCATATGGATACTTACGTTGTTTGGTGTACGAGTTCGTTATAAATATATGTTTATTGTTTAATTTATGATAAAAAAATTATCTCATGCGATTTAGGAAGGAAAATCGGCCTCTTAATGGCCATTAATTGTTATATATCGTTGTCTGTTTACCTCTTTGTTATGTGTGACGCAAAAATAAATTAAACCTTCTGTCGTTGACAGTATTTCAAGGCAATTTTGATAATTTTAAGTAATTGTGGTAAATTAGGATCAGGAGACTGGCAACACGAAGACATACCTGTCACTGGCAATACAAATGGACATGAGACGAATGGTGATGTTGGTAAGGAGTTTTAAAGTCAGTTGGATCTTTTGGGACTACATTCTAAATAAAACTAGAAGGGATAAGCAATCTTTAGTTAGTACATCAATATTTAGACTTATTACTGCAGTATTTGGTAGATTAATATATACATAGTTTTCATTAGACAGAAGTTTGTTTGCTTATAAAGTAACACGTAAAGTATCTAGACTTACCTAAAATAAGATTTTTTTTATTTTAATAAATAAATAAATAATGCTGTCATAATAATAATACATTGAAATAAAGTAGAAAAAAAAGACTAGATACATGATTAACTCAGCTCTTGATAAACCTAAACTAAGGTTGCAGTAATGATAATATTTTTAGAACAACACACTCAGCTTTTACCTACCAGGACACCCTGTAGATTAGTAAAATATTAGTAACTATTTAGTATGCTCATTTAGTATGTAAATAAGTTGTAATCTCAGCTCTAATAACCTTGACATAATCCTTGTTGAAACAACCTTGCATTATAATAGAAATTTGTCATAGATTTCATGAGTGCCCCGCGTTTTTTTGACATTCATATAGTAAAGTATGAAAAAAAGCAGTACTCCTAAGTTTGTACATGTGTGATTTTTATTTAGTTTTTTGTTCCCGAATTTGTGTTTTGTCCTATTTGTTTTTGTGATGTCCGTTTTTGCGATATTTTTTAGTATTGGTTCTGTGTGATTTGCATAATTAGAGGTAACACTGGGTATTTAGTATGGAGTGGTTTTTTATACATATTTTTTTATGTTACTACATCAAATGGGATAGTGGTAACACAGGGTACATTTTTAGTATAGAGTGGATTTTTATACATCAAATTGTGGGTGGTCTTCATGAAGCAAAAGGAGAGATTAAAAAATATAGATTACTCTGAAGTTTTTATGTTCCAACATTAAATGGGGCAGTGGTAACACTGGATACATATTTAATTATTTAGTAAAGAGTGTTTTTTTATACATCAAATTGGGGTCTTCATGAAGCAAAACAAGATTTTCAAAAAATATATTATTCTCAAGTAATTTTATTGACAGACAAATAAAAATTATGATTGGAAAATGCAAGTTCGAATCTTGCAAGACATGCTTTCAAATTACACTTTAAAAACTCCTTAAAAATAAACCTTAAGCTTTTTGATATATCCTTTTATATTTTATATGTATGTAGGTATAATACAAAATTTCTTTGTAATGTATTGTACTAAGTATGTCAGTCTTCTAGTACCCATAACACAAGCTCTGCTTAGCTTGGGGCTAGATGATGTTGTGTGGATTGTCCAGCATTATTTATTTATATTCATAACTTAGTATAATAAAATAGCTATTTATTTCTCAGAAACGAGCACGCCATCGATCGAGGTGTACGTATCAGCTGTTTCATCCCCGTCTCGGTTCTGGGTCCAATTCGTGGGCCCACAAGTGGGACAATTAGACGAATTAGTCACACATATGACTGAGTATTACGGGAATAAGGAAAATAGAGCTGCTCATGCGGTGAGTTAACTATAAAGTTTTCTGTAACTTGTATTTGAACCCTCAAATTATATTCCATTGTATATGAGACGACAAATTTGTCATCTACGTCTACACTTAATTAGAATTAAATAGAACATATTAATTTATTATATAATATTATATTTAATTATTAGAATATTATCAGAAAATATTTGTCAAGTGATCTTTCAATATGGGTCTGATGACCAATGCATAGAAATCAGAAACACAAAATGTTTCTTGTGTTTTATATTTGTATAGTATTATGTTAGGTTAGGTTATTAGTTACAATTACAAGGTATGTAAAAATATAAAACATATTATATTTTTACATAACTTGTTGTCTCAAATGAAGAATTATACATACTTACAAAAACTCAGAGTAATCTTATTACATTTATGTAATATATAAATACATTATATTTTTTTTAATTTGTAACATTTTTTTCAGCTGAATCATGTATCAGTCGGTCAAGTGGTAGCAGCGGTGTTCAGACACGATGGAAAGTGGTATCGAGCTAGAGTCCACGATATAAGGCCGAACGAATTCGACGCTACACAGGAGGTATTGACTCTTAATTACATTGAGTTAAAGCTCAAATTAGAACGCACAATCGTGGTGTTTAAGACCAGTTCAATGTGGGAAATGCCGGTTTCAATAATATCCAATCAAAATAATACATACTTCATTATTTTCGTTTGAATAATATCTTGCTCTAAATGCTAACACTAAGAAACATTATAAGTGGTAATGTATTTTAAGTTAAAACGCAAATTTGATTGCAATAAAAATATAGATATTATTGTTCATTTTAAATCTGTTTTCCATTTTAGTAAATAAAATATCAAATTAAATTAATATTCATTCTTACACATTAATTATATTGACTGTATAAATCACACAAGGAAATTAATGTCGATTTGGTTTCAGTGTTGCAAACTTTAGTTTATATATTTTCTTCGCAGGTTGCAGATGTTTTTTTCCTCGATTACGGTGACAGTGAGTATGTGGCAACACACGAACTTTGCGAACTGAGGGCTGACTTATTGAGACTGCGATTCCAGGTTAGTCACTTACATTAATTAAAAAGCTGATGCCCTAGGACGAATAAATCTGACAATCACAAACGTATCTAAACGGTGTCGTATTCGAGTGACACTACGCGTTGACGCCAGCTCGACTGACGAACGTTGCAGTGTCACCGCGCAGTGTGTTGAATGTGCTAACGTTACGATACGTTTACGATGGTCACATTTATTCATTACCCTTCTGTTACCCGCGACTTCGTATGCTTTATACACATATCTTCAAAAAAATATCCCTTTTAAAAAACTGGCGCAGCCGGTAGGATATGAAGATTGTTCCTAATCAATAATAATTTGTATAAATCAGGCGATGGAATGTTTCCTGGCCGGAGTGCGTCCAGCGGACAGCCCCGATGGAGAGAACAGATGGGACAAGTGGTCCGCACCGGCAGTGGAGCGGTTCGAAGAACTTGCACAGGTAACATAAAATAAAATAACTTAGTTACATAAGAATTATAATTTATTAAAATAGTTAAGATAATTATGAGATGAGATAATATATTATAATTATTAAATGAAACAAAGTTATATTAGATTAGAAGATAAGTTAAGATTATACTTCATGCAAACAGGTTAGATAAGATGAGATGAGATAATTATTTATTGTAACAACTTAGTTACATAAGATAAGATATTCATTTATTAAAACAAGTTGGTTAAGATAAGAGAACATTATTGTTAAGTTAAGACGAGATAAGATAATTATTATTTGTCATTCTATATAGTACTTAAATACATATTTCTTTCTATAAATAGTTTTTGATTATAGGTAGCGCGATGGAAGCCTCTCGTATCCAGAACTTGTACGTACAAAAAAACTCCTTCCGCTGAAGGGGAGAAAGAGAAGGAAATACCGGGAATCAAGTTGTATGAAGTCACTGATGGTAATTTTAGAAACTTTTTTTGTAGCCATAAAAATATAAAAAAATACTGTGTTTTTATTTTTCAAATCGGATCAAAAATGACTGAGATACAGAGATTTTAGTTTAAGAATCTGAAAGAAACGCGCTAACCGGCCGGTACGACTAATTTTGTTAAGTTTAAGCTTATTATATTAATGATATTATAGAAGGCCTTTGCGTCAAGTTTCTTGCCCGTCTCGCTAGGCTCTGGTCGCGTGGAACTGGCACCTAGTATCTAAGACGATTCTAAATGATCCTTGTGATTTTATTGAATAAAGTATACTTGAATTTGAATATGGACGAATTGAATATGAAAACTTATGTGCACTAGAATAAAAGTTAGTTAAGTAGTAAACATAAAAATTGTTATCTTAAAACTTTGTACATAAGTTAAATAAATAAAGGCTTAATAAAATAATTTATTCGATTCCAGCCTTGGGATAAATGTTTGTATGTTCTGCAAATATTTATTCCGGGTGTTCTGGGTATTATAATGTATCTATAATAAAAAATATCTATCTATGTAATGTATTGTATTAAGTATGTCAGTCTACTAGTACCCATAACACAAGCTCTGCTTAGCTTGGGGCTAGATGATGTTGTGTGGATTGTCTAGCATTATTTAATTATTAATTTATTTATAGAAGGAGAATTGGACGTCGGCGCTGTGTTAATAGAGGAGGGCTTCGCGGTAGAAGGCGCACACACAGAGCACACGCATCCCTCAGCCCCGGGCACGCCTTTTGGAGACCTAGGCAACTCTAGGTAGGTACAAATAAATATTCATAAACATTTCACACATCACACTCTAGTCCTAAAAGCAGAGGTTGTACTATGGGAACTAGACTGCTGATAGAATACTAATTTTTAAATCTATACTAATATTATAAAGAAGTAAAGTTGGTGTGTTTGTTAAATTGTAAGGGGTAATCTCGGGATCTACTGAACCGATTTTAAAAATTATTTCACTAATAGAAAGCCATATTATTGCTGAGTGTCATATAAAACCGAAAAGTAAAAAGGCTTTTATGTGGTAGACCGTTTTGCAAAGTGAATCGGAGAAAAAAACAGTCGAATTATGGCCCAACGAAGTGGGCACGGGTCAGCTAGTACTTAATATATACTTACTATTTTTTTGTAAATAATTACGTAGAATACTTAGTAACACCCAGACACAGAACAAATATTTATGTTTATTGTACAAACATTTGCTCTGGATGGGAATCGAACCCACGGTCCATAGCATGGAAGGCAGAGCAATTACCAACTGTGCTGTCAAATCTATATTATCATCAACGTATTATGTGGCAACTCTGAGGAACGAGTATTTTAGTTGTGGCCCATGCTCCAATTAGAGAATTGCCCATTCTCCTTTTTGTTTACTATACCTGTTGTTATACTAAGATAGAAATTGTTTAATCCATGCAAACCAGGTCTAAAACCAGAGGTGAGTCATATTTAAAAAAAACTGTAATATACATTTGTAGATAACTATAAGAATGCCTTACCTCATAGACGTCTAGGGACGTGTTCAGAGCTTATCACATAAACGTATGTTCTCGGGGATCGAACCCATTACCCACAGCATGGAAGGCAGAGCATAAATGTGACGCTGCAACGGTTGTCAGTCGAGCTGGGCTCCGACCGTGCTAAATTGTAACGTAAACGGTTCGTATAAGCAGCTAAGGTTCACCTGTCAATATAATTTATTTGTGTGCAGGGTGCTAGGTATGTTGGCCGGTGTTACGACGCGAAGCTCCTCTCTCCCCAAAGACCATAAAGACGATAGAATCGCACAAACATTGAAGAATAACGACGAATTCACTAAAGGTAAGGAACAATTCTACTATGCTGTATTTAAAAAAAAATGTATCTAGAATCGTAGAAATGAGGAGTGCAAGATTAGCGTGGTATGGACATGTTATGAGGAGGGATGAAAATCATATTACGAAGAAAGTTATGAATGTGAGCGTGTCTGGATATGCAAGTAGAGGAAGGCCGAAAAAGAAGTGGCTGGATTGTGTGAAAGAGGATATGAATGTGAAAGGAGTGGACTCAGAGTTGACGAATGATAGGAGTGAGTGGAAGAAAAAAACATGTTGTGCCGACCCCACGTAACGTGGGATAAGGGCAGGGGAATGATGATCTAGAATCGTAGAAATTCGTAGAAATCTTTTTCTGTTGTGTACCATAATTAAAAGTTGAAGTAGTCAAATATTTTAGTTAGTAGTGTTTCTAGGTTCCTTAATAAACAAGCATTAAACTTTTGTATGTGTTTATTTTTATAAATATTTATGCATATGCAAAGCAGATAAAAGATAGCTTAAATAGTAAAATTAACTTAAAATATTAAAAACCATTTCTCATAAACTGTGCAAAATTTTAATAAAGAGTTTTTTTTTTAATCTTAAAATGCTACAAATAAAACTTTAAAAAGCCATTTTTTTTCTAGTACCATTTTCACTACACGTTCTTCAGAACATATGGAATGCCATTATATTTTTTTTTTCAGAAACAGATGTCATGTCAGCATCAAAATCTCTATCATCAGGCCTGGAAAACTCAATCCAACCGCTCTCCATATCAAACTTAGATCTCGACACAAAACCCCATCTCAACGGTTCCTCAGACTTTCTGACCACGGAGCGACTGAATTTGGATAACCAGAACGCATCTTCGGAGACTTTGACACCGAAATCAGAACTAACTAAGTTGCAAAGAGAAGAATTCAAAGCGAATATGAATAGAATCGACTCGCATCATAGTAATTTAGAGGCTTTGGGGCGAACGCATGAATAATCTGTAAATGATTTAATTGCTGGTTTTCTATGAAAATCTGATACATCGAGATTAAAAAAACAGTAGTTTTGAGCTTCGATTGAATACCTAAGGGTACGTTTATACAGCGGTCCAATATCTTTAGTATAACCACATATTATAGCTCGAATCCAAAACATGTATAAACGTTACTGTGCAAATATAAATAAAGATTCTGGGACATTTCACACATCACTCTCTAGTCCCAAACTAAGCAGAGTTTGTACTATGGGAACTAGATTGGTGATAGAATACTTATAAACATCTTTTTTTCGTAAATACGTACATAGAATAAATAGTAACACCCAGACACAGAACAGATTATTTATGTTCATCACACAAACATTTGCTCTGGGTTGGAATTGAACCCACGACCCACAGCATGAAAGGCAGAGCTACTACCAACTGAGCTGTGACGCCTGTAATAACTAATCATGAATATATTTGTTCTAAATTTTTTCCACATTTTGGTATTCCAAAATGGCGTCAGGTTAAAATGTTATTAAATAAGTTTTCTTTATTTAGTTTTAGAAGAGTGGTAGTTAAACTAATCGTGCCTAATTATATCAAAATAACTAACACTCTAGTCTGTGATTGTCCTTAAAATGTAGTTTTTGTAAGATTTAACGCGATCCAGTAAAAAATAATCTTGTAAATTTATGTAGTTAACTTACATATATTGTATTATCATTAGATTTTTACTTACTAGTTTAAATTCGATATCGTCCCTTATCTAACAATATCGCATATATCATCATTTTTAACAACTTTACAAGAGACGAAAAAACCTGCCTATTTTAAGAAGTCGATGGATTTTTAATATTTTTCGATCGATCACATTTTTTCGATTTGAGTGTTGTAATCTAAGGGACGATATTAAGATCCTTCAATATTAAGATTAGAGCGTGATGTGTCTAAAGTCCATTTAACATAGTAAATATTTATTTCACGCCAAAACAAACTGTCTACAGACAGTGCTTTCAAATTTCGCCATAGTTTATGCGTTGCATATATAGCGTGGTCACACTCTAGCTTGATTATTTCATGAAATATCAATGTTTTTGGATCTTAATTTCTTCAATTACCTTTTTTTATTAAGTAGGTAGATAGATAGATGTTGGGGCGTTGTATACTTATGAATTATTCTAAGCACTACAAATATGTTGATTTCTGCATATTATGTGGTTTAGGTTGTGCTAATCTAGATTGCATTTTGTTACTAACTTTAGTCCGCAATTTTATACTAAACACAATCTAGAAATCAGTTCTACTTTTCATTTCTTTGATGTAAGTTGGCTATATTAGGAATGGCGAACCAGTGCCTCGAATGGCACGTGTGCCTGTAATGACACGTGTGTCTTGAATGGTACGAGTGCCTTGAATGGCACGCGACGCAATATTTTGGGCGCGGCAATCACAGAAACCCATTATTTACAAAAAAGTGTGAATTAAGTCAGACGAGCGATGGCACGTCCGGTCTGTGACACGTTATCAAACATAGCTTTTAAAAAATGGCACTTTCATACAAAGGTTCGCCATCCCTGATATATACCATCCTTTCAATAGTCTGCCTTATCAATAAGACAGATGTGAGTAACATAGGCATGTGAAATACCCCGAGATAAAAAAAACATTGTTTTTGTATAGGTTAAAGACGTATTTTGTAGATTTAAGGTAGATTTACGCTCAAATATAGTTTATTGCTTACGTATATTTTGGAGTGCTTTAACGAATTATATATAAAAGCATAAATAAATAGGCTATAATAACATACATAAAAAACGTCGTATGGTGCCTTCGTGTCTCAAAATGTAGGTACATAAATAAATAAAAGACGTGTGGCACTCGGGGACTGCCGCGGTAAAGCTATTGCATAGCATTTTTTGCTGGATTACGCATGCGCAGTGTTAGGTTATTTTCGTTCGGTTATTTCGTTACGGAGTTTCTGGATTCGGTCTCGACGCTCAAGGCCCGCGATAGAAGCTATGCAATAGATTTTTAGAGACTTCGAAAAGGGATTTCAACTATGTTTTTTTGTATTTATGATAAGCGATTACTTCGTCAGCTGTAGATTTTGATGATTATTTTTTTGTTTTTTAGATACTTCAGAGGTTCCATATAAATTAATTAAGATCTGACAAGTACTTTTAATCTTCAAAAATGTGTTTTTATTTACGTGTTAATTGAAGTCAGTTTTGTAAAAAAATATTATTATTATAAATTAAGAGTATTTTCCGTGCCATAAAACACAGTACAAATTATACCATAATAACATCGTATTTCGATACCGAAATGAAGAAAAAATGCAGTACATAATATTATTTTTATATTCGAATACTTTTTAATAAAAAAAATCCTGTAATTCAGCACTGTGTAATATGAAAAGTATCAGCCATTTTTGTTTTCTTTTGTTATTTCTTGTTATATGTTTTGTTAAATTGCAACCTGTTTGTTAAAGTACAATAGACTGTTGTTTTTATTTCTTAGAAATAAATGTATATCTACATTTTATGATATTTTCTGAAGTTTCTTTTTAGTTCTAAGACCCATCTCTCTTCGTTTCAGCTTGGTTATAAGCAAAATTGGTTAATATAATGTGGTATCTCCTCCGAAAGGTCCGAGGACCGATGTATAGTAAATAGGTATTCGGTTGTATTACTTATGTTGAAGACCCGCGATAACTTCGTTTGCACGATCTAGGATTAACTTTCTTTCCGACATAAATCCTAGACTTTCACAGTACAGGCTAAAATAAAAAAAATACCATTTGTACGTTCATTTCATTGGTACAATGAAACAATGAAATTAAACAATAAAAAAGGATTTGAGCATTATAATTTTTTGGTCAACACATAAATAAAACGAGCATAAATTATGTTTACCTACTCTTAGGTATCTACCTATTTCGGTTCATAACTACAGTTTATAATTTGTCTACAACAGTAATTTGTCACCACAGATCGACGACGATTATTTAGTTTCATAGAGTTGGCATAAAATAGATAAGTAACCTCATTTAGTTGTCCTATATCTCCTGTTACTTGTTTTTCTGACTTTTTTACCGCATTCATGGCCTTGCTGGGCCCTAGACTGCAGATTGGTTTAACTAGAGACTACTTACTAGGTAATCTCGAGTAGGTAGGTATCTACTAAGTACCTAGACATATTTAGACTATCGCGGAAGATTGTTAACGCGCATTCGCGTTCGCGAACCTGTCTGAAAATAAAGTATCTGACTACTCAGTTCAACTCTGACATAACCTAATGCTCAAACAAGCAGTAAGTACCTACCCATGACGGATTTCCGCACATAATAAAAGGCCTCTTGAGACTGAGACAAATCTAGCCAGCTCGACTATAATGTCACTTCAAAGTTTCAAGTAAGTATAGGACCTATACCTACTATATACCTAGTTTGAGCACTACCTATACCTACTATAGGTAGTGCTCAGACTAGAGGTAAGCAAGACAGTGCCTAGTCTGCATTTTTCGTTAGTCTATGCAGGGTTATGCAAAGTTACGTAAAAAGCTATCACTGCGACGGATACGGTTCGCTCATTATCTTAAAAATATCTCATTATTGTACATTCGAGAAAGTTAATTCAACTTTCAGATGTTCTAGAAAACATTGCGTTTCAGACACGGCTATTGGCTAAGCTGTCGATTAGGCAGTGAAACAAATCTGTGTCACGTAACTAAAAATGTTCATTATTGCTCTAGTTATCCCTTGTTTCCATGTCTGTGTCTTAATACTACGTAGAAGTAAACCGTTATAACAATTTACGCGCCTACACCGCGGTTACACTCACTTGCATGGTGTACAGATATTTATTTATTTATTGGGAATCCAACAGCGATTCTACTTAATTATATACAAGAAATGAAGCTTAAAGTATGGCCAATTAGAGGTTTCCTCATCAGATCAGATAGGTAGGTACAATACAAATAACTTGGTTTTTGACTTTGGTTGTCCAATCACCGTTGATACATTACCATAATAATGGCTGGATCTGTTGGCCAACTAGGTATTGAAGAGTTAAGGCGTGTTCATTTCTAAAATAAAAAAAGAGTTTATCTTTACCGTTTTCCATGCACAGGCATTGGGTAGTTAATCTTAAACATTATTTCATGAAAAAATATCTAAACTTGTGTTTATACGTAAATGCTATATTTTTGCAAGCTCTTGTATTATTTTAAGGTTCTGCCATTTTCATCAAAAGCCTTAACATACTCCACATTTATAATAGAGTAGCCTTAGTAAAGTAAGTATAGGTCATTGATAATTAAGCTCTCACTTTTGAAATACTTAGGTAGGTACGATTTGAGTATTAAAGCTTTTCAAGAACTTATGCACTTAAAAGCTGTAAAGGGATAGTTTGTTAATAGGATTTCAAATCAAGTTACTTTCACTAAACCTAGAATAAATTATGTACCGTTCTATCTAGGTAGGTAAGAAAAGGCACACGAAATAGCTTTTAGAATATCAAAGTTTTAACTCATTTGTTCTACTAAGTATTTCATATTGTGTATTTTGAAAAACCAATTTTATTTTAAAAGAAAATACCGTCGATATATAAAATTCTAGTCCGTAGGTATAGGTATCAAATGTAACAGATAAAATAAGAGCAAGAGGAATGATAATAAATTACAAGTATGTAGTACCTAACCAGTTTGAGGTTTCTCAGGAAATCTCTAATAATAGCTACGTAACTTATTATGACCACGATTTTAGTGTACCTTCTTTAAGTACGTACCATTTGAATTTGAATTGATTTAGTTAATTAAAAAAAATAATGCGTTTAAACAATTTCAAAATCTCGATACGCTATTCTGTTGTAATTTTATTTTGTATTTGTTCGGTTGGTATCACTGATTATGTAATGGGAGCAGAGCGTATTTTTTTTTAAACATAGCATGCACAAGTGTAACGCAATATATTATACTTCATTATGCATGCGCCACACGTCCAATTCTTTATTTAGTAAATATCTTGATCTTGCTACTTACAAACCTACTCACGTAAGCTTAAGAAAGCTTAATTTACATGTTAAGACTTATTTTATAAAATATCGTTTTATTTGTTATTCTTTATGGAGGGTTATTTTCCTAAACATACCTAAATTAAGAAATTTTCCATGTTTGGGAAATTGTAGAGGGGTTTGGGAGAGCCCTTTGCCAAGCAGTGGGACGATTCAGGCTAGAGAAAAAAAAATAAGAAACTGTATCCGCAACAAAGAGCCTATAATAGGTATGTAAAATTGCTATGTTGTATCAGCTTACTTAAGAATTGTTTATTGAATGGGTAACTATCACTTTTGATTTTCATTGACTAAAATAACAGCAAAATGGATTTTGATTGTCGGTCAAGATCAGCAAGTTCAAGTTTTTTTTATTGAACCAGCAGCGCAGTGGTTTTATCCTTCCCCTTCCCCGTGTCGATCAAAAATCATTTAACTTTTAACATGCCTCTACATAAACCTTCTTCATAGAGTTATTTTTTTATACCTGCGTATTATATGTATGAATAATATGCAAAAAACTGATAGGCATCTGTTTTTCATCTTCTAGCTCACACATTTTCTTGGTTTATATTAAATGTTAGTTCTTCAATCATGTTTCAACGGATGGATCGATTTGTATGAAACTTCAACACTTATACGGAAAAATGTATACTTAACTGGAAAAGGTGAACGGATGCGGACGAAGTCACGGGCAGAATAAAGTTTGTCCTACAAATAATTGAATAAGGTAATTTATTTTTGTCAGATCATTAATACACAGTAGGTATTACAAACAAAATATTCTAAGTTTTATTCTTGAGTGAGTTCACTCTTGATTCTTCTTAGATTTTTTGATTCTTATGACTGAAAACGTTTAAGCATACAAGTTCAAACACTTGTTTATTCTAATTCAAAATCCTGATTACTCTTAGATTTTTATTCTCATCATTCAGACTCTCGACATCTGCTATCAAAATGTTCTAGAACTTTAAGGATATTCTAATCTGTAACATTTATAACAAATACAATTAATTAACCATACCACAAGGCGTTTCTTACATAAATTAATACAAAATGTCACAGACAGTGCAACTAGCAAGGTCATCTAGATTATAAAATGAAAGGAAGTACCAAATATCGAGCCAGTTTTTGCACAGCAGCTGTTATTGTAAAAAAAAAGGTTTTTTTGAATACATA
Source organism: Ecliptopera silaceata (assembly GCA_932527185.1). Taxonomy (NCBI): domain Eukaryota; kingdom Metazoa; phylum Arthropoda; class Insecta; order Lepidoptera; family Geometridae; genus Ecliptopera; species Ecliptopera silaceata. Next base: position 8,142,873 of record OW052207.1, on the reverse strand, counting down.
TCATTAATAATCATCCATTTAAGTGTCATTATGTCATTAATGTCATTATTATCTAATATAAGTATTTGGCATTCATTAATTTGAGATTGAAACGTTTTGCTTGGCAAGTTCTATGAATGCGGTTGTTTTTCTAGGAGTAAGTTTATAAGAAAATAAATAAGTATTTTTGTTTTTTGCGGGCAAGAAAAAAAGAATACTTACAGAGAATGCGTGAGGAAATGGACCCTCCCTACCAATTCATAGTTCACCTATATTATGCATAGCAAAGCGTAGTATTTATTTTGACCTTACAAATATATAATGTTACTTGAATAATGCACTTTTACTAAGTAGGTTAATTACAAATCAGACATAGTGATTGTTAAGACCCTGGGCAGCAAATTTTCTTCTAACTCACGATAAGCCTACATAACAGTAACAAAGACTAATGTCTATTACCTAACGATAAAGTATTTCTGATTTCTAACCGTGTTTTATTAATTTTACTTAAAAGATTGTTCAAATTATTAATCTAAGGTAAGTACCTACCTAGTAGGTACTTACCTAAGATTAAAAATTATTAATTATTAAATTAATCTTAGGTAAGTACCTAGTAGGTACTTACCTAAGATTAATTAGGTTTAATTATTATTATTTACCTACTAAGAGCTGCGTAGGTAGTGCATGGGTTGTAAGAGCAACAAAACCATTGAACTTAGCGTAGCGTGTGGCCGCAAGTATTTGATCTTAAATATTTTAGTTTAATAGCTGTCTATGATACATAATGACTTATTAAAATACTGAATATCAAGGACACGCATCTGGCGCACCCAGTTCAAAATCCCTATTCAAAAGTACAGACCACAGAACCCTTTGTTTATCACGCCATGATCCCCATAAAAGTAGATCGTGCCAGGCCAGGCTGCCCGTAAAAACTATAGAAAGTGAAACTGTTGTCGAAATGCTATAAAAATTGTAGCAGTCGCCGTAGCGAGCTCAGTTGGCGCGAGCGCGGGAACAGTGACAGTCAGTGCTACCAACATGACGGCAATGGTCAGTGACGTTTCATTTCACTTTCTTTGTTTGTTTCTGTAATAAGGTTGCACGGTGATATAATTTTACTGCTCGAAAAAAGTATTAGTGCACTATTAATTTAATTAAAAATTAATATGATAAAATATCATACTATGTAATGACGTACTTTAATTTTGTAATTTTTATATTTTATTTTGTTATGTTTAACTCGTAATATTGTTTATTATTTTGGTACTTACGTATTATTTATTTATTTTTTAAACATACACAAGCCCCCGTACAAAAGATTTAAACGCGCTTTCAAAGAGTTTTTACGCGCTGTAGAGCTTACGTAGCAATGTAGCCTAAATAAAAAAAATAACTTCTTTTAAAAAAAACAGGTTTATAAGTAAGTATGTAAAGTAGGTTTTATACATAATTATTAGAGCAGGTAGTATGACCGACTTCTACAAGGCCAATTCATAATTAATTTTCATTTCACTGCAATTATATTGTAATTAGACATAACGTAATAATTACAATCGCATTTACCTCTTTACCTAATTACGTTGTTAATTAATTTGTGTAATCATAATTGTTTATTTGTAAAACATTGCTATTATTCAAATTTTAATCAACCATATTTTGGTGTAGAACCTACTTACGTAAATATTATAAGAGTGTATTTTTCGAGTATGTACCTTCATGTATTTGATTGATAAGTCTTATAACCAAAAGCTCTAGGTTTGGGTCATACTAAGCATTATTTTCTGAATAAAACAAGCATTTACATACAGTTTTTGAAGAGAAATAAACGTGGATTATACTTACTTAAATAAACAATAGAAACTGCATTTGCTTCTCCCAAACTCGTTTTAGAAGAAACTTCCGTAACGTTTACAACGTATTATTATACTTTGGAGGTACTTTTGCTTCTATCCGTTAATATTTGAGTAGTACAATTAATTTTAAACAGTTCAAATTGACTCAAACTTTGAAAACGAGTTGCGCCACTTCTAAAACCTTGATATTGTGACAGATACAATGCTTTTGTTAAAGTACTCAGGTACAAACACAAAGTCAACGCTTTGGTACTTATCTACCTTTCACTTGGACCAAAGGTATACTTATTAACTAAGGTATAATAAGAGTAAGTTACTCAAGGTTGTCAAGCATACGGAACCACGAACTTACAGAACGTATGTAACCTTACAAAGTTTTTTTCATAAACATAAAAATCATCTCGTTCGAAATAGCTGAGTTTTTTTGTTCTCAAGATATTTTATCTTACCTACATATAAGTGTATATTTTTATAATAATGTCTAATCCAAAATTAATTAATAAGTAAGTAGATACTTATTAGGAATCTTCTATTATATCTTCTATTAGAAATCAAATGGAATCTATATCGACTGGCTTCAAATAGAAAATCGTAATAAGGTACAAATTAAATCGATTGTGTAATCCAACTGATCTCGATAATACCATGAAATTGCACTTACTCCACTTTCTCAAAAGTACGCAACAAGTAGGCTCGTACTAAGTACGTACAATATTGAACGTAACACTTTCTGCCCGAGTACGAATGAATGTGACAATCGCAAACGTATCGAAACGGTGTCGTATTCGAGTATCGTTGACGCTAGTTTGACTGTTAAACGTTGTAGCGTCACTGCGCTAACGTTACGATATGTTTACGTGCGTCACATTTATTCCTACTCATCCCTCCGCAGTAGCTCTCTCAGTTTGACGTTAATCACAGGATAGCGTTGTACAGCGCTGTCAAAAGTTCTTGTGCTGGCCTTGGAGAATTTTACAGCCTCACAAAGGTTCATCAGCCAATTTTCTATCCAAAACTCAATAAACACGGGAAACGTTGAAAAATGTTAAAAAACTATTTTATTTTTTTTGTAACATTTCGATGTTTATCTGTAGTTTTTTGACATCAACAATGACAACTGTCATTGACACAAAGGTCGAATTATGTTTAAACATGTGATTTTGTGTCGCAAATATCAGTCTTCCCACGATTTGGTATTTGGAAACGAGAAAAATTAACAAAACGACACAATGAGGACACTCCCACATCATGTTTTATTGAGAAACATTTGAAATTCGCTCAATTAAGCGTTTGTGGGCGGTTTTCACCACCCACAAACTAGTGTACCTTCTCACAGACCCTTCTAATCTTTACGAAGGCCAAATCAAATATATACACAAACTCTACACGGAACTAAAGCTTACCTAAAGATCTTATAAGTCATTCAACAAGAAGTGACTCTACTCGCTAAAAATAAATCAAAGATTCCAAGTGCTAAGTTGTTCTGTAATTTTGCTTCGAATCGTGCGTAGATTTTAGGTTTCGTTCTTGATCCAAACAGTTTTTTTTCTTACTTATATTGTCCCCCTACTGGGCAAAGATCTCCCTCAAAGCCTCCATTTGGAACGGTCGAAGCTTTGTAATATTGCCATTCATTTATTTAAAAGTTCGTAGATACTGACATCAGGACTGTAGAGTTACGGTTCTTTTGTTTATCATTAAAAATGTTTACAAATTGAGTTAATGATGGTACCGCTATTACATTGCCTATTTTCACTTATCAAAGCCCGCACCAATGATACATGAGAAAACCTCGAAAAAGTATTTAATGTATCACCTTACGTGCCTTATCTACTAAGTAAATACTATTGTAATATTTTGTACCTAATGTGGGGTTAACCCTATATTATGTTGTATATTTTATTGTTATGTTGTCTTTATGATATAGTGTGAGAAGCACCCATGCTCACAATAGTATAGCGTAGTAAATAATAGTGCTTAGTACAATAAGAGAAATATTTAATGGTCGAGTGCGCATGTCTCGGGTCTTACGCAAGCCGTTCCAATTATGGACTTGCGCAAACTAGCCCGTCGGCACGTACTAGAGCTACTGTTTGGTTGCACCAATGTTGAACCAAATTAACTTTATAACCAATCAACCATGTAAAATGAAGATAGAGTATTAGCTATTGCTGATACTTTAGCAATTACAGAAACATGACTGTCTGCGACGACGGCTATTGCAACTTTATTTTTTTCTAAGCCCTTTCCGGTTTTTTTTGTGTAACATAGTCAAAACAAAAGTAGGTATATAGTACGCGATAAAAACCCGTATCTATGTATAGAAACGTTGAGGTCACTCTAGAAGTATAAGTAGATTCATAAGCTGCGCTGGGCATTTGCCCTGACCAAAACGTCTACCAAAATCAGACGTTGTTGGTAGACGTTTTGGTAAAACGTTTTAAACAGACGTATCCTCGTCTGTTTATGAATTCGGGGGTACCTATTAGATTTGTTTTGTATAATTTCGGTAGTATAAAGCATCAACGGTCAGGTTGGGTTACAGTTACCTACAAATGTTTTTAATTGTCGTTGTTATGACATCCGCATTTCACTTCCTAAAACTTTTATGACCCAAACATGGATTATTTTACCACTGCCTTGGCTAGGAAATCACCACCACACCATCTGGTTTTTTATACCGACGAAAAAAAACGGGTGGGTTCCCAACCCAACTCGTTGGGAAAAAAATCCCCGCGAGCCACAGTGTGACTGGATTTGATGTGACGAATTGGGAACCCACCAAAAAACGCAGGAAGTTGTTAAGTCAACGCGTAGATATATATTACATTATATGCGCATAATACTTACTAGTAGATATTTCTTTCTACAAAGATCAAAGCTCTAGAAAGTAATTCATTTCATACTCTCGACGCACTCTATTGACAGAGTAATTAAAAACGATGATCTTACATAAGCCAAACCAGATATCTATATCTATTTATTTAATCAGTACAAGTACCTCAGTAAACCAACAGCGAAACTAGAAAGTGGACTATACCTACATAATTTATGTATCTAAGTATGCAGTATGTGTAACTTGGGTACTTTACCGCATTCTTATGGAGCATGACGCAACATTATTAGTACGAAGTTCAGGTAATATGTCGCAAAAAAAAAACGATTAGAGCTGGTAACACAGAATCATTATGCTGTGTTGCCAGCTCTAATAGATTGTAACTTACAACGTTTTTACCTTCCATATAAATAAGAGTGGTGCCATATATGGAACATTACAATCATACCCAAACTAACAAGGTTACTTTGGCCCTCTTTTTGGTTAGTTGATATAAATAAATATCTATGATAATTTCTAATCTATATAATCATTTATGGTAATGTGCTAATTGGCTTCAAACTAAACGAAACTTTACTGAAATTCTTTATTGTACACATATAAAAGCTTACATTTTTGCATTTATTTGTTGTTGTTATGGAGGAATTTCGTATTTATGCATTCTGTATGTTTGTCAAAAATATATAAATAGAATATACAATAAAAACATGTTTTTATTGTTCAGTATAGGCTCAAAATAAAAAACAATGGTACTTAGAGCTAAACTTAGAACTAAGCATATTCACATAAACAGTTACCTACCTTAGTGTAACTAAGTAATAATCAAATGATATCTAATAATCAACATAAATGTCACCATCAAAGGTTATTATGTTTAAGGTGATACCTCTCGCTCTAGCGGGCAATTCAAATTTTTAACCTGTACAAAACAGCATCTGCACTTTCCCAGCAAATATAAACAACCAATCTCAAAAATTGATACAGGGTTACACAGAAAATTATTGTTTATGTTCGCAATATAGCTTAAACTAGTAAAAGATATAACAGTTCAGCCGCAATAAAAAAAAACCCAAAAAATTTCCCGCTAGAGCGAGAGGTATCACCTTAAACATAATAACGTCTTTCTCTGCATTTATCTCAAAATGACTGAAATTAAAACTGAAATGCTTTTTTGTTATAGCATTCAATAATCTTCGTGACGCTAGCAGCAGTGACCACCGCGATGCCATCATACATCGCAGTTCCAGCAGACCAGATAGCGTTCCTCGACCTGCGGGATTTGAAGATCAGGGTGCCGAGACAGACACTGACGCCCCCACCGCCGCCGCCTCAGTTATATAACCAGGACTTCCAGCCCATTCTACAACAGTACCAGAAACAACGTAAGTAACAAACAATCTGAATAAATTTTATAACTAGTCTGTATAACTATACCTACTAACTACTTACCTACCACTGACACGAAAAAAAAGACACGTCTTTTTTTCCACTCGGGGACTGCCGCGGTAAAGCTACATATTGCATTAGCATAGCATTTTTTGCCGCCTGTTAAGTGATTTCGTTACGGAATTTCTGGATTCAGTCTCCACGTTCAAAGCCCGCGTAAAAACTTTATATAAAGCAAATGTGTGTGTGTTATAGACATACATATTTGTCTTGGATTTATGTATTCTATCCTATTAATAAATAAAAATAAATACGCGACGGCTTAAGAACCTCTTCCGGTTTTTCGTCCCATTTAAGACCCATGCTACAGTAATCTTCATGCGAGAAAAAACGCTCTTAGTATTTAGACTTATTTTAACTATTTACGTATTTTGACTTTACTTCCTGAAACCTATGTTGTTCAACGCGTGTTAGTCAAGTAAGGTCGACTTTACGGTTGAAAATACCGGACTTTTTTGACATACCTAACATATATATTAAATGTAAATTATCTTGCTACATTTGTTTCTATGAGTTATTGTAGCGCGGCGGACGAAGGTCCGCCTGCGACGCGGAGGTCGCGGGTTCGATTCCCGGCTTGGGATAAATGTTTGTACGATGTCAGTCTTCTAGTACGGTACCCATAACACAAGCTCTGCTTAGCTTGGGGCTAGATGACGTTGTGTCTGGACAATCCGTCCAGCATTATTGATTTATATTTTTATTGTAATTTTGGGTATCAATCAAGATTACACGAGCATCGAACCGGCCGAAACTTCACGACCTTTTACTCGCTTTCACTTTCTCTGTGCGATGTACAGCGTAGTGAATGAATTGCATTCAATCAATATTTCTTAAGTTAACTATAGAAAGTCTGTAATAAACACAAACGGGTAACTTCATATTTAAAAGTTTCATTCGAAATAAACAAAACCTAACTTCAGAATTAAAAGTTCAATTCTAGAAAATACAGTTTGATTTTGTAAAAAGAAAAACGCGGACTGTGTGCGCGAATCGGAAACCAATTTTCTTTTTATTTTTGACACTTTGATTTTCTAGAGTTTAAAGAGACGACAATATTTAAATTCTAAATTTCTCTCTAGAACGAAACAATATTCCCGTGTTATCAACTGATGAGTCGGTGCGATAAATGTAAATAACAATAGGGATGTATATTAAGTAATCAATAGGATTGCATTTTGTCGATAAAATGCTATGATATTATCTCGGTCGCTCAGTATACATGACTGTCTAATATGTAAAACTGTATTACCAGCTTTCTCAAGCAACACCAAACAAAGGATCTCACTTTCTTCCATCGGTAACGAGTTCACTTCCCATTCAATAAGTACATATTTATGAATATTTACGAGCAAACTCGTTTTACCTTTCACATTAGCATATAACAAAGGCTAAATGTTGTTTTTTTTTTAGCTTTTCGAGACTAATGAATTGAGTGCTAATGGCGGTTGTCAAAATGAAATGGCGAATTTTGCATTTTAAATGCTAAAAGCGTTTTTTTATTAAGGCGACGGGTAGGGTGAAATTTTTCATAATAAATAAAAATGTCAATAACTTCCAAGTTTATTATTTATTTATTATATCTATACACACGTTAAACTTGTAACACGGCATAGTTTTTGCCGTGGTGGTTAAACTCTAGACAGTCAGCGTGGCAACGTCACAATTTCAATTTCAACAAAAATGCTGACAACGGCGCAAAACACATAATGAGCCGCGCACAGTTCGGATAGTCAAACTCTAATGCAGTGCCTTATGTATATTTGCCAGCACACAGCAATCAAACACTTATAATTCCTAAGGCGCTACTCTTCTTCTTCTTTAAACACCTTAATGTAGAAATGTTTTCTTTAGAGTCACAAGATACGAACCATAAGAATAGCTGTGCTGAGTTTGGTACCAAACAAATCTGCCAAACCCATAAAAAATGGGATCTTAAACCACACTTTTGCAAAAGGTGTTGGTACTAAACTTACATTTAAAAGTAAACTATATCCAAGAGCACAAATTTTGAGTAACAATACACTAGTTCAATATATGTGTTATAGGAAATAATAAGTTTCACAACTCCACATGCTATCACTTTTTCTGAAAACAGTTTTCGGTTTCCCCAAAAACACGCATTTGGCTATACCCGTCACCTTAAGCACTGTTTTTATTTTTATTTTTTGCTACCTAATATACACGTGTAAGATGTCTAGGCTATACTTAGTTGGTGTATTTTAAAATACGTGGATAAGATTTTGTTCATTTGAATTTATTGATCAGTAACAAAATTATAAAAAAAAACTTGAGCTTACCGTGTCTAAAAGGCTACAATTTTTAGTATTCCGTATAAATTATTAAAATATAAAAAAAATATTGTTACATAGCGGCCCGGGCTTTCGGCTCGTACCGTGGTCTGAAGAATTTTCAAAATAAGTTCAGTGTCTAGATCCAGATATTACCCAAGAACCTCACAAACTTAGTTAACTAAGTATAATATTACTTCTACTATAGAAGATGATACGTGTATATCCACATCAAATGCTACACGTCCAATATATCCGATTCAAAAAGAAATCTTTCATTTGATTTCTTTTTTTCGATCCACAGAGTAGAGTAGCGTTGTTGTGATTGTGATTCTGCGGTCATTACATCGAAATTGTCTGTATTGTCGATAGGTGTTCACTTTCTAAACACTGGTTAGCTATGCACTAAAATCACTTGAATATCTGAAATGTTTTCGACTCTAGCTTTATTTGTCTATGGGCCACTTACCATCGAGTTTTTTTGCTTTATAGGCCATTTTGTTTTTTTCGTGATCACTCGGTACCCATGTATAACAATTTTAGCGAGTGGTTTTATAGAAATTTAAAAATGAGAATCTTTAAAAAAACTATAATGTATTTGAATAACTAATTCAATCACTACATACTATGAAATGTTAGTGCAACTGTGGTATTTAAATAAAACTGCTTCAAGTAGAGCATAAAAATGAGAGGTACCTACTATATACTTACTTAAATAAGTAGGTACTGACAGACCTCAGCTGGTTAAAGTAACTTACTAACTGGTATATAATAGGCTAGTTATTTCCATAAAAGCTTTTATCCATTGTTACTCTCTTATGCAAGATAACATATCATTTATCTTTATCTAAACAGTTTGTAATTGCGAATATTTCCGCGATTGCAACAACTTTCCTCATTGTTACGTCAGAAAGTAGTTGCTATCAATGTCTTTCGTGTCTCGGGAATGATGTAGACTAGACTAGCAAGAGTGTTAGATATGAATGTGGATGGATGTAGAAGTAGAGGGAGGCCAAAGAAAAGATTGATGGACTGTGTGAATGATGACATGTGTAAGAAAGGTGTGAGCATTGAGATGACGTCTGATAGAGGAGAGTGGAAGAAGAAGACGTGTTGTACCGACCCCACATGTGGGACAAGGGTAGGAAGATGATGATGATGATGTAGACTAGACTAGACGTACCTAGTAGTACCATAGACATGGTAGAGACAGGCGTCACAGCTTAGTTGGTATTGCACTACTTTGTGTTTAGGTATCACTACTTATGCTTAGGCAATAAGCAATCTAGTTCCCATTTTACAAGCTTTCGTTTGGGCGTTGTTGGATGTAGGTATATATTTCTTATTTTAATTTCTCTTCGGCCTTTTTGTAACTTGTTATACAAACCAAGAATTTATAAGATGCACTAATTAATTATGATTTAAACACGATTAAAGTGATTTATATAATTTTATTCATAATTTATAGTAAAATTGCCTTGAAATATTAATGAATTGTTGCCAAACCACTCTGCAAAATTAGAATAAATAAATCAATATTTCCAAAGCTTTTATTCAAAACAAAATCAGCATTTACGGATTTATAAATCCATAAACATTATATTAGAATATTAAACAGTATATTGCAAGTTATTGCTCAATAAATGCACGTTTGATGTTGCCAGTTTATAGAATTTTCAACATTTTGCATGAATTAATAAAGAGTTCACACGTTCGCTGCGGTTTACATTTATAATGCGTTTCAACGTGTTGCATGCAATGCGATCAACCTAGATAACGGTACATAATTCGTTACAAGTTCACACCTAGACACTCAAAATGCCTGCAACTGCTCTTGCAATGTTTCCAAATAGGTAGTTATTATTCAACGCGCGCCATTTTGTTTTGTTAAGGTCAGTCAATTTGTCGAACAGTGATAAAGATAAGAGAGAGAACAGAGGAGCATTAAATAAAATTACCTTTCTTGAGACTGCCCATGTTTCTTAACCTTGACGGTTTTTTCTATAAACTTTCATCATTCCCTTTCTAATTTCCTGATCATTAGTCGTCTGACGAAAAGTTTAAAATTCCACTTATTTGTTGCAGCAGCCGCACTAAACCCACAACCAGAAGCCCCAATCAGACTGGCCCAGATCCAGTCCCACGAAGCCTCGGAAGCTGCACATTTAGGAGGAACCGCACAATACGCAGAAAGACCTCCAGATTTCGGTGAATACGTAGACTTTGGAGCCCATACAGGCGACCACGGAGCTTTCGGCTGGTACGCTGACTACCCTATCAATAACCACGATAATTCAGCATATTAAAACAATTATATACTTATGTAATTTAATTAAATTAAAAACGTTGTGGAAGATGTAATGCTTCGATGAAGCCTATTGCCGCACGAAATCTTACCAAAGACAGTATTAAAAGTGTCGTAAGAAAGAATTGCCGTCCATTTGTTCAAAACGGTCAATTCATGATGCACTTTTTGAAAACAAAGTTCCTTTATTTAGTTTTTAATTGTACACTGTGATACGCACTATGGTGGTTCGTTATTTTCTTAATTCTTAAAAAGCTTTTTATTAAGATTTTTCATGCTTGCTTGTCATTCTATCGCACTATTCTCGCTTTTTTTCTTCAATTTTATTCTTTGCTATATCATCTATGTTCTTATTTAGTGCATGTTTCTTTATATTCCTCTAATATCTTATGAAGTATCGTTATAACTTTTCTACATAACCTTTTTCTTTTCATATTTTGTTGTTGCATGCTCTAGTTTCACTTCATTTGTTTCTTGTTCATATTTTACGATTTTCGTATACACAATATGTAGGTACTTATATAAAATCTTAAAATCATTTTTATTTTAAATCTTCCTTTCATTACATATACATTTCTTACTTTTTCTTAATATTTTATATTTTTTGCAAACTATTGTTTTGCATCAAATTCTGTTGTTTATTTTTATTTTACTATTTTCTTAACTTTCATACCTACTCTAGCTATTTGTATTCAGTTTCTGTCTCTACCAATTTAATTATTTTACATATTGCATAATGTTGTCACACTTTATTTTTCTTTACTTCAGCCACTGATATCTTTACCTCCTTAGTATTATATTCATCGTTTCATCTGTACACTTTTTATTCTTATTTCTTCTGTTCTACTTTAATGTTTTATTCATTAGCTTGTAAATCTTCTATTTTAATTTCTATTTTCTCTTATTTGCAACCTATCAGTACAATATATTTAACTTTTGCTTCTGCACTTTAAACACTATCACTTTTCTGAGATAATATCTCTTTTTCACAGTTTCTATATCGAATATTTTTATATCTTGTGATGTTTGTATTCCATCAACATTATAATGCATGGTATTATATTTTATTTCATCTTGCATCTTATCACACACCTATGTCACTGATTTGATTTATCCTTGCAACTTTATTTCCACCTATTTTTTTCTATCAAGTTCCTTATTTCTAATTTCACTGCCTTCAATGTTTTTACTATAATTTCTTGTTTTACATACCTATCAATATAATGTTTTTCGACCTTTTCATCTTATACTATAAGTTCTTTTATATAGTTTGTGTATGTTCACTAAGCTTAAACACCTATTTTTAAATCTATAATTTTCTCTTTCATACTTATCTTCATCCTTGTATTTCTTATATGTTAATTATTTCATTATGCACGTAGCTTAAATATAAATTTCTTGTTAATTTAAATGTTTCGTTTCATTTCTCACTATTATTCATCTATCATCTTCTTCATAATACGTTTGTATACAAGTATGTTGCATGTACTCCATGTTCTTCTATATCACGAATTTTAAATTTTAGCTCTTCACAATGCTGTCATTTACTTCTTTACATATATCTTGCTTATTTACTGTGCATTCTGGCCACACCTTTTTTATCCTCATGCATCCTTCTCGACAAAATCAAGATTCATTTTAATATTCAAAACTGCACAATGTCTATTGTTTTTCTTTATATCTATATTGTTTATAACTTCACACCTTTTTTTGTGGTCGACTACAAAAAACGCTTACCTGTTTCATCTATCTTTTTCAGTTTATTGCTATAGTTACTTTTCAATATTCTTACAACTTAAATAAATTACGCATTACTTTCAGTATTTCTCTTCTAAATCAACTAATTATATTCTTAACAATGATCTTCTTATCTTGTTTTTAATCTATTTATTCAAGCTCATTCATATTTCAGTTGTCTTTATTATTTTGCAGTTCTAATTTCAAACTTCTGTCGCTATTTCTTTATTTCTTAATCTTTTTGTTATTTACTGAAACTTCTTATCTTTTCTGATTTTAATTTTATCTTGGTTGTTTTCTTAATTCTGTCTATTTTTTTGAAAAGTTTCCATTATATCAACTTCGACTATATTTTTCATTCATATTTTAATTCATATCTTGTCTTTCATACATTTACTATACTTATATTCGCTTTTTATTATAATTTTCACTCAATTTTCAACTTCAAACTTTATTTTCAACTAAATAAAGAATACACGTTTCTTAGACATCTTTATCAAATAAAAAGTTTGATTATAAATCTTATTAATTTTATTCCTACCTACTATTTTCTTATACCTGTTCTTATAAAACTATCTTCATTTTACAGAATTCTATTTTCTTTTAATTTGACTGAATTCCGGCCTTTAATATTTAAATTTCTTCTTCCTTGTCTTATACTCAACTATTATTTTCCAAATCTTTATCTTCAATGTCTTATTTATTTTTCTCATCATTCACTTAATTCTTCACAAAGGTATTGTCGACTTACTAGTGCAAATACTTTTTATTATCTTCTTAAAATAGTTCAAACCTTGTTCTTCCTCAAGCTAATTGACTTTATTCTGCGCACACATTTCTTCATCTTAGACTGTGAGACTGACATCTGTTTTCTGTACTTCCCGTGTCTTCTTGTTTCTTTTTATATCTTTACCGATAAAAACGATTTGTATCTTTCAACTTTTTTCATCATCTTTCTTCATTTCTTTGTTTTTTTTCTGTCTTCAAACTTACTGCATCTCCTACTTTGGTTAAACAATCTATTCTATTCTTCTTTATCCTTGACTTTTACTATTTATCTCCATATTTACTTTTTCTCAATCTTACTTTCAGTCTTCGTTTCATTGTATTTGTTATTGTATTTAATTACAAATCACTTATACTTCTACTCAATATATCTCTCACTGCCTTTATCAAAATGTATCAGTTTTATCTGTCAGTCTGCCTTCCAGTCTTTATACTTACTTTTATGTATCTTGTTCTTAATTTTCATGTTTCTTGTGAAACAAAACTATTTTTAAGCCTTCTCTTTTCAATGAGATGCAAAAGAATCTTAATTCTATCTTTTTCTTTGATCTATATTCTTATTCCTTAACTTATAATTAAGATAATCTTACCTTCTACATATATTCCACACTAGATGTAATGTTTTCTTTTAAGACACTCTTTTATTAGCTGTCATCTTAATGTTCACTATTTTCTTACTTATACCTTATTTTACTTTTCTTTTTTATTTCTTGATTCATTTATTATTTCACTATTATCTTACACTAGATCTGTACAAGATTTTTTTCTTTTATTTCACTCTACTTTATTACCTTAGTGTTCATTCTTTTCTTACTTATACCTTCTTTTACTTTTATCTTTTTATTTCTTGGCTCATTTATTATTTCACTATTATCTTACACTAGATCTGAACTAGATGATTTTCTATTCCATTCTCCCTTGTTACCTATCATCCTACTGTTCTCTCTTTTCTTACTCATATTGTTCATTAAATTCTTATAATTCTTGATAATTTTAAACACTGCTACATTCTCTGATTCTATTTCTTGACTCATCTCATGATTACTTTACTTTATATTCTACACTAGATCTATACTACATGATTTCCTACTCAACAATTTTTTATTAGCTGTCATCTTATTATTCACTTCTTTCTTATTTTCTTTTATATCTCGACTCATTTCTAATGTTTCCATCATTCTATGATTTATTGTTAATTATGGACAATATTCATCTGATCAGATGAACAATTCTTAAAATACATAAGTGAATTCAAAGGACTTACCACTAAATGATGCTATGTGTTATTTTAATTCCATTTCTGCATATTCTAGCAATTTACTAGATGTTTGTTCAATGTCCTGAAACAAAAAAAAATGTTTTTTATCCAATTAATATATTTGTTACCATATACTGTAACAACATTGACAATTGTTACATCTTACTATTACTTACCCTTTGTTTTTTCTTTCCTTATTTCATAAATAATATTAAAAGTGTTAAATATTTATTATATGATATTTCGGCTGCATGCATGAACTATTATTTTTCTTTCAATATGCTTTTACTTTAATTTCTTTTTTATTGCCCTTTCACTTTTCTATCTCCTTCTTTTATCACTTTTTTTTCCTTTATAATCTATCTTTGATTTCTTTTTATGCATGTATTTCCTTTTCTCTTTATACTTAAAATTATTATATTTCTTACTTAGGTACCTGTTTTTATTTAAATCTTCGACTATTTTCTTTCTTATCTTACATTTTCTATTCTTTTATGTTTTCAACTTCATTTACAACTATATATCTGTTTTTTGTTTCCTAAAATTTTCATTATTTGACTCATGTTTCATAAAATCTTTTTTCTTCTTTCTTTTACTAAAAATGAAAAAACCTATAATAATTTATTATATTTTTCCTAAGATTTTATAAAGAACTACCAAGTGTGATTTTTAGAAATTTAAGTTTGCACGTTGTTTTCATTGTTTTTATTTGTTAATAAATATTGTTATTTAATAATGAATTTGTTTGATTTTTCCTATCCCTAGTTACATTTCAAACTGTATTTTCTAAAAAATATCCTTACTGAAGTTAAATACACTCTAAAGTAGGAAAGAAATACAAATATTAATATTTTAAATGTTTATTTCATACAATTAACATATAATCTCATACATTGATATTTAAAATAGATTTCTTTGATTTCATCAACAGCAGACATTAAGAATAGATGTGGTCTAAGGGACTAGCGTTTAGTCACAAAACTTTAAGGCCGGTACAACATGTTTACTTTAAAAAAAGACGTGTGGCACTCGGGGACTGCCGCGGTAAAGCTATTGCATAGCATTTTTTGCTGAATTACGCATGCGCAGTGCTAGGTTATTTTCGTTAGGTTATTTTGTTACGGCATTTCTGGGCTTAAGGCCCGCGACAGAAGCTATGCAATAGCTTAACAGTAAACGAGCATCTGACGTACTGGAACAAGTCGCGTTACGTAAACTTATACGTATACGAGTCACACTGCGCGTTTAACAGCTAGACTGCCGAACAGTGTTCAGTGAGCGTCACCGCGCAGTGTATCTCGTTAACAATTGTCACATTATACCTGTAGTAGGATTTAAGTACACTAGATTATGTGCTTATTTTAATTAAAGACTTAACATTGTCACTATTTAAATGGAACTGTGTGATTGTACTCGTGAGAAAGTGAGCAGAGTTTAATTTACACATGGATTGTTCATCGACCAAAAGCTTAAACATGTGACATTAAAAAACTGTATATTTCTGAAAAGATGGCTCCATTTTTTGTAGCTTAATGTAACACAGGCCTTAAAGTTTTGTGGTAGTAGTTTCATACATAATAGAGTTAAGTATACGAATATTTACATAGATGTTTATTACCTACATCTAATACATCAATTCTAAAGATAAATTTGCTTCATAGAATACTTCATAGAATATGATATAGCTTAGAATACATAAACCGTTTCTTTTAATCTACTGATGAGTTTTTAACTTTTTAGATACATCTTAAGGCGTATAAGTGAATCGGTTTGGTTTATAAGCTTATTTATAGAGAACTTAAAATATAAATATAATACTAAATTTTGCATTCGATTATATTCAAACTATTTCAAACGCTGTGTACGAAGAATGTGAAAATGTGACAAAAAAGTTGTTTTTGTTACCATATAAACTTTTCATCAAAAACATATCAGGCGCTTAAAATAATTTTTTTAGAGCAAGATGTTTCAAACCTGCAGGTTTTTGTTATTAAATTCATTATGAAAATGCTCTTAGTTATAATGAAATATCATCAAAACAATTATGCCACATTTTGACCAGTCCTAGCTATTTTAAACTTTTAAAAATAATAAATTTAATAACACTGTATTTAGAGTCAAAATAGCACGGGTCATGCAACATAAGCGCCTTACTGTCATGATATTTAAAAACCATTGTAAATATTACGTTTTAGAGAAAGTTATAGTGCTATTAAGCTTTATGTCATTTTATTGATTTCTATATAATAATGTTGGTATTTCAAACATTGTTATGTTTACAAATATATTACATAAGCTGTTCTTTCAATTTAGAAATTTTACTGATTAATTAAAAGCCAATATTTTGGCACATTTAAATTTGAACACTGTTACGTTTAAGAATAGGTATTTTCCAATACAGATAATGAATCCTATAAAGCGAATATTAACTAAATTTTAATAAATATTTGAGGCATTAGGCTCTACGCACACTAATAACTTAAGAATAAAAATCTATTAATTATTGTTTAAATAATAATAAATTGTAGACTAGTAGCTATGAGTTGTGCAAAAAAATCTTTGGAGTATGTACTAAAGAATTATGTGTTAAACATATTTTTTTTCTAGATCCATAAAATTAAAATTCTTAAAGTATTTAGTACCACTGATAAATCTAAAACTACACTAATAAATAGACACCAATTATAATTATAAGTGATAATAATACAAAATACTATTAAATAATAATACTGAAGAGTTAAACTCTATATAAGAGAAAATAAAATCACAGTTTTCTTAAATTATAAAAATATCAAAAAAGGTAAGGAAAATACTATGATTTTTTGTATAAGTTTGAGCGTAAAATAACATAATTAAGCCCGTTTGAAGCGTAAATAACTAGATATAAGCTAAAACCACTTAATTAAAAAAAAACACTTAAAATGAGTGGCGACATTTAGTTGTGAAATTGGAACTATACATACCTTTTTGACTTACAAAAAAGCAAACAGTCGAATTGAAAATCTTCTTTTTCGAAGTCGTTTGAAAAAGTTTTTTTTTGCAAGAATCGCAACCATACATTAATAAGACACTGACATACATTCATAATATCAATTCCATCAACACTCATATACACAAAGCTTTAATATATACCTTTCACACATAAAAAAAAGTAAAATAAGACATGTACCTATATACAGTCAACTAAACTTAATTGCTAATAGAGACTATAAATATTCCGAGTTTAATCAAAATCAGACCAGCGTTATACATTTAGTTAGAATAAATAATATAGAGATCTTTTTTTTTTCAAAATGTCTGCTTGTACCGAACAGCTATAAAATAATCTGCATTCAAACGTATTAAAATAAGTAAAAATGATTGGTTTAAGAGATCGTTTAGTCTTACAAGCCTTAAAATGACAATATTCATACATCAAAATTACATCAAATACAACATTTCAAAACATGTATCCTACGAATAAAATACAAATATTTCGTACATTATCAGAAAATACATGGCTACTCTTGATATGATGAAAAGCTGTGTAGTCGTGGAAAATATTACATTTATTTTAGCGCCATCTAGTATACTACTTGAACAACTCAGAACTGCGCCGATAGATGGCACTGTACCTCTACCATGAGTTGTCACAGTAAAATCGCCTGACTTTACTACAGTAGTTACGTCAATATCAGTAGGTCTACCATGAGTTTTTACTATACTATATTTACTATACTCGCTAGCGTCTGTAGTTAAAAAAATGTATGAAGATTTGTACAGCGCCTCTAGGGGATAGTTGGGTACTAAAATTCGTCATACTAATATTGACGTAACTACTGTAGTAAAGTCAGGCGATTTTACTGTGACAACTCATGGTAGATACACAGTATTACGAATTTTAGTACCTAACTATACGCTAGAGGCGCTGTACAAATCTTCATACATTTTTTTAACTACAGACGCTAGTGAGTATGGTATATATGTATAGTATAGTAAAAACTCATGGTAGAGCTAATGTTATGTATACAAGTGCTAGATCGTTCAAGCGAAGTTAGTTAGGTATAGAAAGATATTATAGAAAATACATAAAAATAAGCACTAATGTGTAAGCTATGTAAAATGACTATTTAGTTAAATACAACCTGATATATTTATCAAATATGTAATGCTTACTTGCACCAACAATAAGCTTATATATAATACTTATACAATCAGCAATTATAGGTCCAAATTGCATAGATTTAATAAACATTCTAATATTTTAAAGTATTTTTGTTTATATTAAATTATCTGCGTGATTGTATATTAGTTAAGTATACCTACTATTTTGCAAGGAAAATCATAAAAATTGATAATTAAATAATTAATTACACGTAGTTATAAGAAAACAAATCAATTATATAATTTTGAAATAAGCTATATATCGCAAAGTTTAATTAAATAATAATGATTCTCTCTGTTTTTTATGATTTAAACACTCTTCTAAAACAGCTTTGTCAGCACATTGTTTAAATAAAGTTTTATCATTATAAGACTAAAAAAGTAGGCGCTAAGTTCTATACAATTTTGCCCATAACCCTTTAAAACAAAAAAAAGTTCACACACTTTTGTTGTTGATTGTACAAGTATTTCTTTGGCAAAAACTCTTTGCAAAAGCATTATTTACAATATACAAGTCACTCTACTTCCTTTATATCAGAAAATATGAAGGTTAGAGTCAGTCAAAACATACCTTATTTCGAAGAATTAAGATTCGAAATAGAATATCTTTCATTGGGGGCGTCTTTATATAACAAGATGTTGTGGGGGTGAGGGGGTCGAGTCGAATCTCACGCAATTTTTTTTCTGATTGAAACAAAAAATAATGAAGTATACTATTTTGGTCTATTTAATCTTTTTTTTTCTTTTACAATAACAATCTAGCGCGTTTTTTTTTTTTTTACAAGTTATAGGCAAGCGTTTGACCGCGATCTCACCTGATGTTAAGTGACGATGCGGTCTACGATGTATACCAAGATCTAGAAGATACCAATTCACTCGTCTCTTAAAAATATTCAAATTATAGGACTCAGGAAACACAGACGCCGGCAACGAGTTTTTTTTTCTTACGCGTTTACGTAAGAAACCCACATTTTGAAAAATCTCACGTGAGATTGGGGAATGGGGGAGGGGGTTGAATACAATCTCACGACATGGAGGGACAGAAAATTTCAAAAAATACCTCACGTAAGTTATGGTGCCCCCTTTGACTGTATTAACCATGAAATTAGGCATACATTTATACACACTAAATGCATAAAATTAGCCTGTTTATAATAGGTCTTATGTCTTCTACATAAGATTCAAATCCCATTATATGACTAGAAATATCGAAAATTCTAAAAGTGCAATTTGAAAAATATGCGTGTTTTTTTTTCAGTACATGTAGGCCCATACACGCTTTATATATCATTCAGAAAATATTTAAATACAACGCTTATATTTTAGCTTGCTTGGTTTACTCAAAGACCTGATTTTAGTTGCAGTATTTTTATGTAGAACCAGGAAAGAATGGTGATAGATATAATATAAATTAAATAAATAAATATTCAAGTTACACAACACACTCTAGTTCCAAACTAAGCAGAGCTTGTACTATGGGAACTAGATTGCTGATGGAATACTTACTTATAATATAATATAAATGCATACCTACAAATAATACATCGTAACACCCAGACACATAACAAACATTTATATTTACTACTTTTGCTTAGTTTAGACCTCACCATTTATCAAATCAAAATATCAATTTACATACCTTTGTATCCTATCCATGTCTACGTCAATTTCTTGGCAAAAAATATTCTTTAATCATCATTATCATCAACCTATATCAGTCCACTTCTGGATGTAGGTCCAAATACGCCACTGGGTTTGGTCGGCTCTTTTCATCTATAGTTTAAGTTTTCATTTTTTTTTACTAGCCTACATTGTCCCACAGCTGGGCAAAGGCCTCCCCCAAACACTTCCACTTCTCTCAAGTTTTAATAATATATAGTTTTGTTTAGTTAGCCCAAGCCATAACAACTTTTGAAAAGGGTACAAACAAAGCAGTGTATTGTGGTGGTGTGAGGAAATATCTTCTGCCGCGATGGGTGCCATCATTTTTAGATAAAGTAGGATGTTGTTGGAGGGAGAATTCTGCTCCGATGACCACGCTGCTTGAAGCCGCGGTACCACCGGCTAGGCCGACGTAACTGAAGTATAATAAAATAAATAAATATTCTTGGACATTTTACTCATCACACTCTAGTCCCAAACTAAGTCTAGTCCTAAACTAAGCAAAGCTTGTGGGTACGCTTTGCTTAGTTTGGGACTATATGACTATGGAAACTAGTCTGCTGATTTGATAGAATACATAGAAACATTCAGACACAGAAGAAATATTTATGTTCATCACACAAACATTTGCTCTGGGTGGGAATCGAACCCACGACCCACACCATGGAAGATAAAGATAAAGATAAAGATATTTTTATTGGTAACAAACATGGTTATTTACATGGGTATCCAATGACCATAACAAGGAAGGCAGAGCTACTACCAACTGAGCTGTGACGCCTGTAGTATCGAAAAAAAAAAGATCTTTGAGGACTAACAAATTAAATTATAAACTCTTAGAAAGATGAATCGGTGATTTTTTATCAAAACTTGGTTTAACTAGGGTAAAATAAATATTGTTTTAGCATGCATTTCTTACCGTACTCGACCGACGGCGATTCTTCCATGCGGCGTGATTATTTTCACAGTGTGGCCTAGACGCAGCTGTTTCGGTCCGGCCGGGATGTATGGCTGACCTGTCTGAATATTGCTCTCGCCAACTGAAACAAATATTTATTAACAACTAGCTGTCCCGGCGAACTTCGTACCGCTTTAGAGAGATTTTTTTTTCTGAGAGATTTTCTTAATTTTTTTCCCATAAGAACCTAGTACAGAGTATTAGAAAACTACAAAAAAAAATCAGCCACATCGGTCAAGCCGTTTTCATGCTATGTCGTGACAACGGAAAACTGGTTTCATTTTTATATCATATATAATATTGATGTAAAACATTTTTTTTATGCATTACAGGCAAACGCTTGGCCGCAATCACATCTGATGTTAAATGATGATGCGGCCTACGGTGTAACGCGTCAGCCTAGATAGAACCTATTCACTCTCCTCTTGAAATTATATGCATCTGGAAATGATGTGTTTGATCATGTTTCCTGATTCAATAAACGATTATTATCAATCTTCTATGTGTATATAACATGAAATAAATATTGAATCCTTATTATTCTTGGTCACGGCATCACGTGTGAACAGCTGAACAAATTTCTTCCTTCCATGGTGTGGGTCGTGGTGTTTTTGTGATTAACATAAATATTTGTTCACAGTCTAGGTGTTTCTATGTATTTACAAAAAAAAATGTACTTATATAAGTATTCTATCAGCAGTCAAGTTCCCATTGTACAAGCTTTGCTTAGTTTGGAGCTAGAGTCGTCATCATCTTCCTACCCTTGTCCCACATTATGTGGGGTCGGTACAACACAGTCTTCTTCGTCCACTCTCCTCTATCAGTCTAATAATAAATAAAAAAACTCATAACATCAGTTTGGGACTAGAGTGAGATGTGTGAAATGTCCGTGCATGTTTAGTTATTACTAGCTGTTCCGGCGAACTTCGTACCGCCTTAGAGATTTTTTTTTTCTGAGAGATTTTCTTAATTTTTTTTCCGTAAGAACCTTGTACAGAGTATTAGAAAACTACAAAAAAAAAAACAATCCAAGCCAAATCGGTCAAGCCGTTTTCATGCTATGTCGTGACCACGGGTTTCATTTTTATATACATTCTTAAATAGATTTATTTACCGTCCATTTCGATAGAGTGCAAGTTGTCGATGGATCGTCTCACAAAAACTTCCGCTTCCTCCAACAATTCGTCCGTATCATCACGCCTCACGTCCGGCAATGAACTGCGCCATGCTCGACTCTCAACTATCAAATAACATATATAAGAAACAGTTGAGCTATCTACAGACCGTTGCAAACGATCTGTATTATGTCCAGTTTACTAAAAATTTTTAATTGTTAAATTTAATTGAATATAGTGACATAAGTATTTATTTAGGTAAATTGTACTAGCTACTAAGATTATAACATTAAATTATATGAGATTTTTGCTTGGAAGAGTAACACGTAAACAGTTTTATTATTATTTATTAATAGGATATTATAAGTAATGTAATAGTAACCTTTGTGCGTGGGTACATAAATGCTATGCGGAGTCCAATCAGAGCTGCGATCCAAACTGGGACAAGCTGAGCGATACGACGAGTTGCATGACACAAACCTACAAGAAATACGAACAATATTATATTATATAATTATACTATATAATCTTTATATACTTATGTCTAATGGAATAGCGGATCACCGCAGAAGACCGAGATGTTTGGAAAACTTTGGGGAATACTTTTGCCCTGCACACAAAATGTGTATTTAAAAAAATAAAAGCAGTATTAAACAAAACATTGTCATTAAATACAACATTAAGATTAACAAAAAAACAAAGGATTAAAATAAAGTAATGTATAATGCAGAGTTAGCTAGGGATAGAGAAAGGTGGAAAGAGAGGGGGAGACCTTTGCCCAGCAGTGGGACAGCGTAGGTTGATGAAAAAAAAATTGGATAATATAAAAAATATTAATATAGCTGTGGGACAGCGTAGGTTGATGAAAAAAAACTGGATAATATAAAAAATATTAATATAGCTGTGGGACAGCGTAGGTTGATGAAAAAAAATTGGATAATATAAAAAATATTAATATAGCTGTAGGACAGCGTAGGTTGATAAAAAAAAAAATTGGATAATATATAAAATATTAATATAGCTGTGGGACAGCGTAGGTTGATGAAAAAAAATTGGATAATATAAAAAATATTAATATAGCTGTGGGACAGCGTAGGTTGATAAAAAAAAATTGGATAATATATAAAATATTAATATAGCTGTGGGACAGCGTAGGTTGATGAACAAAAAATGGATAATATAAAAAATATTAATATAGCTGTGGGACAGCGTAGGTTGATGTAAAAAAAATGGATAATATAAAAAATATTAATAAATGTACTCACTTTGAAGAGGAATTGGTAATTGTTTCATCAGAAAACTGTTTCTTAGCGAGCGCCCACACCGGGTCCGCTGAACGAGATAGTTCTGGCACCATTGATGTGAAACCTGACAAAAAAAATACTTTATTCAACATTTTGTTTATAAGTTCACTAATATTTTATAATCGAATATGTTAATTTGTCAAATAAAAGTTTATAACTGAATATAATTGAGTTTGAAAGAACACTGCCTGCTTAAACCAATAGTTTAGGTTAGAACAAATTGAGATGAAACTTATACAATTTAGAAGCCTGGTTTCCAGATCACAACATGCGATGGGTGTTATTGTTGATTTTACTAATAGTATAAAGGCGCATGTTTGTATGGATGATGTGTGGATGTGTGATTGTTATTCCTTCACGCAAAAAATAGCGTCCTCGGACCTCGATACAAAGGTCGCTCGGCGTGGAAGATGTTCCCTTGTATACATATATATATATATATGTAATGGAATATCTCCTAATATATCTCCTCACATCTTGCATAAAGAATTACTCACACTCACAGCCCCTCTAAAGACCCCATAGGATGGACCCCTTACCGATATCGCTGAGTAGCACGCGGCGTGTCTCGTCGCTGCGTCGCGCGGGCGGCGGCGCGGCGGGGCGCGGCGCGCGGCGCGGCGCACGCAGCGGCAGTGTGGGCGGCGCCGCACTACTCGCTAGCGACATCTACGGGATTATACCACAATGTTAATCAACAGACACATTATCAAAAAAACTGGTTGTCTGTAAAGTCGGTTTACTGACGATAGTTGAACGTGACAACGTCAACGAACGGGATTGTAAGCGGTTCTGCAAAAAAATCCGCGCTCTCGCTTGCACTTCATGGAACGCCTCAGAACGCCTCATGAGTCATATTTTTTCGTGCGTGCAGCCGGCTCTATCGAATTATAAGACGTTGTCACGTCAAAACATATTATTATTGACGTGACAACGTCTTATAATTCGATAGAGCCGGCTGCACGCATGAAAAAACATGACTCATGCGGCGTTACCTCGCTCTGAGGCGTTCCATGAAGTGCAAGCGAGAGCGCGGAACGAGCGACAAAGAAGCACAATCGGCCTTTGCGTTCGTTGTCACGTTCAACGTCATTTTATCGTCAGTAAACCGACTTTACAGACAACCATTTTTTTTTCTTCTAGGCTCGTCTAGCTCGGCTTCAAAGTGTCGGTAAATAACTGATACACACGGGCCTAAGCCAAGTGTGCATCAGTGGGGAGTGCTAATGATCAATCTGTTGAGTTTGATGGTCACATTTCAGTATATTATTATTATTATTAATCAGCCATGGCTGTCCCACTGCAGGGCAAAGGCCTCCCTTCCCTCCTTCCACTCTTTACGGTTACTCTTATCCAAAACATAGAGGGGTTTAAAAAATCTTGCCGTTGTCCTGCTTGCAATAATATTACCAAGTGCAGAACTGCACTTTGACAGGCGTCACAGCTCAGTTGGTAATAGCTCTGCCTTCCATGCTGTTGGTCATGGGTTCGATTCCCACCGTGTGTTTGTGTGATATGTCTATGTATGTATTTACATAAAATAAATGTAAATATGTACATATTCTATCAGTAACCTAGTTCCCATAGTACAAGCTTTATTTAGTTTGGGGCTATAATGTGATGTGTGAAATGTCTATGATTATTTCAATATATTTATTTAAAACATTAGTTCCCATAGTACAAGCTTTGTTTAGTTTGGGGCTATAATGTGATGTGTGAAATGTCCATGATTATTTCAATATACATATTTATTTAAAACATTGGAGGGACAATCTGGACTCATACGCGACGGAGTGGTGGATAAACGCAGGAGATCGAAATGAATGGAAGAGTTTGGGGGAGACATTTGCCCTGCAGTGGGACAAAATAGGTTATATAAAAAAAAATTAAAACGTTACCTGTTTATGCGCCAGATATCCGTCGGAGCTCCATCTATTAGGCAGAGCTGACAGGTCGGTCTGCGCTGCATTCTCCCTCCGCGAGTATCCCGCCTCGCGCAGCACCGGCCGCATCCGCGCGGGGGGGAGGGGAGCCTTGAACGGGCCGGGGGGACGCGATACGCCGCGGTATGGGGGGGGCCTGACAGTTTAAATAAATTACAAACATAGAAAACTCTTTGTTGTAGACCACTGATATTTCAGAATATACAAAATGTAGTATTTCACGCCGCGGTATGGGGCGGGAGGTAAATTTAAATTATATTATTATATTAATATTAATTAAAACCGTGCTTTTTATGCTATAAGTTAGGGGTCGATTCCCATTGAGGTTTTTCGTGGCTCAAGTTTTTTGTGAAACAGAATTAATATTTTATCTGTGACTATTTTAAGAAGTATTTAATTATAAGTACAAAAAAATACAGTTATGCTTACCTAAGCATAACTGTATTTTTGTTTTGTAAGCACCTGCTTATACTAATATTTAGCTTAGGTGCTTATGCTTATACTTATTATATTTTGCTTTAGTGAAATAACAAAAAAATATCTGTTACCTGTATTGAAACGGATTCGGACACGTATTCCTCCTCACGTTCAAATTGAGCGCCAAATCATCTTCCGACGTCCCACACTTCGAGATATCTCTCGCAGCGAACACCGAAAACCTATGCCCCAGATGATGGTCCGTCAATATATCCATACTAGACCCCATCTCGAAACTACACGACTTCGAGTTATCGAAACTAAGACGGTTATACTCTCCAGTTAGACTATCCACGCTGTTCAATCTCACACCTTTTCTGTAGAGGGCATTGTCGGATTTATTCTCGCATGCTTTGAGAATGCCCCGTCCGGGGAGGTCTAAGCTATCTTTATCTTTATTGAAAGCTACGTGTCTTATTTCCTTGTCGTTGGGAAGTGAGACTCGCTTTCGGAGCGATTCGGGTTTTTCTTCGGGATCGCTCGGCTGGTAGTCGGGGTCTAGTGTGTGGAACTTTATTAGGACGGGCGTGGAGTGAGTCGTTGAACCTGAGTTCGGTACCCAGGTGTCTGACGTATCCGTTTCTCGGATCGAGACTAGGTCCTCCTGTGAAAGTAAAGTACTGAGTAATAAGGTATTTAATATACAAATTAGAAAAAACAACTTATAAATACGGCAAGAGTGCGACGAGCGAAGCGAGCCGCAAACTAGTATGAGTTACAAAAAGAGCATTGGCTTTACTTACAATGTAATGAACATAAATATTTGTTTTGTATATGGGCGTTTATGTTTTCTATGTGTGTATGTATTTACAAACAAAAAAGTATAAGTATTCTATCAGCTTTCTATATATTCTATTAGTTTCCATAGCATAAGGTTTAGTACATACATATTTAGCTTAGTTTAGGACTAGAGTGTGATGTGTGAATTGTTCGTAAATATTTATTTATTTATATTTATTGGCGCGGCGGGCGAAGGTCCGCCTGCGTCGCGGAAGGTTGCGGGTTCGATTCCCGCCTTGGAATAAATGTTTGTATGATCTGCAAATATTTATTCTGGGTGTTCTGGGTATTTATATGTATACATATAATAAAAAAATATCTATCTATGTAATGGTAATGTATTAAGTATGTCAGTCTTCTAGTACCCATAATACAAGCTCTGCATAGCTTGAGGCTAGATGATGTTTTGTGGATTGTCCAGCATTATTTATTTATTTAATTGAAGGTTGATATAGAAACTTTATGGTATGAATGAGTTTGCGTTCTAAAAATGGAATTTAAAAATATGTACTTATGTTTTAGCACCAAACAAAACATGCCAAGCGATTTGTAGTCGACCATTATAAACTGACCTGCAGATTCATACTCATGTCCTTAGACTCGTGGGTCGTGAATATGAGTTCTATATCGTCCACTTCTTCGGACTCGTTCCCGCTGCCGTCCTGCTTGTCTTCAGGCGCTGGCTCGGAGGGCTGCGCGGGCGTGTTACCACTCTCAGAGAATACAGAGTTATCGCCTTCGGACATAGATCTGTCGGAAATATATGGATTTTAATTGGAAAATTTCCGAAACGATTTGGGTAACGTGTGGTAGATGACGTGATGGTTCGGTCTTAAACCAATGGCAGAGTTACTAACTTGCCGCCAGTACTTAAGCTATTTAAATTTTGCAGCTTCTATACCGTAGAAATTATTTAACCTAGTATCGATAAAACGTATTATGACAAAAATGGGCACCCAACGGCACGGTGGTCTGACGATATCGTCAATACTGTGGGCCGCAGATGGATGAAAGTGGCTCAGAATCGCGCGGAATTGAAAGAGCAAAGAGAGGCCTATACCCAGCAGTGGGTCAAGTCAGGCTGTGGATGATGATGATGGTGATGCCAAAACAAGTAACAAAATGTAGAAAACAAAATTTTCTAGATTTTGTTCCTATTTTTTTCATTTTTGGCCATCTGTGCACTGTTAGTTTGCTGTTAATGAGAGTTGCGAGTAGAAACGAGTCTAAAATATAATCACGACTGAGCCCTTAGTCCGACGACTGTCGGCTCGAGAGTAGGGAGTTTTTAAATGAGTCTTAGGACTAAGGGCTCTGCACGAAAAAGCACCCTTTGCATGTCGTCGTGAATAGGATGTTAAAGTTTGCGGTTGCTCGCGTCACGCATCGAATCCGCAAACGTCGTCAGGAATTGAATATGTTTCTTTTGTTGCCAAATTTAGTTCTTCTGCAATCAGTTGTTAAACTATGAGCAGATGTTGTGTGGATTGTGGCGGGCAAAGCACACCCTAGCATTTAAGGTAGGTACTCATCATGATGGATCAAACAGTAGCAAGACATTTCAAATTAGAAAAGATCAAATAAAAGCCTTTTCAAGAATTATAATATTTTGAATTAATTTATTATCATTTATTAATAATTTTGAATGCTTTGATGCGGGAGAATGTATGTAATATGTATTTATGTAGGTACCTAAGAACTAAATTTTAGTCATTTACATTATTTATAATACTCTACATACCTAAGGCTTAGATTATCAACATCAAGGTTCAGAGTATCCTTTCTCCGTTTCCTCTCAACATTGTCTTTCATCACCAGATTCTCCTCAGAAGTGATGCGTACTTGCACGTCAAATTTATCAGTCTTCAATTTAGGATCAGCCTCACTGGGTAAGGCCATCTTCACGTTCTCGGTCGTCACCGCCTTGAGGTTGATCTGGTTTCCGTGTAAGTCCTCCTTGGTATCAAACTGCTTGGACTTTTGGTGAAACTCAAAGCTTTGGAAGCTTGAGTCTGAATCCTTTCTAGGTTTATCACCAAATGTAGAGTCACTGTCAGAGCTGCTACTTGCTACAATAGTGCCCTCTTTGTGCGTTCTAACCTTTATTCTAACATCAAACTTTGATAGCAGTTCAAGTTTGGTTTTGTAACTCGGTTGGTTTTTCTCTGAATTATCAATAAGTTGACTTATTTCATCTGTTTCAATCTGTGTATCTTCTGGATCAAATTCTGCGAAATCAGCTGTCGCGTTTGATTCAGGAGATAGAGAAATCCTCTCTTCACCTTCCGAGATTTTATTCAAGTTTTGTGTTGAATGGTTATTGCTGTTTTCCTCGGAAAAGGAAGGGCTTACTGCTGGACTAGCACTGTGTTCTTTTGTTTCTGATGTGTCACTCCGAGCACTGTGTGCGTCAGTAGCTGTCTCTATTAAAACTTCACTAGGATGTGTAGTTTGAGACCGAGGGCTGTAAGTGACTTCCAACTTTATGTTCTGTGCAACAGGGTCTCTTTCCTCTAAGCCTAAGTCTATAACCCTACGCCTGAGGACATGGTTCTCAATAGTCAACTTCTCTATAACATCTGCATACTCTAGGCAGTGAGAGTGCCTCTCATACTTTTCTTTTAGCTCCTTGAGTGAGTTCTTGGATACCTCTAAAGCCGTTCTAAGGGATACTACAGTCTGGTGCAGAGCCCTCACTGTGTCTAGGTGCACAGCCCCGTTCGGGACCGCCTCCAGCCTGCCGCTATCCATTCCACCTTATTGCCGACCTTTAATCCAACATTCATCCCATACATGACTATTGTTGTTCAAGTACTGTTCAGTTTACAATCTGTCCATCTGTAGCAGCGCAAATGCCGAACCTTGAATAAATAAACAGGTGTTAGCCGAGCCATTGCGACGAGCGTTCCGCATAGCTAGCCTCGGGAACTGATGCCAGTTCTTAACTTACCGGTGACCCAATTCTTCAGTTCCGATGACACACATAGAATCGCGCATTTTTAGATCCTTATCGAGGTCCAACTGTGAACACCCGGGCACGGAAGGGTATGCAATCGATAAAACAACTCGCCCCAACTCGGGCAATTAAGCTTTTAGCCGTTTCCTGAAGTTCCGCGCGCAACGCCGATGGCACGAACCACTGATAAGCACAGGCACGAAAACCAGTAATTAGGCTGAAGTATTATCTCTCAATCGTTCTCACAAGGCTACGGGTAATAGCTATCCAAATAACACGAGTCGAGCCACTTAAAAAATCTCGGGTATTGCTTCTTTCTTGTAAACAAATCAATACTCAGTCGGCAGATCGGAATTCAGATTTACGCGCTAAGTGTGAAAGAAACACCAGCATAAAGGATTCTAACGCGTGAAAGAGAGAAAATGAAAAAAGCTCGTCTGGTGTTTGTGTTTTTGCCGAACTGTCAAAATACATTTCGTGCAGAAACGATGCTCGAATTTTATGAAGACTAGCTATGTATGGCTTATTTTTATTTGCGAATGAGAAGAAATATTTACAAAGATTGCAATCGGATAAATAATAATAAATTCAAGGATAAAATATAAAACTTGATTATTTTATGTATTTTAGCATAATTCTGTTCCTTCTATAATTATATTTTTAGACGAATACACGTACGTCATATTTATTGTATGCCTATGTCAAAAACATATGAACAGATAAACATAACCTCAAAAATCTCACGAAATAACAAAAACTTGGATCGACCGATCCTACTGTGTCGTTCTTTGTAATCTTCTTGTGTATTTCCTATAATATTTAGATAATAACTTGTACAAAATGTTCACAGTGTCAACTATTTGCAAAAAAACATACAAATCTACTTTTATTGTGTTAGCCAGGAACAAAACTAAAACTCATTGGGTAAGCTTTATTGCAAAGTTTGATTCCGCATTCACATACCTATTTACAAAAAATGGTTTTATATTTCTACTCAGGCTAAATTAAAAAAGAAAGACGGTCCGAAATACAAGGCTCTGAACCATTTCGATGACTTCTACGGCTCCGTCTTCGGAGATAAATGGGCGCCGATAAGAGAAGGTTTACTCCGGCGAAATAAATACGTAGCCGTGGTAAACAACTATGGAGACACTGAAGAAACTATAGAGTTACTAGAGAAAAGAGGTATTTCTATCTATAGTTTTATTAAATGTTATATTTTTTTTCTAGCATAGGAATCCTATACTCTTCTTATGCTGGGAAAAAAAGTCTGCAAAAAAAAAAAAATACTAATAACATGTATGTTAAAGGTTTAAATTCTTAACTTAAATTTGTTAATTTTCCACAGGAGCACACTGCCTAAAAAGGCTTATTTCGGTACAGAAAGAATTCCATGACCAGTATTCTCCGCCGCTACCTACAGTCACCACCGAGACCGCTCCTGTCAATAAATTAGCAAACTTTGCAGAAAAACTACACTCAGATGAAATTGCTCAATTATACCCAAAAAGTGACAATATACCTGAAAAACTAGACTTTACAGGTGAAGAAGATTTAAAAAAACCTGTGAAAATCAAAGATATGTATGTATAAATTAATATTTTAAACATCATAATAAATTCCCAAATTTTTCATGCTTTTTTGAAAAAGCTTGTTGAATACCTCACAGAATACTTCTTTCAAAATATATCTACAAAAAAACTTAAATTGGTGAATTTTTACATATCTACAGATGATCCAAAATATCTTAAACATTTTAATATATTATGTATTTCCTAACACTGTCAATTATTTTATTCAACAGACAGACATCAAACAAAACACTAGACCAGTCCCTCTCACAAGCCGTTATAGACGAGTCTCGCATTATTGATCCATCGATGGGACTAACATCCGAAGCTCTCTATCAGTTCATTCCGGCTACAAAGCTTAAAGGCATGGATGAGTGGGTGTCGGAGTCAGTTCACTACTCTTATTATTCAAGTAAGTATCTTATTGGGCCAATAAAGTAAATTCAGAATTGTAATTGGCATGCTTCGCCGTTTTTATTGAAGTAATTAAAAAATAAAATAGCCTTCGAAAAGATATCTTTTGTAATTTGATGTATGTTTAGGAATGAAATTAATGTAGGTACATGACCATCAAACTACTACCTAAAGAATCGAGCGCGCGTGCATTTTTATATCGACTACAGTTAGATGATCGAAATAGTCACATGTTTCTCATTATTGTAGTTGAGAAAAACCATTATAAAAATCCACACGCGCTTGATTTTTAATAGTTGGCCAACAGATCCAGCCAACATTTACACAACAAGTAAATCAATTTGGATCAAAACTGATTTGTTAAGATGTATAAATACTTTCAGAAGAAACAGATTTTCCACTTGTGATTGAGCCAGAAACAGAGCTAGATTACCCGGAGCATTTGAAAGTGTACACATATGAAATGGACAGTGAATCTGTTACTTTTCCTGAACCAAGAAGGGGAAGCACAGGTAATTTAAACAAACTGTTATTTTTATCAACAGAATATTTATTTATAAGTTAAGCATCCCAAAATGGTGTGTCAAGATATTTATGTCTCTGTTTATTTCCAACTAGAATTAATTTTTTGATGAGGCAACATTCTAAAATGGGTGTGTATCCCAGATGGTTATAGATGTGATATTGACTGTTCACTAAAAATTGTAAGTAACTGCAAAGTCCTTACTTTTTGACTTTTTGGTCGCACACGTCACTGCGGTGTATGTGCTGTTTCAAACCTTGTTCCAACTATCATAAAGTACAGTTTGAAATCGCAAGCGAAGATGCTCATTTTCAGGATACCAGCTTAACAATACTTATTAAAATATCAGGGGTACACAACTACTATCCAATGGACGGAGGCAGCGTCTTAGCAGTGCTAGCCCTAGGCCTTCGCCCCGGAGACCGCGTGCTGGACCTGTGCTCCGCGCCTGGGGGCAAAGCCCTAGTCGCACTGCAGACTTTACTGCCGGACGTTATTGTATGCAACGATGTGTCTGTCTCCAGATGTAATAGG
This sequence comes from Ecliptopera silaceata, assembly GCA_932527185.1. NCBI lineage: Eukaryota > Metazoa > Arthropoda > Insecta > Lepidoptera > Geometridae > Ecliptopera > Ecliptopera silaceata. The sequence continues at coordinate 8,109,999 of OW052207.1, read as the reverse complement.
TAAGTGTCTCTTAATATTATAAATATGAAAATAACTTTATCTGACGTATGTAAATTTCTGGGAATAACCATAGACGACTCAGTTCATAACGAAAGCATTTTTTTAGTAAACTGACTCTTATACTGTAAAGTATATGTGAGTTAAGCAGATTTAGCCGTATTTATTAAAAGTTTTTTTCAAATTTATCTAATTAGTCCATTTGTATTTTTTTCTAATTTCAGAATCGGAATGATATTCAAGAACTATTTCTTTGACTTCGAGACTAGTAACAAATGGCGGGAACGTGTTATACTGAAGAGGGTTGATGCTAGAGAATATACTGACGATGAAGGGTTTGATAAGGTAACCAGTTATTCTAGCTAGATAGTTATGTGACAGGCGTTCATTCCGTCGACAAATAATGCTACAGAAAACTTCCCCCTTTTCTTCCCCCTACTCCTTTTACATCATCTTGTATAGAATGAATTTCGTGTGCGCCTCTCAAATTTAATAGAATAGAATAGAAAATCTTTATTGTCACAGATGAAGGCACATTAATAAAATTATATTTAAATTAAAGTGTACAGGCTATAACTCGTCATTCAGATATCATCAAAGAACGATTTACATCTCATTTATAATAAAAAAACAATTAAAATAATTTGACATTATAAATATGTATATAAAATTATGTTTACAGATATAAAATAAAAGTTAATTCACATTTCGCTGTATAGGGGCGGTTGTCAAGTTCAAAATAATCACAATTGAAGTAAAAAATAAGCCAATATATAAAATTGTAACTGATCACTAAGACGTGTACAAGACTGGACGTGTAATTGAAATCCATCGATTAATAATGCTACAGCAAACTTTCCCCCTTTCCCTTGATCCTTTTCCCCAATCGGAAATTGAATTAACTATTTTTTTTAATATATTAAGGTGTCAATCATGTATAAGTGCCAAATTTCGTTAAAATCGGGTGAAAAATGCGACGTGTAGGCGAAAACAAACAGACAGAAGGAGAACGTATTTTTGGCTAATCTCGAAACTGAGACGCTTCGCTCGGTTAGTCGATATATAGATAATTATAAATGATAAATAAAATAACTTATCTCTTGTGTTTTTGTCAGGTGTTAGTGGATGTCCCGTGCACTAACGATAGACATTCAGTGAATACTGACGGCAATAGCATCTTCAGACCAGACAGGATACGTGAGCGGCTCAAAATACCTGAACTACAAACTCAGATTTTAGTGTAAGTACCTTTCCCGTGTGTAAATAAAACAAAATGTTTATTTCGTACAATCACAAGAATTAGTTAGAATCGCCATGTAGAAGATGATTCTATAGATATTTATTTAGGAACTGACAAGAAACTGATTTATTTACACCAAGACACACAATCTAGGCCTGCCTGGCTGCCTGTACCATCTGTTGGTCTGCTGCGTAGACTACGATGACAGTTTATCATATAGCAAGATAGATGGCGCTACAGTTTCTATCATACTGGTTTTCAGTGTCTAGCTAATCTTTCCAACACGATGCTACAACAAAATACAGTTGTAGCATCGACACGATAAGAAGAAGAAGTGTTATGGCGTAAAGAAATATATTTTTTCATTATTTTTTGCTTTATTTCTTTCTATTTCCATTTCAGAAACGCTTTAAAACTGGTAAAGCCTGGTGGAACAGTGGTTTATTCAACATGTTCTCTCAGTCCTATACAAAATGACGGCGTGGTCCATGCAGGGTTAAAACAAGCATTCGAAGCACATAACGTTGTTGCAGCTATTAAGTAAGTTTACTCGTTCCTACCCTCAAAATAGATAGTTTTTTGTTCGTCTTCTATCGCCAAAAGGGGAGCTATCCTAGCTTAGTTTCAAATCAAATCAAATATTTAATTCAATAAAATCACAAGGATCATTTGGAATCGTCCTATATATCCTAGGTGATTTTAGGATTTTCATTGTGTCCATCCAATAAGCCAAGACCCCTGTCAACGCAAACTGACAAAAAACTTCAAAAAATCACAAACACAGCCAATGGCACAAAAAAGTTTTCATGTTCCCCCTCTAGGGTTCTAGGGTAGCGTGAACTATAAAGTATATTTAAGTACTTTAAAATGAAAATGATCAATATATTATAATAATAAATATATAAATAAATTTGTTTACAAAATTCCTGTTTACTTAAATCTGTACTCCAAGACCGAGTTTGTGCATACACAAAACGCATAGAGACATAATCTTTTTAGATTTAGTAAAAAGATTTTTCTCAAGAAATCTGTTATCGGCGCTACTCTCAACAATATATTGAATAAGGTACAAACACTTAACATTTATGTTTCTTTATTCTAGGGATACCAGTGCATGGATGAGAGGGCTCAGTAGTACATTGGAGCTAGGCACTGGCAACACTGCGCCAAAATACGGACAACTAGTTCTACCCTCAGTTTCAGCCAACTTTGGACCTTCATACGTCGCTAAACTAGTACGCATCAAATAAGGTACTAAATTAGTCATTTATTTTGTAAAATTGTAAATATCTATCAGAATAAAACAATGAATAAGCTTAAACATTTATTATTAAAAATAACTAAGTACATTAAAATAAGATTTAATTTATTTGATAAGTTGAAAACTAACAAACACATCGAAAGCCTTAAGTATAAGTATTTTACCAAACTTTTCAAAATAACAGTCTTATTTGGACTTAGCCACCGCTAAGGAATCTCCATCTCTGTCTATCAACATAATACAAAACGAGATAGCATTATTTCAAACGATCTTTTTACATTCAGAGACGATAAACAATCATTATCTTTTGACAAAAATTTAAGTTGATTAAGCCTCTAATTATTAAAAGTTACAAATATTAAAAATGCTTTTATTATTATAACGATCAAAATGTTTACTTATAATTAGTTATAATAAATAGTATAAGTACTCGAAATAGGAAAAGTTTTTACTAAAAGCTTAGTTAGCTAGCGATATTTAAAACAAAAATATGTCTTAAGTCAAAAATACATTTTAAAATACCTATGAAATTAAATCGTGTTATCCAAAGGTGAGATACAATTTCTAAGTACGACATAATATTATAAAATTAATCAGCCTATTAAAATAAAAAATGAAAGCATTTGAAGACAAACTCGAAAACGACACCGTTTCGATACTTTTGCGATTGTCACATTTATTCGAGCTCAGAGAGGTGAGCACGAGTAAACGTGTCAATTTTAACGTAACGCAGCGTATTCTATACACATTGCGCGATGACGCAGCATTGTTCGGCTGTCGAGTTGGCGTTTAACACGCAATGTAAATCGAATAGGCTGCGTTACGTTTACTTTACGATTGTCACATTTAATCGAGCTTACCATTCAAGCCTCTGGTGTATGAACTCTTTTGACTTTGTTCATCATATACGGACGGTTTCTCGAACGATGATCAACGATAAAATCAAATAATTACATACTATGGTCAAACTAGGATCAATCGTGATTTGGGTTTCCAACCGGCCGATAGTCTCACTGAGTTTTCTCTTCAATACCTTTGCTCAACGGCTCAGTCTCAATAACTTCATTCTTTTCCTCCACCTTATTCCAAGATTGCTCTTCACCAGATCCAAATAGGGAATATACTACTATCTCTATGGCGTACAATCCGATTGTCACGAAAAATATTATGCGCCAGGCTGATAACGTTTGCTGTAACAAAAAGTACGTTCGGTGAGCGAAGCGAGTCTTTTACATGTTATATAATGTTGTATAGAGTTTACTTTAATGTACTGACAGACGTGCTCATTACTAGCACGAAAGCATGCTTTTATTGAGCAAGTGCTCATTAGTAGCACGTGTGTAATGTAATGAGCATGCTTATTTAGAGCGTGCTCAAAAATCAAACGACGTTTGATTTTCGAGCATGCTACCTGAGGCGCGGGTAGGTGGGGGCACGGGGCAAGTGCTCGGAGCACGTCTGAACATGTTTGCATGCCTATTTAGGAGTACTATGCTTTATATAATGCATGCTTATTTCTGGCAAATGTGAACAGTTTGCAGAGCATGCTAATTTTAAGCAAGCTTATTAGCATGCTTTTTTTGAGCACGTCTGTCAGTACCTTTAAGCGGAGCGAGCCACAGTTATTTTAAAATACGTCAGAAAAATACAGAAGTTCTACCATCATACATCTTTTTGGCTAGTTAATAATTTTTAATTGAATGAGATATAAGGGTAACCAAAAAACTACTTACATTTCCATTAGTGAGGTACCCAACAAAAATAGGGACCACTATACCAGGAACCGTGGCCAAGGTATTAGTGATCGCCATCAGGGTCCCAGCGAAGTTGGGCGCGATGTCGATATGGTTCGATAGGAATCCACAGAACATTCCTCCAATGCAAGTGACTGCAATCGCCATGAATGCAACCGCTGCGGCGCGATTGCAACCGATGTAACATAGCGATAGTAGGCAGCAGGCTGGTACAGCAGATGCTAGAAAAATATATTATAAAAAAAAATATATAATTATGTATATAAATATATGTTTTACGTATCATGTCTTCATTTACAATTTTTATTATTTTATTATTTATTTATTTCATCCTTACATCTATCTTTACAGGAGTCCTAATACAATAGTGTTGTCAAACCTATAACATTCAATATTAAACAATATTAAATATAACATAAAAACATTTTAGATAATTTCTGTGCTTATATACTTTTATGTTTCAATCGTAGGTGATTAGAACTTTTATAACATACTATTTAAGATTCATTAGCAACATATTTGTTTTGATAATATATTGACATGAGGGCTCTAAATTAAAATAGATTTAAAGTCATAAAAATAACGAAAGATCACCTTTTCTCAGTAATTTCTAAGTGAGCACGAATAAATATGATCTGATGCTACGTAATCTCGACCAAAAAAACTCAAGACAAGAAGATTTTATAACATACAATTCTATAGTTTTGATTTTGTAATATCTTACCGAACAAAGTACCAATCTTCCTAGCAGTAGTGGTAGTAATAATATTCTTTCCTCGAAGCCAATCCAAGGTCTTGCTGAGACCTATACTGAATATCCAGAGGAATAGGAATGGCAGAGCTGTTATTACTGCGTTCTGGAAATATTATTTATTCTTTATTGTACACAAAACATATCAAGAGAAAAACTTAAACATAAAACATGTACAGATAGGCGAGCTTAACCCTAAAAAGAGTTCTCTTCCTAACCTTGCAACAAAATTTAATTAAAAATTAACTTTTTAATGCTCAAATATAATTTTTATAATGGAGGACCTTATTCTAAATCAGTCTCCTTGTCAACCCAACGTTATAGTACAGAAAGGTGGTTGTAGGACCAAAAATAAAAAAAACTTGAGAGGTGTCAAGGATGGAACGAAGTTCTTAATAATAACTGGGGCATTATTCTCTATTGTATTGCAAACCACGCGCGTTACTTGGCTACGGCAAGACAACGGCGTGGAATCTGAAAAAAATGTATGGCGTAAGCGTTAGTTGTCATTCCCTACCGCGACACGGTACGGTTTGGCCACGGTTTGACCTGTCAACTAATCGTGCCGAAGTCTGCCGTGTTATGAAAACTATTCGTTTCAAAACGTGTCATGCGCGATTCGAATAATATAGATACAAATCAATCATTTATGAAGTTTGCGTTCGGAACGCGTTGTGACGTAGCACGGTTTGGGGAAGGAATCTCCTATGTCATAGAGAATAAGGCCCCTGGCTTGCTTTCTATGAGAGAGAGAGAGAGAGAGAGACAGACAGAGAAACACGCGTACGCCGCACGGCTTACAACTATAGCAAAAAGTGTCGTTACAACTTTTGGTCTTAATCTCTTCTGGCCCCTTTATTTTGAACTAAAATCTAGTTTTATCTAGTGTAAGGATAATAACTTACCTCAGTCATATTGAATTTCAAAACTTGCTTCATGTAAAAAGGCAGTTCTATCAGCAGCATATACCAGCCCCAGTTGGAACAAGAGTGAGCGACCAGGATAGCCAGAAACGCTGGTGAAGTTAGCACTGCCTTCCATGGAACTGCTACTGTGTTCTAACGACAAACATAAATAAAGCCTTATTTATTTGAGAAGTGTGCGGATATAGAATTTTTTATATAAAATCAAATTAACCTTATAGGTCAATACGTGTCTATCAGAATATAATTTATAGTAAAGGGATATTATAAGATTTCTCGCTCTCACATCGAGAGCGAGAAATCTTATAATTAAAAAAAATATATTATTAGATTATATAACAATTAAATCTAAGAAAATGTGTAGGTACAAATATTTTTGGGGCTGTATGTTAGTTTAATTGCTAACGAAACGTAGCCACACTATAAGTTCGTTGTCACCTTATGCGAATGTTCACCGGCCTTCCCTCCAAGAGAAGTTACAATCATTGTCCGTTCTTCTATACTCATCAGTGCTTGCTGTTGAGGTGAATCTTGGACGAAGATTATCCATAGCACGCACCAAATGCAGGCAAGGCCGCCCATTACGTAGAATACACTGTCCCATCCTGGAAATACATTTAATAATAATAATAATAATGCTGGACAATCCACACAACATCATCTAGCCCCAAGCTAAGCAGAGCTTGTATTATGGGTACTAGAAGACTGACATACTTAATACATTACCATTACATAGATAGATATTTTTTATTATATACATATAAATACCCAGAACACCCAGAATAAATATTTGCAGATCATACAAACATTTATTCCAAGGCGGGAATCGAACCCGCAACCTTCCGCGTCGCAGGCGGACCTTCGCCCGCCGCGCCACATCGGTCGTCAAATTTGGTTTTAGAAATATTTGGTTTTAATTCTACACTGTTATGAACAAATAAGTGATAGAGACATTATATTTGTGTTACATTAGAACCGTTTGCTGTGCAAAGAAAACTGAATATAATGACGACCTATCAAAATATGAAAAATCATATCTATAGAACTAGGATCGAAGGACCAAATTACTAAACTCAAATTCATCGCGTAAAATGTCAGGCATTTTTGTCTCTGGAGTACCTACGATTGCACGTGTTTTCGCCTAATGTTTGGATCCGGTTCGAAGGACCAAATAACTATTTGAATTCCAAATTTTTACCAATTATGGCACTCATTTATCTACAAATCTTTATCATTTATCCTGATAACAGCTTTAACTTAGATGTTAATATATTGTTTTCTACATATCTTGTCCGAATAGGCGAAGAATTTGGGGGTTACCAAGTCAAATTATTTGAGTAATAGGACTTTTTACTATTATCAGTGTATATTATGTTGGTACTAATTTAAATAAATAATTTACCGACGTTAGCAGTAAGAACGCCTGCCATTAGCATGGATATGACAGTTCCAAGCGAAGTCCCTGCGTACACCAAAGCGGCCATGACACTTCGCTCAGCGGGAGGCGCCCATTTTGACAACAATACGTGCATGGCGGGAAATGTAACGCCCTGAAATGTATTTTCAGAAATGCAAAACCCGACTTCAATTCAATCGCCATCGATAAGTAATGGTACTTAAATATTTATGATAACTGGGTGTTACCTAGAATCACCTAGTATGTAAGACGATTCTAAATAATCCTTGTGATTTTATTGAATAAAGAAATATTTGATTTGATTTGAGTTACTAGGTATTACACTGGGTATTATAAATATGCATTTTTAAAGTAGGTACATATATAAATATTCTATCAGCAATCTAGTTCCCATAATACAAGCTTTGCTTAGTTTGGGACTAGAGCGCGATTGTGAAATGTCCGAGAATATTTATTTTATATTTTATGTACTAACTCTTTTGTAATACATAATTTAAAGCACATTCGAAAACGAAACCCATTATTATTTGCTATTGAACTTGCATGAACTTTTTTAAAAGTTTCAATAAACAATGTATGACGAAGATTAGACGTATTTCATACGTCAAATCTGCATTGGATTTAATTCAAAGCTATTTAAAGATGTATTCTTTTGCCCGTCTGGAAAATACGGTTTCAATACCGTGATTGTAATTTGTAATACAAATTATATTTCCCTATGTACTTGACTGCAATTTTTAATTATAATTAAGCATACTCTTGTTACTATGATGATTCACTACAATACAATAGCGACTTTACAAGTTTTATTTTAAAAAATCTATTACTTACAAATAAAAAAATCATGTGTACCTATAGTCCATCGCCCGTAGTCTGTTTTATTCGCTTTGATAAATATATAAATATTTACGGACACTTCACACATCACACTCTAGTCTCAAACTAAGCAAAGCTATGGGAACTAGATTGCTAATATAATATTTTTTTTTTTGTAAATACATACATAGAATACCTATTAAAACCCAGAACAAATATTTATCTTCATCACACAAACATTTGCTCTAGGTAGGAATCGAACCCACGACCCACAGCATGGAAGGCAGCGCTACTACCAACTGAGCTGTGACGCCTGTCATGAATGTCATGCAAAGAATGACTTTGTGGTTAAAAGGCTCGGCTCAAAACCGTCAAATTAAGTACTATTTTAGACACTTACCCCTCCTATCCCTTCGCCAACTCTCATCACCACAACGGCAATGTAATGCGCCTTCGCCATCACAGGCGTAAGCAAAGTGCAGACCACGTTGATGGTAACACTGAAGAACATTACCCATTTCGCTGAGAACAACTCTGCTACTCTCGCACCTAATACACAGGGAATAAGGTTTAATTTGCAGATAATTGTGTAATAAATATCATGTTGATTGTCAACGCGGTCAGTGCTGATCGACGAAATGTTTAGTTGCCATCTCTGACCGACATTGCCTGAACGGAGGGAAGATGCATGTAATTCCTTGGCGTTACTTGATATATTTATTTATTGAGGACAACCAACAAAGAAATCACATGAGAAAATTAAATATTAAAGTAAATGGGCTTATAGCTACGTGTTCCTTCAATTATAGGGTGCCACGGCATGCGTTAAGATCGAGACTCAATTAGACATAAAAATACATACCTACAAACAAATGGTTCAACTTGCTGATTTTCTATAGATAGTTAGATACTGAAACTTACCAGGTATTTGAGATACGAAGTATCCCCAAAAGTAGCAGCTTAGGATAACCCCTTGGATTTCTGAGGACCACAAAAAAGGTCCATCCAATTCCTGAAAATAGTTATTTAAGTTAGACTAAATCCTAATGATTTCAATGACTACTGGTTTTACTTGAATACCGTTCATATGTGCTAATATTAATATAATTCTACTGCCTAACAAATGACCGAAATAGGTACAATAGGTACACTAGGTACCTAGGTGCCTTTTAGCATTCGAATTCCCATAGCTTTGCTTAGTTTGGGACTTGAGTGTGATGCGTGAAATGTTCGTGAATATTTATTAATTTATTTTATTTATTAGGCTGATGTGAATGACGTAGGTAATTGACGAAGCTAAGAATAATAAAATTGTGTCTAAACAAACTCAATGACGCAAAGTTATTGACCAACTAGGTATAGGGTTGACACAAATAACCAACTTCGGCGTTGACTTTACCTGCATTGCATTCAGCCTGTCCTCTCTGCCTTTCAATCTAGCATATTTTTCCGAATACAAAGTATCCTATTCTATGTCAATATATCTAAGGGTAGTCAGCTATGACTCTGACTACTCTTAGATATTCAAAACATAGTTAGATATTTTTTGTCCCTTGTGCCCGGTACACACACAGAGCATTAGCAGAGGTTGCGGGTTCGATTCCTGCCCTGGGATAAATGTTTGTACGATTTGAAAATATTTATTCTGGGTGTTCTGGATATTAAATATGCATAATAAAAAATATCTATCTATGTAATGTACCTCCGTATGTCAGTCTTTTGGTAGGTACCCATAACACAAGCTCTGCTTAGCTTGGGGCTAGATGATGTGTGGATTGTCCAGCATTATTTATTAATTTATTGTTTATTTATTTAAACAGGTAAGTAAGTACCTACTTTTATCTACTGGCAGGTTACGTTATAGAAATCAGTGATTTAAGTTTTTTTTAAGATTTTTTATGTAAATTATGTAATTTGTAAACAAGATAAAACACGCTAGAGTTGAATAAACACATTAATCAAAATCACGAATCAAGTGTTCGCAAAACGCGTGACCCAAAAATTAACGCTACAGTGTCATCGACGGTCATGAAAATATAAGCCAATTGAAAACTCGTAAGTTATCATTGAAGGCTGAAATAACGGTTTTGACCTGAAATATATTTTAAGATCGGTGAAGTAATGTTTCAGCATCTTGAGGGTTTTACAATCGCATCATTTTCTCTACCAATTGAGATTTTGGAACGAATCCAATGAAACAATCAACATAAATGCATTAGTTTTAGGGACAGTTTATTTTTAAAATGTAGGTACCTCAGCATTCTGTAGGAGCCAAGGGACCATATTTCCTTTTCGAGCGAGATAATTAGGTAAAGTTTTAAAACTGTACAAAATTCTTAAAAAACGCTTCGAAATGAAACTGCTCTCCGCAGTTTCATTTGATCTTCGAGGGGAGATTGAAATAAAATGTGACTATCGTAACGGTACCATATTTGATTCACATTACGCGTCAACGCCTCGTCGGCTCGACTGACGAACATTGCAGCGTTACAGCGCAATGTATCTTAAATAGAGTTTCATTTATTTGTAATCTTGTCAATATATTTTGATGTTTGAAATGTCCGTAAATATTTTTTTATTATTATATAAGTACAGTTACTGGTTTCTAAGCTAAGATTAGCAGGAAAGCAGGTACTATTTCGGTATGTAGGTACCTAACCAGATGCAGGACGCAAGCATATAGGCGGCTATAATATAACCCATTTTGCTATATTGTACGTAGAGCAAACTTGATTGTCTTTATTCGTTTCACTATAAGTCTGAAAGTTCACCAATCCTCAGAAAAGGTCAAATACCGTTTTACTGTCCAGACAAGACTTTTGTCGTAAAAGTCTGTACCATGTTTCGCTTTCAAATGTTTGTAGATTTTCGTTAGTTTTACATTTTTTTCTTTTTTTTTTTTTTTTTTTTTTTTAACCTATACTGTCCCACTGCTGGGCAAAGGTCTCCCCCAAAGCTTTCCACCTATCCCGGTCTTTGGCGATGCTCCACCAATCCCTCTCCTGGGCGTCCAGATCATCCTTCCAACGCCTCTTCGGCCGACCTCGCCGTCGCCTAGTTTTACATAGCATTTGAAAAATCAATGTTACGTTTATAATTATGTATTTTTTTTGTCAGTATTTACGTCATGTCAGTATTTACGCTACCTACAAATATGCTGAGTAGATGATCATTACAATGAATAATTTTTATTAAAATACTAACACAGTACAATATTTTTCCTCATAAAGTATGACTAATTAAGAACAAGTATTTACCTAAAAATAAATACATATGTCACACCATTGAGGTAACACATTAGACGATATTAAAATGTCCTTCTTTTTAGGGTTCCGTACCCAAAGGGTCAATCGGGAACCCATTACTTCGTTGTCCGTCTGTCTGTCACCAAACTGTATCACATGAACTGAACCGTGATAATTAGTGTTACAATTTTTGCATATTTTTACATATTTATTTTTATTATAAATTATAAACCTGTTAAAATGTGTTAAAATTATAAATTTTGTTGTTTAAATTATAAACCCGTATGTATTTCTGTTGTCACTATAACAACAAATGTTAAAAAAAAACAGTAGGTAAGAGTTGGTCTTGCTCATAAATATTTGCTCATGGTACGTGGAACTCTACGTGCACGAGTTTGACTCGCTCTTGGGCGTTTATTTTTGCTATCGGTTAAATTATTAAATTTTACACACCTTAACACTACTATCTGAGCCAGGACATTCAGCGTCTGTCTTCACGTTCGTAGCATTCCCGTCTCCGTGCGATCCGAGAGCGTGTTTGAGTCCCGTGTGGTTCAACATTCCGACCATAGCCACGGATAGATTGACCTTTAGTCCGTAGACTATGGCCATTCCTATCGATCCTAGAACGGCTAGGATGTACCGCGCTGGGATGTATCCTGAAAATAATACGGCATATTGTTAACCTCTTTTGTGTTTGTATGTTTTACAAAAATGTTCACTAGGTAGGTATATTTAGTTACAATTTCACAGCTAGATGTCGCTGTACCTTCCTAAATCGCGCTATCGTAGCATTTTGCGTGTCAAGATCGAAATTATGAGACTTAAAATAAGATATACATTAAAAGTACTGATTTTTACCTAGCGACCAAAAAAAGAATCATTAAAATCGGTAAATTATTGGCGAAAACATGGTTACATACAATCGAGTTGAAAGCCTCCTACTTTTTTGAAGTCGGTTAAACAAGAAAACATACTTTAACATCCAAAAGAACTAAATCATCGATAAATATTAAATACCTATACGCATTATTAAGAATAACTCAAACTCTACTGGTCAGGATGTGTATATTTAAAGGAACCACATGAGAATCGCCAGCTTTCGAATAAAAAGCTTCGTTGGTTTCCAGACCAAAAAAGCCGAAAATACCCGAAATTATTTATGTAGGTATTTATGGCTTCCTTATGGTATTTATGAGGACAAAAAGTTTGTTGATACAATCGTATACAAACGTGGTTGACGTGACTATACACATGTGCCAGAGGGCTGAGCACGAAAGAATGAGGCAATCGTAAACGTAACGTATTTTAAGACACACTGCGCGCTATCTCAAATACGTTACTATTTCGATACGTTTACGATTGTCACATTTATTTGTGCTTTTTTTTCAACTTGAAAGCAAAAAGCTTCATACTCCCAAAAAGTAAAATGAACGCGTAAATTATGTGCTTTGTGACGAATGGCACGTAACACCCAATACTTTTTTCTACTTTTATAGAGATGACATTATACAGGGTGTTTTTCGAGAGGGACGCTGATAACCAAGTCTGAAACCACGGGAGTTAGAGAAGTGTGAAAGGAACCATTCCCTCGATTTATAAAACGAAACTGCATAGGTACCTACTACGTTTTTCATAAGTAAGTCATTTAGTTTAGGAGAAAAATTACCCAAATTATTTGAAACTAATAAGTGTCCTGTGTTATTGGGGCATTGAAATTGCTGATAACAATCATTTTTTGCAAAGTAACATATATTATTACATAGATATTACTAATACCGAAAATTATAGGGAATAGCCAATTTTTACTATTTTTACAAAAAAGAAATCTCACTTATTCAAATCTGCGTGTGTAAAACTGTTGTATGAAATCGAATATAAATGAAAATCGTAACACGGAATAGTTATAATAATGTTATCTGTGGTCTGTTATTTTATAAAACATTTAAAGTACCTAGATAAGTAAGTAATTCAAGAGCTGTCATGTTATTATTCCTAAACAATGGGTTTCCATACTGACTACTACCTATTATTACATTATATCAACCTAGCTAGTTGATGAAACAACTTGATTCTAGCTAATTCAGTTATAGAAACTTCTGAAACTTGTTTTAGTTAACATTCCAAGCTAAGAAATAGAAACGATCACGAGATAACGACGGGGGTGGTTTGGTACTCGGCATCCTGTCACAGAATAGATCGTAGTAATTCGGGTGGCGGGGCGACCTCCAAAAGTCCTACCCAAGGACAAAGTGCAATTTCAGCGGGGTTGTTTCATTCATCTCTCTCTACAGATGATATCGTATTTTTATAACGTTCTGCAAATGTTTGCTGTGCCTGAACTTGTTGAATTCGAAATTCTAAAACTTTGCAATATCAGCCAGGTAGGATACACTTAGTATGATATATACATAATATAAACAAAAATGTAGAGAATATTAATTAAAATAGTCAACTTACTTCCAAATAAATTTCCTTTGGCTGGAACATCCATCCTTAAATAGTTTTATACCTATTTAATTGTTTATATCACTGCAATGTATTATATTCACGATCTCTACAAAAGTTATAAGTAGATCACTCCTAAAGTAACATCCGCCACCAACGAACGACTCGAGCTGACTGAGACGAGAGGAAGAAACAGCATGAGAGGTCCTCGACGGTCGAATAGCTAAAACGCAACTGAGATAAATCATGGTGAAATGACTGACTCAGTTGTGAATGTTAGCTTTTGGAAGTATGTATGTCCTCATGTGAGTAAGTACGTGCTAAATGGCACGCAAAAAGTCACCTTCCAGAATTAATTTTATTGGTGTTGTTATTCCCGATTTCTCCTTTCAAGGTGACCTCGCAACAACCTAGTTACCATATCGATGGTTAAAATTTCATTATTTATTCCGTAACTTGCATTTCATCGAATGTGAATAAGTATGGCCTACCTAGATTACTCTAGGAAAACCATAATAATAAAAAAAAATGCAAATTGTTTGAAATGTCCCGCCCAATCCTTAGTTATCAAAAAGTTGCTTCAAAAAACCCAAGAGATGTCGCTTCCTTCTCCATTCCAGTGAAGTGTCAGTTGCCAAGCTTATTATGAAATTATGATTGTCAAAGTCAAATGTCAAAAATGTAAAATTGACATTTTCAATTTTATAATTCTTCTTTTCTTTTTCATTAATTTCAATGAAAATAGAAAATCCTGTAAAAGTGGCGAAGTATGTTATGAATAAAAGTAAAGCTTGAATCGGTTATCCTATAATTTTTGTCATACTGAATATGCGGGGCATTCAAATAAAACAACACGATGATATGATGACACAATAATCATAGCGGTCGTGGAAACTTGAGAACAGCTGATAGCATTTCAACAAAAAACTTGTTTCCTGTTTCCGAGCCGTTCGTTTACATTCGAGCCATTCGTTTGCATATATGACATATTCATGAGCTCAGTTTAGTCGTGGCGCTCCCAGGCGCGGACGAACGTAGCTACGAACTCATCGCGTTCGAAAAGTAATCCGAAAACAGTGGTGAAAGTAAAGCCGTGTCGCGGTGGCTATTCATCAAGAAGTATCCAGTGTCTTGTTATACCCAGCTTGAATAAATTAATGAGATTTCGAAAGTGAGCCATGGTGAAGAATGCTAATTTCTAAATCAATATTTTTTATGTGAAACTCCCGGCTATGTGTGAATAGATTTTAGATTTATCTAACAGTAAAAATGGCTTTGAAAATGGAGCAGAAGACCACCAACATGGATTTTATCCTCAAGAACCTGCTAGCTGGTGGTAAGTAATAAGCGAAAAAATAAATTGTATTTTCTTAACATAAGATTGATAACAAATAATAAATATAAAATATGAATTTTTAAAACTTTTTAAAATTATCTAGGTACTTAATATATGTATAACACTCACCTTTGTAGTCAACCAGGTACATGACCTATTTTTAATGCATAACAATAATTTTATCTACAATAAAAATCCTAGGTACATATCAGTATAGATTCAAATTAAATTAATAAATTTACTGATCATCATCATTTTCAGATGGCTTAAAAAAGACCAATAATACCTGGAAATTCTTTTACAGGTGTAGCGGGCATGTGTGCGAAGACAACGGTAGCTCCTCTAGACCGCATCAAAATACTGCTGCAAGCACAGTCCTCGCACTACAAACACCATGGCGTCTTCGGAGGGCTCCGAGCCATTGTGATGCATGAGTCACTACATGCACTGTATAAAGGCAATGGTGCACAGATGGTCAGGATATTTCCCTATGCCGCTACACAATTTACCAGTTTTGAGATTTACAAAAAGGTATGCTGTAATAATATTTCGAATTTGAAAAGAATTTGTGGATGGACACTTATGGCCACTTGTGGACTACTAAAACCATTTTTTTTTATCTGCAATCAGTTGGTTACTATGGCTTGATTCTAACTCTTCAAACTTATTATTTTCTTTTTTTTTATCAGACCCTTTAAAATAAAATGATATGTAGACTTAACTAACTAACAAAGTGTGTTACGTAAAAATAATGCTCTAGATGTTAAAGAAAATATAATAAAATTTTGACAAAATATAATGAATATAGTTAGCCACAGTTAATGAGAGAAAATATTATTTTCACTGATCATAAATAATAATTAACCAATTGAAGTTCTTTTCAGTCACATTAAGGTTCAGAATCATATATCAACAAATTTTAATTTGATGATATTTTCTGTGTAATTGAAACAATTACCCAACAAAATCAGGAAATTCAGCAAATTTGCCAATTAATTATTTATTGTTTTCTAGTGATGCCCATATAGACATAGTTACTTATTACTGCATCTATATTTAGTATTTTTTTTATCTAACAATGTTTCTTTTAACAATTAATCATTACTAAAATTTTAAATTACTATCATAAGTGTGTATCAATAAATAAATATTCACAGACATTTCACACATCTTACTCTAGTTCCAAACTAAGCAAAGCTTGTACTATCAGAGCTAAATTGCTGGTAGAATACCTATACTTAGTAGTATTTTTTCAAAATATATGTACCTAACACAAAATTAAATAATGTTGCATTAAAAAAACCATGAAAAGAATTCTCAACACATAGGTGAGAAGTTCCAAATCCGCTCTTAAATTTATCTACCTATGTTAAGAAGATAAGTCAATATTAGTTCAGTATCTAAGTACCTGTTTGTAGTAAACTATGTACTTAAACTTGACTAGTTTGTCGTATTATTACGCGGCCTCGAACTTGAGCAGAATTTTAAATGAATTAATAAAATAAATGTATATCACATGTCACACAAGGACACAAGCTGTCTACTGCACGACGTTATTTATTACGAGGTTTATCTGTCGAAAATAGCATGATTACATGGTATTTTCGACTGATAAACTTTCTTTCAATGATTAGTGTAGTGGACTGGAAGCACTGATCATTTTGGTACTGAAAATATTTCTTTATCGTGTTTCTGGCGGGTCTTTTTTTATTTTGAACAATTACTTTATTTAATAATTCTTTCCTTACCTAAAAATAGGTTTATTATACTGCCGAAAAAACGAAATAGCAAAAAATACATTTTCATCAAATTTAAGGCGATTTAATTTTTTTGTAGAAAGTAAAATGCATAGATATATTCATATATCTTAGTATTAATCGAAAAACGTGTATAAAAAGAGTCTATGTTATAATCTTGGTTAGTAAAGCCCGCGTAAGGTTAGCGACCGTGAAGTAGCGCAAATAACAGTACATATTCATCATTCACCAAGTCCTGGAGTGGTAGACTTCTTGTCGCTGTTCATTTATACATTTATACCCACATTGTATAACCCACAAAGAATGGAAGAAAAGTGGGGAGACGTTTGCCCAGCAGTGGGACTAGAGGCATGTCTACAATAAAAATCTTAGCTTTTAATGCAACAAAACCGACTCCAATCGTCATCGGCAAGCAATATCAAAAACATGTTGTCGCAAAGAACGAGATGACTCAAAAAATACTTGTCAGATCTCAATCCAATTTATATAGGACCACTCCTGAAGTATGACCTACCAAACAAAGAAATAATCATCAAAAACGGCTCATAATTGGCGGAGTATTCGCTTAACATACACACAAAAACAAAAACAATAAAGAAAAAAACTTGTACCTAGTCTGAGAACCTCCATCTTTTTTAGGTTGGTTCAAAAGAAAAAGGACTTACATAATTTTAATGAAACATCTGAAAATAAAAGACTATTGTTATTAATGAAAAAGCCAAGTCAATCTGTCAAGGGTATCTTAGTAATTATGTACTTATTGAATGTGATGGCTGGCGAGATTCGGTTTAAAGGTAGAGGTCATCTTTCAACACTTTCTCGACATTTCGCATGACCAATGTCAAAAATATGTCCTCAATCACCATCATTATGGTTTCGTAAGGCTATTTGATAAAAAAATACTCTTAACTAAAGCGAAAGTTGGTATTCCCTTTAGCTTCACTATAATAATTATACTATAGTTAAACCGTTAATTAATTATACCGTTTTAAGACTATAATTATTATAGTCTAAAACGGTTTACACACAGCTAAGCTAATATAACTTATATCCAGAGGTACAACTAATCAGAGACCGCAGAAAACACGATAATTTTCCATGAAGTTTAGGGTTAAGCTCGCCTTTGTACTTGTACATAGCTTTGTAATACCTAGTCTGTAAGTTATCTGTGTACAATAAAGAATCAAGAATTAAGGCCCCTGATTGGCTGATGTATTATTGTTATATTCATGGACATTTCACACTCTAGTCCCAAACCTATGTCATCCATCCTGAATTGTTAAACTAAGGAAGTATCACCTTGTTAGATAATAATGATCCTGTAAAGTTTGTTGTAAACAAATAAATTTATCTTATCTTACAAAAAACCAAGCCAGCTTGTACATCGGGAACTAGGTTGCTGATAGAATACTTATATGTATGTAGTACTTATATTATTTTTTTGTAAATACATACTTAGTAAGTACCTATACATGAAAACACCCAGACACAGAACAAATATTTGTGTTTATCACACAAACATTTGCTCTGAGTGGGTATAATCAATTTGTTTTCTCCGCATGTGTCTCCATGTGCGTGACCAATAGTTTTACAAATATGTAATCTTAAGTAATCTTGAAGTAACTTAAAGTTTGCACACGATTATTTTAAGACTTAAGGTCTTAAGGTGATACCTCTCGCTCTAGCGGGAAATTCATTTTTTTTAGGGTTTTATTGCGACTGAACTGTTATATCTTTTTTTATTTTCGCAAAATAGCTTAAACTGCCGGCCGCAATAAAAAAGAAAACCCTAAAAAAATTGAATGTCCCGCTAGAGCGAGAGGTATCAACATAAGACGATAACCTTCGAATAGATTAGGCTATTAATCTTTTCAAGTGTCAAAACATATTATTCAGAATTTCTTACTATTCATACTTTATCTATTCTTCCTTATCGGTCAAATCAATTTGTTGTGACTAGAGTGTGATGTGAGAATGTTTATATATTTTTTATATTTATTCAGTTTATATATTGTTATATTAAAACTTTCAGTACCTAGCCGGTTTGCACATACCGTGGGTGCAACACGGTGACAAGTTCGTGGCGGGCGCGGGCGCCGGTTTGACAGCTGTCACTTTGACATATCCATTGGACACGATCCGAGCGCGGCTCGCGTTCCAAATAACAGGAGAACATCGATACACGGGCATTGTTCACGCTGCTACTACCATGTTCAAAACGGTAAGGTTTTAATAGAAATCCTACACAAAAAATATAAACGCGAAAGCTTGTTACTCTTTCACCCAAAAACTACAGAATGGATTTTATTGAAACTTTACAATAATGTAGTATACAGGGTGGCCAAAAAGTCGTGGATCAAACGAAACTAGGGGTTAGATGGGGCCATCAGCTGCAAAAAATTGTTCAACGAGAGGTCCTTAAGGTCAACTCCTGCAGAGTTATAATTTATTTTGTGTTTTTATGGGAAAATTGTCTTTTTTTACAAATACTTATCAAAATTTGAAAAAATCTACATCCTATATCTTTTTTATAATTTTCACTAGATTGGTACTGATGAGTCCTTGCGTTAGACATGCTATTTTTGGTTGTTTATTGGGTGTGTTGAAGATAATATTAAGTTTTACGAAAAAAAATATTCTCAAATCATAACTTTTTATTTACTTCGGACACCACTGTGAAAAAAAAATACTCTACCGAAAAGTGACCCTGTATTACAAGTTTTTGCGCATTTAATAGGGATTCTAAAAAGGTATTACACATGGCTATGCGTGGCTTCGATATCTTTCTAGGACGAAAAAACAAAATAACGATTGTGAAATAATTGTTTTAATAAAACAAAACATTTTACAATAAATGCTCAAAATTCCTGCCACTGACCGTAATACTTACATAATCTGCACCGTCTAATAAAATTCTTACGTAACCTACGGAATGCACCTCTGTTGTTAATAACTTGTAGGTATGTCGCGTAGGTACGCTTTGCGACCAGGTAGAAATAAGATAATAAAACCTAGATCCCAGTTAAAAATGCACAGTGACGGTCCATACATTATGTCTATCAAAATTTATAACAACCTGCCATTAGAAATAAAAAGTATACAAAAAGACTCCCTATTTACTAAAACACTAAAATTACTTCTTATTGACAAAGCCTATTATGATATAAAGGAATATCTAGAATAAATATAAAGACATAATATATAATATACCAATGATTTATTTATTTATTATTGACTATCTAATACTTTTGACGAACCTCGGTCTGCCTCCCTTCCAGCTACGAGCATATTGTTATGCCCTTAAAACAGGGCTCATATGTGACACCTACCTACATTGTATTACCATGTTATGTACCACACCACCATATGAAATCAATAAATGCATTGAGTATTGAGTATTGTAGCCTAGCAAATTCGAGCTTTTGTCGTAGTTCTTGTTCGATCTACGACAAAAGCTCGAATTTGCTATATTTTTGCTATATATTTGTATACATAGACTTTAATTTAAAAAGATATTACGCGAATTGCCAAAAATATAACGATAGTAACTCAAGGCGTAGGGACCAGCTAATTAAAAATTAATTGGCTTTTCATACTTTTAAAAACGTTCTAAAAGTACCCCAAGAACGAGTTTGTGCACACACGGATCGTAGAGACAAAATCGGTGACGCTCGGCGATCGCGTCTCTACGATCCGTGTGTGCACAAACTCTTACTTGGGGTACTGATTTTTCCTTTTGAATGAAAACCCGTTATTGTACTGTACATCTTAAAACAGACTTATGCAATACTTAGAATGTATATATTGTCAGGAGGGCGGTATACGTGCGTTATACCGCGGCTTCGTCCCCACCATGGTGGGCATGGTGCCGTACGCGGGGTTCAGTTTCTACTGCTTCGAGTCGCTCAAGTTCTTCTGCATGAAGTATCTGCCTACTTCGCTCTGTCGGAAGTGTGAGAGGAATACTGGTGCGTTCAAATACTACTAATATTATAAACCTAGAATATCGGGCAAGAAACTACGGCCTGGACTTTATAGTTTCTTTAAAAACTTCTTAGAATTTTTTTTTGGATAGTACCAATTTCATTTTCCTACTTAGGTATATGCAATAGTAATAACTTAATTAATTATAATTAGACTAAATAACTACTGTAACAGATGTTTGGTTCCAATAAAAAATATTTCAATATGTATATCATTTCAAAGAATTACAATTGAAATTCCAGTGACCCTTCTTCTTGCGTCTCAATTGACTTTTATCCTCTTATCTGTAGCATTGATAAGGTCATCCTAGTGTCCTTAAATATTTGTATATAAATTCCAGGTGGATTGGTACTGACGGTGCCCGGCAAGTTAGTTTGCGGCGGCCTCGCGGGCGCGGTCGCACAATCTGTGTCCTACCCTCTTGACGTCACAAGGAGGAGGATGCAACTCGCGTGTATGGACCCTAAGACTGAGAAATTTGGGTAAAAATCATTCAAATATCTAATCGAGTAACTTACTTGAAAATGGCAAATGAACAAGATGAGTAAGAAAAACAGTTATAGAACCATGATGTCATATTATGAAGATCATATTATAAACAAACTAAGACTAAATCTCTTAATATAATATTTGAAACTATCACGGTTTTGAACATAGTTTTCATTATAAACGGGATATTAATCAGCCTCACAAATCATGGTAAATAAATATCCCGTTTATAATGAAAACTTAATCTGTTAATATTATTAAGGCGATGTAGTGTTACACTGAGGTCAAAGTCAAAAGTCAAAATTACTTTATTCAGTAAAATCACAAGGATCATTTAGAATCGTCTTACAAACTAGGCGATTCTAGGTGCCAGGGGTTTCAGTGGGAGGGTTTCCTCACGATCTTTTTCATCACCATTTGAAAGCAATACGCACATAAACCTTGCACAGAGCACTGCAACGCACATTATTTTATTTAGGCTCTAACTTACTGTAGATAGATAACTCTTTATTGTTACACAAATTAGAGATAACAAAACAAAAAAACATTAAAATGGTTACACAATGGGCGGCCTTATCGCTGAGAGCGATCTCTTCCAGGCAACCTTAAGCCTTTCTTATTATGTAAAATTTGTGATAAATCAAAATTATTTATATTGGCTAGATATTTAGCACAAAGTGAACACGAATAAATGTGACAATCGTAAACGTATCGTAACGTTAGCACATTCAACACTGCGCGGTGACGCTGCAACGTTCGTCAGTCGAGCTAGCGTCAACGCGTAGTGTCACTCGAATACGACACCGTTTTGCCTTGATCACACGTACCGAGTAAACCGGCGAGACAGTGGCGTATTTAAGATACACTGCGCGCTAACGCTGCAACGTTCAACAGTAAAACTGATGTCGACGCGCAGTGTATCTCAAATACGTCACTGTCTCGCCGGTTTACTCGGTACGTGTGATCAAGGCATTTCGATACGTTTGCTATTGTCACATTTATTCGTACTCTCACTTCAGCTTACTTTCATTCTTTATAACCTCTAACATAAGAATTATGAACAGCATTTTTCTTTTTTAACAGATGCACTTACTGCCTTTTTGATTTATAACGTCGTCTTAGTTATCAGACGTTCATTTTAACCTAATTTCTATGCGTAAAATAATTTATAACAATTTAAGGGACTTGTCTATAAAAGGTACATATATTTCCTCTACTGTAATTCGATATAACATCTGTTTTATTATTTTATATTTTCTCTCTTAGGAACTAATGACAAAAAAATAAACAAATAAGTTATAATGCAATCTTATTAAATTATCTAACGCAACGTTATCCAGCAATAAAGATTCACGCACGGCTTAGCTAATATAACTTACATTCCGAATTACAACCAATCAGAGACGATAGAAATCACGATCATTTTCCATAAAGGTCCCTGATTGGCTGATATGGGATGTATAACATTATCTGTCAGGTGTGGATCTATATAAGTCACTAAATTATCTGTGTACACTAATTAATATTTATTTTAAAAATAAACTAATATTCTATTTATTTTTATTGCATGTTGCTCTGACGTGGTGATGGCAACGTGTAGAAGGTGGGTTATATATAACTTAATTATGTTTTTAGTTTTATTTAATTAAACTAAAAACATTATTATAAAGGAGAATGGGCAACCCTTTATGAAGCCCTGGGTCACGGCCCAAAATGCCCCTTCTCTTTTGAGTTTAATTTATGTAATGTCGAAATATATTTGATCTGTGGATAAACTAAATATTAACAAAAAAGTCTTTATGTATTCTACCAACAATGTGATTCCTAATTCCGTTATCTAATCTCAAACTAATCAAAGCGTGTATCGTTTTAATTAGTTTAGGATCTGCCCTTGAATATTTGTTTCTGATCGTGTAGCTTATTTGCACTAAAACTGCACAATTTGCTTTAGTGCCCCCTTGGCCAAAGGGCTAAGGCGGCTTAATTTGGGACTAGGGTGTGAATTTGTGATGTGTGAAATGTCTGTGAATATTTAATAATCAATAATCTAGTTCCCACAGTACAAGCCATACTCACCTACTTTGGGACTACGCGAGCTATGAAAGTTATCTATATTTTCTTACATTGATTCACAGCATGGGCATGTACTTTGGGACTACGTTATGTGCGAAATGTATCTATAATTTTTTAAATTAATTCACAGCATGGGCATGGTACAGACTCTAACATTGATCTACCGCGAAAACGGCGTCACTCGAGGACTTTATCGAGGAATGAGTATTAACTACATACGAGCTATACCCATGGTAGCTACTTCCTTCTCCACCTATGAGCTGATGAAGCAACTGCTGCAACTAGACACTGGAATGAAGGTTTCGTGATCCACTCTTGAATATAAGTGAAACTATCGCGAAAATATCTATCCCCCTATCTTATAAAAAGATCAAGACATCAAGTCTGCGCTAACTTTTTATAATAAATATATATGTTATACATAAAAACAGTTGAGCTATCTACAAATCGTTGCAAACGATCTATAGATAGCTCAACTGATCCAAATCAGTACCAATCGGAAGCGTTCCCAAGATACTGGCTGCATTGCCGCGCTGAATGGCAATGATGATATGCTGGGATACTGATATTCCAATAAAAATAAATTATAAAAACTACTTTCAAAGGATATCCCAGTTTCAGACTTAGTTTGTAACTGCCAGTACTTTGATATCTATGTATAATCAACCTATATGCCTAGCTTACCTGTATGGTGCTTACAAAGGCTAAATTCTTTAATAAGTATAAATAATACATATATGTCGGAGAAGAGCATATCTCAACGACATCATCAGTAATGTTTACAGACTTGGTGGGCGTCATGAGGGTAAAGTGCTAGCACAAAACACAATTGTTGTAGTTTCCACAATATTTTTATTTAGTTTGAGGGTAATCACTTGATTAAATAACAAAAAAAAGAGAAATTATAACTTTAACGACCGAGCAGTGAGTTCAAAGCACCAATCTTTAAACAAACTTCAAGGATCCAACTCGATCCATCTCTATTCCACAAATAATACCAAGTAACAACTGTGCACTGCCTTTTATAAGGCCTACCGCAGAAAGATGGCGCCTCGACCTCACTCAAGCTAATGCTCTGCTCTGATTGGTCATTACTTAAATTACGATTATAAAGTTATTAATTCTAAGAAAAACGTAAATAATAAATTAAAATCAATTTAAAAATTATTAGAAGCTTTTACAATTTCAGTAAACATTAAATATCGCACACTATGCAAAGAACAGTAATTTATTTGACAATGGCTATTTAATAACTTCCTCCTTTAGCTATAATTACTTTTATGTTTTCAGAAATATGATTTTAGGATTTATAACAATGTGAAAATTCGTTTTAAATTAAATAAAGATTTACAGAAGACGTTTTACATTATAATGACATGTTATGCGTAATCGTACAATCAACAAGCAACTCCTTCAATGGCTATCTCCGACATATAAAATATTATACAGTTGAAATTCGTTCTAATTACGTCGAAAGTTTCACTTATACGCACTTTTATTTTATTATTTGAGATCCCAATTATAAGTATTATTTTCAGGACATTTTACTAAATTCAATTAATTTTTATTTTCTTTCAAAGACTGGTTTAAAATGTCCTCTAAATAATTAATAGTACTTTAGGACAGATTAAAACTTCCTGAACTATTTCTAGTACAATTTTTAATTACAAATGCAATTTGCTTAACCATTTTAGTATTCACTATTGTGAAGTTATTTCCCAGTATTCTCACATCACTTACCCAGTGATCTCTAATCTATTGTTACATTTTTTAAACAAAACTCATTTGATAGCAAAAAAAAAAACTTAATATAATTTATTGAGGAAAAACTTAAACAGCAATAAAACAAAACAAATGTTGATCGATGAAAAAATAATGGCAACATTTTTGTGCTGTCAAATAAGGTTAGTTTTAAAAATGGAACAACATTTTATTGATGGTTTATTTTACGCAATTTTAGATAGGTTAATGATAAAATATTGCGCATAAAATGCACAAATTATGTATTTATAACTTTTATTGTGCCTTATGTATTATGTTTTCTTGTTAATTATAAATAAGTGTTAAAATGACAAAGTATGACAATTTTACTAGTTTTCTCTAAGCATCAGTCTCAAGACGATGGTGTAAAGTTTATTTAGACCGATTTTTTTGTTACAAAATTTCAACGTTTTAAGCTTTAGGTATGTCGTTATTGAAACTTTAAGTTTTAACCAGTGGTTATATTTTTTTAAAGTGAACAGTTCAGTTTATCTGTCATTTGCTACTTACTACTCTGGGAGACGTCGATTATACCTAATTTATTATTTCGTTTTAAGTGACTGTAAGCGCTATATTGAAATTATATTGTACCTCGTACCAATGCTAATGTCAATGCTCATTTCTAATTGTTTGCTTAAGTTTTTAGTGTATTAAGTTTATTTTATTTATTAAGTGTAGTACTCGTACCTACATACTCATATACCTAGATCATTCCATTTTTCGAATTTAGTAATTTTTAGGTATGTTTTGCGATATTTACGTTGTTATAAAAAAGTAGGTAACAAAAATTTGTTGAATTATAGTTTGTAAAAACCTTTGAAATAGTAGACATCAATTTTATATTCAATTTGACGAGATTATGGAGTGGTATGACTGATATTACTGTATTAAATAATTAGATTCACGATTTGACGGTTCTCTAATGCCACATTTATTTATTTAATTGAATGCCACTATATGCGACGACCGATGCGGCGTGGCGGCGAAGGTCCACCTGCGACGCGGAGGTTGCGGGTTCGATTCCCGCCTTGGGATAAATGTTTGTACGATCTGCAAATATTTATTCAAGGTGTTCTGGGTATTTTATATGTTCCGCTCATCTTGTTTCCCTTCGTGTGACAGCGGTTATGTCACAATCTTCGGCTCACTAACGTTCGAATTTTGATCGTGTTTGACTACACGCTTATCGCGACCCCAAAATACGTACGTTGGTGAACCTTAGCTGCTGCTTAGACGAACTATTTCCGTTACAATTTAACACAATCGGGGCCCAGTTACTTTGTTTTTTTTTATTAGTTGTCAGACACTTGTATAACTAATCCGCTGGACTGTCAAAACGTGAATATAAATTTTGTAAGATAAAGCGATGTATTTTACGAGTTATAGGTCAATTTGGAAAGTGCTAAAATATTAATCTTGTAATTATTAATTGGTGCGAGGAATAAATAATAATATGTCCTTAGTATCAAGCACCAAAGATACAAAACCTTTTTATTATGATAAATGGTGATGTGTATTAGATTAAGATCAAATTGATTTATTGAAATATATAATATTTTTCGTAAGACTGTCTTTTTTATCCACCTACCACTTAACACATGTGTTTGTCCCCACATGTTTTGTCTAACACATTAACCTTTAACGAGGCTATGGATATTTTTAAGTATGCAGTCATTTAGTGCGGAATAGGTGCAATCTGAAATCTAGGTCAAAATTTAGGCACAAAAAAAAACACCAAAGTTGACCCACTACTGGGTATAGGCCACTCTCACTCAGCTCTTTCCATTCCGCGCGGTTCTGAGACGCTTTTATCTATCTGCGGCGCACAGTATTGACGATATCGTCAGCCCACCGTGCACTATACTACCACGCCTATATTCGCTAGGAAAAAACCTAAATATTGGAATCTTAGAGTTAAAATAAAATGCAAAGTATTAATTAATTTTATTTATTATCTAATAATTCTATTCGGGCATAGTACATGGGCATGGTTGCAAGAATAAATTATTTCATCAGAATTGTAATACACCAATTTATTGCTATTATGTAGCGGTTCAATCCTGAGGTTTATTTCAAACAGGCGAAATAACTTCTCTATTAAGTTTTAACACATGAACACTCGACGTATAAAAGATTGTCTGATCTCGGAATAACGCCTATGCGGGAAAGCCTTACTTTAAATTTAACTGCGAGCCTCGAACGGTTGAAAATACGCCGAAAGCGGGAAAACATCCTTGTGCATGTAAATTTATCTTTCTATTCCGCGCGAACGAGGCTCGATACATATTTTCATATATTTTTTTTAACATTTTTCCAGTTTATTAATATATAACTTACATACTTAATACTTAGAACGTGTGACTTCAGGTGTTATTGGTGGGTAAGGTCTTGTTTTACACACGTTTTTATACTTACAATGAATTTTGGGAAAAAAACTATTCCGACTTAAACAATCAGAGGGATAATGGTATTGGCAAAAGGAAAATAACACTGTTCAATGTAAACATTTGCAACTTTTCCAACATGCACGGTTTTCTTTTCATACATTGAAAATCAGAATAACTTGACGATATAAAACATGTAGATACAGACCTCGCAAACATAAAAATGGAATGCATTTCTGATGCACACAGATGACTGACGGAAAACCGTACAAGATGAAATGACTTGGTTTCTAGAACACTGATCTATTACTTTTACCAATCAAAAAAAAGAATGTTGAAATACAGTAAAAACCGTAACAAATTCTTATTGAACTACATTAATGACAGTGAACCCAATTCAACAGCATCCATCTCGAATGAACATATCGACTGCCACCACTTTCAGATGATTTTCATTTAGAATAAAGTTTACATACTTACCTTTTAAAATGTGAAATGAAGTGTTGAGTACAATATTATGGAAAAGTAATCGCACTAAGTAAACCTATTTTAATGCCGTGATTTATATAATAGGTTTAGGTATGTACACAATTACCTAAAATAAAAAGTTTATAAAATTAAAGCTTCACGTTTTGTGAAACAGTTTTTGCTGCGCCAAACAGCACAAGAAATTTTGACAAATAAATCTCAAATGCATGATTGTATGTATGACAGAAACATTGCACTGGTCACATAATCAAACATTCCCAAGACTCAGTCAAGTAAATTATAAAATCATATAAAACTCTGCCATAAACTAAATGCTTGCCGCTGTATGAACAGTGACCATTCAATTATAATTGAACTAATTATCAATTGTGTACGTAAAGAACTTAAATTTAATTTCATTACAGATTTTGATCAACATTAACTTAGAATTTTCAATATATGTGCCGAATATAGATATTGCAATAATAATTTAGTGTGTTAGTCACACTCTAGGATCTCTATATTGGTATGTCCATTTAGTGTGAAATCTAAGGTGATTGGAAAAGTAAATAAAACTACGGTGTTCGAGAATGGAAAGCTTTTAATGAGGTCTAAGGTGTCTTTGATACAACATAGTATGGATACAATGATGGGCCACAATCAATGAACATACCAGCATAGGCGCAAACATGGTCTTATCAGGCAAGAACAAAAACCAAACTTGTCATTGACCACAATTAAATGCACGTCAGGACGCTACATCGCCGCCTCGCAAACGAAATCTACACTCTATCATAACATACACCATTTATATCGATCGTGGTTGCCATTGTATCAATTCATAAAGCATTTATTTAATTATTTTGTTCTAGATTACTCGTTTAATATGATATTTCCTAGATGCTTAAAATAGAATTGATACAATTTGTTTTTAGATCACAACACAGTTTTTGCTTAGTATTAAAACTGTTTAGTATAACAAAATGTGAGTGTAAAGGAATTTAACAACTAACAGCGGTCAAAATAGTGAGCAGCGCGTGCAAAAACTTATATCTGTCGCAATATCGGTCGATGTTAATAATTAAATTCTCGTTATACATATCCATTTTAAAAATCACAATTCCCTGGCAAAATATATCAAAAGCCACAAACTTTAATTTCAACAATTTGCCCCGCTATGACAAAAACCAAATTCTTACTCTTAATAAAACAAATCTTCGACTTTGAATCAAAATTTATTAATTGATATTTTTTATCTTTAGCTATATTCAATTTAAGACTAGGCTCGTGTGAAAAAACCTATATAACATTAAAATCCTCTTTGAAAAAGCTCTTCCGCGAATGGACTTAGATTGAGAATATAATATATGAAGTATAATATAATATATATATATTGCACTGTCACATGCCGCGAACGAGTCAGTTAAACAGAACGAAATGTATGAATGTGTCATTATAAACTCCGATTCTTGTATGATAGCATTGAAAGTAGCATTTGATCGACAACAAAACCCATTTATTTAATATTGATTCTCTCATTGAAGCGTGATTGAAACACAAACATCTAAACTCACATTTATAATGTTATGATTTGTAAACGCGATTCTTTACAATAGCGGAGTTTACAATTATCGGGCCAAATGGGATGTGGTGTGAGGTATTGTAAAGTGTAAGTGCGAGTCGACAATATTGCGCCTGACTGGTGTGCGCTCGCCCTTATGGCTCCTGCTTGATATACGCCAACGCTGGAACAATAAAACAACAATAAGTAGAGGAAACAAATCTATGAATAGAAAATCGTATAACTTAATTAAATATACAATGACATTTCACACTTCGTCTAGTCTAGTACGCAAAGTACTATGGGAACTAGATTCCAGATAGAATACCAAAATTTTTATTTTTTTAAAATAATATATTCAATACAGATCAATTGGCATGAAATTATCCATGTGAATTCTCGTTATAGTAAGTAAAATCCCTAAATTCCCCAAATTAAAAAAAAAAACTGCTAAAAGTGCAGGGGCCTTATCGCCTTAAATTGTAACGTCAACGGTTCGTTTCAGTAGCAGCTACGGTTCACTAACGTACGTATTTTGGTATCGCGATAAGCGTCTAGCCGAAACCGAAACGTTAGTGAACCGAAGTTGGTGCCATGACCGCTGTCACACGAAGGGAAAAAAGATGAGCGGTTAGACGTTTACAGCGATACGAATTTGCACACGCTACGTATACGTTACGTTAGTGAACCGAAGCTGCTACTGATACGAATCGTTTACGTTACAATTTAGGGCGATTAGGCCCCAGGAGTGATGACATAAGTAAGAAAGGTGTGAACACCGAAATGACGTCTGACAGAGGAGAGTGGAAGAAGATGTGTTGTACCCACCCCACCCCACAGCGTGGGACAGGGGTAGGAAAATGATGATGAACGGTGCACGAAGATAAATTTTCTGGTTTTGTTTTTATATGTAAATCGATGTGTATCTTATATTCCTGTACGTTTATATGTTACAAATAAATGTAATTTCTTTATAAATTCAATGGTAAATGTAAACTAAGTTTGAAATGTAGGATAGAACATCCGCGCAACAAAATCAGGTCGCAGGCAGTCGGGCTAGGTCAGCGGAATCAGGTCAAACCTATATTCAGGCTTGACCTAATTTGCTAAACATTACCAATTTTGCCACTTTAGAGCAAACTATTATTTACGTATCATATTTGTGTTTAATTTTGAGATGACGTCTGATAGAGGAGAGTGGAAGAAGAGGACGTGTTGTACCGACCCCACATAATGTGGGACAAGGGTAGGAAGATGATGATTTGTGTTTAATTTTATCTGCCGGAATGCAATAACGATGCAAGAGCTTACTTTCAAATTGAATATGTTATTGTTTGTTGTTTTTAAAGGTATCTGTTTAACATAATAATACAACAACAATACTTAAATCTGAACGCGGTTTAGTCAAGTCTATATTTTATTAATAAGTACAATAATAGAAGTTTCGAAAATAAGAGCTTTGCGTAAAAACGGGTTTATACAACAACACCATACGCAGTGTTTTATTTTGTTGCTCCATGGGAACAACCACTTTATAGATAAGTAACTATGTGTTTTTGTGTTGCCTGTAACTACTGTATTTTTGTTGTGTATCTTAAAGTTTATGTCTAACTTGTCAGAATTGTGACACAGACCTTTCGTGGTTTATAGGGTACAATATTTGTACGTTGTTATTTCAAGTCAAAAATTAAAAAAAAACCAGATGTTATGTTCACATAATCAGACTGCTATTTGATATGCATTCTTCGTTTTAATGATTATAATAATTATGTCTAGAAATTCACTTACATAACAGTGTTTATTTAATTTGACTAATATTCTAAATGTGAAAGTTTAGTTTTAAATCAATTACATCCAGACCAGTAAAGTTTAAGCCCCTATATATTAAAAAGCGTTGACTTTAAGTCATCATTACGTATGGTAATCAGTACTTCAAGTCTGCTCTAACTTTTTATAAGATATACCGTAAATCGCCAGCAAAATGAGTATATGTAACAAGTTGAAATATGCAAAAACTAACGTCAGTATCCGACAGTATTTTCCCATTCTATGTAGTATCTGATTAATTAATGACCTAGCAACATAAGTCAAGTACATTATAAGTAAACATTATTATCTGAACAATATTGTTTTATATTATCTTTCACTCGAAGGACGTATACTTCCCTACACATTAAATTTACGAGGTTATTACTTTTTTGGTATTAATAACAAGTTAATAAAGTGTTTTGAATACTTGAACAATTGGGATTCGGACTCCACGTTCAATACCCGCGATAGAAGCTATGCAATAGCTTAAAAACAATAATAATTACAAAATACTTACGTGCTGTCTACATGAAGTAATCTGGCGTTCGCCGAGTGACGTGGGGCTCGCCGCGTCTGGGTGCGGGATCGAATTGCAAGCTACAAACAGGAAAACAAACTTACTATACGTAGAATATTAGAATATATCAATCTAGGGTTAAATAAGGTCATAAAACTTAAATATCCACAGATATCTATGTATAGATAAAGAAATCGATTCGCGAATCGTATTTCTGAGTCATCACTTTGCGCTTCTAATCATTCCAGATTATTTTATTGATTTGGTTTACTTTTGTTATTGGATCGTTTGTTATTGAATATGATTTTAATTACTTGAGAATTCAAACTAAAATATTCTTCAATCCGTAAAATAAAAATGCAATGCTTAGATAATTAAAAAAAATATGAGAAATTTTATATTACGGAGGTCTAATAAAAATGTTACAAAGAGATGCTACATGCTCTTCACAGTTTGTTCTTTTCTGTACATATAATATACAAAATATGTACATTATGCATGTATAATAACAATGACTTTGCTAATTTGTAAATAATTACACACAGACTTAAAATAATGATGTATATTATTATACGAGATATTCACTTTGCGATCAGCAAAAACTTAGGTATTAAACCATAAGTGCTCTTTATGTTAGAGAAATTGAATATTATTAATATAAAAGTAAACTGTTATAAATGTAACCGAGCGATTTCATATGATTTTTCTGTGATTTGATTTAATGAATCTGCATGTATTACATAATTATTGCTTACAGCGAAAGTTATGTTGTATTGAAAAACATAGCTAATACTGAGTATTATATATTATGTTTGTGTACTGAAAACGTTTTTTCTTTCTAAAACATGATTATAAAAAAAAAACACGTGATTTTAATTTAACCTATATTTGTATAAATATAGAGATATAAATATATTTAAACTTACAATGAGTACTTGAGAGCATCATCCAATTCCATAATAGCGGCTTGATTTCCACACCTGTAACAAACACATAAATAGATAAATATTCACGGACATTTAACACATCACACTCTACTCCCAATGCAAAGCTTGTACTATGGGATCTAGATTGCTGATATAATACTTACATACATTTTAAGATTTTTAAGTAAAGATATGACTTATTACACTTTTATTTCAACGGTGACGAGTCTGAAGGACAAATCAATAGTAGGATAGATTTTCAAGTATTTGCATTTGCAGTCACAGTCGAGCGCATCCATTGACATTGTAGGTAATGTGAATACATAAGGCAGCGGTCACACTTCGCACACTACAAATGACGTAGACTAATGTACATTGCCGCTTTAGCATTATATTATGTTGTATGTATCACACAAAAAACGCAATGTACTAAGCTTTAGATGTCTAGGGTTTTTTTATAGTCTTGTTCGCGCGTTACTACGGCGATTAAATTCGTTTACTAATATTTTTAAACGAGTTTTTTATTTATCTTTAGTGTTTTAGACACTGTCGCTTTAGCATTATACTATTTTTGTATGTATAATACTTAAAACGCAATGAGTTAAGCAAAACATTACTGCGCGTGAAACTATCGAGCTAACTCGTAATTTTTATGATATTACAAAGTATTTATTTTGTACTCTGTTCATTACTATCTGTCGAGTAGCAATTCTAATAAAACGCAAGACTTACGGGCTCTGTCTAGAAACTGGTTTTCTTACGATGGTTTCGATAGCTTCTCTAAATGAGAATCACTGCATAATACATGCCATTGCACCCGTGTGAAGTCGGAGCGGGTAGCTAGTTACCAATACAAACTTGTTCACTTAAACTCGACCTTGCTGGATCAACGTTAGATATGTTGTTGAACTGAACGTAGAGGTTACGAAACCTTGAATTAAGATTCTCATTGATGCCATGAAACGTCTGCCCTAAGCTTGCCCTTAGCACTATATAGCATACCTATTAACTATCTTGAAAACATCTAAATAGTAATTTGACTTGAAGTTAGGAAAGAGGCGGTAATTTCATTGTAATTGATTACCGATAACTGGTGTTTTTACGATTTGGGTATTCACAAAATAAATACAATTAACACATCACACTCTAGTCCAAAAATAAGCAAAGCTTGTACTATGGGAACTAGATTCATTACAATTACATACATAGAATACCCCTGACACAGAACATATTATTTATGTTCACCACACAAAAAAAGCCAAACATTTTTATTTTATTACTTTTGGGAAAACTAACAGCTAGGTAGTCACATAGAAAAATAAATAAGAAAATCTGAAGGCCAATTAAAAGTTTCCAAAATGTGAAATAAATATGTGGTGTTATTTTTTTTATGCCATAGCTGGCAGACGAGCTTGCGGGCCACCTGATGGGAAGTGGTCTAACATGTTATAATCTAGTGTTTCTAAACTCACCTATAGCAGTAGTTAGGTGCGGAGAATATAGTGACGACGTTCCGATCGTGGCACCAGTTGTACCCCTCCATGACGAGCTGATGCGCGCGCGACACTAGCGTGAGCCCGTTGCTGTGGTTGAACGTCTCAGAAATGTCCTGTCCGAACGTGTAGCCGGCGCCGCGCGGCGATATACCCCATCCGCCTCTGTAATACAACACTGGTGTTAGCTATTTAAAAAAAAAACAATCATAGTTCATAAGCACACATAAGCCGTATGCATGAAGATAGATGGGCCACAGTCGTCACACAATGGGTCCCTGCGGATGGACGACGAAACCGAGGCAGACCAAGAAAACGTTGGCGTGACGACTTGGATACTTTTGACGGAGCCTGGTGGGAAGCGGCGGCTGATAGAAAGGAATGAAGAAAAAGGGGGGAGACCTTTGCCCAACAGTGGGACAGTACAGGTTAATAAAAAAAAAAGTTCATTGTTAGTAGTCTTCTTCTTCGAGTCGTTGATAAACCATTTTAAGAAAATCCAAGGTTAGACCACCCCTGACCAATAGCTAGCCACATTGAGTGCGTCAGACGAGCAATGCATGAGGTCAGAGGTAGTACAGGTGCTCGGGCAAGATGGGCAGTTCAGTAAGTGGAACATGGTCTGTAGTGGTTCTCCACATACGCATCCTGTGTCATCGTCGCCAATAATGATAGTTAGTTCATAGTTCATTTATTCGTAAACAACAATTACACGTCTATAAATTAATTACACACGAAAGAAAATAAAATCTATTTAAGTAATCTGTTGGTGAATCTTAATAAAAACTTGCTGTTCACCGCTTCTATGTATCATTTAATGATGGAAACTTTTGCTTTGTGTTTTTGTATGTTTCTATATTAAGGTTTATTGTACAGTTAGTTTCGCAAATAAAAAAAAACATCTTCTTTTGGAACCATTAGCTCCTAAAATACATGTTTTTAACTTAGTTATGATAACCACATCGTTTATAATATAATAATATTCACGATTTATATTGTATTGTACAATAATTACACTTGTGAATCTACTGTAATGATTTATATATTTATGTTTTGTTACATAGTATTTTCTAAAAACGATAAGCGTGAGTCCTATCATTCGTCTATACCTACTACTATTATAAAACTGTAAGAGCCAAACATTAAAAATAAAGGTATTATAAAATAAATATGAAAATAAAATCAGTAGATCTTGTAAGTGGTTCAGTATTATTGATGAAAATCGGTGACGACAAGGTCAGACTTGCGGTTCCGTACAATGAATCTGAATGATTTTAAATTGCTTTGACGATTTGCATTGTAATATGCTATCAATTCTATTAAGAAAATCGGACTTTATAATTTTAAATATTCTTTCTATAAACATCAATATATGCAATGACTGAGTTTGGTTTTGGTGGGGATTGAACCCACGACCACGCATGGCAGACAACCTATACTAACTGAGCTGTGATATCTATTTTTTTAACCGACTACGTGAAGCAGAAAGGCTCTGGTCGCGTGGAACAGGCACCTAGAGTCACCTAGTATGTAAGACGATTCTAAATGATCCTTGTGATTTTATTGAATAAAGAAACATTTGATTTGATAAGAAAGAGGGTTATTTGAGATGTGACGAATCGAGTTTCTTTTGGTTAACATAACCGTGTCAATAAATTATAGTAACCTACATAAAATAGATAACAAGAAGACACAACAAAGGCCATCAATTTGTAGTCGGTTATCTAATTTTAATTACTTCGTCTTCGGATGACAGTGTGTATGTGTGCAGCGTCCTTCAGTATCGTAACCTGTTATGCATGTGTGAGTGCAAGACTATTCCAATGTATTGACAAGATCTGTGATTACGAATAAATGTGACAATCGTAATGTGTACAATTCATAGCGCGGTGATGTTACAACGTTTGACAGTTTGGCTGGTACCGACGCTCAGTGTAACTCGAATACGTTAGATTTACGTATAACTATATAGTTCTAGAGTGGTCATGTAAGTAATAGCTAAATAGATAAGTGATAAAAATAATCCCAAAGTACGCCACACTAAAATTTGTACATTTAATGTAAATTCATAATGATGCTTAGTTACACTTCAATACTATTAGTAAGAATTTTTTTGCAGTGATGAAGTATTAAGCTCTAGGTCAAATCAGTTACATTTGCCTTTCCTTTACTTTCAATGAAATTAAAATAGAATTTAGATTATCCATTATGATTTTAATCTAACACGCCGATAATTTTGGTTTCGTAATTTTTATTTCAACTCAACACGATTTAAAACGTGATATATTAAAACCTCGTTAACGTATAATAAATTATACTTATACCAACTGATATTTTCTCTTGATTACTTTCTCATTGGCCTGGAGCGAAATAATAAATAAATAATAACGTTTATTTACAGAAAACCAATGTACAACATCAAAAGATGGAGGATTATACTGAATTTATAAATATAAAAGGGTGTACAGTATAAAACCTGAAAATCGATAATCAAGGTTAGAGGTCCGATAATCGCAAACATATCGAAATGGTAGCGTACAATAAATAAATAACGAGTGTCACTACGCGTTGACGCTAGCTTGACCGCCGAACGTTGTAGCGTCACCGCGCAGTGAGTCTTGAATGTGCTAACGATACGTTTACGATTGTCACAATTATTCGTTCCCACCCCAAGTCACATACGCCGCTGTAGCCATAACTTGAACATACTCGTTGCATGGTACCTTTTAAAAGCTCTCCCACATTGTAATTGTGTGTAATAATATCTATAGCAATTCATTTGTTTTTTATCTTCACACTAGGCAAACCTGTATAATAGATTCGGCTGGCGCTTGCCGTGTTGAACATTTAATGTAGTTTATTTTTATTTATGGCAAAAGCCGGTTTCGTGCGTAGCTTGCAGGCAAAATAGAGTATTTCACAGAAACCTCTCCAAGTTGGATGACGTCATCGGTATTAGTATTTTGATTCAAGGTAGCCTAAACCGATATAAGCAGTTTCTTGTAATATTTCGCTTATTTTGAATGTTATTTCCATACAAGCACTGAATTTAGAAATACATTATAATTTGCATGTTGTGGTATTCTTTAATTAAGGATGTGTATATGTGTGTAGTATTTATAACATTATTAAAGATTTTTTAACCACAGCCAATTGGTTAAAAATAAACTTATCAAAGCGTTCTCCTCAGTTTATTTCTTTCTTTTCAATTCAGTTCGTT
The DNA here is from genome assembly GCA_932527185.1 of Ecliptopera silaceata. Classification (NCBI taxonomy): domain Eukaryota; kingdom Metazoa; phylum Arthropoda; class Insecta; order Lepidoptera; family Geometridae; genus Ecliptopera; species Ecliptopera silaceata. Next base: position 8,072,369 of record OW052207.1, on the reverse strand, counting down.
CACGGCTGGCATAAGCTTCCCCCTAAAGTTCCATTTTTTTTTCCGAATCTCTACGACTACCACCAATGTATGAACATAAATAAATTCAAAGGACTGAAAGAAAGCCTCGTTAAGTATGACGTGTTGTTACCGAACAGGAAACGTCATAACTTCATAATGCACGTCCTTATTGAGGTCAAGGTGAGTAGTGGTCAAGCTAACAATGCATTCCCTTCTTTGGTTTGAGCTTATAAATTGTCAATAGGTACAATCAGAAACAGAAATTGACCATTTTAATACATTATTTTGATGATGCAGATGAGCTACATACTTGATAACCTCTGCTTATAGCAGGATTAGTAAACCACGTCCGCCAAGAATGTGCGTTGAAAGGCAATGCATTGCGTGCGTCACATTACTATGAGATGAAAATATTTTCAGAAAACTCTTTTTAACAAATATGTAAATAGAATTAAATAAAAATAGCCTTTTATTCTCCAGTATTCAAGTGCATTATTTACTTATATTATAACTATTAGTCTGCGGGGTCTATGCATTGTCGAATGAAGGCCTCCTCCATCTTTTGCCAGTTATTCCTATCTTGGGCCATTCGCGTCACAAATAGCTTCACTAAATGTAAATATTTCTTATTATGTATACGTAATATGTACAAAACATATCCTAATAAGATTACAGTAGACACAAGGTAGGTTAATTATAATTAGCAATATATTTGTTATGTATGTAATACTAGTATGTGTTGGATGTGTGAAATACGGATACTACTAGGTAATTTAGAACTGTCCTGTATATTAAATTAAATAGATTATATACGATGTGTGTGATATAAACAGAAATACCTGCTTATATAAATGTTTCCATATCAATATTCAGATATAAAATAGTAAATCTATAATCTTGTCATAGAAAAATATAACAACTCATACAGAGTTTTATTTCGGTTTTTTTTATTTCGAATTGAACATAATACAAAGGGGGCTTGTCTTATTATAAATTAATTTACGACATTAATATAGATAGCTAGATAAGACTTCAAATCATTCTTCCTAGAGATATAGATACGCCTCTGTTCAGTGAACTATTCAAGATCATATAACCCAGAAATATATAATATGTCAATCGGCGATAATTGATGTCAAAGCTCAAATCATTATTCCTTAAATAATCTTTGCAATTATTTATTTCCAGCACTTGGTTTAGATATTTAAAGAAAACAAATTGAGAAAGTTCAAATCATTGTTCTCTCGGAGATCTTTGAAATCATTTCAGCTTTACGTAGTAAATATACAGTAAGTTTGGACTACGTAAAGCAAATGGTACACAATCTAAATCCTGAAAAGTGGCACAATACAGTAACATATTTAGATGAGAGATAGTAACATACCTGTCGTCGGGATCACTCCAAAGCAGATCGCACATGGGTCCCTCATGGGGCACCTCCTGCAAGCGGTCCAACGCTCGGATATGATCCAAGGTATCGATCGAGGGACTGAGCCCGCCGTGCAGGCAGAATATCTGTCCGTCGACCAGCGCAGTCAGCGGCAGGAAATCGAACAGATCCGTGAAGTGTTTCCATACGGACGCGTTGCCGTACTTGCGGAGGCATTCGTCGTAGAAGCCGTATACTTGAGTGATCTGACGGGACTCGTGGTTGCCGCGGAGGATCGTTATTCTCTCGCGGTATCTGACCTACAAGTTAAATTACGATTGGTTTTTTATATTACTCATCCTGCATGTATCAGTGTGACAGTCGTAAACGTATGATACGTTTACGGTAGTAAATTCTAGACACACTGTGAGTACACTGTTAAGAGCAGGCGTGAGCACGAATAAATGTGACAGTCGAAAACGTAACGTAACAGTAGTTAGTTCAAGACACAAGAACGTTGCATGCAGTGTGACACTGCTTGCAACGTTCGGCTGTCTATACGTTACGATACGTTTACGATTGTTACATTGCGCTCCGGCCTGAGGTCGTACAATTCGTCATCTTAACAGTCAAACTCAAACATAAAATGTGTTTAATGAATAATCTCACGGACTTTGAATACTAATTAGAGCAGTCTAATTATAGCTTAATTGGCGGTCCCCTGTGAGATGTGATACCTACAATCCTATCAACGACGCTCCGTAGTAACAGATCGTAAATATTGATATAATAACGTGGACATTTTCAGTTTATTCTTTCATACAATTATTTATTTTTAACTTAGTTAAAAACTAACCTAAATTGACGGCACAAAAATTATAGGCATTTTAGTTTATGAGAACAGGACGACAACATTAGTAGTCTAATTAAATTAATTTAGAAAAGCTAATCAAAATTTTTACGCAATAACATATTTTGTGTTAGTTTCATAATCCCCCATCATGGGGATTATGGGACTTTGAGCCTCATGATCCCCAACATTTTGATGTTTTCAAAATCATAAGGACCATTTTGGTATTTCATCAATGAGTAATAATCAGTTGATGCGGCTGACAAGTACAATGAAGGACAAATCCATGTCTGAATGGATTCTCGTTAATTACTAATCGGATTCTGATGAAGATTGCTACGAGGCTGAGGTATTTCTAAGAAGTTTCAGACCAATTATTATTGTGTTCAACGATGAACTGTTTTGACATGACTTTACCGGTAACAGCTAGGCACGGTAAAGCAGTGTCTAGTCTGGCTAATCTTTCCAACACGATGTTACAACAATATAAAGTTGTAGCATCGACACGATAAGAAGAAGACATGACTTTGACAGCACAGAGCACGGTATAAACATATCCAGGAGAGGCAAGCATGGTTCCAGAGGAGTCAGCACGAATAAATATGACTTTCGTAAACGTATCGTAATGTTAGCACGTTCAAAACACTGCGCGGTGACGCTGTAACGTTTGGCAGTCAAGCTAGCGCCAACGCGTAGTGTCACTAAAATACGCCACGATACGTTTGCGATTGTCACATTTATTCGTACTCGGGCAGAAACAGAGGTTTCTAACAAACCGATACAATAATACTGTGTTCTATCGTTCAATAGAATTGAAATGGCTCGTCGAAGCAAACTATTCCGTAGTTACGTCATGTTTATTAGTAACAGGGGTAAAGTTTTCGTTTGAACTGATTCTTAGTAAAGTTTAAAATCCGTGCCTCGCACGTGGCACTATTCGTGCTCGTCACGAACTAGTATAAATCATATTTCACTCGTGTTTCGGGGACATGTTGGAATAATACTAAATATTTACTTGAACCACACCTTGGTTTTTTGTATGTATGTACTATTATAATATAAACAGAGTTGGTACTGCATGAGGGAATATCAAATTTGATATGAAATAAAAAATATATGCAGTCGTATTATGGAGGCCCGATGTATAAAAAGGATTCGGTACGTTTTAAACTATCTGGGTAAAACATTGTCTAGGTTTTAAACTAACATAGTTTTCTTTAAAAACAGTATTTTAAAATACAGAATGATTGTAATCTGATAATAATCAAAATTATGGAAAAAGCATGTCTAAAAACATGCATGTAATAAATGCGAAAGTTAGTATGGATGTATGTATGTTACTCTTTCACGCAAAAACTACTGAATGGATTTTGATGAAACGTTACAGTGATGTAGTTTATACATCAGAATAACACATAAGCTATGATTTACATGGCTAAATATGTCCGATTTAAAAAATATATAACGATAGCAAGACGAAGTCTCTAGCACCAGACGAATTCTTCTTTTCTAAGAGTACTAACCTACTTCTTCTTCTTCTTCTTCTTCGTCGTGTCGATGTTCAAACAGTATCTTCCCAAAATTTAGCCACCTCTATGGCGTTATCAGTGGCAACATACAAATCGGCCAAAGAACAAGTTCTTGGACACAGCGGGCAAGTCAATAGGTGGGACATGATCTGAGGATCCACACCGCAATCGCACCCCGACATCTCAGTATACCCCCACCTGCTCAGGTTGGACCTGCAGCGACCCACTTGGGTCCGTAGTCTGTTAAGGGACTTCCAAGTAGGCCATGGAAGTTTATGTCCTGCAGGAAGCTCCTCGGCAGGGGTGATGTAGCCATCTGGAGGGGGTTTTTTCCGGATCCACAGTTCTCGACGGGCCTCGATGTGGTTGACGTCAGTTAGGGGGTTTGTACATTCCAAAAAACTGTGGCGGCTAGTAAGACGTTTTCGGGGTGGTATCGCACCAAAAAGTGGGTGTCTATTGTCGACTTCTTGTTTAGATTTTTCCGCCGCACAAGCTATCTCTCTGCGAACTCCTGGAGGAGCTATTCCGGCAGTGGGGTACAACAAGTTAAGAGGAGTGGGCTTGAGGCAACCAGTAATAGTACGAAGTGACTAACCTACTGATAAATACGAAGCCTCAAACATCAACTTAATACCAAATCGAATAAAAAAGATACGTATGTCTCAATTCAGCTGAAACAAGAATTGCCACATCTCATACTATCTAGACCAGACACCAGTCGCAATGTTTACGAAACGAATTGTAAACAAAACAATAAATTGATCCATTGTTACACGTCCAAATCTAAACAAAAGTCAGAAAAGTATCTTGAATTTACCTTCAATTTGTGATAGATGGATGTTATTGTTTGGTAAACTATTTTGTTTTATTTAGGTTAGATCGTTTTTAATCTGCTTTTACGGGATTGTACTCAAATCTGACTATAAAAGCTAGTCAACGAATGGTACTAACATCACTTTGTAGTTATTTCGGCCCCTAAGTAGTGATGCTAGAATTCTTTGTTACTGTTTCAAAAGCACAATGTCAGCATCGTTGTCTCGAGAGCGATGCACACACAACGGTGCCTTACAGGCAACGTCCTCAATATACTTGCTTTGAAAGCTTTCACGAAATTGTTATAGATTTTATGGACGTTTACAAGCAACCACTAAGATTTCTGCATAGCTCTATACTACGATATTTCTCTGTATAACCTTGAATAATCCAAGACACGATAAGACGACTTCACAAAAGTTGTAAGCTTGTCAGTTTCGCCACCGAGAATGCGAAAGCTAAAAGTTATGCATAGCGCGCCGGAAATTGATTTCCCTTACGAATAGTCGAATACGTTTATAGAATGTCCGTGGCAGGTACTAGGAGCGTATAAAATCATAATCGGTAGTGAAAATAGTAAAAACCTGAATAAAACCTCCAATGTTAAGCAAAACTACAACTTTCTCGTAAGAACAGAGCTTTTGTTTTGTTTTAGTTAATACTACATTTCACAATATTTTTACTAATTGAAATCAAACTTGCCATCCAAGGTATCCATCAGCTTTTTTACAAAAGTGGATATATTTCTTTTAGAGCTACTAGGGGTGCATGGAAAGAGCCTCCTCGTGGCGCACACCGGTAATAGCTAGGCACGGTAAAGCAGTGTCTAGTCTGGCTAATCTTTCCAACACGATGCTACAACAAAATGCAGTTGTAGCATCGACACGATAAGAAGAAGAAGAAGAGCTACTTGATCTCGAACAAACGGACAAGCATAACGCCGTCAAACCTATAACACGGCTTCCTTTTTCGGCCGGAGGTTATTAACCAACATTAATGTATTTAAAACAAATGAACATCGCACGTGCTAGTGGTATTCTGTTCTGTGCGTGGGTAGATTATTTTGCAATATGGTTAGAAAAATCACACAACGAGGACATGTTAGCAACATGCTCAATGTGTTTAAAAGAGTATTTCGTTTGTGTTTGATGACACAAGGAGTTTGTTATTGTATAGAATGTTTATGTTACCTACTTGACTTTATGATATGAATATCGATTGATTGAGGCACAAAATCTTGATGGATAGGTTACGTTCTGAATTATTCAGCAACATTGAAATCACTACTTATAATACTTAGATTAAAGATGCGAGGAATCTAGGAGGGCTTCAGACAAATCTGAGTAGCACGACTTTAACAACGAATTAGGGACATACTGCGTGTCAAATCCATTACAACTGCTGAAGGTTGGACCGCCACCGCGCAGTGTATGAGATACACTATCGCATACCGTATGGATAAGTTTACGATGCCAATTTATTTGCACCGACCTCTGGTATATTACAAACCTATTGACTAACAAGTTTTTATTGTTTTGATTGAAATAGTTATAATATAACTTTTTTAGGCAAGTACTTAAGTAACAAATATTAAGAAATTCACGCAAAAAACTTAAAACCGATTATTAATAGCCAAATTATTTATAAATGGTTTGGCTAATAGGAAATTTGACTTTATGAAAGTACAAATCTATCTTGATAAGACATGGTAAACAATGATATATTTGGTATCAAGATAATAGCGATAAAGCCTATCAACAAGCCTATCTTGGCATTACTGAAAACTGAGGAATGTTACTTTAGTTTTGCAGCAAAAGTTGTTCTAAAAACCGGAAGTATTGATCGAGGTTCATTCATCTCGGCAGTTACGCGACCGAAACAAACCGGAGACGAGGTCAACAACCTACTATCTGATTATATATACTGCAAATTAGATTAGACGTTACTAATTTAAATGCAGACTTATTAATGTGCAATACTTATCTAGTTGTGATAGTATATTTTTTATGAAAAAAATTTAAATTAAGTCAATTTAGATTCATCAATTGAACGGTTACATTATTCTAATAATAAATGAACGAGATTTTTCATAATGCGACATCATCTCGAAGTTGAAGTCACCATACAAATAAAAACAAAAGAGGCAGTCTATTCTAAAAATAACACCTACATACAAAGTTTAATACTTCTTTCACGTGTTACTTTCCATGTTAAGAAGTAAATAAAAGAGATAAAAGATATATCCGGCGGTTGTGAACGTAAGAAAAACAAAAAGAAAATTCAGCTTAGATGATCTTTCATTTCGTACAAAGTAATAAAAAATGATCACATACTATAAATATAATATACTATGGTGCTTGCCATTTCGTCTTGCTATCGTTACTTTTTTGACAATTAGCATCTTTATTAATGTATTTGTTATTCTGATGTATAAACTACATTATTCTAAAGCCATTTAAATCCATTCAAATAGTTTTAGCGTGAAATGATAACAAATGTACATTTCAGAATAAGAAATAGAAATATTTTATTGTTTAACTGTTGTACATAAAAGATCTTAATGGTCAAGTAGTACATTCATCCTTCCGTACAAACTTTCTTCTATATAATATAAGTAGGATAAGTTATGGCAGAATCTTACCTTGAGGGCAACTAGCAATGTGACAGTCTCAACACTGTAGTATCCACGGTCCACATAGTCCCCCATGAACAGATAGTTGGTGTCGGGGGAGCGACCCCCAATGCGGAACAGTTCCATAAGATCGTGGAACTGACCATGGACATCGCCACAGACCGTCACTGGGCATTTCACCTCTTGGACGTTAGACTCCTTGGTGAGAATCTCCTTTGCCTGCAAAGAGGAAGACTTACATCCTGAATCTGCGCAGATGATGTTATATGACTACTCATGAAAACTTAAAATTAGTGCTTTGAGGCCAATGTAACCATCATTATGAATTACATTTTCTCAAAGACGTTTTTACTTTAGCTTCCTGCATCAGCATAGGTGGTGTTATATGGCTACTCATGAAACTTGAGATTAGTGCTTAGTGACCAATGTAACAATCATTAGGAATTACATTTTCTAAGGCAGCAAAATCTATTTGCAATCAGAATTTTTACTAGTGTGGATAAAAATCCTAAGTAGAATGCCTAAACCACGTTAGCCTGTAAACTCATAGGTTACAGTTTCTACGTGGTTTTGTTCTACAAATATTGGTTTTACTCATTAAACTTGTGCATTCGTCATCCTACAAGACTAAACAGTTTCACATCTAGACATTTCCAAGATTTTCTGCTAAATAGAGTGATAAGCTATCGTCGAGCCGGCGAGGTAGGCTAGGATAACAAATATTTTCACATACATCATTGTGTTGAGATTTCAATAGATAAGGGCTGGACCTACATTGATTTCCAGGTTATCACAATGATTGTAGTGTCCGACCGAAATTTCGGTTTCGGTTTCGGCCGAATTTCGGCCAAAATTCAAGTTTCGGTTTTAGTTTCGGTTTCGGCCAAAATTGGCCGAAACTTTTGCCGAAACCGAAACTTATTTCGGAAGTTGTCGTGCACGCTAGTTAATTTAAATATTGAGTCAGTTACATACTTTGTTTTGTTACAAACAAATCAAGTCACACATTAAAAAAGAGATAGTAAGTAATGAGCGGTTTTCCAAATAGCTTTTTAAAAAAAAAAATAGTTCAAAAAGAGTCGATAGATGGCGCTGGACACTTAGTGTATATCAAAATCCCTCTCTTTTTTATCTGTATAATCTATTGGTAGCTCTGTCGTGTAGCTGTCATTATCATCCTGTCACGTCCGTTTCGGTGTATTCAGCGTTTTGATAAATTTTGTTTGCTTTTATTTTAGCATTCGTGTACCTTCTTGTGGATTTTACTTTTGACGACAACAGACTGTATACTGGTTTCTGATTTCTGCCACGATTGAAGACTTTTAGCTTTTGTCAGACAGTTTTGAATTTTTTCTAGGACAAAAATTTCACACCACAGATAAAATATAAAAACTTTTTGTGTTGACAATTAACATTGAAATGCATTTGACGTTGAGCGCCATCTATCGTGTATTCTAAGAACACTCCTTGGAAAATCGCTCATTAATAAATAAATAATGCTGGACAATTCACACATCACATTCAAGTCTCAAACTAAGTAAAGCTTGTACTATGGGAACTAGGTTACTGATAGAATACTTAAATATATTTTATTTTGTAAATACAGACATACATGATAACACCCAGTGATAAACATAAATATTTGTACTGTGTCTAGGTGTTACTATGTACGTATTTAAAAAAACCAATGTATTTATGTATTCTATCAGCAATCAAGTTCCCATAATACAAGCTTTGCTTAGTTTTGGACTTGAGTGTCATGTGTGAAATGTCCATGAATATTTATATTTTATATTAGGGTATTATTACAATTTTATTTTTAATGGTTTGAAGTCAAATGCAGAATAGTTGGTAAAATGCACCAAAGGAGAATAGGAGGAGCGTGGGCCACGACTAAAAAAAATTACCCTTAGGATTGCCACATACTACGTTTGAAAGGCATTTTACCGGCCTCCCTTTGCAAAATTTTTATTGAAAATCCGTCCCATAGAAGTCATCTCGACTTCTATGGGTTTTGAAAAAACTGTTTTTTATTTATCGTCGTAGTACTCCGAATTTTGAAGGCCGACCAAAAATGCCTGTGATTGCGTTTAAATTAATTCAAATTCCAACTGTAAAAGTTTAGTTATTCCTGAAAACTATGTAGTATTGTAAAAAAAACAGTTTTTTAGAATTTCCAACAGGTTGGATTTTTAAACAATCTAAGAATGAAATGAAGCTCATTTAATGCCCTCGTAAACACAACTAAATCCATTTTTGTGGGCCTTCAGAAGAAATAAGATGTTAAATTATTATTTTTTTCAGAATGTCTGGATTTCTTTGGGACGGATTTTTTTTCGTAATTATAGTAAAATGTAAGCTCTTTTAATCGTACTAAATAGCAACCCTGAGGGACTATTTTTGTTGGGGGCCATTTTCCTTTGTATTTTAGGGAATTTTATACTTGACCACGTGAGTTTCGGTTTCGGTTTCGGCCGAAAGTGAAGCCTCGGCCGAATTTCGGTTTCGGCCGGAAAACCAGTTTCGGTCGGACTCTAAATGATTGTAATGATTATTGCCAGCAGGAAGAAATACAATTGGGGCATTTAAACAGTGGTAGGGTTTTTTAAGAGCTCCAAGGAGGTAGGTAAGTACCACTTCCATTATTATTTTTTGATTAAAAACTTATGAACCAAAAAAATTTCTAGAAAATGTCCAAATGAAAATCTTACTTAAACGAACAGCGAAATATTGTTTCATATGGACAATATTTTTATGGACACTGTATTTGATAATGCAGGAAAACGTTGATAAAAATTAGAAATTTAAATTGCGCATGCCATGTTATCTAGTCTCACGATAATCTAATTCCAAATCAAATTCCATAAATAAACATTATAAAATTATAATTTTTAGATAAAAGGTGAACATGTTTAAATGTAAAAACGCAAATTTGCTGGAAATAGACGGCGAGATATTAACATATATATTGGATATAAGAAAGATCTGTCTTTAGGTCTTACTTAACTATATTTGATAGTCACGAAGTAAAGAAAATAAGACTATAGAAATTATCGTGGGATAAGGGCTGAAGAATGATAAGTATTTATGATTAATTTTATATGTAACTATATGTTTATTTTATTAATTACTAGCTTCTGCACGCGACACTTTAGACCCAATTCTATACAAAAAAGTTTCATCCAAATCGGAATAATTCTGTCATCACATGATTCAGAACAGTCTTCTAAATATGAATATTATTGATATTAATGAAATTAAATTATTTAAACAATAAATAACTGAAATTTAGTGAGTGATGATAACACGTAAACATTATATAAAAACCTAACAAACCAGCAAAAGTAGTCTTATAAAAACTATTACAATGACGTAAGTAAATTTCTTAGCTTCCTCAGCAAATCTATTAGAGGTATACTTACCTAAGTATAAGGTATCGGAATTTTTATTCATTCATTCATTCATTCATTTATTTATTTGCAAAAAAACATGGTAGAATAATGTACAAGATGTCATAGTGTGTAAGTATAAGTGTCACATATTTTTACCAAATTGTGGTGTGCAAAAATTTTAGTCTTATATCTAGGTTCATATTATAATTTTAATTTAGTATTGATTTGATTGATAACATTGAATTGCAAAATAAGATAAATAAAATAGTATTGTCAATAATTGTAAAAGCGACACGAACCCTTTTGCAGAAAATCTGAAATCGAATAAAAGCTCTCAGATATTAACCACTTTTCCAACTCAGTACAAAACTTTTTATAAGGAAGGTCAATAATGTTTTTTGGTAAGGAGTTGTAAATAAGAGGGGCCATATACACACAGTTTTTCCTGTATGTTTCCAACTTAGGCACTGGCATTTTCAGATGAATATTAGTTGTTAGTCTTTTATTTAAGTTACAGTTTTTTTCGAAGAGCGAGTCATTGTTTTTTATAAACTTTGCGATCTCAAATATGTAAATAGAAGGAACAGTTAAAAGGTTTTTGACTTTAAAAACAGGTTTACAGGACTCTGTCCATTTCATGCCAAATATGGCACGAATGCACTTTTTTTGAGCTACAAATACTCTTGATATTTCACCAGTGTTGCCCCAGACAACAATGCCATACCTAATGATCGAGCACACATATGCATGATATACCATTAAAGCTGTTTCCCTAGACGTGCAATTTTTAAGTTTTTTGAGTGCAAAAACAAACCTATTTATTTTTACACAAATATTGTGCACATGAGATTTCCACGATAAATGCTCGTCAATCGTCACTCCTAAGAAGACTGACTCAGTTACCTGATCCACAACAGTTCTCTCAATCTTAACATTTATCGTCAATGGTTTCTTACCGTGTGTCTTAAAACCCAGAATTTTGGTTTTGGATAAGTTAAGCTTAAGTTTATTTAAGTCTAGCCAAGAAATAATGTCATTTAACGCTTTAGTTATTACAGATTCATAGCTATTATTATCATTGCATTTTATTATTAACGTCGTATCATCAGCAAACATCACACAATCATGGTCCAATACTTTAGGTAAGTCATTTATATAAATTAGAAATAATAGTGGTCCCAAAATACTACCTTGTGGAACACCACTACTATTTGTCTGTAAATCCGAGTCAAAGTTTTCTAACGTTCTACTATTAAATTTTGTCACTCTTGTAAACTGCTTTCTGTTTTTTAAATAAGAACAGAACCAATCCTCCGCAAGACCTCTCACACCGTATTTATTCAATTTAGCTAACAGAATATTATGGTCTACGAAATCGAACGCCTTGCTAAGGTCTAAAAGCAAAGCTGCTGGAGTTACTTTATTGTTCAGGCTTTCCAAAATATTCTTTGTTAGCTTGAAGGTTGCTAAGCTTGTCGACATACCTTTCCTGAATCCATGTTGGTTTTCTACCAACGTATCGTGTTTATCTAGAAATTTAAGCAATCGTTTATACATGACTTTTTCAAAGACTTTAGAAAGTATCGGAATTAATGATATCGGTCTATAATTGTTAATGTCATGTTTAGAGCCCCTTTTATGCAAAGGTTTTATAGTAGAGATTTTAAGTCTGTCCGGAAATAGTCCTTGTTCAAGGGATAAGTTTATAATATAAGTTAAAGGTTCCGCAATATACTTAACAATTAGTTTTAATAATTCAGTAGAGATAAGATCATAACCCACCGATTTTTTATTTTTTAATGAAATCACTATTTTAAAAACTTCATCGGGACAAGTTGGTTCTAAAAACAAACTACTACAACATGTCGATGAAATGTGATTCGTGGATGCTTGACTATTATATATATTTATGTCAAATTTATTGTTATTATTTATATTATTGCTCATGTTTATGTCCGTATTACTGTTAATATTTAGATTATTCTTAATGACGTCAATAAAAAAATTGTTAAAAGTATTTGAAATGTCAGAACCTGATGTCAATATCATGCCGTTGTTGATTATTTTATCAATATGTTCCTTTCGTTTCGATGTCCCTATCTCATTATTTACAACGTTCCATGGTGCTTTTCCTAAATTTTTAGCACCTTCTATGTATTTTTTATTAGATCGTGACTGTGAATAATGTATGCATTGCTTGAGTAGCCTAGAATATTCATTATACTCTTGTTTAGATTCTAAGCTTTTTTTATAATAATATTGATACCTAAGTTTTCTTTTACGCTTACAACTTATCTTTGGAACTAAAGGTAATGCTCTGATTCTCGCGGCGATCAAGTTATGAATGAAAATATCATATGACTAGTTATTTTGAGTGGAGACTTGTGGCAGTCAACCTGTATTTCGATATTAAAATCGCGGGTTCAAATTCGGTTGCGCATTTATAGATCTATACAGAATATGACTGCCACAATGACTGGCAATCAGTGACTTCAAACAGTAAAAGAAAATAGTGTCAGGAAAACCACGGTTTAGTCAGCTTCACATTGGTTGATCCTGTCTTTTTCTGTCCCACAGCTGGGCAAAGATCTCTCCCATAGCTTCCCACGTAACCCAGTATTTGGCGATATTCCCCCAATCTTTTTCCTGAGCGTTCAGGTCATCTATTTAAATACACTATCTTAAAATCTCCCAGATTCTATGGACATCGCGCAGTGTTTAGGACATCCATAAAAAGTGCCGTCAGTTTACATAATTTAGGAATTATTTGAAGAAGTATAATCCGAAATAAGTACTTGCATATTTTATTTTGTTAGTATATCAACTTTAGTACAAAAGCCACAACAGTTAATATAAAAAAGTATACATAGTGAGAGGTCATTATGCTCCTCTTCATTTAGAGGTCGTATGATAGTTTAAAACCTTCAAGTCAAGGAAAGTGCAAATAAATATTATTTGAAAGTACTTATTTAAATTTCCAAACAAATATTTGTTGTGTTTTGTTATCATTATCATAATTTAGGCCACTATTTTCAGGGTAATTTTGCTAAACATCAAAAGACGTTCTGGTAAGCATCCAGTTACGTTCAAATCTTTGATGTTCAGAATCAACTATTAGTAGCTTTCGCAAGTACTCAAAAGTCGGTCAAAACCTGGATCGGTCAAAACCCGGGGGTCGGATTCTGTCATATCAACAAAGTGCGTCCACTTTGTTGATATGACAGAATCCGGGTAGAAAATGGTGTATATTCGTTCTTATTTAAAAGCCTTTGTCTTATTATCTATCTTTCATTTTTCATTCATTCACAATTCTACCTGATGTATATTCTTAGTGATATTTATTTTTGAAGTGAAAACTTCTTTAGCGGCGCTGGGTGGGTAAAAACTTTCAAACTCGCGTCAGGGTCACGTGACGTCGAAAAAGCGTAAGATCTTATTTAATTTTTATACATTGCTCGTAAAACAAGAGACGACAAAAGAACACACTTGCGGTCACGCGACTTATGACTCAAACAATTAAATAGTGTTGTGGCGCAGACACATTCGAGCTTGCGCGAATGTGTCTGTGTCTTCGTTGTCTGACACAATGACATGACACAATCACAATGTTGTGATTGTCATTGTCATTATGACGACTGTGGTTATATCACAGACACATTCGCGCTTGCGCGAATGTGTCTGTGTCATTGTGATTGTCATTGTCATTATGACGACTGTGGTTATATTTTTGAAGTGAAAACTTAAAAGTGAAAACACAACGTTAATATTGAAGTTTTCACTTCTGCCGGCACTCCCGGAGTGCTACCATTTTTTTTTAAACTAACCTCATTTAACAGCATTACAAATTATAGCTGTCTTTGTCATTTCTGTTAATGTGAAAAGGAACGGCAACATTTTTAGCGTTGTCTGATTAGATTCGGAAAATGAAGACTTGCTAACATTGTTTTTTAGACAGATTCACAAATCACATCACAGTAATTAATTTGGACATTGCAGTTTCAAAAATGAACTTCGAGTAAGTAATCGTTATTATTATTTTGTATTTCATACGACCGACGTTCATTTGACGTAATTTTAATCGCAACGATCAATAGGTTAGTTAGGATAGTTGGTCAACGACGAGTTACATCTGTCATATATAGCACAGAATTTTACTAGGTAGTTAAGTGAAATGACAGGGTAAATTTATTGGATCTAGTTTTGTTGATAATAATAAATATTATATTATGAATTAAATAATAATGACAATGAACCTTCGATTTACAACATTCATTCCGCAAAAGACTAAATTTAGCGCCTTTGAAAAATAGATAACGTATTATAGTGCAAATACATAGTTCGTATGCAATGCCGATTCGGACTTGAGTCTCGATGATTACGCAGCAATGTAATAATAAATACCAATTTATTATTACAATGATTCAAGATAAACAATGTATTAATTGATGTGTTACTGAAATATGCGACAATTGACAATTGTTTGCCAATAAATAACATTTATTATCTGCTCTTTAGCTATTTATTCAATTAACTATTTAAAACATGATTACTCATACAATTTGTGTGATTTGTATAAAAGGACAACAAGGTGTTGACTTGTGAACCTCCTCCGTTTTGTTGTGGGTTTAAAAATTATCTGCCTAATCTAAGAAATTTGTTAGTCAACTGAACAATAAAGATTAGTATGAAAATACTGCTGCCAATTTAGAGAATTTTGGAGATTCTATAACTTTCTATAACTATAAATTGTTACCTAAAAATCTAGATTAGAAAGATAATTTTTAACCAACGACAAAACGGAGGTCAACACATATATATTTTCCTTTTATAAAAATTGTATGAGTAATAATGTTTTAAATAGTTAATTGAATAAATAGGTGAAGAACAGATAAAAAATGTTATTTTTTATCTGTTCTCTTGGTATCTGTTTTATTGGCAAACAATTGTCAATTGTCGCATATTTCAGTGAAAAATTTACTTTTTATCTACTGTTGGGCATATATCTCTCTATCACATCAAATGCAACATTGCCTAGATTAATGGGGGTCCAGAGCTTTGTTTATAGTCTACCAGGATGTACATTGTAAGCCATGGGTTGCTATGGTTTAAGCAGAGTGCTTTTTAATAAATACATTGTTTTATAATATGTTAATATGTTTTTTCCATTTCACATAATTGATAAAATATTAATTGGTGTGTTTATTTACAAATTGTATATGAACACCGCATTACATAAAAACACTATATAGATGGTGTTATAAAACATTCAAACTGGAATTTATTGGCTACCAAACAATGATGTCAGTTTGATGTTTTTCTTCCAATGATATCAGCAGAAAACATATAGATTGAACATTAAATAAAAATAATTGATTTAATAACAATAGTGTCCAGGTAAGGTTTTCGGAAAGTCAAGAGTAATAAGATGTTACTAATTAAGTAGTAGGTAAGTTATCTTGCCGAAACTACCGCCAAAAACCGTTTGTCCAAAATAACTTAAAAATCAATTATGAAGGCAATCAAGGAAGACATGTGTAAGTTTTACAAGTAGTTATTAGCTAACCACATCTTCAGAAATTAGATAAGTACATAGCGACATAGCACAAAACTACTGTTAATTGACTGATTTCCGCGCCTACTGATGCTAAAAATACCCAAGCACCACCAACAAATTAGAAAAATATTGATGAAAAGATTGATAGCTGGGTGCGGTAAACATGGAAAAAGACAAGCAGACACTTGAGCCCGTCATTAGCTTCGACATTACGACAGGGACTAGACTCCAACAAACCGATCAGCACTCGCGTTCTTGTAACTCGTCAGGTAGGTACATGAATCATACACTAAAGCTACTAAACATGAAAAATTATAACTTCACTACAGAAATTGACTCATTATCATCTCAAAATATCACAGTAGAATGAAATTCAAGAGTACCTTACCTTGTCGCATAGCGTTTTTACTTGATTTTCTGTCAATTGCTTGCATTCATTTAGTTGTTCTATCCATTGATCCAGTTCCTTTAGGGAAGCTTTGTCCTCCATACTTTGTGTCTGTAGATTAACGTACAAGACGTTAGTTGGGTTTTTGATTGTTTTTATGTTCTAAATGTACACAAAACCATGCGAATTAGCTATTTTTCACAATGCCCAGAAAACTGACTACGGCGAACACTTTACAAAATGGCGTTTGGTTTGTGTGACGTCAAGTTTCAAGAAAAGATGTCCACCAAGCGGTTTTAGTAGGAACTACACCCACATGATGCCATGCCATGAATGAATGACAGATTGAGATGCGTTCATAAAAATTCTAAATTTGTCTGTCAGTTCAATCTCAGCCACAGAGTATAATTAATGAATGAGATATTCTTTGTCCAAATTGTCCAATTCAATTCAAATTTATATTAACCCTTAATTTGGTATTGTATGCTGTGCCATACAAACTTTAAAGGTTGTAACACATTTGAACTATATCAAATATCGCTCATCACCTCCTTTCCATATCTTTCTATATCGTACATGTCGTAATAAATTAGAGTACAAGTCTGTCATCACTTTAAAAGTGATGACAGACTTGTACTATAATATATCGTACATGTCGTAATGTAACGTTCATGACCACACACTTGGCTCTTTTTACCAACAGAGTGCTCCTTTTTTCAAAAAAGAACAGACTATAATTTGTTAAGAACGATGGCATGGTAAGAGTGAATGAATAAGTGTATATCCAAACATTCGTTTTTTATTCAACTACGATACGATAGAATAAGCCGTTGGTCCGCCTACTGTTATTTATCATTGATTACTGCATAAGGTAACAATGCATTTCCTCATCTAGCAAGTCCACTAAAGACTTGTTCTGTGAAGCAATACAACACAAGGCATTTGGGTGCTGCTGCAGATAAGGCCCAACCTATTTACGTTGTTGAACACCTTTCTGCTGACAATAAATCGCTTCACGCAGCAGCTCGAATCCGGGGCAAAGAACTGGGATATCGATTCGTGTGGGTTCGTAACGGACGCATTTTTAAGTTTTATGGGAGCACTTAGTTCGTAACATTGCACATTATCTTTTAAATGTATCGTGTAAACCCGTGTTGGGTATCAAAAAAAAACACTGCCTTAGGTATATCTTAGGTGTCTATAATAAAATAAAAGTTACTACAGTGGAGCTTGAGTCCTCTGGGCAGCAAATGCCATGCATACCATTTAGTACACTGCAAAATACCTTACGGTACTTTTTCGATTGACGTACATATGTATAAGTTATTATTGATGTTATTAGTAGTTTCAGATAAATGAATTCATTCGTTTAAAAACGAATATATTTTTATTACATTATTCCTTTGCAGCTCGCGCACCTTTAAAATACTAGTTTAAGTATACACTTAGAAGTCGGTCTATGTATTTAGATGAAACTTATATAAGTTTCATCTAGATCAAATTTGTTTGTTTGATGTTGCGGCTTAACCACTGGATGGATCTAGATGAAACTTTAATAATATAATTTTATAATGTTTTATAGATGAAACTCATGAAGCAGATCCATCCAGTGACTTAGCCGTGATGTTATAACAAACAAACAGTCAAACTCGATTTTAGGACTCAAAATCGTTTACCTAGTGCATCTGCATATTAACTTTTTCCATATATTCGTTTTTAATTTTCGGCTCTTTTACAGTATAGATAGATGAAAAAAAATATACAAAGACATTCTGTAGTATCAGCATTTGTGCTGCGCGAAGCCAGGGCGGGTCGCTAGTAAATAAAATAAATAATTCACAGACATTCATTATTGAGTTATATACACATTACTCATCATTATTTTGTCCCCGTTACACAAGCAAAGCACTTGGTTTCCCCAATGAGATCACAAGGCGTACCCAGTTGACTGAAGAATGACTATCGTGCATGCCTATGCCTTGCCATCATTCACTCATTATCACTCACTTACAAGGAGCATACTGTATTTGACCTTGAGATCCGAATGTCCCAACAATGTTAACAACTTAGCGTAGCTTCCCCGAAATTTAGGAATTTTTTCAAGATAAAAAGTTGCTCAGGGTATTTGTTAGGAGTATATATTTAAACAGACACAAAAAAAAGAGAAATGTAAAACATTTGTTTGTGATGACTTAACGGGAAACCTTTTAACCATTTTTTTAGAAGGAATCTGTGCAAATATGGATAAATTTCGCATATTTTTCACTGAAGTTAGGGAAAATTCTGATTTCAAAGTTGGCAGGACCGAGTCAACTATACAAAAATCGGCCTGTGACGTCATATATTTGTAAATTGAGAGTACGCGTGTGCGGTCGACCATAGAGTTTTCATACAAAATGTATGGAAAGGAGGTGATGAGCGATATTCGATATAGTTCAAATGTGTAGCAACCTTAAAAAAATATAAGTGTTAAAGAAATATAATGATTTCGATATAATTATTAATATTTATTCTCATAAACTAGTAAATCTTTATGAAAAAAAAATTTTTTGAGTGTTAGCGACATTGGTGCTGTCATTTTTTGACATAATGTCTGCTCAAAAGAGGCCGGCTGTGGTCACTAAAGTATTTATTTGTTTTTTAATACATTTCCCTCATAAATTTCTAATAAAACACTTATAATTCAATCGTGATATTATAGTGAAGTGACCACTTATATAATTTTGGCAATATTTTTGAATGTTAGTTGTTTTATTTGATAATAAACTTTGTAAATCTGTATGCCACAGCATACATTGCCAATTTATTTGATTTCTTTTTGTGTTTTTTTTTTTTGATATTTATGGGTTTTTGTTTGTTTGGTCGATGGTGACTTATTAGGCGCTCAAGTTTCGCATTCAGACTCATCTTCCCCAGCCCCATCTATCGCGAGATCCGTAAAATTAGTGAATATATTCGATTCCGATGATGAAACTTCAACCGATGAGAATTTTCGGCTTACGCCTGTATTCCAAGAAGTATACCCGAGTCCATCGCTTGAGCCCGATTGCAGCGCTATTCCGATAATAAGCGACATACTAACAATGCCTGCAACCCATGCCACGCCTGCAACTCCTGCCACTCCTGTTACTCTAAATCCTATATCTCAAGTCGCTTCTGCATCACAAGCTACTGATTTATTGCCAATCACAGTGTTGCAGAGACATTATACCTGGTTCTTTGCTGTCATAATGTATGTCCATCAACTCATTTTTATAAAAAAGTTTGATTTATGTTTGTTTTTAATTAAAGTAACAATACATATTTATGATTTTTATTCTTACTGGTTTTGGCAAGGTATGTCCCAACATACATTCAAATTCTTTACCCACTTGGCAATGTATGTAGTAGCATACATGGTTTTTCAGGAAAACTGTAATCCCTAGATTTTTTTTATTATTTTTCTGGGCATCTTTATGCTCTACACATTACAATTTCAATAATAGTTTCATCTAAAAAAACATTATTTTTTTTGCCAAATAAAGGGTTAAGACAATCGTTGCTGGATACCACACCACCTTCCAGAAATTATTTTCTGCTTACTTTTATGGATCCTGATGGAACTGTTGTTGCTTTAACCATTGCTTGAGTCATCTCAGCAATACATTCCATTACAATACCTTCAAAAATAAACTAACAAAGCCGATACGATCACAAAAGATAAATTATAATTCACAAAAACTACGCAACAAAAGTTTGCAATATTATGACCATTTATATAGGCGTTTTGACGAGCATACCCAGATTTAAAAATCTGATATGTTTTCAAGATTTTATGGAATAAATTCTGTAGCTTCATCATGTGTCAATTTATGTCAAAAAAAATTGTTCACCAATCAATCATTCAAATCATGCAATGCGAACTACTGAATAATTTGGGGCTGCCAGATTAAATGATTGAAATTTGGTACCTGTTTGTTTGTATTCGCAACCAGAATTATGCAGATTTCTGAAATATAGGTTTCTATTCGCTTTAAAGAATAAATTAAATGAGCATAGAGCAACTTCATGTAACATTTCATCCCACCTCAACGGAATAGACTAAATTCGAATATATACGCGGAACTTGGCATAATTATTTTTCTTTACTGGCAACCTTAAATTTGCACCGCGTCCTCGATTCGGATATTCTTCTTCCTTTCTAGATTGGTTTGCGTCGGGGTCGCGTGTGTGTGATTATAAGCTCATGCACATAACCGAAGTCATGACTGAAACATTGAAACTCCGAGGCACCCTCTGCGGTCACAATGGCTGGGTTACGCAAATTGCGACTAACCCGAAATACCCTGACATGATTTTGTCTTCTTCCCGAGGTAAGTTTCCTTCGCAATATCCACGTTCATCATCTATTTTAAAGCTTTAAAATGTAATATCATATCGTCATTTGCTCGAGGTAATATAGTATTGTTGTTATGTATACATATTTTAATGTTTAATGATGAAACAAAACCTTTGCCACGCGAATCCTGAGCGGCAAGCGGATATGGGGCTGATGTCATTGACGTGTCGTTTCTAACCTATAATGTCACTTATAAATTCTTATCAAGTTTTTCGTTTCAGACAAAACTCTTATCGTATGGAAATTGACCAGAGACGAGACCAACTACGGTGTACCTCAAAAGCGTCTATACGGTCACTCTCATTTTATCTCCGACGTAGTTCTGTCCAGTGACGGCAACTACGCTCTTTCCGGCTCTTGGGACAAGACCCTGCGTCTATGGGATCTTGCTGCGGGAAAAACCACCAGACGTTTCGAAGATCATACCAAGGTGTGACAGAATTGTATTTTGTTTGGGTTGTAATCCCATGTGTTAGTAATAAGCGCCTGTGCGAGGCAGAAGATAAGTGTATTGCGCCTATGCGAGGCAGAAGATATGAAACTGCAGCTATAAGGGATTGCTCCATAGCATCCTTTAGGTATGTAGTCTATCATTATGATCACAGCCAAGTTACCTAGCACCACTGTTGTAGATCTGATCGAATAAATTATTAACATAGCCTTACACCTATTATTTTTGTGTGAAATTCTGACTTTACTTTGTGTATGCAGGATGTCCTCTCAGTGGCCTTCTCAGTGGACAACCGTCAGATTGTATCTGGCTCTCGGGACAAAACCATCAAGCTGTGGAACACACTCGCTGAGTGCAAATACACCATCCAGGATGACGGGCACAGTGACTGGGTGTCATGTGTTCGCTTCTCACCAAACCATGCCAACCCCATCATTGTCTCTGCTGGATGGGACCGCACTGTCAAGGTAAGATCGAGAATCCATGACCATTTCCAAGCTATTTAATCATTGTTTTATTGTACTCAAAACCATCAATTGTAAACACTTAAGCATATTATGTACAGACCAGAACCATTGGCATACCTATGTATTCTGTGTATGTATTTACGAAAATGAAAATGTATAAGAATTCTATCAGCAATCTTGTTCCCATAGTTTAAAGCCTTGCTTAGTTTGGGACTAGTGTGTGAATTGATCATGAATTATTATTATTGGTGAAGTAACTTGCTCAAAACATACTGTTTTCTCCTTCAGGTCTGGCACCTTACCAACTGCAAGTTGAAGATCAACCACCTGGGACACTCTGGTTACCTGAACACAGTAACAGTATCTCCTGATGGCTCACTCTGTGCATCGGGTGGCAAGGACATGAAGGCCATGCTTTGGGACTTGAATGACGGCAAGCACCTTCACACCTTGGACCACAATGACATCATCACAGCTCTGTGCTTCTCCCCCAACAGATATTGGCTCTGTGCTGCTTATGGACCTTCCATCAAGATTTGGGTATGTATTTGATCAATTCTCTAGAAGAGTCTAATGCAATAGTTGTTATATAGATAGATAAAAATACGTTATTGCACACGATTACTTAAATAATAAATTTAGAAATTTAAAAACTAAACACCATGATATACACTATACAATGGGCAGCCTTAGGCCTTATTGCTTAGCAGTCATCTTATCCAGACAACCTTGAATAGTAAGATTAACAGTTGTTTTTGGATAACAGAACTAATGTGTAAAATCTGTTCAACAGGATCTGGAAAGCAAGGAAATGGTTGAAGAGCTGAAGCCAGAAATCATCAACCAGACACAGACCTCCATGAAGTCTGACCCTCCCCAGTGCCTATCTCTTGCGTGGTCCACCGATGGACAGACCTTATTTGCTGGTTACTCTGACAACATTATCCGTGTATGGCAGGTCTCTGTATCTGCACGATAAGACCAATGGGAAATGGTTTCATTTATTTTTGTTCTGCATTTATGTTCAATATTCAAGGATAAAAATAAATGGAATTGTATGACAATTTGTTTTAGCATTTTTATTAAGTTGATCTCCTTAAGTTAGTGTTAAGTTCATAAGGCAGAAATGCTTTGTATATTGTACATATATAATGATTGTATAGTTATGTAAATAAAGTCTTATTCTTAAACTGATTTTCCTTATCTACAATACAATATACCTAGCATCTTCTCTTTAATACTAGGTAGGTCAAATATTCATACAAGAAATGTGTAAAAAGATGTTATCTATTTTAAAGCAAGTACCAGCACCTAGTAAAAATAAGACTTGAACTCAAATTACTTAGGAAAACCAGCAGCATTCAAGAGATGAGAACCGTCTGATATCTCAGTGGGTCCATCACCAACTTTAGTATGAATCACATAATTCACTTGATCTTTAGGTCCTGGTTCACTAAGTGCATTCAAGACTTCAATGCTAAGACCCTTGCCTGAGGTTTCACATCCCCTGATGTACCCAGAGTCGTTTTTAGAAGATGGATAGGCATATTTGATTAGAGATATAACTTTTGAAACTTCTTCCTCAAGTAGGTACAGGCATGCATTTGGTCCAGCATCAAAAGTATAAGCTACTTTGGGTGTACCACAATACTTATTGTACTTGTGTATAAGTTCTACTATGCTGTGTGAGATATCATTCATGTAGACAAATGGAGGATAGGAGTCCTGGCATACTGCATGAAATTGATTGCTGTCTTTCATAGTTATCTCTGCGAACCTTGTAAAGTCTTGAAGCTTGATGGCATCGCAAATATCTTCAGTTCTTTTTGGCACACAGTATTTTACTCGATATTTCAGAAGCTCTGAAGTTAGAGTAGAGATTCTCATTCCATCGGTGGAGCTAGTTTTCTTTTTGGTTTCACCAACAACTAAAATAAGTGCCCTCATTTCCGGCCATGAAGGCGATACTTGTACGGCGATGGAGTCAGCCCCATGGGGGTCTGTGCCAGCGCACCATCTGACGAAACCTCCATACACACTCCTACATGCACTGCCGGATCCGAGTCTTGCTAAGGAGCTGACGTCGCTCTTGACTTTGTAAAGCTTGGCGAGGGCGACAACAAAGCAGGCGTAACCCGCCGCGGACGACGCCAATCCTGCTGCTGTTGGAAAGTTATTTTCGGAGCAAACATGCACTTTCCATGAGAGAAAGTTTTCGTCGACCGTGTTTTCGGCAATAGCTCTCGCTTTCACGCCTTGTAAGCAGTTTTGCAGTCGTTTGTTAGAAAATGACTCCTTTTTACCATTAAGCCAGATTTCATCTTCCTGGAACTCTGGACGAGCGCAAACCGAAGTTCTAGCACACATTACACTTGTATCTAAAGTGGCACTAACTGAATCGTTTAGTGGTAAAATTAGGTCTTCGTCGCGTTTACCCCAGTATTTGATTACTGCAATATTTACAGGAGCAATAACTGTAATAATGTCATTCATTTTTACGAAATAATTATTTTAAAAACAGCGAGCAATATTTATTTGAGCTGCCCGCGCGCGCTAATGCGACCGGCTTCGAAAGGAATGAATGGTAAACTAGGGAGGGAGGGAAGGAACGAGGTCAATGAACACGGGTGCCGTGATTACACAACCATGGAAAACACAGCCACGGAATGTACAGCCCGGAATTGGCGACCAATTTGGCATCCAATTCCATGGTTGTGTTTTCCATGGTCGTGCATTCCAGGCCGTACATATCTATGCACACCCTTGGAAAACACAACCACGGAATTGGATGCCAAATTGGTCACCAATTCCGGGCTGTACATTCCGTGGCTGCGTTTTCCATGGCTGTACATTCCCGACACGTGTTGGGAATTTGAAGCCAAATGACGTCATAGCATATGCTTCGTTTGCACTTACTCGAATTTTTCTTCAGCCGATCTGTCACTCTTGTACAAGTAGGTAACTATGCCACTGTCACGATATTATTAAACTTATTTTCTCTCTCTCACTCTGTGCCTAAGATATTAAGTTCTGTGCTCTGTGTAGCGAAGAGATTTTGTTGTTTAGTTTATAAACAACAATAATTGAATTGGATTGTAGATAATGTATTCAGAGTACCTACTTTAGAAAAACTTGATATAAAAACTACAAGAAATGAAGCTATAATAGATTTTATCACTGAAAACTATTTTATAGCACTGACACCAGATTCCAAGATTATGTTACGTGAGCCGTATAAAAGAGAACGTCGCCGTCTTTCGTAAGTGGAAGTCAAAGAAAAGAAGCATCAGAAAGAGTAAAATGTAAGTACATATGTACAATAACATATGTATGTAAGTCTATTAAATGTATGTCTATTGTCTACATCAAAACCCCGACAAGAGCTGAGCTCTTCAATTAAATAAATATAGATACCATATAATGTAATTTGTACCATAAAATGCATACAATGTAATTTTGTTTTCTGGAATAAATGACTATGACTATGACTAAATATAGATACCATAGTGTTCCTGCTAATAAAGCCAGCTGAGTCGAGTGGTTTGCCCTGTCCATTATCCATCTGCTCAGATGCTTTGTATAGACAGTAAAGTTTAAAATAAAGTAGGTACTTAATTGAATAATTGGTTAGCCTAATGCTGAGCTCAAGCAAGTTTTATTTTATTGATAATGTCACCTAAGAATAGTAATTATTGCCTATGGTCAGTTATAATTTGACTACAGGCAAGAGTAGGTAGTACCTACTTTTATAGAAACTGCAGGCTAACATAGTGAGACAAGGCATGCATAGTGTTCATAACAATGAAATGACATTCTATTATACTCATTGCTTATACTCACCAGATTTTCATCTCTAATTTTTCAGATATATAGCCATTGAACTTGGTCAGAGCTAGCAATGAATCCCAAGAGAGAAAAATCGACAAAGTGCGCAGTGACAGAATCAGACTTAAAACAAAACTTACAGATGCACTTTCGCAAGCCCTAAAGCTAAAATGGAAATGGGCGGGTCACATCTCACGAAGTAACGACAGCAAGTGAACCACACATACCACTAGATGGAAAAGACCAGTAGGCAAAAGGAATGTTGGCAGACCATACAGCCGGCAGGCTGATGATATTAACCAAACTGCTGGGATGACAGCAGGAGCGGATAGAGAAATGTAGAAAGGGATGGAGGAGGCCGTTACTCAAAAAGGGGTCCACAAACTATCCAATAACAAAATAATAAATTTAGAATACTAACCTATACTAGGTATAAGCTAGCATCTACTAACACTACTGTAAATATATAAGAGATTTGGAAGTAAAAGGTTATTTTATTATTTATTACTATAGTATGAACTTGGGAGAATGCAGACTAAACCTAAAAAAACAACATCTTTAACTACACTAATATATTTAAAAGGAAAAATTTGCATTTTTGTGTTTGTAATGAGTAAATTCAAAAACTACTGTGCCTGTTTCAAAAAATAATTCACTGATGGAAGCTACATTTATTTATTAAATTCTTTATTGCACAAAGATATACAACAGAAGGACTTAATGTTAAAGTATTTTCTACCAGCCAACCCAATGTGGTAACAGAAAATGTATTTATTTATAAAGAAAATACAAATAACATTATTGTGAGTTAATGAGGTGCTGATTGGTGACATGCTAAGAATATAATTGTTTAGTAAAAAAGCTCTCTTGTTAACTTTTTTAAACGCTCCTCTGACTCCACCTTCTTGATAACATAGGGTAGTTTGTTCCATAGCCTGACAGCTTCTACAGAAAAAGTTTCCGCGAAAGAAGTGTTATGTACCGGGGTTTCTAAAAGGAATAAATAAATAATGTTGGACAATCCACACATCATCTAGCCCCAAGCTTAGCAGAGCTTGTGTTATGGATGGATACGAGATTATACAATACACTACATAGCTAGGTAGATATTTTTTACTAGCAGTGCCCGACGCGACTTCGTCCGCGTGCCGTTTTAAGAGATTTTGCGATAACCCATTCCATTACTATCTTCTTATGAATGAAATTGATGGTAAAGTGCAGTCTAAGAAGGAAAACTTAGTATACTTAAATAACTTTTATCAAAATAACTCAATTCACTAACCAAAATAACGAAACTTTTGCTAAATACCGACCGACTTAAAACACATTGCCAAAACGCACCGATAGCGCGATCTAGGATTCGTGCACAGTAGCGCCATCTAGTGGTAAATACAACAAATTTCTAACTTGACTCGATTTGGGGGATGATTTTGCAAAATCTAAAAATGCAGATCCATTTTATTTCGTGTCAACATTATGCGTACCTACCAAGTTTCAAGTCAATCGGTTCACGATATAAGATTCTGCATACAAACTTCAGAGCCTGTTTTTAGGGCTCCGGAGCGTGATTTCCTAAATTTCTCTCTTAAGGGGGGTTTACACGGGTCGATTTTCGCCGTGCAGCGAGTAGCTTCACTAATTGCCTCACCAAGCCGCATCGCTAGCCCATTTACACTGGTTACTAAAATCGCACGCGGCTCTGTCATTTGTACACAGAAACGCTGTAGTAAATTAAATAAATACACGTGCGTGCGCGAAACACCTTCATGCGGCGGGCGATTGCAACTGATCGTTTACACGGTCGAGTTTAGTCACCAGACGCATGCGGCCGTATACCGCGCGGCCAAAGTCGAATGCTAGCCAACTTTGGGGCTTGCGGCTTTAGTCACTTGCAACTTATCCGAATTGCCATTTAGATGGTCGATTTACGCCGCGCGGCAAAAATCGTGCGGCTTTAGTCACCCGTGTAAACCCCCGATTAGTGCGCACCATACATGATTTCTATGTAATGGGGGGTTTACACGGCTCGATTTTCGCCGTGCGGCGAGTCACTTCACTAATTGCCTCACCAAGCCGCATCGCTAGCCCATTTACACTGGTTACTAAAATCGCATGCGGCTCTGTCATTTGTACACAGAAACGCTGTAGTAAATAAATACACGTGCGTGCGCGAAACACCTTCATGCGGCAGGCGATCGCCTGCAACTGATCACGACGGAACACGGTCGATTTTAGTCACTCACCAGTCGCATGCGGCCGTATGCCGCGCGGCTAAAGTCGGATGCTACCCAACTTTGGGGCTTGCGGCTTTAGTCACCTGCAACTTAGCCGAATTGCCATTTAGATGGTCAATTTACGCCGCGCGGCAAAAATCGTGAGGCTTTAGTCACCCGTGTAAGCCCCCCATAACTTTAACCATTAAGGCTGCACACGCGACGGATGCTTTATAAATGAAGTAACTTCTCCCGTTTCCCAACATTTCCGTTCACTGCTCCTATTGATTGTAGCGTGATGAAAAGTATCCTATAACCTGCCCAGGAGTATGAAAACTAATTGTACCAAGTTTCGTTAAAATCCGTCGAGTAGTTTTTGTTTCTTTAAGGAACATACATACAGACAGACAAAAATTTTACTGATTGCATTTTTGGCATCAGTATCGATCACTAATCACCCCCTGATAGTTATTTTGAAAATATATTTCATGTACAGAATTGACCTCTCTACAGATTTATTATAAGTAGGTATAGATAGATGATATATTTATATAAAATACCCAGAACACCTGGAATAAATATTTGCAGATCATACAAACATTTATCCGAAGGCGGGAATCGAACCCACAACCTCCGCGTCGCAGGCGGACCTTCGCCTTCCTAATAGTCCAGGAGCCAGTGCACAGAACATAATATCCTAAGGGCTACATTTCACCGGGACGCCATGGCGGCGCAACCAGTCGCCGCCACCAACAAAATGTACGTTGGGTTGCGCGACCAAATGGACACCAGGTGAGTAACTCTCTATAGAGCTGTATACATTTTGTTGGTGGCGGCGACTGGTTGCGCCGCCATGGCGTCCTGGTGAAATATAGCCCTAACAGAAAGAAAACCAACGTCATACCACAAAAGTGTTTTTCAATGAGCGGCGTTCACTGCCTATCGGCGGAAATGGGTAATAATAATATCTACGCTGGCGCTGTATACAAAAAAACAAAACACATTTATTAACAAATTTATATTTCAAATAATAAAGAACACAAACATTTTAACAATATGCAATACTTTTACAACATAATCATACCAAATTGTCACACTAAGAATGAGATCATACTGTCTTATCCTAGTTTTCAGGCTAGTTGTTGATATTACAAAATAAACTTATAAAATTGTTTTGCACAAACAGATAAAAATATAATGTAATTTTATTAATTTACGCAACTATTCTGTAAAAAAATCATAGTAAGTAAGTACATATAAATTTTTACCTTTTACATTTATTAATCACTAGTAGTAGGTACGCCCCGGCTTCGCACGGGTAGCCTAAATAAATAAATATCATGATAATATAGCTAATTATGTTACTCAGTATAAATGTATTTTCGAAATGATAAAAAATATAGACCTTATAGTATGTAACCCCCCCGCATATACTCCCGTGACCGGCAGCGGCGCGGCGCCCGCTGACTTTTTTCTAATAAGTACTTACATTTTTGAACTCGTGATATCTTTCGAATGGAATGTCCGAATTCAATAATTTAAAAAGTGATAGAAAGGTATTGAATCAGTCTTAATTTTAAAGTAATTTATTTAGATAAGGATTAATACCTAAGTACAAATATAGAACGTTTTCTGGCGTCGTCATTTTAATTATATTTTTTTGATATTAAAACACTTATTATGACATATCTATAATAGTTAGACATATGCTGTCGCTGACTTTTTTGTGGATGATGATGTGTTCTACAAAATTGTAGTACATAATTTCTTTCTAGCATCAATAGTTTCCGCAGCGCATGCGATGTAAGGAATTTCTTTTACACCTTGGGTTACATAATTGAAGTTTTAGTAAGGATCCCTAATTTTTTTGAAAATATAATATAGCCTATGTTCAGCACAGATAATGTGGCTTCACAACAGTGAAAGAATTTTTGAAATCGGTCCAGTAGTTTCGGAGCCTATTCGATGCAAACAAACAAACAAACAAACAAACAATCAAATCTTTCCTCTTTATAATATTAGTTTAGAAGTTTAGATAATAAGTAAGTTTTTTGATCTTTTATGACGTTGCATGTTACATAATTTGTACAAAAGATAACTCTGCTTTCCATAATGTGGGTCGCGGGTTTGATGCCACCGATAACAAATATTTGGGTTCTCAACAACATTCAGACACCGAATAAGCATCATAGAATGATACAATACCATAGATTGATACTTAGAATAAATAGTATCAGCAATCTACTTACAGCAAAAGCCTCTAACGCGCTTAGTTAGAGGCCACATGGTATTGTATGAAATATTGATTAATTTAACTTATCCTAGTAGTGATAATATGTGATTATCACTATTATTTCTTAAAATGCATTAAATTATTATAAAGTTGTAAGGATTACTTATGATAGCCACAATTTTTTAATAATTATATTTATTATCAACACTGGTACTGGTATAGCACAAATTGCTTCCTATTTTAATTTACATATGATACATTATTTTTATCAATGATTTAAATTACGAATTCACATTTAAAAACATTGCATGTTGCAAGACATAAACATGATTTTGAGCATGTGATTGAAATATCAACATGGCTGTGTTACTAATTACTTTCTAAAATTATGCATTTAATTTCGTTACCATAAATACAATCAGTGTTTTATAAACTAAGACAAGCGGATACTACTCATAGTAAAAAAAAATATGTACATTTATTTTTCAATCAGTAATGGACATGAAATAAACAGTATTAACTGGATAATTTGTTGTTTTTGAATATAGCTTTCAGTACCTAGCCTTAACTATACCAGAATGATGAAACAAGACTACATAATATAAGTAGTGTTATTTTTTATTTTATGCTTTAGTTTAAACTTTACTTACTTTCCAAATTAAGTAGCTAACTAGTAGTAACACATTTCGTGAAAGATTCATTTGAAGTTCAAGTAGGAGTTTGTTCTCACTGGGCTTCTCTTCATCAAGTTGTAACAGTTAGTCAAACTACTTTTTATTTCAGTGCATCTGCAGAAAGTGCTTCTGAAAAATAAATGAAATGAACATTTTTATTAATTCTATTTTTCAATTAACTTCATGAGGAATGTAATCATACTGCTGTGTTGTGTAAACACACAGCAGTGGCATTCGCAGATTTTTATGATGTTAAAAAAAAATGGTTACACACAATTTGTTGAATTTAGTTAACAAAGTTATGGTTAGTTAGATAAAAACTTTTATGATAGTTACCTTTGTAGTATCTTGCTAAAGCATACTCCGATTTTGTAGGTGTTTAGCTTGTGGATCCTTGAATTCTGTCACCTTTATGCCATCCTTTCATTTAGTTAAATTTACTAATTTTCCATTTAGGTAAAAGTAGAGATTATTTGCTTGAGGATCAGGGTGGATGGGCTGGCAGGTTGATCGATCCGATTGACACTCAGGTTCATCTTAGTAGGTAGGTCTGGACTCAAGCCTGAATAGAAACGTTTGGGCATTATAATGACATTCTTTTATTATAACGTGACTTCCACCATTAAGCGATCTAAATCAGAGTTTACTCGAAGGTTTTTTAAAACTCTTTCTCCCTACAGCACAAAAGGTACATATTTGTTTACTTAGTTTCAAATGCGACATAATATGCTCCGAGCGGAGCCCAGATGTGTAGCCAGTGTATTATATGTGTGTATTACAAAAAATGTAATATAAAAACGTCAGGAATCTAGTTTATAGATATTCCCATTAGAAACTAATATTTAATGTAAATGGTACTTACAGAAGCAGAAACACACGGTTCTTGGATATTATTCAAATCGCTGACTCCCGTCAGGTTGCAGGATATACCACCTGAAATTGATACATTTCAAATATGAATTACTTTAACTTTACTTAGTAGTCTTCTAGTCTAGGTTGGGTACATCCATCAAATAAATACATTACAACTGTAACGATAGGTATATACCTACATTTCTGAGTATTCTCTTGCTTGGAAACTAATATTTAATGTAAATACTTAATTAGTACTTACACAATATAGAAGCACACTTATCTTGGATATTATTCAAATCGCAGCTTTTGGAAAACGAAATAACTTGAGATTTTTATAGACTGCTGAAGATTTTCCACATTTCGCACAGCATCTAAGGTGGTAATTCATGATAAATATTATGATTTTAAAGCTTTTTTTCAGAAACATTGAACGAAAAATCGAAAAATGGCGAAAAACAAAATGGAGTTTTACTACTTAATGCGTACGTGCGGTGTTGCCACAGAATATAATATCACATTCATATCATATTAGTCCCTTTGGTGTTCTGGGTATTATATGTATAATAAAAAATATCTATCTATGTAATGTTATTTTATTAAGTATAACAGTCTTCTAGTACCCATAAGCCATAACACAAGCTCTGCTTAGCTTGGGGCTAGATGATGTTGTTTGGATTGTCCAGCATCATTTATTTATTTATTTATTCCAGTCACAGAACATAAAAAACTCAGATTCCAGTCATTACGTTGGAAAAATCGGGTTAGAAATGAAAATGAACTGAGAGAGCCAAATTTTGGATATTACGTGGGGGGGAGGCTAGAAAAGCTTAAGTTCAAATTGTCGACCTATACCTAATTGAGAAAAAAGGAAACAGCGAAAAACTATATATAAATTATTTTGATCGATATCTCGATAACGATGATCGATATGTGAAAAATGTATGGGACCTTAATTGTAGATTGTACAAAGAGCAACAAAAAAGTATCCCATAAAAAATTTCGTATCTCAACGGAGAACCGAGTTATGATGAAAAAACTGAATTTAACCCTTTTTTCAAGATGGCGGAAAACGTACAAGATTTTATAATTATATTTTGAACTATAATTTGAACTTAAGCTTTTCTAGCCTCCTGCCAAGTAATATCCAAAATTTGGCTCTTTCGGTTCATTTTCATTTCCAAATGTATATGACTGGACTACTATGCATTTTACGAAGTTTCGATTGGAAAGGACTTGGTCATGAAAATCTGTCACTGGCTCAGAGGGGTCAACGGTACTCGATCTGAAGGCGGCAAATCAATCAATCGCTTGAGCTCACCAAAATTGTTTAATCCCCGTAAATAGTATTTTCTAAAACGTTGATACATAAACGAGCATAATGATAAATTGTAATGTAAATCCCCTCCACATTTCATATTTACACACATTCAATATTATAATAATTATTATTATTAGGTACATTTCATACTTACTTCCTTTCCTACTTACCATTTCATCGCGTATTAAATATTTATTTACATAATATTTATATATTTACATCGCATTATTTATATTTCATAAAGATATAACAGTTCAGCCGCAACAAAAAAAAACCCTAAAAAATTTGAATTTCCCGCTAGAGCGAGATAATTTCTTTTGTTTACCTTTTGTAATGCCAATTGTGCCAAAGTCAATTTATGTTTCTGTCAAAAATGATGGATAGGCTAAAGGTTGTTACACATTTGAACTATATCAAATATCGCTCATCACCTCTTTTCCATACATTAATATCAGTTAAGGATAGAAACGCGATTACGTCTATGTTTTATGCATTCGTTAGATCGAAACTAGAATATAAATATAAATAAATAAATAATGCTGGACAACCCACACAACATCATCACAACTTGTGTTATGGGCACTAGAATACTAGATACCTATACTTAATAAAATACATTTCATAGATATATATTTTTTATTATACATATAAAATACCCAGAACACCCAGAATAAATAGATCGTACAAACATTTATCCCAAGGCGGGAACCCGCAACCTCCACGTCGCAGGTGGACCTTCGCCCGCCACGCCACATCGGTCGTCAATAACGAAATATAACGCTATAATCTGGGACCCCCACTAGATAAATTATAAGTTGATGACTCTATCATCAACTTATAATTTATCTAGTGGGGGTACAAATGAAATTTGGTAGATACCTCTAATTGTATGGGTACTATCCGTTCTTGTCTCTGTCCTTGTTTGTGGGTGGTATGTTGGGACTCCATAAGTTGGAGCGAAAATGTGCTATAATGACCCATTATTTTCAAATGTTACGGGGAAATATTGATAATCCTATAGCTTTATTAGAGTGCTCGCTTTACGTTCCTGACCGGAACTTGCGTGGCCGCGCTCGTCGTTTATGCCGACACCGCGCGGTATGCTGCGACAGCGAACGCACTTACATTATCAACGCTTTGATTGCTCGGAACCCTGAAGTGGATGTTCAACATGAAACTTCATCTTTTTATAAATATGTGTATTCGTTTCCTTAGTTAATTTTTATTGTATGTACATGGTTTATTTGTTATGTTAATATATTTTTTTTCAGGATTATTTTTGTTGGAATGACTGCCTTGAAAAACAGACAAAGCACAAAAGTAAAAAAAAAAACATTAAAAGGCAACCGCAAATTGTTGACGCACTCTGAAAAAGTTTTATGATATCATGGAGACTAATGAATGTTGTATTTAATACATTATTATTAAACTGTAATGCATTTCCTTGTTTGTGTTTTGTTAAGTACTGATAACTATCAATTCAATTATTTATTATTTAGAACTTTTTTATCAGACACCTTCTATGTATCTATGTATAATTAATAAGTATGACAATAAATAAACAAATTCACAAAACAATATGGGTAGGTTAGGTAAGTATAATTGGTAAGTGTAATTGGTTTAGATTCTAGCTAGCATGGTTTTCGAACTGGTTTCTTCATAATTTAAAATTTTATTTTCTTCTTAAATAATTAATCCATTGTTACTGACCATAAAGGTTGAATACCCCCACTAGATAAATTATAAGTTGATGACTCTATCATCAACTTATAATTTATCTAGTGGGGGTACAAATGAAATTTGGTAGATACCTCTAATTGTATGGGTACTATCCGTTCTTGTCTCTGTCCTTGTTTGTGGGTGGTATGTTGGGACTCCATAAGTTGGAGCGAAAATGTGCTATAATGACCCATTATTTTCAAATGTTACGGGGAAATATTGATAATCCTATAGCTTTATTAGAGTGCTCGCTTTACGTTCCTGACCGGAACTTGCGTGGCCGCGCTCGTCGTTTATGCCGACACCGCGCGGTATGCTGCGACAGCGAACGCACTTACATTATCAACGCTTTGATTGCTCGGAACCCTGAAGTGGATGTTCAACATGAAACTTCATCTTTTTATAAATATGTGTATTCGTTTCCTTAGTTAATTTTTATTGTATGTACATGGTTTATTTGTTATGTTAATATATTTTTTTTCAGGATTATTTTTGTTGGTATCTATTTGTTAATGTTACTATAGCAAATTATAGTCTGTTCGTTTTTAAAAAAAGGAGCACTCTGTTGG
This sequence comes from Ecliptopera silaceata, assembly GCA_932527185.1. Taxonomy (NCBI): domain Eukaryota; kingdom Metazoa; phylum Arthropoda; class Insecta; order Lepidoptera; family Geometridae; genus Ecliptopera; species Ecliptopera silaceata. Next base: position 8,037,137 of record OW052207.1, on the reverse strand, counting down.
TAAAAAGAGTTAGTGTGTGAGCACGTTACACTAAGACATGTAAGATATATTAGAGTAGCCGTCTGTTATAACCTTATACCGATGCATTCCGAAACAAAATAAAATGAATGGTTGCCATTATTTGGATAAAAACTGAATCAAGCACACAACTGCGAGACATTACTGGTTGCACTGTTAAATTTCGATTATTAGACGTTATCCATAACGTGGTTCTTGTCTGATTTAATCTTAGTGTGTTTTGGGGTTTATTATTTGCATATTATAATCTGTGCAGTTCATCTTTATCAAAATGGGATAGTAATATTTTAATCTGTGGTTTCATCTAAACGAAGCATAGGCTTTCGACCAATCAGCAATGGTTGCCAATTCCATGGTCGTGTTTTCCAAGGCTGTACATTCCGTGGTTGTACAATCCCAACACGTGTTGGGAATGCGCAGCCCGGAATTGATGACCATTTTGGCTTCCAATTCCATGGTCGTGTTTTCCACGGCTGTACATTCCGTGGTTGGACATTCCCAACACGTGTCGGGAATGCGCAGCCCGGATTTCATGTACATTTTGGCTGCGTTTTCCTGGTTGCGTATTCCTGGCTGTGTTTTCCGTGGTCGTGCATTCCCGGGTCGTGCTTTCCATGGTTGTACATTAACCGGACCCAATGAACACTAGCAAACAAAGCACAGATAAGTAATCATTTAAAGCACAGATCATATTATCATAGAATAATCGTTTTGGTTCTTTCTAAAATATTAAATGATAATTTTATACATCGTCATGAGTAAATGAAGCTGATGTTGACTTAATTAAAATGAAAAATAATTTTATTTTGACGTTGGCGTCTCAAAACTTTTGAAGGAAACAGTTTTTTTTATAGCGATCGTCTTCCTAGAATCGTTGTAGTGTGAACCTCAAACTTAGAATGACGTCGAATTATATGCTACTATCCAGATAAATTGAATTGACCCTCTCTTGTGTGAATGCAGCTAACAAAAGGGGAATATCGTATCGAATCGGGCTATTCACAAAATTCAACGCTGCCATTTTCGTTTTGTGGCACGGTTAGCGGCTGTGGCTGTGTAAATTATACTAAACTGTCGAGCATTTATTTACATACGAAGTTCTACAAATAATGTTAGAAGTGAAGCAGAGGCTAACATTACTGTGAATTAGGTCTGCTGTTGTTACTGTGGTATAATCGGCGTAAAAGTTGTTCTCGAGTGATGAAGGTGAGTGGTATTCAATATTTCTCAATAACTGGGAATTATCGAGAAGCTAGACTGGGTCTAGGACATAATTCATCAATCCAGACATTTTAACGTTTGTTTTGACATGTTTTTATCTACGTAATGTTTGAGTAGCTTTGCTCGCACGTTATTGGAGTGACTAAAAGGGCGTTGTGATCATGATTGAAGATTTATCATTGGTAGCGACGTCGTCACCGGCCGAAAAGACTTTGTTTGCTTAGTCTAGAGCTGCCTAACACCATTTACTATCAAAGTCTATGAAATACCGATTAGGAAACAATAATTGTAGTAAATGTTTTTATCATTCTGAACATCTCTTGGTTGTGGAAATCCCCACAACCTTAGTCTGACTAATTTTACAAAAGATGTGTATTATCAGATTCCCCCCCTCAAAGAACTGGCTTAAGAAATTATGATATTCCCATTTTCTTATTAGATCACATGGGCAGTTTCACTGAAATTCAGTTACACAGAATTGATATTAAATGCCTTCTAGAGTTTGACCAGTCCCAAATTGAAGCATAAGATATTGGTTTTAATGAAATAAGTAATAATTGACTGATAATTGTTGTGTTTATTTTTATTTTATTGTATTTAATTGACATGTTAATTTTTTTTAATTTAAATAATTCGTGTAATTGGTTTTGCAAACCGTTCAAATTGTTTGTTTGTAAATAAATAAATAAATAATAGAATGTAACATTCATAAACAATGTTTACATTTATTGTTTTACTTAGCACTAGGACTAATTCAACCTTTATGGTCAGTAACAATGGATTAATTATTTAAGAAGAAAATAAAATTTTAAATTATGAAGAAACCAGTTCGAAAACCATGCTAGCTAGAATCTAAACCAATTACACTTACCAATTATACTTACCTAACCTACCCATATTGTTTTGTGAATTTGTTTATTTATTGTCATACTTATTAATTATACATAGATACATAGAAGGTGTCTGATAAAAAAGTTCTAAATAATAAATAATTGAATTGATAGTTATCAGTACTTAACAAAACACAAACAAGGAAATGCATTACAGTTTAATAATAATGTATTAAATACAACATTCATTAGTCTCCATGATATCATAAAACTTTTTCAGAGTGCGTCAACAATTTGCGGTTGCCTTTTAATGTTTTTTTTTTTACTTTTGTGCTTTGTCTGTTTTTCAAGGCAGTCATTAGGCTAATTTCTTAAGTTATTCTTGATAAACTCAGTATAACATTGAAATAAATGATTGTATATATTTGCTCAAAACATACTAAATAATTGTTATTTTGTGTATGCAGCAGACTAATATTCATAAAATATATTTGTTCACACCCTAACTCAACTATGTCATATAATCTGATGATCAGACTAGTCGATTCAATTTATTTGTCACTAATCACATTGTTTTTGACTCAAAATATCATTTATGATGGCACATTGAATTGATGTTGCTATGATTTAAATATCCCTAATAAACTGAAGTACACCTCTCATCTATGTATATATATATTTGTATACAGGATACTCTAGTGTCTGGAATAATTGAGATCGGAAGGATTAAGTTTGATGGGTATTTTTTAATTTTGGTCCATTTTCCAGAACTTGCTAACTTATCCTCATACTTCCTTAAAATATTTTAATGAATAATAATATTTATTATATTTAGGATTTCTCGAGAGCCCACAACTTTACTCTCTGTTACCATGACCTCCGTAACAGAGAGTAAAGTGGTGGGCTCCCGTATCTGATAAAAGTAATGCTATGATTGTTATTGCTTGACCATAAAATCACGTATAACCATTAAGTAGGATACTCATTACCTCTTACAATGTGATTGGACTTCCTTCATGTCCAAGCTCACTAATAAGCACGTTCAATGTGTGCGTGAGTTGTCGCAAACGTAAAAACGTGAAGATGATACACTGACCGTCACCGGCTTCCGAGGAAACGACAGCGATAGCATGACCGCAAAAAAACTGACTTTATATAAAAACATTGAATCGGTAGACTATTCGCGTAGACAGCAACTTTCTTAGTTAGTGTTCCGTTTAGGGTTCGATATACATATAAACAAATATTATCACACACTAATAAATATAAATAAGTAATTCATATTGACGACACAAATGAGGCTCAAAAAATTATAAAAGTAGTTTAATTAAGAAACTGTCCTTCAATCAGTCTAATTGCGGTCAGCGATTTCATTCAGACATCCGTACTTATAAAATAAAATAACTATAGCTAATGCGATGCGTAGCGAGTATGCGACACTAGTCCCAAATTAAGCAAAGATTATTCTATGAGAACTAGATTGCTGATAGAATACTTCTATACATATTTTCGTATTTTTTGTAAATACGTTCATGGATAAAATAGTAATACTAGGATCCTAAAACCCAAAGTATTCAAGTGCAATTGTCCTTCAGAAAGCTACGCAAAAATGCGTAAATATACCTCCTTGTAAATCAGCCAGCCAAGCAAGGGCCCTCAAATGATCAAGAGGCTTGTCTCGTTTCGGCCGACCAACTTTGACGAGTTTTATCCGACTTCAAATCTGCAGAACAATACGGATGGATAAGACACTACATCATCATCCTATATGAGTCCACTGCTGGACGTAGGTCTCTCCCTAGACGCGCCTCTGAGTCGAGTCTTCGCTTCGACTCTAAGTTAAAGTGTTTGCAAGCTACATTCCGCAGATCGTCGCTCCATCTCGCCTGAGGCCACACATAAGATACACTTGTATCTAGAGAATACTTGATAGAGAGTCGAGTTTGGAATAGTACTCTCAGTTCCAGAAAGATCAGTATTCTAAGCAAGTTCTATGTTTACAAAATATTTACTCCAGTTTCTCTTTAGTTTTTTAACGGATTTTTTAACGATATACGAGTATGGTCATACGAATACATTTCGATTACTTGATACAATAACAACCAAATAATTCAACAAATTCGAAAAATTCCGTTCGTGTTTTTCACCCGAATCGGCTAATTTAATTAGGTATGTATATATTTAAGATAAGATAAGCAACACACCACACAATTCTAAAACAAATACAAAAATGATATTGGATTATCTGGCTTAGCTGAAATAGTCTACACATACGTACAAGCATTGTTTTTTTGTTCCGCGGTACAAGCAGAGGGCATAATAATATGCTGTTAGGTATTTACTATAACCGACGAAAGTACTGTATCAGGTATACCTTAAAACGTCGCATGAACTTCGGACATATTTTTCAGTCTGAGGCGAAAACTCAATATCATAGCGAAGATAGTATCTCAAAACCGAATAGCGGAGGTTATTCACCAAATTAGTATCACGTTCTGTCAATTGAGTATGCGTCATCAATTTTCCGGAGTTGATAATAGCATCCAAATTCTTAAAATAGCTCAATTATTTGATGTATCAAAATTGCTTTCTTACAAATTGCCACAAGAGAGGACTCGCAATATTTTTGATCTTACTCAATATTCCGAAATTAGACCAGCATCTATGGGCCAAGCAATTTTTATAAAGATCTTTTATAGCGCCTGTGAATTATTCCTATATTTTGTCGCAGCCACGTTCTACCAACCGCTTGTTTCCTTTAAAAATACGATTACGTAGAAAAGTGTGCTAGCATTTATAAATGTTCTGCTTATACAACTCAGGACTAATGTTACTTGCTATCAATTTATCATTAATTTGTGTAAGGAGTAGATACAGATATTATTGCGTTGTTGCGATAAAAAGTTACGAAGAACCAAGCCCTATATTTGTTCTTATCTATATTTGCAGAGTTTTTATTATGTTTTATGTTCATGGTACCTTACCAACAACAAGCAAGTTTAACTATCAAGTCATTTAATTTTTTTGTTTTTTTTTTACAAGTTATAGGCAAGCGTTTATTTAATGCAGAAAATAAACATAAAATGTTAATCTCTATCGACGTCATCTCCGCATGGTCGATCGGATAACTGTGACGGAATTCCATCCGTTATTTGAAATCTTGAATAACTTACTTTTAGTTCCATATATCTCCATTATATACCTCGCGTGCAACAACATTGTTGTATATTTTCGACAGTAGTTTTTAGGTCAATTACGTTTAAATGGAAAATGAATGAAGAGCTCAAGTGTATTCTGTTAAAGGTTCAGTAGCTTTGGCGATAACACGGTTCAAAAGTCAGGCTAAATAGGTGTATCATTGGATTAGCTACGCAAGGCAATGATACCGTACTCGTTAATCCCGAAATAGTATATGTGGATCGCATTTTTAGAACGTGAACGTGAAAAGAAATATACTTACTTACTTAAAATATTTTTTTGTAGTAAGCTAAAGATGCTTTAGTTAAAAGAGTGTCGTGATGACTTGTATGGTATACAAGTCGCCAGACTCACCAGAGCTCAACGTTCCGTATTTGAAGTATTCTACATTCAAAACAAAGGTTAATCAGTGAAACTCTCGTCTCTTTGGTCCTTTCTAATACTGAAGGAATGTAAGAAATTCTCAATTTTAAATAAACTATCAGAATGTGCAAATCCCAGTGAGGAGGCACTAGGCAAGCACCGCTATCGTTCGATTACGAATGCATTAGCACGCCCGGATGTGTCAATTTGTGTTCACCCACTCGCTTGCATCGTGTGTTGACGCCTCTATGTCTGTGTTACTGCCGGGTTGAATACTGACAGTATTCTTTTATGCCACAAGTCATTTTAGACATTTTTTATTTATTATATACTCGAATACAGAAAAAAGATTATATATATGTCAAGAAGTGAAGCCTCGCTAAATATAACACATTTGACCTCTAAAGTGGAAGATAAAAATAAAATTTTATATTACGTATTATTATATTTACCAAAAGGGATTTATTTGAGGGGATGTCTACGTGTCTATTTAGTCTCATTCCATCATTGGTACGTAATAGGATAATGTGTCTTAATCCTTGTTAATCTTTCCTTCCGCAAAAGTTACTCTCAAATTCCACATATCAAAGACAAGTAAATTTAACAATCGAGCGAATCAAATTGCAAATAGTTTGGCTTGTTTGTTCCAAGGTAATGAATGCAATGCAGGAAAGGTCACTGCAGTAACGTGAATGTTTTGGTTGCATTGTAGATTTAATATGGCTGCGAGAACTATCAACAATAACAACTAGAAGCACAAACTAGATAATTCTCTACGATAAACATACCTTTGCATACTGTTTTCAATACTCTATCTGATTCTGATCTAAATATTAATAATATGAATGGTTTCTTACAACACGGTCAGAGGTCTTACTTTGAATATCACTTAACTATTCCTGATAGTCATCTTACAAAATATGTATACCGAGGTCAAACTACATACCTATAACCCTCGCACCCTTGCCCCACGCTATGTGAGGACGGTACAACACGTCATTTTTCACTATCATCTATCAGACGTCATCTCAGTGCTCACTCCTTTCTTACTCATGTCATCGTTCACACAGTCCGTCTATGTTTTCTTTAGCCTTCCTCTTCTTCTACATTCATCATAACTACATAATTATAGACACTACGTAGCCTATTATAGTGAATTATCTAGTCAAACTTTTATTAGCTCTCCATAGCGCTGTCATGACAGGATAATCTTATCACACGTGCGGAAACTACATTCGTCATCTCCCGATATAGCTCCTAGCTTTGTGTTCGTTTTGTGTCTAGTTTTGCGCGCTTACAATTTTGCGGAGCCTGCTTTTTATGAGCTACTAAAAAAGCTTTTATAGCGGTTCATGTTAATAAAATTATTCAGCTAGAGTTTCAGACCTGAGGGAGTTCATGGTTTTACGAAATACGTGTTAAACTAAGTGGATAGCATATTACTCTTGTCTATACTGCTCTGTGCTTTAAACTAAGTATCTAAGTACAAAATGACGTAACAATTAATTATGCCAGTGATGTCAACTCTGAGACCTCGCAATATGCTATTGCGACTATTGCTTTTGTTAGTTGTAGTAGAATATATGGTTAGTATTTAGGGTAACAATTATCACTAGTCACAGTTGCAAAACGACCTAAATCTTATGATTCTTGATCTTTGAAATGAAACGATTTGCATTTTTAAGACTTTTAGTTTAGATCTTTCTCAGTACTTAATTGTTTAATTACCTAATTAACACACCTTAAATAAGCTCACAGATGAATTCACGACCTTCCTTAACAAAAATTGGCAAGCTAGGTTCGCGTAAACACGGACCGAAAGGAAAATCTGTTAGTACGTAACTCGCTAAATAAATGAAAACACGAAATAGTGTGATATGTCGACCGTGACAACAGCTGCAAAAACACGTCATTTACTTTCCACGGTAATATATTTATACCTATACGAGTGAGTACAATACGTAGTACGCAAGCTACAAGTAACTATTGCTAATCTATCAAACATTAGGTACGGTTAGCGACTGCAAACAAGTTTTTATAGGTAATCATAAAATAGTATTTGGAGATTACGCCAATGATGTATTTAACGATCTAGAGTTCTAGACCAAACGAAATAAATCTACATCTAAATTCACTCTTACAAGAGATCCGAGTTGTAAATAATGTTTAATTTCTACTGAAGTGGAAACAAAACGTCTATTTCCATATGTAGACTGGACAATAAATGTAACCAAGAAAGTATTGCGTGATCTATGCGCCAAACACGAAATAGCATTTGAGTCTCGATTTCGTAAGCTTTAATGCCTTATTATATTTTGCAACTTTTATACCGCAGTCCAAGTCAGTGACCGTGTACATTCTGCAGTCTCAAATATGCTGGATATTTCTTATTAGATATTCTAGTGGTATATACTGAAGTGGAAGTATATACAAATCATAGATCAATGCACAATTTAACTTTCTCACAACACAATAGATCGAACATAATAGATGCGAATGGCCCAAATTAGTTTTTTAATGACAGAAATGTCGTCTTGAGAAGGTTGATGTACCATAGCATTATTGTAGACATGAACGTCGTATGGTTCAGACCAGCCTTTTGATTACTCATTTCTCTACTCGTATAATTATCTATAATGTTTGACCTAAATTGCTCAGACAGTTCGAGTTTCACGCCTGCTATAAAATACATGACGTATGTCGTACTGGCTAGGTACGTAAGTCTAGACTACCTAGTTAGACTAAAGACCTTTAGAAGGCCTCGAAATATTCCAATGTTTATACCTAGATATTCCGGGTAATAGTGGTCAATGTTTATGGAGTTACATTAGCTTAATGCCTGTTTTGTGTTTTAATTTCTTCTTCATGCTATTACAAACAAAGTAACAATCAGGACTATAGAGAAACTAATAACGGAACTGAGACCCGGTTCTCACTTCCACCGTTCACGCATGGAGAACTCACGGCAATCCGACGGATGGACTGGTATAACAAGCGTCAATTATCGGGCGACTGCTAGGCAAAAACTGATTTTATGTTATGTGCATATTTTTGTTGGACACTTAAATAAATAGGTCAGGAACCAGTATTATGATGATTGGTATTTGAATTGTATTGCCGATTAAAGTCGCTGAAAGCATGACATAGTTTTTTAGATTACGAACCTGGTCGTACTTTCTTGCCCGTTCTTGTAGGCTCTGGTCGCGTGGAACTAGCACCTAGATTCGCCTAGTATGAGAGAGAAATCTAGTGAGTTTACAGAATAAATATTAATTGACTCTGCCTATACCCTCTAGCTGGATGATCATTCTTTTCGTTCTCCTAGTTCTATGCAATAGCTACATAAATTCGTCAAGATCGAGCTAGGTAGGAAACGCAGGGAATGAACCTTCCTTCCTGACTACGGAAGTTATTCCGGCCCCGCTTCTGTGCTAGATTGATTCACATACGAACGTTACATTCTCAAAGTTAGCGCTGCTATTAGATCAGAAGTCAATTTATTAAAGAAATATTTAATAAGAATTATAGAAAACCTTTAAGTTCGCACCAAATTTTATTCTTAATCCCTTGCCGTTATTCAGTTATTTTTTAAGAAATCAAGTTTTGAAGCATATATTTCTAGTAGAGCGCTGTGCTAAGCCTAAAAGTAGCGTGTTGAACCTTACATTCAATATCAATCTAGATGTAACGTCATTTAATCATTCTAAGCCTAAGCCTTTCTGTGCCTCTACCATGAGTTGTCACAGTAAAATCGCCTGACTTTACTACAGTAGTTACGTCAATATTAGTATTACGAATTTTAGTACCCAACTATCCGCTAGAGGCGCTGTACAAATCTTCATACATTTTTTTTAACTACAGACGCTAGCGAGTTTAGTATATGTAGTATAGTATAGTAAAAACTCATGGTAGAGCTACTGTTAAATGAAACTCCTTGATGGAGGTATGTTGGCTATGTTTTCGTGAAACCCCTAACCCTTGATCAAGCCTAATGTCCCAACAGCTCAAGTTCAGCGGCCGAGGTGAACAAAGAGTTAACGAACATGAATGGATTGTTCCAGTGATGCTTACGAGGTAGCTGAACCGGCAGGCGGTCAGCAATGCCGCTGCCGAAGCGGTGCGTGGAGCCGGTCCACGTGTCGCGGGGCACTGTGCCCGAGCGGCTGGCCGTGCCCTCCGAGCTCGAAGCAGTCACCAATGGCACCCTCGCTAACACTGTCAGGTAAGCTAACAACTAACCATTGGCACCCTCGCCTACACTGTCAGGTAAGTTAACAACTAACCAATGGCACCCTTGCTAACACTGTCAGGTAAGTTAACGACTAACCAATGGCACCCTCGCTAACACTGTCAGGTAAGTTAACGACTTACCAATGGCACCCTCGCTAACACTTGTTTAATTTGATTTTATATTATTTTTTATATAATAATTTTAAATAACTTTTACGGATGCATTAAAAAAAATAATAGGAAAGAGTCAGTTTATTATAGAGCCACCAAAAATATGTGTAATGACAAAATTGACTAAACTACATAATTACTACGTAATTTATAATTGTTCTAAAGTTATTGACTTTTGTTGCTGTCATAGGTATGTTGTTTTGTTTTATCCTTATTAAGTACATTGGTGGTCCCATTAAGATCAGTAATATCTGTCATAAGTCCTCATCACTTCGATCGTGACATGCAAAACGCTTCGATAGCGCGATCTAGGAATAAGCGTCGGCAGCGACATCTAGTTGTGAAATCTGTACTAAATAGATTGGAGGTTTGTTGGTTTGTTTAATTGTCTGAAAAATAGAACTATGTAAAACATATTACTGATAGTGTATTTTACTGTTACAGACAACTGTCATCACTGTCCAAACATGCCGAGGATATGTTTGGAGAGTTAACGAGAGAAGCGACAGGCTTGGCAGATAGGACCAATGTGCTTCAGGCCAGGATAGATAGACTCGCTATCAAGGTCACTCAGCTCGATTCTGGAGTCGAAGAAGGTATTTTACATTATAAGGCAGAAAAAGGAGTTGGAATGTGTATGGATGATATGAATAATCAGAACTAACGGATATAAGTGAGTGAGACCAAATATGTGCTGGCCGCACCTAAAGTGGGATAAGCACAGAGATAATGTAATCTTTAAAGTGGTCAGAGAAAAAGAAGTAGTAGTTTTTAAACGCGATACGTCATAAACCATTACATATATACCATTATTGTCTCGCTAACACTCATTACATTTATGATGTGCTTAACAGTTAGTCGATTTGTTATTGACATTTAAGGCCCGGCTACTCAGTTGATAACACGGGCACCTAAGAAATTATTATAATGACTAGGAAACAGTTTGTAGTGAGATAAATTGCTGATAAAAATGTATAGTAAAGTCAGATTTTATTTCGCGACCGTATTTTAAGACTCGCTATGATAATTTTTCCTAAACACGTCAAATTTCTCATTCCAGTGTCACTCCAAGACATCCAAATGCGCAAAGCTTTCCGCTCCTCCAGGATATTCCATCAGCAGTTATTTTCCCGTAACTCGATGCCTTCGGCCATGTTGTCAACATATTCTAAATGCGATCGGCCGCCGCCGCTAGAGAAACTGAACGAGTTCCGAGACGACGGCAGAGATGCTAGAAAGTTCTACACAGATCCCGATTACTTCTTCGAGTTGTGGCGACGGGAAATGCTGCAGGATACGGAGAGGATCCAACATGATAGGGGGAAGAAGGTAATTTATTATGATGGATCACGATATTACACATACTAACTGATGCCAACGACTTCGTCTTATCGTTATATTTTGGGTAATTTACACAATATTACGATATGCAATATTACTTTGTAAATGATCTTTTTTGACAGGCGTCACAGCTCAGTTGGTAGTAGCTCTGCCTTCCATGCAACCAGACACAGATCAAATATTTTATGTTCATCACACAAATATTTGGTCTCGGTGGGGATCAAACCTACGACCCAGAGCATGGACAGTAGAGCTACTACCAACTGAGCTGTTACGCCTGACAAGTTTCGCCAAGTATTTAGTGAATCTTTTTGACAGGTCCGTCAAAAATTTAATGAATCTTTTTGACAGGTACGTCAGCCCCGCAGTGGCGCAAGTACGGACGGGCGCGGCGCCCGACGCGTTAGGCCTCCGCATTCCACCAACGACCGCATGAAAGAGGCCGCCGTGAGGAAAGGCGAACATATAATGGCCCCCGCTCAGCTGCGGCAGTACAACATTGAGAGTTATAACCGCCAACCTGAGCCTTTATACCGTGAGTATATTTGCCTACAACAGTGAAATACTAGTGTTATCTTACTCTATCTAAACTAATAATATAAAGAGGAAAGATTTGATTGTTTGTTTGTTTGCATTGGCTCTAATACCACTGGATGGATAAAAAAAATCTTTCACTGTTGTAAAGCTACACTATCTGCGATGAACATATATAGATAGTAAGATAGAAAATACTTTATTGCACTTACAAGTAGTGTATACAGGCGAACTTAATGCTACAAATAGCATTCTCTACCAGCTAACCTTTGGGTAGTGAGAATAACAATTTTGAATAACATAGGCATATATAAAAAAAAATAGGGATCCTTATAAAAACTTAAATTATGTAACCCAACGTGTAAAAACAATACCAAGAAATTCCTTACATCGCGTGCGCTGCACAAATTAATGATAAAAAGAAATCATGTACTACAATTTTGTAGAACACGGATAAATGTATTGATTATATTGTTACAGAAACAACAGTAACGGACGGTGGATATCGGGTTGGTTTGAACCGACCTCAGTCAACACAACCAGCGAGACCCAACTCTATCGAGATCGAGAACCAAATACGGCAACCCAGGATCACGGGCAACGGACATGGTGAGTTTTTATAGTTAGTAAATCTGATATTTTTAGAAACGAGGCTTTAAATAGTATGTGTAGAACAACAACCTAAAAAAGATAAGATTTTGCAGTTACATACAAAACATAGTTAGGCAATCTGCTAGTAGAATGGTGGAAAGTCGTAACATTTTATTTGAGACTGACTGACCTGCCTACATTCATCTGTTTAAAAGATAGGTTATTAAAATAAACTAAGTATTTACACAACACATCTAATCTTCTTTAATAACGTCCCTATCGTTCTTTATTTTAAACTAGCTGACCCGTGCCCACTTCGTAGGGCATAATTCGTCCGTTTTTTCTTCGATTCACTTTGCAAAACGGACTACCACGTGAAAGCCATTTTATTTTTCGGTTTTTTATATAACCTATGACACTCAGCAATAATGTGGCTTTCTATTGGTGATAGAAATATATTATATAGATTGCTACATTTCAGAAGATTTTAAAATGTAAAATTATTTCAGTTCGTAGCGGCGACGAGTCCCCCTATGGGTCAGTGCAGGAGAATATCTACGGCAGCCAGGCCGGCACCCCCTCGCGCCGGCCGCGCCCCTCCGTGCCGCCGCCCGCGCCTCCCGCCACAGACAGCCCCTCGGGCGCCGTCTCACCGCCCAGGTATAGTGTGTAGATATAAAATAAAAAAATCACGCATCGCATTCTAGTCCCGAACTAAGCAAAGCTTGTGCTTGCAGGTATATGTGTGTACAGATAAAAGGAAAACAATAAATGTATTGAGTCATCATCATCTTCCTACCCTTGTCCCACATTATGTGGGGTCGGTACAACACGTCCTCTTCTTCCACTCTCCTCTATCAGACAGTCATCTCAATGCTCACACCTTTCTTACACATGTCATTATTCACACAGTCAATAAATGTATTGAGTATTGAAAAGAAAAAAAATAATTCACACATTACACTCTAGTCCCGAACTATGCAAGACGTGTGCTATGGGAACTAGACTGCTGATAGGATACTTATATTTTTTTTTTGTAAATACATACATAGAATACTTACATAAAGATAAACCATTCTTAAAGTGTACGCACCTCCCCATTTAGAGCAGCCAAGAAATAAAGTAGAATAATAACTTATAATGTGTAAGAAAGGTGTGAGCATTGAGATGACGTCTGAGAGGAGAGTGGAAGAAGATGACGTGTTGTACCGACCCCACATAATGTGGGACAAGGGTAGGAAGATGATGATGATATTTTGTTATATTATTAGATCGTCGCTGCCCCCGCCGCCGCCGCCGCCCGAAGTGAGCGGGTCCCCGCCGATGATGAATGGCGCCTCGCCCCAACATCGCACCGTGTTGGATGCGCATCTCGATCAAATGCACGCTGTTATTGGTGAGTTCTACAAGTATTGGGCAAGTTCAAACTGTCGTGATTATAACGTATTTTTATATTAGTGATGTCGCAGTTTTATTGCTCGAGCTAGCAAAGTGTTTCAGTCTTGAGATTGGCCAAAAATGGTTTTGTCCTTACGCCTGTTCTTGCATCTTTTGTTGATTTATAAAAATAAGAATACTTTATTTATTTATTTATTTATTTAATTTAATTAGTACGGCCTTAGCCAATTACACTAATCAACACAAGTATAAAACAACATATATGAATTAAAAATTAAAATAGCAATAGTATAAACAATTAAAAATTAAAAAACACATTATACAATGGGAACGGAAAAGATAAAATAATAATAATAGAAAATAGAGTTATTTGACAAGATTGATAAATTTAAAAATGGGAAAAGTACAGAAAAATTAAAAATAAAAAATAAAAATAACAAAATAATACTTAATTAAAAATAAAATAATCATAAAATTGTCATAAAACTGTCAAGTAAAATTGTGTTACAAATAGAAATAAGTAATAACAATGTCCAAATACACATAACATAAACAATGCTTCACATATTATCACTACACTATATTCCACCCCTATTTTTGGAACAAATTATACACAAATTTATTTTGTTTTTACACATGAAGACCTCTAATTGGCTTTAGTTTTTTGTTACACACAATTTAGTATCAAGATAGTATTGCTGTTAGTTTTTCCTAGTGAATGTGATACCTTTCGCTTTAGCGGGAAATTCATTTTTTTTAGGGTTTACTTTTTTATTGCAGCTGAACTGTTATATCTTTTACTAGTTTAAGCTATTTTGCGAACATTTTTCAAAATTGATACTGGGTTACACAGAAAATTATTGTTTAAATTTTCTGTGTAACCCTGTATCAATTTTTGAGATGGTTTTTTATATTTGCTGGAAAGGTGCAGAAACTGTTTCGTACAGTTTCTGCACCTTTAAAAAAAGAAAATCCTAAAAAAATTGAATTTCCCACTATAGCGAGAGGTATCACCTTAAATATATAAATAACACTACTATATAATTGTAGGTATGATGTCATCGTCGGAGAGCGAGTCGGTGGTGCCTCCGCCCCCGCCGGCGCCGCAGCCGCCGTCGCCGCCCGTGCCGCCGCCGTCGCCGCCCGCCGCGCTGGCGGAGCCCCGGCCGCGCGCGCCGTCCCCCGGCGCCCTGCTGCGCGGCGCCTCGCAGCTCAAGCCGCCGCGCGCGCCCTCCGAGCCGCACCAGGACCCGCGCTCCGACCTGCTCAAGGCTATCAGAGACGGTGAATATTGTAGTTGCACTATTAGTGCTGCCACATGGCGTCGTCGGCGCGATGACGCTCCGTCGTTCTATACAAATCTGAACGAGACACACGATGCGTCATTTTATATGACGAGGAGCAACGCCACTATGCACAGGCTGGGGGAGAGAGGTGCTGCGTTGAGAGGAGAAATGACAGTGAAAAAAGCTGCACCAACGCAGCGCTTCTGCATTTCTTTCATTACTAGGAAATTGACAATATTGCTTATTTAATTAGTAAAAGAAAAGCTATCAAAAGTATGTTTCATCTATCGAAACTAAATTAAACATAGTTTTATGTTTGGATTAATTTCTAATTCATGACTCACCGTGCAACACCAAATTGCATACAAAAGTTCTTTTTATTCTGCATATCAATGACATGTTACGCGTTAGTAATATACATTGTTATGCAGATGATAGTACTGGTGACGCTCTGTATGCAGGCCGTGCTAATATTTCTCGGGAACAAGTGGAAGAGTGCCGAAGCAAACTTTTGTCCGAAGTTGAGACTTCCCTTGACCAAGTTTCAGATTGGGGTCAACAAAATCTTGTTCGATTCAACCCCACGAAGACACAAGTTTGCGCGTTTTCCGCTAAGAAAACCCCATTTCTTAAAGCTCCGATGTTCGAGAATACTCCCCTTAACATCTCCAAGAGCATTGGAATCCTTGGTGTCGACATATCGAGTGACGTACAATTCCGTAGTCATCTGGAAGGAAAGGCCAAATTGGCCTCCAAGAAACTAGGCGTACTCAACAGAGCGAGTCATTACTTCACATCGGACCAAAAACTACTGCTATACAAAGCACAAGTCCGACCCCATGTGGAGTACTGCTCTCATCTCTGGGCTGGCGCGCCTCAGTATCAACTCCTTCCATTTGACCGGTTACAACGTCGTGCAGCTCGTATTGTCGACGATTCCATGCTTACAGACGATCTGGACCCCTTAAGTTTGCGTAGGGACGTTGGTTCCTTATGCGTGTTCTATCGTCTGTATAATGGGGAGTGTTCTGACGAACTCTTTAATTTGGTGCCCGCGGCTGACTTTTACCACCGCACGACACGCCGGAAAACTAAATTCCATCCTCACCACCTGGACGGGTGGTTCTCCACGACTACGAGGTTCACGAGATCGTTTCTGCCTCGTACGTGCAAGTTGTGGAACGAGCTACCCTCTGTGGTTTTCCCGCGGAGCTTCGATATGGGGTCCTTCAAAAGACGGGTTTATCTCCACCTGAAAGGCCGGCAGCGCACCGACAACGCCTCTGGTGTTGCAGGTGTCCATGGGCGGCGGTGACCACTTCCCATCAGGTGGCCCGCAAGCTCGTCTGCCAGCTATGGCATAAAAAAAAAAAAAAAAAAAAAAAAAAAGTAAAAGAGGTATGACCATTTTGACTAATGAACTTTAATCACCGCAGGCACGAAGTTACGCAAAGTGGACAAGCGCGGCGCGGACGAGACGGGCGGGCGCTACGATACGCTGCGCGGCGCGCCCGCCTTGCTCGACGTCGCCTCCATCCTCGCGCGCCGCGTCGCCGTCGAGCTCTCCGACAGCAGCTCCTCCGACTCCGACTCCGAGGACTCCGACCAGTGGACCGAGTCGCGCGCGTGACACCGCGCCTCGCCGCGCCGCCCCCCGCGCGCCGCGCCCGGCCCCGCCGCGCCCGCCGCGCCCCCCGCGCCCGGCCCGCCCGCCGCGAGGAACGCGTCGTCCCCGCCGGTGCTCATCGCGAAGCAGGCGCGCGCGACCTCCATCGTCGGCGAGAACCCCGTGCAGAAGTCATTCAAGCCGGACGCGGCGGCGCCCGAACTCCCGAGGGCCGAGCGGCCGGCCTTCGTCGCGGTGGCGCCCGACGCGCCGAGGACCGAGCGGCCGGCCTTCGCTCCGACGATGCCGCTCCCGGAGCTTCCGATCGCGGCACCGCCCGCGCCCGCGCCCGCTCCCTTGCCGGTGCCCGCTCCCTTGCCGGCGCCCGCTCCCTTGCCGGCGCCCGCTTCCTTGCCGGCACCCGCTCCCGCACTCGCGCCTGCACCCGCAATCGCTTCCGCGCAACAGCCCGCGCCGCCTGTGTCTGGCCCGGGGCCCGTCGACGCGATGCGGCCACGGACCGAGGAGAACAACGGCGTCGGAGATAAGATCAAGATCTTCGAGAAGGCGGCCGAGAGCGCGGCGACCGCCGGCCGGGCGTCGCGGCCCGGCTCGATTAGACGGGCGCGCACCGAGCGCCTGCCCTCGGACGAGCTGCCCCCGCCGCCGCCGCCGGCCGAGCTGGCGCCGTCGCCGGCCCCCCCGCCCGCCTTCGAGCGCCAGCCGAGCCTCCCGCGCGCCGAGTTCGGCTCGGGCCGCCGGCCGCGCGGGGAGCCCGAGGCGGAGGCGGACCCCCCGCGGCCGCGCCCCGAGCCGCAGCGGATCGTGCGGCCCGAGTTCCGGCCGCTCGCCTCCCCCGCCGAGGTGACGATCCGCTCCCCGAGCCTGGGCGCGAAGATTCCCGAGCGCTTCCCCTCCCAGGGGACCGCCTTCCGCAACGTGGCGGCGACGCCCCCCGCGCCCGCCCCCGCGCTTGCGCCCGCTCCCACGCCCGCCGCGGCGCCGGCGCTCGTCGAGGAGCAGGACGAGCACCACAAGGGGTGCAAGTCCCGCGGGAGGTACTCGGTCAGCCGCGGCTCCAGCTACTTCACCCGCGGCTCGGAGGAGATCTGGCTCGTCAAGAAGAAGGATATCGAGGAGATCGAGGAGCGCGTGCTGGACTCGTTCCGGCGAGGCGGCGCGCCCCCCGCCGGCGGCGCGGCGACGCTGGGGCGCGCGCGGCGGCCCGCGTACGCGCGCAGCGAGTCGCTGGAGCCGGCGGGGGGGCACAAGGCGCACACGCTGAAGCGCCAGTCGTCGGTGGCGTGCACGTGCGGCCACGACAAGAAGGGGCGCGCGCGCGGCGCCGACTGCAGCGCGGCGCCGCGCGCGCGCTCGCGCTCGCACGGAGACGACAACAGCCACGCACACGTCCTCGATAAGTACGAGACGCTCGTATGAATCGTACCCTATTTCAATGACTTACGTGAGTGACTTAGGGTGTTAAATTCGATGTAACAAAATCATGTAAAACGCGTCTCTGTGTCTCTCAAAATTTGATATACGAAAATGCGAGTTTTGTGTAAATGCGCTACGATTGAGATACCTACCCGGAGATTCTATGTCGTCACTTACGTAATTCAGATTAACCGCATTGTCCGATCGCGATCGAGGCATTGATCGCAGGTAGTTTTATATTCTTTGTAATTGTTATGGTGTGAACGACATTCAGGATGAGTCACATCAATATTTAAAGAAAGGTGGTAAAATTATGATATGAAACCAAAAATATACCATGCATGATGGTTGCAAGTAACGAGTTAGATTAGTATACCTCGATAGACGAAAGTGTTTTCCGTCACTTGTCTAGAGACTTTTCCTTCTAATCATAACTACAATTTTTATACTATTTCTGCTCCTTTACAAATATGTCCATCCCGTAAACAGACTACGTTAACGCTATGCATAACAATAAATAAATATTCATGGACAATTCACACATCACATGATAAGCTAACAGGCGGGACTTTCTGTGAATAGCGCGTATCACGGATGGGCATCTATCTACAGGCCCCATTCTAACAGACAATATGATATTTAGATTTCGTGATAAGATAACAATGTGTTTTGTAATGGTACCCACCTGTGCACAACCGGTATGTATGGTGCTTCGCTTGTTGATATAAATAATAAATAATTTGAGGTCCCATTAAACTTTATGACCGTTTTGGAACTAAGCATGTATTCAGCGGCCATCAAGTTTTGTGCGACCTGCCTTGCGTGATTGATTTTAATAACTGTTCTTAGAAACGGTTGTGTAATTACCTTGAGATTTATAATATTGTTTTAAAAAAGCTTGATTCAGGATTAAATTGTAAAGTTGCTAGTCTGTATATTTTTTTTATTATTAGATGTGTCACATAATATGAGATGTTATGTAATGTAGAATCTACTTTAATTGTAATCACTCGTAATATATGAACAATTTATTTAATTCAAGATGTAATGTTTATTTGTAGGTGAAAATAATATTTAGATAACTTACGCTAAGATTGCAATAACTCTGATTTATATAACTACATTTTGTATTTTCGTAATATTATTGTGACCTGTAACTTGATGTAGTGCCAATATTATCCATGTATATTCAAATAAAGGTACTTTTACTTCCATTTTATATAATATAAGTAAAAAAGGATGGGAATCTCTTTAATTCCTTCTCAAACACGTTTTTCTAACTTTCTCATTTCCGGAAATACCTATACATTCCGAAATGTGTTGGTTGCTCTGCATCCTTTGCGACTTCAGTTATACCTATTTTAATATTTAAAAGGAGCAACGAATGTGTACCAAATTAAATAAAGTAGTGTTGTACCTAGATAGAGTTAAGCTTACAAGTTTTAGTATATGTACCTTTTATTCTTATGATTTTTTTTAATAGATAGGAAAATCATTTTGATATGTAATTGCTCGCGGTGCGCGTTTCTTTCATTGATATCTTGTGTATTTTGTTGATTATATCTGCTATATAAAATGTAAAACTATCACCGATATTTATCCCAAATAATAGTAGAAAACAATAATTTATTACGCAAAAAAAAGTTAACGACAAATGGTGAAATGATTTGATATTCGTTCGCGCATCATTACAAGCATGAAGTGTAGAAGTATAGCACAGTGATGTACGTATTCATCACGAATAGGATTAAGAAATGTAATTATTAGTGTAAGAAAGTGCATAAGCATGTTTTATATTGTAGAGTATCTAAACGCCTCTTTATTTTGTCGTAATGGCAAACGCTGACTATTTATTTGCATTTTTTCTTAAATGTTTCTAATTTTTTATTAAATATAAAAGTTGTTGTAATCACTGGATAGTCTGCTGTGATTGTGTTTTATTCATTAATTATGACGTGATATTGCAAAAGACAAGGAAAAAAGATCATATTTAATCGGAATCTTAAAATAATACATGTTATAATTAATGTCTGTCAAAAAGAAAAGTGCTTAGTATCCCGGACTATTATTTGTCTAATAAAGAATATTTTATGAATTGTTTATTTGCTAATACAATAAGTTAAAATAACGTGTTGTTTTAATTCATTCTTTCCTATCCTGTATTCAACAGTAAGATAAGATAAGATAAATTTATTTGTTAACGACAAACTTTACAGATCATTATATCTAACATGTGATATTTCCTTAGTTTACAATTCAGGATGGATGACATAGGTACCCAAACTAGGTTCCTTTCCTATTTATTTTTAGGGATAGGTAAAGTTCTTCGATTATATGATCGAAGGTAAAGTTGATAAGCCATTGTTTTATTTGGTTTATGTTCCTAATTTCATTCTAACCGGTCCCTAATTTGTAAATAAAATACTATTGCAGTTTGTAATCAAAGCTCTTATTATAACCAATAGTCCAGTCAAATAAGCTAAAATTTGGTAAGAATCTCGGAATTCGAGATACCCAGCTGTAAGTTTGTAAATACTTGTATATGGACACCCTAAATGTTGTCTCAAAACCTACATATGGTAGGGTGTGTGCAACTATAAAATTTCAAGGTCAAAGGTCACAAAAATAGCTTGTTTTGTAAATATCTCATTTCCTATGGATTTTTCGCTATTTGTATGTATTACAATATAGTAGAATACAGAATTCTCTACAAATTTTGTATAGAAATTTTTTTTATACTGTAAACAGTTTTCGAGATAAAGGGCGTAGAGCGCGCGGTCACAGCATCACTTTTCTTGCATGATTTTTTTTCTTTCTTGGTCAGGGCATGATTTAGAACCCCTGTATGCGGTTGGGCAATGCGAAACGGTTATTTGGAGCGTATCATGACAATTTGACCACCTCCTGGTTGACCTGAAGTGATGCTGTAACCGCGCGCTCTGCGCCCTCGTATCTCAAAAACGGTTCACTGTATAAAAAAAAAAAAAAAACGAAATTGTAGAAAATTTAGTATTCTACAATAGTGGCAAAATTTTTTTTTTATATGGTGAACTGTTTTCGAGATACGAGGGCGGAGAGCGCGCGGTTACAGCATCACTTCAGGTCAACCAGGAGGTGGTAAAATTGTCATGATAGGCTCCAAAAAACCGTTTCTCATTGCCCAACCCCATACCAGGGTTCCAAATCATGCCCTGAGCAAGTATGAAAAAAAAAACATGCAGAAAAAGTGATGCTGTGACCGCGCGCTCTACGCCCTTTATCTCGAAAACGGTTTACAGTATAAAAAAAAATTCTATACAAAATGTGTAGAGAATCATGTATTCTACAATATTGTAATACATACAAATAGCAAAACACCCATAGTAAATGAGATATTTACAAAACAAGCTATTTTTGTGACCTTTGACCTTAAAATTTTATAGTTGCACACACCCTACCATATGTAGGTTTTAAGACAACATTTAGGGTGTCCATATACAAGTATTTACAAACTTACAGCTGGGTATCTCGAATTCCGAGGTGAAATGCATATATTGACTGGACTACAAGGGTCACCTGGTTTATTAACTTTTTTATTTATAAATACGCCATCTATTGCTATAAAAACTGACCTATAATGATAAAACCGTAGGGTGAATGGCCGCTGACGCGCCACGCCACGCTACCGACGCGCCGACGCCGTGCGTGCGTGACCGAACGATCGTGCCGCGCTTTTGCAATCTGTGTTGCCTTCGCAAAATAATCTGTGGCATTTTTTTAATGCGACGCGGGTGACTGACAGCTCTTGAATAGGTTATAATTAAACTGGTAACACTAGACTCCAATGAAATTTCGTTTTGGTTGATTTGAGTATAGTTTCGAACTGTTTTTTGTTTTAATATTTTTGCGAAGTGCTAAATGAAATAATGGTTAAAAACTATACAGCATTAACTAAATAATTAAATGGAGATTCCGTGATAAAACTCTATGTTGTTACATTTCGTTAGTTACTGATTATTGCTTAAATATCATCGGGGCTTACCTACGCGTACGACTTTCATTTTCGCGTCGTTTCAAAATATCCTAAAATGACTTCGGCGCTTTATCTCGAGCACTATTTGGACAGTCTACAGCATTTGCCAATAGAGCTTCAAAGAAATTTCAAACTCATGAGAGACCTGGACGATCGGGCCCACGGCCTAATGAGGACGATCGACCTTATGGCCGACGAATTGTTACCGAATATTCCTAAAATGGATGAGGAAACTAAAAAGGAGAAGGTCAACACCATACAAGGGCTGTTTAACAAAGCAAAAGAATACGGAGACGATAAGGTACAGCTTGCTATACAAACATACGAGTTGGTCGACAAGCACATTCGTCGCCTTGACTCTGACCTTGCGCGCTTCGAATCAGAAATTCAGGAGAAAGCCATGAACGCCCGCGCCGCCCAGCAAGCGGCGGCCGACCAGGAGCCGAGCACCACCACGGTCAAGAAAGGTAGGAAGAAGAACAAAGGTGCTGAAAAAAATGCAGCCACTACAGGGAAAAAGAAGCGTGGTGCTGCCTCTAGCGAGGACGACGCGGTGGCGAGCGGTAGGTCTACGGCCAAAAAGAAGGCCCAGCGGAAAGGTGCTTCTGCTTCCGCCAACTCTTCCAAAGAACAAGAAGACAGTGCCGATTTGGATGCAAGCATGGCGCATCCTAGTGATGTGCTTGACATGCCCGTCGACCCTAACGAGCCAACATACTGCCTGTGCCATCAAGTGTCTTATGGTGAAATGATAGGTTGTGACAACCCAGATTGTCCCATCGAGTGGTTCCACTTCGCTTGTGTCGACCTCAAAATCAAACCCAAAGGAAAGTGGTACTGCCCTAAGTGTACACAAGATAGAAAGAAAAAATGATCCACACCTAAACCTCCACCAAAAACTGTGAATAAGACTAAAGCGGTTAAAAAGCCAAATGACGGCTAAACCGTTCCATTAAATGTATGAATTAAAAGTGAATGTAAACATAATGTTATTGAAATGTGATATTATAATTATGTACTTGTAAGGTTAGTTCTGCTAATCCATGTATTTGTAAAAACTAAAACTATTTGTAAAATAATATACTTGATTCTAAGTGAAACAATGTTCTTTTACAACACTTTGTTGTACTAAAAGAACTGTTCCTAAATTAGATTAACTTATATTAGCTTAATTATATTATCATATGTCTAGAAACATCTTCATTACTTAGTAGTTTTCATTAAATATCCAAGCCAAACATTGGTTTATAAAAATGCTGTATATAAAAGACAGTATTCATTGTGAAAAATCTATTGTACTAACACATGTAAAGTTCATTTATTTCTCAATGATAAGATGTATGAAACAAAATGCAATATTTGTGCATCTTTTTGAAATTTATGGAGTGTAAAGGAGTGTGCACAATGACAAGACTAGCTAGAAGATATTTCTGGCACTTTTTACCTGATACCCATATTATTGTCAAGTCTTATAAAAAATCAGAGCAGACTTGATGTCTTGATTACCCTAATGTAATGGTGACATAATGTCAATGCTAACTTTTTATAAGAGGATTTTAAACTATAACAAAACGGCTATTTTTTTGTGCATTATATTTTAACTCCACAATTTTCTTCTTCTGATCACACTGCTTTTGTATGGCTCGGAGATATAATGAACTTATGGCTATAAGGTAAAAGAGTAAATTTTTACAAAACAAAATGTAAAACAAGTGCCTCGTGCAAGTATATTATGACATCATGTTTCACATTATTACTAAATCTTATGACACCAAATTATTATGTAAATAAATTGTAAGTGAATAATTTGTATAATAGATACCTAATGATATGTATTATTATATGCTTCACCATTGATTTGAGTTCAACTTAGATTTTTTTATAATACCACTCAAATGATCACTGGTTGCCCATCTAATGTTAAGTGATAACAGTTGTCACACCATGCGAAAAATTCTGGATCCTATACAAAATATTATTTTGTGTGCTTGTAATTACACCGGCACTCATCAAACTTAAGTGGCCGGTAAAATGTTGCATACTATTGCACAATCATCTTTCTTCATTGCCAAAAACTAAATACAGTTGTAGCATCAACACGATAAGAAGAAGAAGAATTGCCAAAAATCTTCTTAAAATGTGATTTACAGTACATATATTCTAAAACTCAAATATATACTTAAAACGCTGAAGCAAATGATGATATTTATTAGTCACTGATACCTGCCATCTGTCAGGATTGCTTAAAAATCCCTGACTCGACTTGGAATTTTTATATTTTTTTATGAAAATCTGTTCTTGAGTCGGGCATGTGGGTTTGAAACTCATGAGGTCATGCCTAACTTAACCTACGATATGCTTAGCAAGACAGTGCTAAGGGTGTCCCAGTCTTTATTAAGTTAGACTGATCTTCGTCATGTTTCGTGTAGACAGGCATCAGTGTTCTAAGGCCATTTCTCAACATGTCTTAAATGACAAAGCTACTAGTCACACAGTATATTGTGAGAGATGCTCTTAGATACATAGGTTTAAGCTTTTATTATTTTAGTATAAAAGAGTTTTAAAAAATTGTCTTTAGTTTAATTTTAGTGTTACTTAATTTATTGTAAAACAACACGATAGGTACGTAAACTAACTACAAAGAAGAAGATATTTCATGTGAAATTGGGTATTGTCATGTGGATTTAATATTGACATTGTAATCCCACAACACAAGTTTTTACGCATTGTAAAAAAGATTTAAACAAGACTAGATAGGTAAACTAATTTGTTTACTTATAAATATTGAGCCAAATTTACTGAGTTGATTTTTTTTTAAATTTAATTATTTCAATTTTATTTCTGAAACAAGCGAGAGTGAAAATATTCTAATTACAAAATAACTTTATATAGTAGTTACGAGATAGATAACTAGATAAGGTACTTTTTATTACAATTTTGTACATTACATACGTTTAGTATTTAGGTACATACTATTAAAATTAGGAAAATTAATTATATCACCTAATTTATCACTCAAAAGCCAATGCAAAAAAATTTACTTAGCAATAAGGAAAAGAATTCCGGAACATGTATTAAAATAAATACTATTTTTATATTTCACAGCAGTATAAAGGTAATTATCCTTGAATAGTCAACATCATTAGAAAATTAAGAAAATGTTTTATTAAAGTAGAATTATTTTTAAAAATTGGAAACATTTTTTTAAATTTTGTAATATGATATTGATCTTGTATTGATGCTGGTTTATTGTACTATTTTACTTTTGTAAAGTAAAATTCTGAAATCAAATACCGATATTAACGAAATGACAATTTTTATATTTCAAAATTAATCAATTAGTTTTTGGTAGTTCCATCTAAATCTAAAATGCATTTTAGTTTATGTAGCGTTTTTTTTCATCTTGATGTTTAAAAAAACGGTCCCATGACGCGGGGTGGTTGTTTTTAATTTAAAATGCCCCCGCTTGCCTCGGCAAGTATTGTAGATAATTTATCAGACCAAGAAAGCAATAATAACAATGTATTTATAAAATAAAGACTTCTAATAGTTATGTTGTAAGTTGATTTCTATGGAAATGTTATAAATTATGTTGCCAAGTTAAATAAAACGATTTAAGAAAACAAGTATTGTTTTAATAGATCATTTACCATTAACAGAAAGTAAATAACTTGCTCTTACTGCCTATTAAAACTTAATTATGTACCTACCTCCCACTATTTCAGTTCTTAGAGTAAAAAAGTTCGAAGGACCATTTTGCAAACCTTACACCTCATTGGTGGTTCATATCGCATAATTAAATCGAACGTGAAATCAGATAGAATACAACATAGTAACAAACCTGAGATGGAAAAGCTCTGTATTGCATCAGGCTTCATCAAAATGATGGATGGAATTCTGTACTTGCATCAGACGGTTGAGGTGTAATGACTTGTTGGGTAGGTGGGTACGTGATTTGTTTGTATTTTGAGGAGTTATTAGGACTTTGTTATTTTTGTGTTTGTAATTACATATACATAGTACCTACCTAGGCACCTAAAATATGATTTTAATATAATTTGTCTTTATAGGAATTTTATTTTATTTTTTATTTTTTAACCGTATGATCGCTTTAAATGAATTCAGTAAGTATTATAAATATATATTAGTTTGATAAAACGAATACTTATAACTTACTTACCTAATAAAAAATGTTTTTTTGCACTTTCTTATAATCAGCAAGAAGTTTTTAGATCTAACCCATCTAAAATCAAGGGTCTGTGTAGGTAAACCAACGTACTAACGTTAAGTGATATGTATTTAACTATTTGCGATCTTAGAGAAGGAATATTGAAAATAAACACGCCTTCGCCGTGCTATCTTAGGATATTTGTTATTTAGCAACTTTTTTTAAACTAATGCGTCCGACTGTACCTACATAACTCTCAGTAATATCAGCTATTCTGTGACCTTATCTCGTTTTCCCTCCACAGTTTGTGAGGGTTGGAGAGGCAAGACTGCTGTCAGTGTTCGGGAAACTTTGCGCGGGAAAGTTGTCTCTACTTTTTTTTTTTCGAAAGTTCATCATGACTACGCTGCTGCGTAAAATGTTGAAAACCCATTCTAAGCACAAAAGTGAGTTTAATTTAGTTTTATCAATATTTTAATTAGGTAGGTAGGTACAAATTAATTAAATAGGTCCTTCTTCGAGGCTTAATTATGATAAAGTAAGGGGAATAAATACTTACATATTCAGCCTATCCAGGTACAGCAAGGTTACGCACTTAAATATTTTTTATATGGGTGCAGAAAAAAATGGGTTAACAAAACTTACCCATATTGTTCACAAATTATGAAGTTAGGTATTTCGGGGCAATGATAAAATAAGGAAAAAGGAGACATATTCGGGTACAACAAGGTAACGTAAATATTATTTATATAAATGCAGGAAAAATGTTTAAACAAAACCTTGTAGAAGTAAGAAAGCATTTGCATTGAAACTCAAAGACAGTCAAAATAAATGGAAATGAAAATATTTCTGTACCTAACAGATGAGAACTGTTAAAGTAGGTACTTTTGAAAACTGAAAAAGTATTATTCTTTTACAGTTTTCAGAAGTAACTTAGCCGTTCCTGAAAATTCAGGAACGGCTAAGTTGCAAGATAATATAATTATCTACCAATATATGCCTACAATACTTAGATACATAATACATTCCCAGTATTATATACCAGTACCTACCTAGTTCTAAATGATCCTTGTGATTTTATTTTACTTTACTTTACTTTAGTAGAGGAAAGTAACCAAATATGGAATAGTATCCAAATATGGAATCCCTTCATTTCTCTAAAACTATAAGTATGAAACATAACATTTGACCATCTTCTGTTTCATTCGGTCTACTAACTATCGCACTGACACCATCGAGTCGATTGCGCGAACGCTTCACGTGTGGCATGCGTGTTTTGTTTTGTTGTCGTGCAGAAACTATTAAAGGTAAGTAATAAATGAGTATTACCAGCTGTAATGTTTGTATACATAAGTGTTATACTATTTAGTATATCGGTATTATGTTTATTTCACCATTTTTTGATTTTGTGTCTTAAAAATATTATGACTTGAAAAAATATTTAGAAAAGTTTGAACTAGTATAAAAATCCAAATATGGACAGTCGTCGGTGTCTAATTATGGGACATTAATAATGGTAGTGAGCATGATGAGTTGATGGATCAAGTACCTCCTGACTCTGCTGATGCAGAATGTACGTTCTGTTCAAGGCTTTTTTCCATGGATAAAAGTGGAGAAAGCTGGATTAAATGCTTGATATGTGGGTTCTGGGCACATTATGATTATGCTGGCCCAAAGTTTGATACTTGGATCTGTGGCATTCCAAGTAAGTAATTATGTAACTTTTTTCATTTATCACAATATGTTATATTCATATAATTGATGTAAAAGATTTGAATATCCATTTTTGTTATTGTTATGTTGATTTATGCTTATATTCCATATATGGGTACCTATTCCATATTTGGTTACTCATTTGTGATTTTGATTTTTGTGTTAGATTTTAATTTGACAACTAATATTTTTGATTAAAGGCTGTTAATTACTACTTATAAATGTATGCCCGATTAGAAAAAACATTAAAATGTTTTAATTTATACGAAGTTTTTCTTTTATATCCCAAAAACAAAATGGTATTCCATATTTGGTGACTTTCCTCTACCTATAGGTATATGTACTTACCTACAATATACCTACATTAATAAGTAGTACAATCCTGCTCTAATTTTCGATCTACGAAATGCACCCATACAGTCTCTCCAGCTTGGTTTCTTTAAATTATTCAATGAATTATAATAATTTAACCAGTTTTTTCAGTAGTGTATTTTTACGCTGTTTTCTATTCAACACATTCTTCCAAAAAAGCGTAGTTATCTATTGTCTGTTTTATTAAATGCATTTCAAACTTAAAATATTCGTTTTTTCGCGGACTATTGTCCGTTTTTGGGGGAGACCTTTGCCCTGCAGTGGGACACAATAGGATAAATAAAAAATAAAAAAAATTGTCCGTTTTAGCTGCTTTTACATGTACCTAATGTAACACTACAATGTGACACTTCAGTAGCAAAAGCGGGAATTCCATTCTACCAACAAATAAAAACTTTTAATTTTCATTTCAAGACAATAATACAAATATTCCATTTCTCAAAATCTTCACTAAGTATAACTTTTATATACTACTTGTTCGTAGTACATATTTCTATGCTACTAACTTCTCGTCTACCACGAGTGAGGTTCCAAGTTCGGTGTAGTTCACTCCTTTTTAAGGCCACGTCCATATATCCGGGTGCTAGTTTCTCTCTAATTACTTAGGAATTAGGAGATCTAGCTGAGACCTCATTGCAAAGCCTATCAGACGACATTCACATAGAAAACAGGTTTGTCAGTCTAACAAAAAGACGATTAGTAAGTACCTACATAAACACGTAAGTAGATAACTTTGCATAAAACTTTAAAACTTAATCATAAGTATCATATTATATTTTCCATCTTAGTAATTCAAACTATGTACCTGTAAGAATTTTTTAATGAGAAAAGCTCATGATTGCAAATTCTTGATTTTTTTTTTCTAAGTAGGTATAGTTTTATTTACATTGTCTTATGTTTGTTAGGTTATAAAGTTTTTATTAGGTTTATTAGAAAGAATCTCCTTTTTTACGGGGTTGATAATCATGAGGTGTCTTTGAGTGTCAAGCGACATCAAGGTATGACACAAATCTGTTTTCTATGTAAATGCTGCCTTCGGTCTATCAACTTCAGAAAAACTTGCCTAGCAAGTCACGTAGTCTGTCATCTGTGGTTTATAGCTCAGAATCATTGCCTAGGTGCAGCCATAGATCGTAAAAAAAACTAGGTGCAGCTTTTGACTAGCTCTATCTAAGTACCTACACGACAAAAGAGTCTTTCTACAAATCTGTCAAAATATAATAGAGAGCTTTTTGCTGGCCTTAAATAAATACGTAAGTAAATATTTATGAACATATGATCCAAAATAAAAAAAAAACTTATACCTACTATTGCTGATAGAATACTATCTACTTATCTATTTTTTTATGTAAATACCTACGGAAATACAGGACAAATATCTACGATCGCATTTATTTTCTTATCAATAATCCAAAAATTGTTCAACTATTTCTGCAAACCCCATATCAAGCAAAAAAAAAAAGATTATTTAACATAAAAAATTATATAAGTACCTACCTTTAAGAGAACATCAATGCATGTACAATTTTAAATTTAAGAAGCGTATAGTAGCTTAAGTACATAAAAGAGGTCTATTTTTTTCGAAAACATTTTTTATTCCTTCCTAGTTCAATTATTACCCTGAACCTTAATTAACCCCACTTTTCATAATCTTGTTTATTTTAATTTTTAACCACTTCCCACTATTTAATATAACTAGCTAGGTACTTATCCCCGTACAAAATTATAATATAGGTTCTGGGTGATAAAAAAATATTACAGTATAGTATTTGTAAGATTGTAATTTTTGCAAGTTTAGTAGTGAAGTTTTGTTTTTAAGATTGTTGAGCCTTTTACGCAATGCATGCGTTTTGGGTCAAAATATCGTATTGAGCCTCGAAATATCGGCTAGCTCCATACAGAGTTTGCTAAATAATAAATTTATTTAAAAAAAAATATGATGTTTATTTTCGAGATTCGTTGGAGTGAAGTTCAGTGGCAAAAATCTATTTATTTGTTTTGTATCTTTAAACCATTTTTAGATGTGAGTGTTAATTTTTAGAATAGTTTATCACTAAAGAGAATATAAGCGAGCAAAGTTCAAAAAAAAAGTTGCCGCTCTACTATCTCTACTCACTCGTAGCATGTTTCAAGTTTAAGGTTACGCCGTAGATGGTTATTCTACGAAAAATTGAATTTTTTATTATAAATTATTATTCTTCATCATAATAGTATTCATAAATATTAGTAAATTTATAGGTATTGGTATTTAATTTAATATATCTTACTTAGTTATTCGAATTTAAGTTAAAAAAGAAAAAAATACTTGACTACGAAAACTTTTAAATCTGTACTACGTTGAATTAGGGAATGCTGTAGCATTAGGTAAATTTTCTTTTGTATAAAGGTTATTTTTATTTAAAAAAACAATAAATAAATAATTCTGAAAGGGCTAACTGAAACTGCACGAAACCAGATTAAACCGGCTGCGTTGTCAATCGTCAAGTTTTATCATGTTGGTCATAATCGCGAGATCTTTCAACGCTATTGCGCCTAATACTGACCTATGGCCTAGTTAACTATCGCAGTGTCTGGCCTAGATAATGCGAGATATCTCGGGCATGCTCGACATTAACTATAAATACTTTTTGGTCCGGAAATAGTTTTTAAGTTATCGATTAATGTAAACAATACATAAAAAATATCTGTTTTTTTTGGTGTAAACAATTGATAAAACAATATTTTAAATTTTTAGGTGTGTAACATTTAATAAATTTTACAACAATTTATTTAGTTTATTTACAGATAAATACATCAACAGAGACAAATCTATCCAATAAATGATTGCGTTGAATATCCAGATTAGTATGATTTCAGGAAACTCTCGAGAGTTGATCAGGATCAGCTGTAGTGAATTTTACTAAAACCTTAAACCCTCGGTTTCAACCAAAACTCGATATACATGGGAATGGATAGTAGATACTAAGTATATAGAAGCTTTTACACCTTGAAAGCCTCAAATGGTGACATAATGGGGTGCCTGTGTAAATTAAAAAAAGCTTGAGTAAAACTAAACAAATTAATTCACAAACAATGAAGACTATTACAGTATTTACAAAATGTACATATATATATAGAAACAGTTAGCAGACCGTTTCATACAATCTATTTATTAAAATAATTTTGTAATAGAAGAGTTTAAAATAGTTAAAAGGTATTGGAAAATCTCAAATTATAATGTAATTACGTCATAATGTTATTATTTTGTAAACATACACAATGACGTTATTCTGTATCTTAATAACAAATACTAAGCGTAAAATATTGTTGATTTTAAATGAAACAAACAAGATAAAAACATGTAAACTGAATAACTTAAAAAAACAAACGTTGTGATGGAACATATTTTACATGATGAGT
The DNA here is from genome assembly GCA_932527185.1 of Ecliptopera silaceata. Lineage (NCBI taxonomy): Eukaryota > Metazoa > Arthropoda > Insecta > Lepidoptera > Geometridae > Ecliptopera > Ecliptopera silaceata. The sequence goes on along the minus strand of OW052207.1, from coordinate 8,005,249 downwards.
ACTTAGGTAAGGTACGCTTATTGTACCATCGTCCTACTTTTTAATACTTTTAATAAAAAAAAAAAAAATTAGAGCTATCGGGCGATTTTGCCTCATCAACGCTCGAAGGTTTCCTGACGTCTGGTCAACGCTGCTGTCAAAAATTACCATTGAATTATAAAAAAATCAATCACAGCTAAGACTTTGAAGAGAAGTGATTTAATAAACAAAACCAAAACCTTCGCGATGGATGACGCAGCTAGATACGTTTGTAAACAAAAGCTTTGTTTGATTATAGACAGATTGCGTTTTATATATCTAGTAGATACTTGGCACTTGACACTAATAATGTGAACTTTCTATGATAAGAAATAGCGGTACAATTGTGATCTCTCCTGATGCTGAGATGTTACGACTACGATGTTTTTCATATAGGTAGAACTGAAAAAAAATGAGAAAAAAATAGGATAAGGGCCTTCTTATAAAAATTTGAATATTTTTTCTCTGAATTTTATGTCATACTGTATCGTATGACAATGGAAAGCTTTTAGTGTAATTTTATAAAGTAAAGCTTTTGACAACTTAAAATATTTTAGTGCTTTATGTATTGTGCTTGTAGAAATTCTTTACGGCCAGCACCTGAACTTTTGACAGATGTCGGCCCATTTGGCCCAACGCTTTTGAACTTCCTGAAATCAGAAGAATCGGGTTTTTAACGCTCATATCATTAACTATTAATAAATAAAACCAACAATCTCGACACCTTTATAAAAACGAGATAATTAAGTTAGATCGCAATAAAATCCCGTTTAATTTCCCTTCCTGCGATATAATTTGTTTCTCCTAGTTTCGGAGTAATTTGCATGATAGATATCCTTCATCGAGAGATCGTTGCGAAACTTGCGCCACAGAAGGTACCCATTAACTGTGCCTAGTTTTAATCCAGGTGTAGACAACCTTTTACTTTCCGATTTTCCGATGAATGGACATTTGAAAGCTATAAGAAGCTATAAGAAGCTAAAGCTTGAAGAAAAAAAAGACGTGTGGCACTCGGGGACTGCCGCGGTAAAGCTATTGCATAGCTTTTTTTGCTGGATTACGCATGCGCAGTGTTAGGTTATTTTCGTTACGGAATTTCTGGATTCGGTCTCCACGCTCAAGGCCCGCGACATTAGTTGAAAAGAAGATGCGCTCTTTTTACCAAGCCGGGCTTAAGGCATACCTAAGTAGGGTTTTCAAAAGTCAATTTAAACCAGGTTTAGGCAGAATTTTCAAAAGATAATACATAAAAGAGCCTCAAGTTCAGTATACCTGTACGATCTAAGCAGCGGGCTAAGAAAATTGCTCTCCAAGTTAGGTATGGAATTATCAGTGAACGGCGACAACGTCCGTTTTACAAGTGCAAGTAGGTTTATATCTATCACGGGTCGCTAACTGTGAGTCTGTGAGACACATTTTTTTATTGTAATAATTTACCACACTGGGTCACTGACTGGCTATCTGCAATGCATTTTTTTTCATACGTCACAGTTCAGTTGGTGTTAGCTGTGCCTTCCGTGTGGGTCGTAGGTTTAATACTAAGAACATACATTTATAATTAAGCTTTTTTATTCAGAAGTTATTAGAAAAATGCTATTACGACATCAAAGAATAATTTTGTAACTAATTTTGAGTGTACCCGACTTTTATTATATTTTTTGTAACTGATATGTTTATTTTTTTTATTTTTCTTTATACGATTTAAAAAAAATATTATTAATGACATTAGTTTATATAAAATTTTGCACGCCTACGAGGCAGATAAAAATATTAGTACGTACGTAATATGTAATAAGTAGTCGAGTTTAGTTTTATCCATTTGATGTGAATATCCATGAATATGTACTTATTTTTTTTTCCAGAACTGTGTGAAGAATGGGCTTTAGCAGAGTGCGAGGGCGAGGGCTGGTGGCGTGAGGCGCGAGGCAACTCCACGAGTCAAGTGGACGTGCGGTACGCGGGGGTCGTGCCCGTGGAGCGAGCCGCTTCAGCACCCGCTACCGCTATCGCTGTCCGCTCCGCTCTGCACACTGTCAAAAGTAAGTATATCTTACAGAAGTAAGTAACATGTTTTGAGCAGCGTCAGCACCTGTTACCGCTATCGCTGTCCGCTCCGCTCTGCACACTGTCAAAAGTTAGTATATCTTGCGGTTAGTAGACTAGCATAGCAGGGTGCATGGAAAGAGCCTCCTCGTGGCGCACACTGGTAACAGCTAAGCACGGCAAAGCAGTGTCTAGTCTGGCTAATCTTTCCAACACGATGCTACAACAAAATACAGTTGCATCGACACGATAAAAAGAAGTAGATTAGCGGTGATCGCCTGATGAGAAGTCATCGCCGTCCTGCAGCACCAGAGACACAGAGTAAGCTAGTAACTTAAAATTACTTACATTGTCAAAAGTAAGTATATCGTGCAGACAAGTGGCGATCGTTTGAGAGGTCATCTCCGTCTATAGATACTTACAACACCACAAGCTAAGTAAGCTAAAAATTAGGTGATTAATGCTAGTTCCACGCGACTAGAACCTAGAAGAACGGGCAAAATTTGAAGGATATGTCGTAGGGAAAAGCACTGAAAACACAAAACACAGTTCGTTCTAAAGCACATTTCCGGCCGAAAATGTTAATGGCATGCGACGCATTTACGTTTAAACGTATAATTATTAATTATGAGTTTTGTCGCGTCGGTTGCACGGTAGCTTTACGTGGCGCTAGAGACTATGTTATTAGATTTATTAGGCCAAATGTTTTGCAATACGTCGTTATTATTATGTCGTTGCTTTCATAAATTGCAAATTATTATGCTTATACGGATAAAGTAGAAGCTGTATCAAAAGTTGTCCCAGACAGAAAATTATAATTTATTACTTAGTTACTAAACTTAAATTACCGATAATTATTACTACGTGATATTTTTGAATACTGTCGTGATCGTATTTTGACAGGTTTCAAAGCCCAGTTGGTATTAGCTCTGCCTTCCGTGCTGTGGGACGTAGATTCGATTTCTGTTAAAAACAAATAACTGTGATAGATAACATAAATGTTTATGTGTCATGGTGTTACTATTTATTCTACGATTAGATATAAAAAAAGTATAATTATAAGTTATTTATATAAGTTAGTTGCAATTAAGTTCCCAAGATTTGCTTATTATGTTATTTTAGTAGGTATGAAATGTCTCTAAACATTTATCAATATAATATTTGAAACTATCACGGTTTTGAACATAGTTTTCAACGGGATATTTACCATGATTTGTGAGTTTGATTATTTCCCGATATTTCGGCACAGTTGCATGCGCCATGATAACGGGTCGAACTGAGGTGAGTTCGACCAGTGATCAAACTAACATTTATCAATGTTTTTCAGCATTGAACAAGAAACTTCAAAAGGTGAACCTAGACATCAGTCCCAAAGGCATAGTGGTAACTGACGCAGACTCGCAAGACAACGTGATCAGCGTGTCTATTTACAAGTAAGAACTATTTACGTTGTTTTGTAATCATTTTTGATAGGCTCTGCCTTTCATGCTGTGGGACGTGGGTTCGAATTCAACCCAGAGCAAATGTTTGTAGAACATAAATATTTGTTCTGTTGTTTTTGTCTGGATTTTTTTTTGTAAATACATAAAAAGATTTATTTATTAGATATAAATATGAGTATCTTAAAACTACATTTCTACATGCAATAACATTATCGAATAAAATACAAGTATTTGAACTTTATGTATAAAGTGTGATAAGAAATGAATTATTTCCTTTTGATTGATTTAAATGTAGAAAAAATAGTATATTTACAGTCAATGACTTTTTAAGATTTATTATCTAATTGTTACTTAAGTAATTTATTTAATTGATTTGACAGGCTTACAATGTTTGTTATCTTGAGTGTCCCAACAACGGTATAAATCAGGTCAAACGTACAAGTAGGTGATTTGGTTCGGCATCGGATCAATTGAGCTATCTATAGGTCGTTTGCAACGGTCTGCAGATAGTTAATGTGTATTTAATAAATTACGTACTTTTGAAAAAGTACACCTTACTCTTTTACTTTAATAAAATAAAATAGTAGGTACATATACCTGGCTCATATCATCGCCCTTCTTAAAAACTACCCTGTATAGGTATATGTTTTGCATGTAATAAATACGTAAACAATCGTAATTTTCTTTGAAGAACTGTTGGTAGGTCAGAGTGCTTAGATGTTAAGAAACTACATTACCTTACTGAGCACGTCCATCTGAAGTACATCAGAGTTTCCTTTCCTTTGCGCTCTAATGCGAATACCCTATTCTTGTCTCTGTCCCACCTACCCCTCACCAATCAGCGTCGGTCAATCTAATATATTTCGAATTAGCGCGTAAACAATCTACATGTAGGTGTTAACAAACTTAAAACAAAGAAAAATTATAGAACAAACAAATCATGAAATAAAAAATATATAATTATAAAAAAACAGCGGATAATGCCTACATTATGGTGGTTCAACCCTAAATAAAATAACAACCATTGTAACTTGATCTTTCAGGATCTCATACTGCTCCGCCGACGCTGCGAACGCGAGAGTTTTCGCAGTAGTTGAGGGTAGAAGTGAAAGTGCACTGGACGGTCACGTGGTACACGTGTTTGTATGTTCTCGGCGAAAACACGCGCAAAGTCTGGCTTTGTCTCTGGCACACGCTTTTAATGACGCTTTTCAGGTAATTAAGTTCTAAGAATATGTGAAGTTATAACAATTGTTTATGAAGTTCTTATTTAAAGATTCCAAGGAAAAAAAGAAGGAGGAACGAGGTTGGGCTGTTTATGATGTGTGTTGATATTTTTTTATATGAAAGCTCGTGAGTTTTGAGTAGTTTTTTTATAAATGTGTATTAATAGAACATTTATCGATGTTTCTTTTTCAGTTAAATAAAACTTATTTTTGAACTTATTAATTTTAGCTTTGAATTGTAGTTTGATCATGTTTTTTTCTTTATTTCAGGCATGGCAATCCAATCAGCCGAGTTCTCTCTCTTCAGATAAGAAGCGATCAGCTCCATGGGTCAGTTATTTTACTTTTTTTTTATTTAAGGTACTTAAAGCTATTTCAGTGGTAAATCCTGGTTTCAATATTCTAGAGTATTTCTAGAGTTACTTAAAAGATTCCTTGTGTTAGTAGTCATCTGTGTGTTGTTTGGTACAAATAAAAACCTTTAGTAAAAATTTTAATATTTATATTATAGATTATAGACCAAACATAATATACAAAAGACATAAACGCACTCCGTAGAGGGTCTACGAATTTTTTTGTGATTGTGAAAATTATCGCTTGAATTATATTCTTGCTGTACATTACTTGAAACAAATACTATATTCGCAAAAGGTACCCATGGATCAGTTAAGTTATCCATAGATCGTTTGCAACGGAACTCTGTGTAAAGAATACTTTAGTGTACTTTTCGTTGGGAATTAATGATAGTTTTAAATATGAAATATTTTGTTTAGGTTACTCTTTACTCATAAAAACAATAAATGACTAAACATGATTGCAGGTTCGATTCCCAGACGAGTCTGAGGAAGAAATCGAAGAAGATTGGCAGTCTCCTGCACCACTTGTCACATTCGCCTGAAAACAGCGACATATATTATTATCTAAGCAATCCTTCTTGTGTATTGCTCTAATATTATTATAGTTTGATAGTTCATACTTCAGTAGGTACCTCAAGTACGAGTTTGTGCACACACGGATCGTAGAGACGCAATCGCGGAGCGCCACCCATTTTGTATGGAGATCCAAGCAGCGTCCTTAGCAGATTTGTTGAGAAGCTTGGATTGGTTACTTGGGGTACAGATGTAGTCCCTTAAAAACTTCGTCAAGATCTGACGATTTTTTTTTGAGTAGATAATCTTTAAAAATGTGTTTAATTTTTTTTATTACGATTTAAGTCGATTTTGTTCATTTTTGTAAAAAATATGTTTTGCACTAAAATTTTAGGCGTGTATTAAATTCGTTAGGTATAAGTTATTTGATGTTAGGGACAACAAAAGCATTGGCATCAATCTATTTAAATGTAATATGTGACATAAGTACTTAGTTGTAGTATTTAGGGTAGGTTCAGTTAAGTAATTAGTTGTAGAACTACCTAAGGGGTGAGCACGAATAAATATGACAAACGTAAACGTATCGTAACGTTAGCACATTTAACACACTGCGCGGTGACGCTGCAACGTTCGTCAGTCAAGCTAGCGTCAACGCGTAGTGGCACTAGTGGCACTCGAATACGACACCGTTTCGTTTCGATACGTTTGCGATTGTCACGTTTATTTTGTGCCAGAAAATTCGAATTCGAAAGCCAGATCGAGGGCGGTAATTTAGTTTTATGTATTTAATCTTTGAGTTTAAGAGCCGTTACGCACTGTTGACTTGTCGCCGGCGACTCGGTCGCTCGGCAACCAAATACAATAGGACGACCGACTACCAAGTGCGTAAACACCTATTTAAACTGAAGTAAGTCACAGTCGCTAGCAACCGAGTCGCCGGCGACAAGTCGACAGTGCGTAAGTAATGGCTCTTAAATATAGTAGTACTTATGTTACTTCTGCCGCTAAGCAGTGACACGTCATTAGCAGGTTCCAGAAATAACTTCCATGCAAAATGTTGTATTTCGATTATCTATTTTATTAAAAAAAAATTAATGATTAGAAAAACTATGTATAAAAAATAATCAAAAAATGATTGTTAAGTTTAATAAGGTAGTTATAATTGTAAATTATATTAACACTCGGATTAACTAATTTTAATGTAAAAAGTATAATTTGACTGATGTTACGGACTAAAAATAAATATACAAAAAATTCGATTCCTAATTTTTGTTGTGTTTTTCATCATCATCACCAGGGTAAGAAAATTCTTATAGAGAATTAATTAAAATAAATCACTTATTTCACTATAATGTTGTCTTAAAGGCAGTAATTTGTAGTGCCCAATTGGGGTCTGGTTCGGCTCTAATCTTAATTTATGACCTACAATACAAAATAAAAAAGAAATCAAAAATCTTTATTAAACTACACTAAACCAAAGGCTTGTGTCATAGGTTCTGTGTACCTTCCGGGGAACTAACAGTTTCACCACAATTCTAACAATGTTGTTAATTCATGATTAGCTGGGTGGAATACATAATTACATTAATACATAGTTGTAACCTAAATGATGCAATTGAATCTATCTAAAGTTGCATTGCTGGAAAGTGTTGAGCCATCGTCGGCCGTGGTCGGTGAGGTTTAGAGGATCAGAGCAAGCTCGGCCTCCGTGGTAGTTTATCATCATATAGTCGAAGCAGTCCGTCACGCCATCTGCGTTGCAGTCCTGAAAACGCATTTATTTCACATAAAATACAATGGAATAATAGTTCATTGCTCAGATAATTTTAGCAGGAAGCTTGTAATTACATATTTAGTGTTAATTTGCTTATTAATAAGTTATTAAAATATAGTAAAATAATAACTATTCTCGGACATTGCACACATCACGTTCTACTCTAGTCTCAAACTAAGCAAAGCTTGTATGGGACAGACTGCTTACAATACTTCAGTTACTACAATCAGATGTAAATGCATATATAGAATAAATATGATTGCGATTTGAAATTTGAGAACTGCTAAGGCTATTTTTATTAACAAACTCTTACAGTTGTAATAAGATATATCCTAATCAATAAATTGTTTTACAAATAATATTATTTTCACCTAAAATAATCATTAAACATTTCTTAATCTAACTTAGTACAAAACTCTAAAACGAAACATCTAAAATTTAAAATCGCGATATTGTTGTGTAGAATCATAATACTACATAATAATAGTACATAATACTAAGATAAGTGAGTACCTTTCCATACTTCATCATGTAGTTCTTGACGATTCTGATTGAGCAGTGATAGTCCCTGGCACAGTCCTCGAACGCTGTCAAATGGATATTAATCATAGCAAAAGTTGAATCGTATTAACCACACTACAGTGCATTACAGAATTAAAAAAAACTATTAGGAAATAAACAAATAAATAATGCTGGACAATCCACACAACATCATCTAGCCCCAAGCTAAGCAGAGCTTGTGTTATGGGTACTAGAAGACTGACATACATAATACAATACATTACATAGATAGATATTTTTTTTATTAGATATACATATAAAATACCCAGAACACCCGGAATAAATATTTGCAGATAAATGTGTACAATGAGTTTAGAGTTTAAAAGCATTGACGACTTAAGATTTTTTTAATTTGATATTTGTTATATCTCGGGTAATAAAGTATTTTTCTTTGATTCATTGTCATGTGTAATGCAGTTCAAAAGATAAAAAAATAACATACTAAAAAAATACATATAATCGATGGTAGAGAATTAAAAAAAACAAATATTAATATTGGACATTTCACACATCACACTCTAGCTCCAAAGTGACTAAAGTCAAAAGTCAAGTCAAAGTCAAAAATTACTTTTCTTCAGTAAAATCACAAGGATCATTTAGAATCGTCTTACATACTAGGTGATTCTAGGTGCCAGTTCCACGCGACCAGAGCCTAGAAGAACGGGCATGAAACTTACGGCCTGGTTCCTACCGTTTTTTTATATGATCCTTCTTACAAAGAATTACAATTAAACTAAATTAAGTACTGAAGTTTCAGTGCGGTGTCAATTTAACTTAGTAACTTAGTTTAACTTAGTAAAGCTTAGAAGATTGCATGAAGGTTTTAGGAACCAAATACACCGTACCTTCTTTCCGTTCCGGGTCATCATCAGGCAGGGTGGGCTTCCCAGCATCCACCCAGTACACCCGGGAGATGTAGAAAGGACCGCAGTACCCTTCGCTGCAAGCATGAGCGATGTCGCAGCCAGCAACGTGACATAGGCACCTCACGCAGGAGTCGTTCAGGTTTGTTACGTGGATCTCTGAAGGTATGAAAAAGTTAGAAAATATTTTTTTATGCTATAGCAGGGAGACGAGCTTGCAGGCCACCTGAAGGAAAGTGGTCACCGCCGCCCATGAACACCTGGGGCCCGATCGCCCTAAATTGTAACGTCAACGGTTCGTTTCAGCGCTTCGGTTCACTAATCTACGCATTTTGGCATCGCAATAAGCGTGTAGCCAAACATGTTCAACATTCAAACGTTAGTGAGCCGAATATTGTGACATAACCGCTGTCACACGAAGGGAAAAATATGAGCGGTTAACCCTTCACGGCGATACGAATTTGCACACGCTACGTATACCTACGTTACGTTAATGAACCGTAGCTGCTACTGACACGAACCGTTTACGTTATAATTTAGCACGATTAGGGCCCTGTTACAACAGGGGCATTAACGGTGCCTAAAAGATCTCTGCCTAAATCAAAACAGTCCTGACCCATCCTAGACTCTCAAAACCTGCCAGGTTTTAAATCATGTTCAGTTTCTATAGTAATTCATCGATATTCTGTGGCATTTTTTATAGCTTGATACGACAGCTGTATTAAATAAAATTTAGTTCTATCAGTACCTAATACCGTCATAGTCACATCAGTCCACAAGAAATGCCACAGAATCTCGGTACTATATTCGGTATAAAAATAAATATTATTATTTGACTACTAACTAAGAAACATACCTGAAAAAGCTGTTGCTGATAATCCAATGATTGCAAAAATCAACAATATTGATTTTGACATTTTTCTAACAAACATTGATAAAAAACTATAATTATAAACACATTTTATTTTTAAAGTCTTTCCTTGTTTATTGATAACCTTTAGATAAATAATTTAATGTTTTCTTCACTAAAATGAGTAAACACTAGATAAAAAAGATAAAAATGGAAATTCCATATATTAAAAGCAAAAAAGTAAAAGTAAATATTAGTTATAAAGTTTGTAACTGAATATTTTCCACCTAGATTATCGCGAGTCTAGTTTATTATAATAGACACAGCACTCAATAAATCGGTAATGATAGCGATAAAGTTAGTTTCCTACTGACTTATAATATGTAATTGACATCATCCTACGTGGGATGGTGCATAAAAAACGTGACAAAAAACAACAGATAGGACGCACGAGGACTGAGCACGAATACAATCGCAAACGTATCGAAACAGTAACGTCTTTGAGATACACTGCGCGTCAACCTCAGCTTTACTGTCGAACGTTGTTGCTAAAGCAACAACGTACGCGCAGTGTATCTTTAAAAACGTTACGTTTACAATCGTTATATTTATTCGTGCCCTCTGAGCTGAACAATACAGTTTTATTCTAACTTATAGACCGAGTCACGATCTTTTTACTATCTTTCTTGAATTTATTTTAGTGAAAAATAACTCAATATTAGCTTAATAATGTGTATTCAATATTTTCGTTAGCACTGTAAGTATCTACTTACCCATGTTTTAGTTACTTACCTAATGAGTGTAACCCAACTGGTCTGATTTCAGGAAACTCAAACGTTGATCTGGCCAAACCGCCCGACTGTTAACTACCAAAACACGGGAAAGGTCGGATATTTTGGTTTTGATATAATTACGTATTTTTTATTTAATTGTTAACCTTTCGTTATTGAAAAAGAAACAATCTCAAAACTTATTTCAGTTTATTTCTGTTTTTATTTATGTTCACTTCGCAGTAAAGTCGTGCTTCAAGAGACCTTATTGCTCGGAAAGTACGAAAGTTTAAAAAAACCTAGCTACTTAGTGCATGACTAATATTTATCTGGAACTTTGCTACATCCGTGAACAACATCCTGTTCTGTAAATAAATAAATAAAATAAAATAAAATTATTAATATTTTATTTATTTTATTTTATTTATCTGGAACTTTGCTACATCCGTGAACAACATCCTGATCTGTAAATAAGTGAGATAGCATATAAAGTACGTAGGTACTAGGTACCTATTGGCATCTAATCTAGATGATTTATTGGTTGTATGGGTCACTTTAAAACATTTTTATCAATTTTAAACATTGTACCTACCTGGGGGACCTTTTGTGAAGAGAAAATAAAAGGGTTTAATTATTTCTATTACTTTTTCAGACAACCTTACTAAGTTTACACTAATAACTAATACAAAAACTATATATTTGTTTCAACATAGGTGTATAAGCTATCTAAAAACAGCTATAAAGGTTTTAAAACTGCAAATGTAAGTTTATATCAACTACATTATAACTAAAAAAAAGATCCTAGGCTAAGACAAACCTGTTGTAAGAGAAATAAATAAATTATTATTATACTTTATTCACAAACAAACTTACTATTACAGTATTTACGAAGTGAACATAGATATATGTAAAATCCTGCCGTAAGTGTAAGATTCCAAATGATTAACAAATTTAATAAATCTCTCCTCTCTACATTGGAAGGTTGCTGGTAGAGAACTCTATTTAGGGTAAAGCTCATCTTTGTACATGTCCTATTTGAAGTTTCCTGTATTTCTGTAATTTTGTGTGTACAATAAAGAAAAAGAATTAACAGTATTCCATGAGCTCTGACACCAAGCAGCCTTTCATGCAGCAGTCCTCCAGCACACCGCTGGATCGAACCTTCCTGTATGATGCCTTGCTCTCTTCTGGGGCTGTGAAGAAACAATTCAGATAAATGTTGTGTTTGTGAATAACCTTATCTTATCTATATATATATAAAAGAAAGTCGTGTTAGTTACACTATTTATAACTCAAGAACGGCTGTACCGATATGGCTCAAAATTGGTGGGTACACTGAAAAAATTATTTAGTTGAATCAACATGTATTCAACCTATTTTTTGTGTTAATATAGAACCTACATAGAATATTTGTTAAATCAAACAAACCGAAATTGTTACTTTTTAAAGGTAAATTTAACCAAACCCAGTGAGGTTGTTTCAACACTGTTTTGAAATGGTAATATCAACTAGTTTATTATAAGTTGATATAGAACCTACCTTTATTAAATAGTTGAATCAATCAACCTTAAATATGTTGCTTGTAGGGTAAATTTAACCAAACCATGAGCTAAGTTAGTTTAACAATTACTTGTAACAGGTAAATTTAACCAAACCACCAGTTAGGTTGTTTTAACACTATTTTGAAATAGTTATTTTAACTATATTATTAAACCTGTATTTTTAAGTACATAGTGCTTAAGTTGTAACAACCTAATTTTCATGATAAACTTAACCTGTATTTTTAAGTTGAAACAACTTGTGGTGTTTTGTTAAATGAACCTCTGCTTTGTGATAAAATCTACCTAGATCATAATAGTATTTTTGACAAAGGTGTAATGTAGATTCGACAAGTAGCAATAGGTTAGAATAACTTAAATTAGGTGGTAAAATTAACCTGTGTATATTGGTATTCTTGACTGTTGTAAATGTAGTATTAACATGTGAAATTAAGTTGAAACAACCTAATTTTTATGATAAACTTACCCTGTATTTTTAAGTTTAAACAACTTGTGGTGTTTTGTTAAATGAACCTCTGCTTTGTGGTAAAATCTACCTAGATCATAATAGTATTTTTGACAAAGGTGTAATGTAGATTCGACACGTAGCAATAGGTTAGAATAACCTAAATTAGGTGGTAAAATTAACCTGTGTATATTGGTATTATTGACTGTTGTAAATGTAGTATTAACATGTGAAATTAAGTTGTAACAACCTAATTTTCATGATAAACTTAACCTGTATTTTTAAGTTGAAACAACTTGTGGTGTTTTGTTAAATGAACCTCTGCTCTGTGGTAAAATCTACCTAGATCATAATAGTATTTTTGACGAAAGTGTAATGTAGAATCGACAAGTAACAATAGGTTAGAATAAACTAAATTTAGTGGTAAAATTAACCTTCGATATTGGCATTCTTGACTGTTGTTAATGTAGTATTGACATGTGACATTTAGTTAAAATTACTTGTTATTGGTAAAATCAACCTGCATTTATTAGTAATATCTACCTACAATATAAAGTATTTTTGACAAAGGTGTAATGTTGAAACGATACGCCTCAATAGATTAGAATAACATACTATACAATACAAATCTCTTTATTGCATATACCACAGACATAGTAAGTACATAAAAAAAAAGAAACTTAAACTAGGGTAATACAATTGGCGGTATTATCGCTTAAAGCAATCTCTTACTTTTGTACTTACCATGTAGGCTATGATAAATGATCTGTCCGGTGATCATTATGGTTTGATACTGGACTATGCCGGCATGATAAGTGCAAATGCTATTCTAACCTATCACTACATTACATACATACACCTAGAGGTGTATGTATGTAATGTAGTGATAGGTTTACAACAAAGCCTAATTCAACATTATACCTATTTCTTCCGTGAAAATGCAGATTGATTTTACAAACATAATATTAAAGTAAATTCTGTATAAACAAGTATTTTTTACATTTCAGGTTAACTTATTACTTAGCTAATTACAAAATACCAATATAATATTGACACCACTCAATGCAGGCTTATTCTACAATACACTTTCATGAAAATACTTACCTACCTATAAAGGAAATCTAATTATAGACAGTTAAATAAAAAAGTTATAGATCATTATTAAACATTTATTTAAACATAATAAACACATAATACAACTTATAGTATTCAAATGAAGCAACTAGCAAATCGTCCAATACGTATAGACATTTAGCGAGAGAATGTCAAAGTTTGCCAAACAAACTAACAATTATTAGTAGATTTAACAAATACGTTTAGTACCTAAGTTTTCAAATGTAATTACCGTTTTCTGGATCGTAGCGTAATGGCCATTTGCCATTAGTTGTTAGGCCTAACAACCAATAATCGTAATCGCTACGATCCAAAAAACGGTAGTAATTACATTTGCATGCCAGACTAGACCTACCGGTAGCGACACTTTTTTATATAAATAATAGAATTTAAGGGTAGTTACCTACAGGACATACTCTGCTATATTTAAAAAAAATGCCTAAGGCCAACAAACAGTATGTACCTGCATTAACGCCAGAATAAAACTTAACCATTACAGTTGACAGACTCACAAACTTAACTTAACTTATAGCTTGTTCATTATGAACGCTAGCCTAAAACTAACCAGCTGCGGAACCTATGTTGCAAGGCCCGACTTTAAACGTCCTGTAGGTCTAGTCTGTCATGCAAATGTAATTACCGTTTTTTGGATCATAGCGTAAAGCCCATTCGCCATTAGTTGTTAGGCCTAACAATAGTTTAATCACCATAGTGATAAAACTTTGTTAGGCCTAACAACCAATAATCGTAATCGCTACGATCCAAAAAACGGTAGTAATTACATTTGCATGCCAGACTAGACCTACCGGTAGCGACACTTTTTTATATAAATAATAGAATTTAAGGGTAGTTACCTACAGGACATACTCTGCTATATTTAAAAAAAATGCCTAAGGCCAACAAACAGTATGTACCTGCATTAACACCAGAAAAACCTAACCATACCTAACAATGACAGACTCTATTTCTAAACAACACATCACTAGCACAAAAATCTGTGAGTAATAGATCTGAATGTAATTTACCAGTTTATATCCAAAGTTTTGTTTCAAAATAGGATATTTTTGTAATATTTCTTGCAGTTGTTTCGTTTTATCATTATAGTCTTTCTCGACCCGGTACGCTCTTGTTGCCAGCCAGTTGCGCACCTCTTGGAACGGTTCTTTATGGTATTTTAGCCAGATGACCAGCTCATCATTTTCTGAAACCAAAAAGCAGAGGTATGATAAATAATTGCAAAGCGATGTGTAGGTATATTAAACAAACATAATATCTATTATACTAAAGTATTACCGATGATTATGTTCTCTTCGACCTCAGAATCTTGTTTTTCATCATCATTATATTTGCGTTTCCTTGATATGACCCCCTCTTTTTTTAGGACGCGTCTTTGATTGTTATACCTGTCCACTAGTTTTCCTCTGGCAGGAATCGTTTTTTTGTTTGTTACTATGGCCGGGATGTAGTAGGTTTCCTAAAAAATCATGCAAGGATAGTGAACATGAGTAGTGGTATAAACTTGAATCAATTTTGTAAACACACTAGTATGTGTCAAATTATGACCATTTTTTTGAAAGGAATCATAACTACGCTTCTACTACTACTGTATGACTTTAAAGATGAAAGATATAGGTATATAATATAACGGAGATACAGATACATATACATAGACAGGAACATGACGCTCACTATTGTCACTAACTACGTCGCACTACGATAACTACGCTTTCTACGACTACGACGACTTTAAAGATGAAAAATATATAATAGGTAGGTATAAGTAATATAACGGAGATACACATCATAGATACATACCTACATATCGCTCACTATTGTCACTAACTAGGTACGTCGCACTACTATTATTTTTTATACTAGGTAGGTAGGGTACTTGGTAAAGAATGTACTATAGGTATCATAAATAGGCTAGTAGGTATATAAACCTTATGTTCTGTTGGAACAAAGCGAGTGATAGCCTCTGATAAAACAATGAAGTCTTCTTTTTTCATGCACTGATATTTGTTAATATACCACGCCACAATGCTTTTTGTTAGATATGATCGCTAGTCGTAGCTTGATTTCAGACGGGCCAGAACCAGTTTTCCATATCTGTTCTCATTATGAATGGTGGGTATATCTATACTCTAAAATAGAACAGTACAAAAAAAGTAAGAAACATGTGTACAAAAAAAAGTAAAAAAACATAAGGAAAACGTGTGTGTCATAATAAAATTATGAAGAATCCAAACTTACATTAAGTATTTGCTTTAGGTCAGCATTCGTTTTTACGCTACAGCATAAGCTACTATGACTAGAGCACGTTGTAGGGTTTGCAGGAGCAGAATTAGTGTCTTCCGATGCAGTTTCCTGTAAAATAATAAACCAAGTTAAAACTTTAGATTTTCTAGTTTGCTATCCGTGCGACTTAACTAGAGACTTCACGCTGTGACAATAAAAACTCAACAGAAATATTATCGAATGATTCAAAACTAGGTACTAATAAAATATTAATTAAAAATCATTTTTTAAAACAAGCTTTTATTTAAATGCTCTAAAACGAACAAAATAAATTTTGAATGCAATCAAACCCATCATTATATTAAATTATAAAATGTATATTGATATAAATAAAAGCTTGTCGCGCATGAACTTTAGCCGCGTTGTAAGTAGGTTTAAATTCGCATTTTTTTTCTCTTAGAGTCGACCTCTGTACTTGTACTATTACTTATTCTGTGGTAGTACGTACGTACCTTACTACGCGTAGGTATAAGTTAACATTACTTTTGTGTTAAAATAACATTTTGTGACGTATTTGATATACCTACCCACTACATTTTGTTAGTGCTTCCATAACCTATGGTAAGTACCTACCTAAATAAATAGGTAATTAAAAATTAATAATACTAATTACCTATAAATAGAGATTAAATTTAGTACCTATAATTAATTAACAAGTGAGATTAAAATAATAGAGATAGGTTTACTTACATGGGTTATTTTTTCCAGCTTCCTCACACCGACTCTGAATAATAAGCGGCACTAATATTTCTGGGAGTAAATCTATAGTGATTTCATTATCTGAAAAACAAAGCAAATATTATTACTTAGATACGTAAGTTCCTCAGGTACCTACCAACCTACCACCTAACCTATCGTAGTTTTGGGTACGCGATCTTGGTAGTTTACTATAAAAAATAACTAGGTACCTTGGTACCTTACCTACTGGCTAGTGGCTACTACTAGGTACCTAAACTTGTAGTATTATGTGTAGGTATACCTACCTACATACGTTGCAGTGCCGTCTTATGTCTACCGCCCTGGTTTTCTACTCACCGACACATACCTACATACGCGACGCGCGCCGCACTGTAAATTCAAATGAACTTATACCTAATTGTAGTGTTATAGAGATCATTTTTCTTTAAGTGCGGCTTTGTCAAAGGGCGGACGAAAAGTTGTCGCGCCGTGCGCCCATTTTTAATGAACTTACACTTTATTGTCGTACGTAACCTGTATTATGAAGCTGTGCAATGGCGTTAAATTCAATGAAATATCTAAATATTCATTAATCAGCGCTCGGCAGGCGCCCACGGGCGCTCCGCACCCGGGTGCACCGCACCCCTTGCACCCCCGGGTAAAGACCCTGCTACTATTAACCTAGATTTTATGTAGATTTCACCTAGAATATGTGGTAGAAACAATACCACATATTCTAGGTGCAATCTACATAAAATCTAGGTTAATTTAACTTATTACTTCTTGTTCGTATTAGGTTACCTAGGTAGGTAACAGCACTGAGTAGGTACTCAGTGCTGTTTTATGTACTGAGTACATAAAACTACTACGAGCTAGATAAAATCTATGTTATGTTACTTACCTACTTGTAGATAAATTACTTATTTAGCTACAATTAGTAATTTCATCATGATCAGACTGGCGTTTCATACATTATATTATGTAAGGTAAGTACTTACCACAAAAAATTTTAATTGTCTCTTCAGATAAACCCCAGTCTCGGAGATATACTGGCACCAGTGATTTCTCAAAATCTTCCATATTTACTTAAGGTACCACTGAATCAACGATACGTATCACTAAACTCACCTTTTATTTGGTTTGTTCTATTAAACCACTTTTAGCAGTGAGTTTTTAATAATTCAAATAAAAGTCTAACGTTTAGTAGGTACGTCGCGGGCGCCGGCGCCGGCGGCGCCGGGCAAACTAAACAAACGCAACGAACGCGCACTTGCGGAGATGCGGTTGGATTTGATTGAAGTCAACAGTGTTGCCAGGTCACATTTTACAGTACCATAACTTAACATAATTTTGAAAAAATACATTAAATATAATGTATTGAGAAATACATCGATGTTTCTAAAACATCGATTGTTTTCGCAATGAATGTTTAGGCCTTAAAGAAAACTAAGTAAGAACAAGGAAAAATATGTATTAAAATTCACGATCACACAGCAACTAACCAGCTATATTTTATTAATTGCTTTAGTTGTCATTGTCATTATAGTGTCGCTTGGTCAATAAATTAAGTAGATTAGCTAAATTGGGTTATTTCAGGGCCAATACTTGTAAATAAAATAAATAAAAAAAAACCTAAAACTATACAGGGTCCGTAACTGTACCTCAGCTTTAAGCCCATTCATTATAAGATATTCACACGTTATGGAATGCAAATAAAGATATGAATATAAAGCCCCTTAAAAAATCCCATTCCACTTATTTACCGCCAAAATTTGGGGGAAATACCCTTTAGTTGGGAACCCTGTTTTGGTTTTAATTTTGCTATGCGGCTCCGCGGCAGCGGCAAAGGAAACCTAACCAAATCAACCGTATATCTCACGAACTAGGTACTAATGCTATCAACTTGAAATTTGGAACAGTTTTTGTCTAAAAAATCGAAGTGGGGCTACTATGGTATGTGGGGTATCATATGAAAGAGCGCTATTTGCACATTCTCAAGCACTTATTTTTTTTACGCTGCTTAAAGCGTATAAAATATAAGTAGTTTTTGAGTTTTGACGAAAAATGTAAAAAAAAACCGTCCCTTATCTCCGAAGTTTGCATAGAAAAAAAACTGAAATTATTTCATGGCACATGGGGCGGAGTTGAGAGGCTGATATTTAAAAAAATAAAAAATTGCCCTTTAATGAATAAATTTTAGCGTGTGAAGTGGTGAGGTTTTTACACCATATGCCTAGATGCTTTAACCTGATGGCAGCTAGCTGGCCTCTTGTTGTATGTACAGGTCAAGTGGAGTTATTTATAGGGCTATCTCCATGGTTGCTGTTGGGGTGGTTTTCATGCAGCCAGTGATAGCTAAAAAGGCTTGTCGCTGGAACCATTGGAGTCCGGTGATGGTGATCGAGAGTTCTGTCTTCGTTCACCAGACCAGAACGCCATATGCCAACCTTGGCCTGATCACCGCTTTGTATAGCCATATAGTAATCTTTAGAGAGAACCTCCCGGTCTTTCCTATCATTTTTGTTTTACATTGGAAGAGTGCATTGTGCACTTGTTGAGATTATAGACAAGATGATATTCCAGAGCAATTTGCTAGAACCTTGCGAGTCTGTTTTTGCAATCAATTTTGTAAATTTAGCTACGTTCGCTTGTTGATACAACTTTTGCAATATGGTTGAATTAAACATTATTTATTGGTTGTATACATTTCTAGCAAAAGGTTAAAATATTTTTGTTATTTTGACTAAATGTATCTGTTGATTCTACTATGTAATGAAATGTTAGGTGTTGACAACTACTCACAATAGTCATTTTAACCAATTTGCTTTGTTTATTAAAATATTTGCAAATAGTTGAATCAATTTTGTAAATTTAGCTAAGATCGCTTGTTGATACAACTTTTGCAATATGGTTGAATCAAACATTATTTATTGGTTGTATAAATTTCTAGCAAAAGGTTAAAATATTTTTGTTATTTTGACTAAATTTATCTGTTAAATCTACTATGTAATGAAATGTTAGGTGTTGACAACTGTTCACAATAGTCATTTTAACCAATTTGCTTTGTTGTTTAAAATATTTGCAAATAGTTGAATCAATTTTGTAAATTTAGCTACGTTCGCTTGTTGATACAACTTTTGCGATATGGTTGAATTAAACATAATTTATTGTTTTTTTTTAAATTTCTAGCAAAAGGTTAAAATATTTTTGTTATTTTGACTAAACGTATCTGTTGATTCTACTATGTAATGAAATGTTAGGTGTTGACAACTACTCACAATAGTCATTTTAACCAAGTTGCTTTGTTTATTAAAATATTTGCAAATAGTTGAATCAATTTTGTAAATTTAGCTACGTTCGCTTGTTGATACAAATTTTGCAATATGGTTGAATCAAACATTATTTATTGGTTGTATAAATTTCTAGCAAAAGGTTAAAATATTTTTGTTATTTTGACTAAATTATCTGTTAAATCTACTATGTAATGAAATGTTAGGTGTTAACAACTATTCACAATAGTCATTTTAACCAATTTGCTTTGGTTATTAAAATATTTGCAAATAGTTGAATCAATTGTGTAAATTTAGCTACGTTCGCTTGTTGATACGACTTTTGCAATATGGTTGAATTAAACATTATTTATTGGTTGTATACATTTATAGCAAAAGGTTAAAAAGGTTTTTGTTATTTTGACTAAATGTATCTGTTGATTCTACTATGTAATTAAATGTTAGGGGTTGACAACTATTCACAATAGTTATTTTAACCAATTTGCTTTGTTGTTTAAAATATTTGCAAATAGTTGAATCAATTTTGTAAATTTAGCTACGATCGCTTGTTGATACAACTTTTGCAATATGGTTGAATTAAACATTATTTATTGGTTGTATACATTTCTAGCAAAAGGTTAAAATATTTTTGTTATTTTGACTAAATGTATCTGTTGATTCTACTATGTAATGAAATGTTAGGTGTTGACAACTATTCACGTATAGTTATTTTAACCAATTTGCTTTGTTGTTTAAAATATTTGCAAATAGTTGAATTAATTTTGTAACTTTGACTAAGTTCATTTGCTGATTCAACTTAGCATTATGTTGACATTACCGAATTATTAGTTAAATTGACCGCTATGCGATTATACATGAAAAAATATGTTAGCTTAACCCATTTTTTTGGTTGTAACAACAATTAGATTTTAACTTTTTTTAATTTGTTCTATTAAATGTAGTACTACGGTTGTCACAACGTAATTTATTGTTGACTCAACTGTTAAGGAATCAACATTCAGAAATTCAACTATTAGTTTTCTCAGTGTAGGTAGCTTAGAGCCAGGAGATGGACATAGGATAATGTATGTGTGTTTGTATGTATATATGTGTATACTTATGTATTTTCTAATATATAAAAAACTTAATAAATTCAAAAATCTGCTTATTTATTGCCTTTAAGGCGGAACAGAGTTCGCCGGGCAGCTAGTATAATTTCTCTGTTTTAAATTCTCGTGTCACAATGTTCGTTCCCGTACTCCTCCGAAACGGCTTGACCGATTCTCATGAAATTTTGTGAGCATATTGAGTAGGTCTGAGAATCGGCTAACATCTAGAAATTACTTAAAAAATATTGAATAATGACAAAACAATGTTTGCCGGGTCAGCTAGTAATTTATAAATAAATAATAAATAGTCATGGATATTTCACACATCACACTCAAGTCCCAAACTAAGCAAAGATTGCTGATAGAATATCTACTTCATTTCTTTTTGTAAATACATACATAGAATACATACTACATACCCAGACACAGAACAAATATTTATGTTCATCACACAAACATTTGCGACAACCACGGAAGGCAGAGCTACTACCAACTGAGCTGTAACGCCTGTCTTATTTATTAAAAAAAATTGGTTTTAATTACTGTAAAAAGTGACTTTTCTTACCTGTGTCTACTTAGTCTTACGTTATGTTTTTCTCTTAAGTTAGTTTGTTTTCTTTAGTATTTTATTTAAAACATCTTCCCGCCATCTTGCCGCCATCTTGGAGATGACGGAATCTTACCTGTGTCTACGTCGATCAAGTTGGTATCTATTTTATTATTTTCACAGATTATAGATAGAGCTCGTACTAATATCCTCCCACAGTAGTACTTCGGCTCCTCTTGAGGGGGGTGACACACCACAGAGCATAACACGGCCGTGATGAGAAGACACAGGAAGAGGACCTTCATGTTTGCTAGAATAAAAAAAAGAACAGAATGTAACCAACCTTTTTTATTCAAAAAAGATCCTAAAAAATAAGGTTTTATATAAAGGTTATATTATTTGTTAGGAAATCCTATACCTAAACTAATACACTTGTATTCTTTGCACGCATACAAGCAAAAAAAAAACTCAAAAATGCTTCAAACTTTAAATGCATTTATTCAATAAAATCCCAAGGATCACTTTGAAACGTCTTACATACTAGATGATTCTAGGCGCCAGTTCGTCGCGACCAGAGTCTAGAAGAACTGGCAAGAAACTAGACCTGGATTCTAGCGTTTTTTTATATGATCCTTCTTACAATTGTTTAATAAAGAAGTTGGAGCTTGCAAATACATATCCCCAATAAGTATTATTAAAATTGATTTTATCTAAACGATGACCTACATTTTACACGCGCACATGCTAGACTAGACCCCTGTCTATTATTACTTAATTGTTTGCTCAGAATATCAGATTTTATTATTCTAAACTTCTATGTAAGTGTCAAACGCCAAAAAAACATGTTACAGTTCACCATTACTTATAAAATAATCGACATAGTACTTGACTCTTATCTATTTAAAACTGTTGCTCTATATAAAAGGTATTAAGCGTACTTACCGATAAAATAAACTTATAAAATCAACTTATAAGTACTTTACTTTTCCTTAAAATAAGTAGATTGCTCTGTTTTAAGGGTTTAAAGAATACTAAAGGGGTACTGAGAGCTATATTTAGTTTATAGATTATTATAGAGTAGGAACTTACCGATAAAATAAACTTAAACTCCGACAATAACAAGGGTACAGTTATTCGTTCAAGCTCGCCAAATGAACTGTGGGATGTCTCTCGAAGTAAACAATATCTATACCTATTCAATATCTACTCAATAACAACTGAATGTGTTATTATCCAAATAGGTACCTAATTTATTGACCGGATAACTAGAACTTTTAATTTTTAGGTATTAAGATAGGTATAATATATAGGTATAGATAAGGTATTAGATATATAGGGTGTAAAATAACTTGGATAATAATAATACAGAGTGTAAAAGAACTTAAACAATAACAATACAGGGTGTAAAATCACTTGGACAATAATAATACAGGGTAGAACTTAAACAATAACAATACAGGGTGTAAAATAACTTGGATAATAATAATACAGGGTGTAAAATAACTTGGACAATAATAATACAGGGTGTAAAATAGCTTGGACAATAATAATACAGGGTGTAAAATAACTTGGACACAGCATGGTTTCTCATGATAACAGCTGAAACAAAAACGTTGGTTTTGAGGTCTTTTATTATAGAGAGTTTTCCTATTAGTCTAAGAGCCGTGAGAGATCGACATGATAACTAATTTCACCCATAAAACATTTTTGAAACCACGGATTTATCTATACTTAATATTATCTATACTTATAATAAAACTGTAGAGAGGTCAATTCTGTACATGAAATATATAAAAAAAAAAACTATCAGGGGTTGATTAGTGATCGATACTGATGCCAAAAATGCAATCAGTAAAATTTTTGTCTGTCTGTCTGTCTGTCTGTCTGTCTGTATGTTCCTTATAGAAACAAAAACTACTCGACGGATTTTAACGAAACTTAGTACAATTATTCTTCATACTTCTGGGCAGGTTATAGGATACTTTTCATCACGCTACAATCAATAGGAGCAGAGTAGTGAAGGGAAATGTCGGGAAAACGGGAGATGTTACTCCGTTTTTTAAGCTTCCGTTGCGTGTGCAGCCTTAATGGTTAAAGTTACATAGAAATCATGTATGACGGAAATATTTTACATTAAATTGTCTAAAAAATATCCCGCATCAGCATAATGTCTATCTTTTATGGTTGACTCACAATAACACGTGTAACTCCTGATTGCTTAGCAGTTCGGAGCATTCTGATTATATTTGTTTACTCTTACGTTTATAAGACTCTCAGTCATCCCAAATTTAAAAAAGTTAACATTATTACCTATTCAATAAAAAAAAATCATAGTCCTAATCATATCAAATCGGTATAGAAACACCAAACTTATACATGAAATAAGCCATCGCGCCGTCGCACTTGAATAATCAAATCGAGTAAAGTTTGAAATTTGTTGTGTTTACCACTAGATGGCGCTACTGTGCACAAATCCTAGATCGCGCTATCGGTGCGTTTTGGCAATGTGTTATAAGTCGGTCGGTATTTAGCAAGAGTTCCGTTAAATTGAGTTATCTTGATAAGTTATTTAGGGTTGCGTATCCGATTACCGCTTTAATGACGAATAAATATTTAAAAACAAAATATTAAATATTCAAGGGGGTGCTCATAATCTCATACAAAAACATAGTTTACTTAGATGGTTTGTTTTTTTTTGATATATAATATTTTATAAAAAATATATTGTTGTTGATGAGTACTTACATTTACTTGGGCCAGTTAGCGAGCTTCGAAAACAGGCAGGATAAGGAAATCGATCGCTGCATTGAGAACGCCTGGAAGAGCTACTGGTCCATGAAGGAACACATTAAAGGCGACCTTCCACTTACGCTTAAACGCCAACTCATTCTACATGTGCATTCTGCCCGTCCTAACCTACGGTGCGCAGACATGGTCACTGACTGAAGCACAGAAATCCAGACTCAAGATTTGCCAAAGAGCAATGGAACGCAGCATCTTTGGTTTCAAGCGCATCGATCGAGTGCGAAACACTACGCTGCGTTCGCTCACTGGTATTGCAGATGTAGGCAATAAAACCGCGAGGCTTAAGTGGGACTGGGCAGGTCATATTAGCCGGATGGACCCAGAGAAATGGTCCAAAATCGTGACACCGTGGCTGCCTGAAGACGGAAGGCGGCGTAGAGGCCGACCAAAAGGCGATGGCGGTACGACCTCGATGCTTTCGAGAGGGATTGGTGGACGAAAGCGGAAAGCAGAGGATTTGGGGGAGACCTTTGCCCAGCAGTGGGACGAGATAGGTTAGGAAAAAAATATTTATATAATATACTTACTTAATCTAGACTAATATTATAAAGAGGTAAAGTTTGTGTATTTGTTAAATTGTAAGGGGTAATCTCGGGATCTACTGAACCGATTTTAAAAATTCTTTCACCAATAGAAAGTTACATTATTGCTGAAAAATAAAAAGGCTTTTACGTGGTAATCCGTTTTGCAAAATGAATCGGAGAAAAAACGGTCGAATGAAAGCGTTTCTTACGAACGCTGCCTTAACTATGAAAGAAGTGTTCTAAAGAAAAGATGTGGAGCTTGATAATGCCTACAAAAAACCACAAGTCAACGACAGCAATTGTCTTGCATTTTTATTTAATAAAAATTATCCCCAACGAAGTGGGCACGTGTCAGCTAGTAAAGAAATAAAGTTTGTGTATTTGTATATTTGTTAAATTGTAAGGGGTAATCTCGGGATCAACTGAACGTCTGAAGACTGAATCACTGTAATGTGCGCATCTGCATACATCTTCATACTGCCGACCAAACTATATCGGCCGATAAAAAGTCTGCAGTTTGCAGGGGCTCTTAGTTCGATATTTGAGCGGAATTTACCTACTACGTATCTAGTGCCTACTGCTCGATTGTGTCTAGTTTATCTGTACAAGCTATCTCACAGGTTAGAATGTCATTCGATAAGATGTTCGCAGTGGAAAACCTAGAATAGGCACCTAGGATCCTACTTATCAACCTACTCATATAAAAACGGTAGGAACCAGGCTGCAAGTTTCTTGCCCGTTCTTCTAGGCTCTGGTCGCGTGGAACTGGCACCTAGAATCACCTAGTATGTAAGATGATTCTAAATGATCCTTGTGATTTTATTGAATAAAGAAATATTTGATTTCATTTGAGTCTATAAGACGATTATAAATGATCTTTGTGATTTTACGGAATGACGAGTTTGAGTTTGAAAAGTTTCAGCGATCCATTATTTAGTTGGTCAACCTGGGGCAATTTTTTTTTTTTATTTGGGAGAGCGGCATTTATTCACAAAAAATAGGTGAGCGGAGCGAGCCTCGTAAACAATACAAAATGTTTTTATTTGTTACATAAAGTAATATCGTAGCAGTTTGTTTATACAATCGGTTTCTTGTCGCTATGTTTGTTTTTGTAACAAATTTTTACTCAATCAAATACTGATAGCAAATAATGGTTTCCAAATTACCTTAACAAGTGCTATATTCGAATATAGGCAGAACGAACACAGGGTTGCAGACTGAGTGCGGTCCAACTTAGGGCTATATTTCACCGGGACGCCATGGCGGCGCAACCAGTCGCCGCCACCAACAAAATGTATACAGCTATATAGAGAGTTACTCACCTGTGGCTCTACCATGAGTTTTTACTATAGCATATTTACTATACTCGCTAGCGTCTGTAGTTAAAAAAATGTATGAAGATTTGTACAGCGCCTCTAGCGGATAGTTGGGTACTAAAATTCGCCATACTAATATTGACGTAACTACTGTAGTAAAGTCAGGCGATTTTACTGAGACAGCTCATGGTAGAGCCACTGGTGTCCGTTTGGTCGCGCAACCAAACGTACATTTCGTTGGTAGCGGCGACTGGTTGCGCCGCCATGGCGTCCCGTTGAAATATAGCCCTTTTTCTTAGCAGGGGTTGATAAATAAAACAGCATTATGTATTCAGTAAAAACTTTACTATTCAGTCAGTTTAGTATTAATCTCTTTAGTTTAACCTACAAACTATATTTTTTTTAATTCTACACTTGCGAAACTTTGTGAAATTTTTATAAAAGTGATCTACGCGAGTTTTGGCAGCCCTCCGTATTTAGCGACAGTTGAGATGCATTGGTTGAAGACAGTGACGTAGTCGAATGGCAACTCAGCGGCACAACCGTAGCCTCCTCGCTTGTGGATTGCCATGTAATCGTAGCAGTTAACAACGCCGTCACCGTTGCAGTCCTGAAAAAACAAAATAATAAATAATCATTCGCGGACATTTCACACATCACACTGTAGTCCCAAAATAAGCAAAGCTTGTACAAGATTGCTGAAAAAATACATCATATTTTTTATAAATACATAGATATACTTAATACATAAATAGTACTTACATAAATATAATAAATAAAAGTGGGTAAAACCCTTGACAAAGATTTTAATGATTTTACGGTCGAGTCGATCAGGATTCGAAGCTCCCAATTTTTTTTAAAATATGTATGTGCAATGTATTGTAACCTCTCTCATCTCTAGATGAGGAGTTGCGATAACCAATTACCTACACCACGGGGCATTGACTCCTAATTCTACTCGACCAGCCCCTACTTTTCTCTAAGTATATACAGGGTGGAATTTTGTAATGCCACCTGAAGGGGAAGATAGAAAATTTTACTCAATGAAAACATTCCCTTATTTTTAAAAAGAAAGAAAATGGCATTAAAAGATTTTTTTGTATAAGTATACGTAAGATAATATTGTATGTAAAGAAAATTTTATTTGATTTTCTAAAAAAGAGAGTCTTACAAAATTATTTTTAGTTGGCGAAAACATCACAAAATTCCAGCTTTTTTCTTGTTCTCTGAAATTGCCAGCGTTTGTATAAGCCGTTAAGTAGCCAGGTTTAAATTAAAGCCTTGTTTATTGCTTCAAACACATAAAACCTTAAATATTCATGACTTAATAAACAGAAAAGTGTTTTTGACCCGTAGAGGCTTAAAAGTTACAACATTACCTATAATTACTAAGTGGATTCATATTTAACGTCTCTACATTTCAAGGGCTATCGTATTTTATAAATTAGACATATCAAGTTGATCAACTTTTATATATAAACGGATACCTACCGCGTAATAATCTTACATTTTAATTTTATAGATTTTAATTTCCTGTGTGTCTGGGTATTATAGACATAGGTATGTATATAGTATTCTATCAGCAATCTAGTTCCCATAGTATAAGCTTTGCTCAGTTTGGGACTAGAGAGTGATGTGTGAATTGCCCGTGAATATTTATTTATTTATATCTACAATGCTTCTATGTCCCAAGCGTTATTTCTGAATTGTCGATTGCCAAATTCAAAAACGTAACTAAACGAACAATTTTAAAGTCATGTTATAAAATATCTGATTATTTAGAAGGCGAAGTTCCATATCGCGCGTTGCGAAAGGGGGCTAGACAAAAAAAATAAGACCAAAAGTTGTAACGACACTTTTTGCTATAGTTGTAAGCCGTGCGGCGTACGCGTGTTTCTTTGTTTCTCTATCTCATAGAAAGCAAACCAGTTATTAAATTAAGAACTTCGTTTTATCCGGTGTCCATTGACAACTCTCAAGTTTTTTTAATACAATATTGATCATCATCCGAAAAGATCAACAATGCCATTTCCTTATAAGTTAGTACAGAGCTTGCTATTTATTTGGTGATGTCACTGCACGCGACTTGATATGCAAATTACAAATACAATGTCACATTAGCATCTAGGCACACGGCGGCTACACCCACAAAAAGGCTATAAATATTTCAGTAGCTCTACCATGAGTTTTTACTATACTATAGATATTTACTACACTCGCTAGCGTCTGTAGTTAAAAAAATGTATGAAGATCTGTACAGCGCCTCTAGCGGATAGTTGGGTAGTAGAGCTCTAGCGGTCGGACTCGCGGACTTGGCCGATTTTATTACTAACTAGCTGACACGTGCCCACTTCGTTGGGGATAATTTTTATTAAATAAAAAGTAAGACATATGCTGTCGTTGACTTGTGGCTTTTTTGTAGGCATTATCAAGCTCCTCATTTTTTCTTTAGAACACTTCTTTCATAGTTAAGGCAGCGTTCGTAAGAAACGCTTTTATTCGACCATTTTTTCTCCGATTCATTTTGCAAAACGGACTACCACGTAAAAGCCTTTTCATTTTTCAGCAATAATGTAACTTTCCATTGGTGAAAGAATTTTTAAAATCGGTTCAGTAGATCCCGAGATTACCCCTTACAATTTAACAAATACACAAACTTTACCTCTTTATAATATTAGTATAGATTAATTAAGTATATTATATATATTTTTTCCCTAACCTATCTCGTCCCACTGCTGGGCAAAGGTCTCCCCCAAATCCTTCTCTCTGCTTTCCGCTTTCGTCCACCAATCCCTCTCGAAAGCATCGAGGTCGTCCCGCCATCGCCTCTTTGGTCGGCCTCTACGCCGCCTTCCGTCTTCAGGCAGCCACGGTGTCATGATTTTAGACCATTTCTTTGGGTCCATCCGGCTAATATGACCTGCCCAGTCCCACTTAAGCCTCGCGGTTTTATTGCCTACATCTGCAATACCAGTGAGCGAACGCAGCGTAATATTTCGCACTCGATCAATGCGCTTGAAACCAAAGATGCTACGTTCCATTGCTCTTTGGCAAATCTTGAGTCTGGATTTCTGTGCTTCAGTCAGTGACCATGTCTGCGCACCGTAGGTTAGGACGGGCAGGATGCACATGTCGATGAGTTGGCGTTTAAGCGTAAGTGGAAGGTTGCCTTTCATGTGTTTCTTCATGGACCAGTAGCTCTTCCAGGCGTTCTCGATGCGGCGATCGATCTCCTTATCCTGCCTGTTTTCGAAGCTCGCTAACTGGCCTAAGTAAATGTACTCATCAACAACAATATATTTTTTATAAAATATTATATAAGTATAAAAAAACAAACCATCTAAGTAAATTATGTTTTTGTATGAGATTATGAGCACCCCCTTGAATATTTAATATTTTGTTTTTAAATATTTATTCGTCATTAAAGCGGTAATCGGATACGCAACCCTAAATAACTTATCAAGATAACTCAATTTAACGGAACTATTGCTGAATACCGACCGACTTATAACACATTGCCAAAACGCACCGATAGCGCGATCTAGGATTTGTGCACAGTAGCGCCATCTAGTGGTAAACACAACAAATTTCAAACTTTACTCGATTTGAGTATTCAAGTGCGACGGCGCGATGGCTTATTTCATGTATAAGTTTGGTGTTTCTATACCGATTTCTATGATTTTTTTTTTATTGAATAGGTAATAATGTAACTTTTTTAAATTTGGGATGACTGAGAGTCTTATAAACGTAAGAGTAAACAAATATAATCAGAATGCTCCGAACCGCTAAGCTATCAGGAGTTACACGTGTTATTGTGAGTCAACCATAAAAGATAGACATATGCTGATGCGGAATATTTTTTAGACAATTTAATGTAGAATATTTCCGTCATACATGATTTCTATGTAACTTTAACCATTAAGGCTGCAAACGCGACGGAAGCTTAAAAAACGGAGTAACTTCTCCCGCTTTCCCGACATTTCTCTTCACTACTCAGCTCCTATTGATTGTAGCGTGGTGAAAAGTATCCTATAACCTGCCCAGAAGTATGAAGAATAATTGTACCAAGTTTCGTTAAAATCCGTCGAGTAGTTTTTGTTTCTATAAGGAACATACAGACAGACAGACAGACAGACAGACAAAAATTTTACTGATTGCATTTTTGGCATCAGTATCGATCACTAATCACCCCCTGATAGTTTTTTTTTAAATATATTTCATGTACAGAATTGACCTCTCTACAGTTTTATTATAAGTATAGATTAGATACGGAACACTAACAAATATGTATCCTGATCTGGTTCACATACATACATAGTTTGAAACTGGATGACCGTGTGAGAAATGCTTAATGAATGAATCTACTAAATTCCGCTCATAGTTACCTACATTACATGCGAGTTTTTGTTGATGTATTAGGATAAAAAAGGTATCTTACACATATTTGTTGAATTATTTACCTGAGCAAACTTCTTCATGTAGCCTTGGACAGCCCGCGCGGCGCAGTATGCGTCATTGGTGCAGTTCGGGTATGCTGGAAAACAGAAAAAAAAATCTACTATGTCATGAATTTGACTGTTGGAGGTTGTACAGAACAGTACCCCAAGTACGAGTTTGTGCACACACGGATCGTAGAGACGCAATGGCCGAGCGCCACCGATTTTGTATGGAAATCCATGCTTCTCCGAGACCGGATGTAAACGACTAGACCACCATTTAAAAAACAACAATATACTTTTTCTAATATCGTGTGAAATCCTTGAAGATTATTATATGTAAATAATCTCAATCAAGGTCAGGATCGACATTTTTGAGATAAGCAAATCTAGTTTATTTTCCGGCACACCAAAGAAATTCATTGGAATTTGACCTTGTAATGAAGCATAATTTACAGACCTCTAGTATGACAAACAAACATACCTACAGTCGAATTCGAAACTCCATTTTGAAGACTGTTCATATGAACTAGATTGCTGATAGAATACTTGTATAATGTTTTGTCAATAAATACATAGTAACACCCAGACACAGAACAAAAATTTATGTTAATTACACAAACATAGCTTTGCGTGGGAATTGAACCCACGACTCACAGCATGGAAGGCAGAACTACTACCAACTGAGTTGTGGCGCCCATCTTAAATGATTTTTGTGACTTTACCGAATAAAGTGCACCCATCAAGTAAGACGATTCTCGGATGAATGATCTCTATAATTAAATTGACACCGCACTGGAACTTCAGTACTTAATTTAGTTTAATAGTAATTCTTTGTAAGAAGGATCATATAAAAAAACGGTAGGAACCAGGCCGTAAGTTTCTTGCCCGTTCTTCTAGGCTCTGGTCGTGTGGAACTGGCACCTAGAATCACCTAGTAGGTATGTAAGACGATTCTAAATGATCCTTGTGATTTTACTGAATAAAGTAGTTTTGACTTTGACATTTTACTGAATAAAGTTTAATAGGTTTATCCTTAAAATCTTACCGTCAGGCGAATCAGGTGATTGACCCTCAAGGGTAGGTTTTCCAGCATCCGCCCAGTACGCCCAGGTGATGCGGAACAGGCCGCAGTGATCTCCCTCGCACTTCAGACCTTGCTTGCAGCCGGAGACAGCCTGGCATATGCAGCCTAGGCATACCTCTGTGACTGGAGCTGGTAAGGATTTCACCGCCTGGATTTCAGCTGAAAAAAATGTTTTTTATTGTTTTTAATCGGTTTTGTTATGAATTGATAGTAGGTTATATCTAGGGCCTAGATATACGGTTTGCCTAGATTCTAGGCAAACCGTCGCGTCGTCGGCCGAATCACATAACAGTAAGATTTTAGCGTTTATTTATTA
Source organism: Ecliptopera silaceata (assembly GCA_932527185.1). Taxonomy (NCBI): domain Eukaryota; kingdom Metazoa; phylum Arthropoda; class Insecta; order Lepidoptera; family Geometridae; genus Ecliptopera; species Ecliptopera silaceata. The sequence goes on along the minus strand of OW052207.1, from coordinate 7,973,331 downwards.
ATGTAATTGGGGGATGATCATACCAGCATGCCCATGTAACCCAGCATGTGTCCTCTGATGGTGCTAAACTAGCTCGGAAACCGAATGGTTGTTATTGAATACATTATATTATATTAGAAAAATACGGCAAAGACTTCAAAAGCGTAATCCCAAGAGCGCGCGTTTATGTCTTTTGTTAAAAAAATATCTGTAAAAATATTGCATTTTTAATTGAATTTATCACTATGCGTATTACTTAGTTGTTTTTATTATTAATATTAAATTGCTGCATCAATCTATGAGCGAGTTTTTTTTTAATTAATTAAACAGTTTTTGCTTTTTTAATTGAATTTATCACTATGCTAATGCGTATTACTTAGTTATTTTTATTTATTAGTATTTAATGACTGCATCAATCTATAACCACTTCAGGTTTGGTGATAACGGAATCTGTTTTGTGGTCAATCTAATTAACGGTCCGATTAATAACCAATTTATTTTTAACGGATGTTCTTAATGGACACCACGTAGCTTTTAAAACTCTTCCATTGATTGCTTCCATAGTGCCCACTTCGTTGGGCATAATTCGACCGTTTTTTCTCCGATTCACTTTGTAAAACGGATTACCACGTAAATTTATATTAATTATTTTTCGGTTTTTTATATAACATGACACTCAGCAATAATGTGGCTTTCTATTGGTAAAATAATTTTAAAAATCGGTTCAGTAGATCCCGAGTGTGTTTGTTAAATTGTAAGGGGTGATCCCTTAAAATTTAACAAACACACAAACTTTACTTCTTTATAATATTAGTATAGATAGGACAAAATTAATTATATAACATGTTTGAATTGATTTCTCAATTATCATTTTCGTAGATACTTAAAGAACCGGAAAAGTTACTTAGACCTAATATCGGTTTATTTCACTACAATAAACCTTAGTACTAAATAGCTTAAATAAATTATAAGTTATTTATTAAAATTCAGTAACGCAACTATAAGATATTTATTTAAATGTGTGGCTGTATGTAAATAATACCGCAGAATGACCTAAAGCGGTTGCATGCTGGAGGTCAAGGTACTATGGTCTGTTCTTCTGCAAGGTGAAACCACACCTCATATAATATATGTAGGTACCTACCAACATAAGAAGATCCACGTACTAGTTCAGCTCTACGTAAGAGCTCATGAAAAAATACTCTACATTTTGTACACAAGACACATGGAATCAAATAGGTTCCTATGTTTTTTTAAAGCAAAAACTACATATAAAAAAAAATCTCGAAAAATTTGAAAATTTAGGAACATCGTAATCGTTAAGATAGGACAATACATCTTTTTCAGATTTATATACTTAGTAGTTTTAAAATGCGTGTTGTACTCTTCGCTCATATGTCAATAATAAGTGATGGCAATAGGTACCTTTAGTGATCTTAGCGAAGCTCTGAACTACGTTTATTGATAAGAAAAACAAGTCTGACAGATGACTGTAGTTCCCCTCCAGATGTCACTAGCTCTTAGTCTAAGTTATATTCGATTTGATTCTCGAAAAGTGACACAATTTTAATTGAGAAAATGTAATTTCGATTTACTATTCGTAAAGTTTTCTTCTTCATAAGAAAAACTAAGAATGACTAATGAAATATAAATATAAGAGTTGTTTTTTTTTGCATTTTCTTCGGTTAAAAAACAGGTTTTATGACACCGACTGCACTTTGGTTTATAATGAAATCTATAATTAGTTTCATAGTAGGTAAATATAATCTTAGTTAGTATACATGGTTTTATTTATTTATGGTTTTATAAACAGAATTCTGATTGCTAATATAAATGCAAAATAAAGGATGTTAGAATGAATTAAATCTCGGAAAGCGATCTCTATCATATCCGTGATCTTTGTTGGGTTTTTTACATGAGCGTGTACATAGCAATAATTACAAGCAAGTTTTTTTATTAGAAACAAGCGGCCCGTCCCGGCTTCGCACGGGATATTTTCCCGCTTTCCCGCTTTTTTGTTGAAATATTTCCAGAACTTTCTTTGCTATAAACCTCACGGAGCCGGAGACCTTTCCAACGAATGCAAAACCGTGGAAATCGGTTTGTGCGTTCTGGAGTTATATCGTTAGGAAGGAAAACCCGACTTATTTTTATATAGTAGATAAAATTATTAAGAAATTACAGGTACCAAGATACTTTATTTTTATCAACTTTAAAAGAGCTGTCTTGGTCTTTCTTTATATTTTTATTGAACATAATAAACTTTCATAATATAAAAAAAATAATGGCTGATTTACACGTATCAAGTTGTCTAGAAATTTACTACATTTTAACTTTATTTTAAGTGACTTAATCCGTGTAAACAGTGAATTTAGTAAGAAGTTGCAAGTTAAAAATTAGTTGCAACTAAACAAGGTAGAATAGAATTTTGTCTATTTTTCGGTTTAGTTGGTGGGCGTGGCTAATCACTTGACACGTTTGGACAGGCAACATTTAGTTAAATTTAAGTGAAAAGCTTGATGCACTGTTGATGTTGGTCGTCCGCTAGGGGTGTATTTGTTCTGTGGTCGTCCATCTTGAGCGAATAAATGAGTTTAACTAGTTATTTAGTATTTTTACGTGTAAACGGTTACTTAAAAATAAGTCGCTTGAAATTTAGTTACAATTTAGTTAAGACTTGGCAACTTAATACGTGTAAATCAGCCTTAAGACACAGGAAGCCTATTTATTTAGTTACCACAGACTTTTCCACCAAAGTTATTTAAAAATGTCTTATTTGACATTTTTTTATATGACATTTCATTCTGATCTTCATTTGTTTTATTCATTATAAAATATACACTGCTCATATTCCGTAATGCTTCGGCTACATTAGCGGGCGAATATTCGTATCGTGTTGGCGCGACAAAAACATCGTGTTCGGGTATAGGCGATCTTCTTGTCTAAATACTACGCGATGACACGATGTACCCGGCCACATACATCGCGTTAACACGAATATTCGCAGTAGCCCGCTAATGTGGCCCCAGCATAAGCATTACGCGGAAGTTTATGAATGAATTAATGTTCTTTGTTTATTAATAAATCTATGATCTATTATGCGAGTATTTTTATCTTTCGTAGTCATCAGATATCTACAAAACGACGTGGATCATTGTTATGTTCCAATGTACATAGCTGATCTATTAAATTAATTAATTAAACATAACACAATCGTCATTACTCAGACCTCTATGAAATGGATAGGCTGTTGATGTTGAAAGACTTAGATTATAAGATCTTTGTATACATTTTTACAATAATAAATGAATCTTATTCTGTTTTTACGTTTTTGACAATTGTATTATTGAACAAATATCATCAACGGTCTATACATAGCTCAACTGTTTCTTATGTATTTTGTATGACTATGTACATTTTGTAAATACTGTAATAGTCGTAAGTTTGTTTGTGAATATATAAATAAAGTTTGTATTTTAAAAATATCATCAAGATTCCTTTTTGCATTTCGCGGTAGCCATCTTAGCTCGATGTTCTCTGTTCTTACAAGACCTAGAACTTGAGACATGTTGTCAAACTAGTCCTGCGTCTAAAGGGCCTTAATATTGCAGACGAGGACTATAAAGACCGGTCCTCATCCGGATATCTGTCAGACAGAACAGCTAAAATACGAGGATTTCGGTGAACGTTGAGACTATGAATAATAATGATGATATTTTTTTGCAATTTTCGTTCATTTTGTTTTAAGTAAGTATATTTTACAACCGTTAAAAAAAAAAAAATAGTAAGTAAATACCTAATAACTACTATACTTAATTATTTTTTTGTTTTAATCTAATATTTTTTTTTAACATTTGTTTTATAATAAAAAATAAAACTGTTTTGAACATCAATTAACAAACATTAATATCTCAATAGCTTTAAACGCGAAGGCATAACAATAAGGCGTAACTACCTATGCAAAGTATCTCAAAATCAAAATATTCATGACACCTACCATCATAATTATAATATAGTTATTTTCCAATTAACTTCTCATTAGTACAAATCAATTAAGTCTTGTTATGACTATATTTATGATTTATTTACATAATATGCGGAAGAATACTACAATGTTTGTATAATTCTTCAATGTTATAAAAAATCATCGTTCTATTTTAAAATCCAAAAATAAATGTCTAAAAAAGTTTTTATGCACAATGCATACAAACTTTTTCTTCAAACCTTCCCTTCTAAGTTATTTGAATTTGATTTGCTTATTGTTCCCTACATAACGTGGCTTCTTAGACTAATTTCTTTTAAAACTTTAATTTTTTTTTCTTTCATAAGATCCCTATTTAATTCTGCTGACAATAATAAACACAACAAAATAAAAGTGAAATCGGTCCAGCCGTTCACGCGTGATGGCGGGAAATAGGGATTACTTTTTATATTTAAAGATCCTATCTTATAAAAAGTTAACGTTGACATTATGTCACCATTACGTATGGTAATCAAGACATCAAGTCTGCGCTAACTTTTTATAAGATAGATCGTATGGATCTACTTGTCTAGCGATGACAGAAGAATTACTGGTTTTTACCTGACAGTTATTCGTATTAGGCACTATCAACTTAAAAAAAGAAGATAAACGTAAGCCAAGATCTACCTAGATACTTGTTTCGCTGGCAATAAGAAATAATTCATGCCCGTTTACACTATAAATAAGTCACATAACATGATTTGTGTCTCACGATCTAAAACGTAATTTTCGCATTATAGTATAGTAATAGAGTAATTTTATTTAATGGTAAGATAAATAAGTAACGTTGCATCCGTTTAGTAATGACTAAAATTTGCATGAAGTACCTACTTAGTATTTGAGTTCAATATTTCAAGTGTGGAGAAAAAATGTACTTTAATCCCTTGTAAAAAACAATAGTCTATAATTATTATTCTGTTATATTACTGTAACTAAGAATTCATTGATTTAGGAGGTAGGCGAGACTACTACACAGTTATTTTTATTTTTGTAGTTTCATTGTAAGAAAAATAAAGGGGGCAGTGTACAGAGCTTTCAATAAAAAAAACGATGCGGAGCTAGAAAAAAAGATTAACATTTTACATAGAATCATGAAAAAATGTTTAACTATAAAAAATATTCGTATAATCTAATCTATTTGTTTTTAATCTATTTCGTCTCCCCAAATTCCTCCAATTCTTCCCTTTCTTTTGCTTCTTCCCATCATCTCTTTTCAAATAAATAATGCTGGACATCCACTTATCATCGTCTAGCCCCAAACTAAGCAGAGCTTGTGTTATGGGTACTAGAAGACTGACATACTTAATACGATTCATTACATAGATAGATATTTTTATTATACATATAAAATACCCAGAACACCCGTCTTAAATAGTCTAAATCATTAAATAAAAAATACAATCCAAGTTTTGAAATTTTGTTTCGTATTCAGCGCATTCAATTAAGTTCTGTATCTTGACTCTGTATGAACAAACTATTATCAATTACATATATTACATAGATGCTGTACTGTACTTTATGTTATTGTACCGTTAAGGCTATTTCATTGTTTGTGTATCTTGTTAATCAGTAGGATGACTGTGTCATCGCCCTTGACATTTAAAGAGCATGTCCTGTGTACATATACTACACATACACATATGCAGTTAGGTATGTATGATGCACTAAAATGTGATTCATGACGCGGACGTGAAAAAAAAAGTAATGTTTCAATGACATTACTTTTTTTATCGAGACTTTTAAATAAAATTGTTTTTTTTAAGTTTAACGTAAGAATATCGGTAACTGTAATATTTTCTCTGCGTAATTTGGTACAAACTAAGCAAATAAAAGCTTATTTTTCTTAAAAAAAATACTCTACCTCATAGTGGTGACTATAAGGTAGAGTATTTTTCGCTAGAAATCATGTTTTTCTCTACGTCTTTTTTATTAAAAAGATTTATTTTTTGGCATTTCGTGTCTACAACGTAAACCTTTTTTTGACCTGATTTAGAAACATGATTTAAATAAATAAAAAGTATACTAACAGACATCAGCAGCGCACACTGCAAACAGCAGGAAGATAGCACAGAGGTGTAAAACAGACGCCATTGTTACGAAAATAAATTAAAAATGAACAAAAAACCGTCGTCTTCACTCGCGCACCGCACTCGACTGACATTGAACAAGGCCTTATACTCGCTTATATGCGGAACCTGAATCAGAGGGTTCCGCGAATATTTTATTTGATGTTGTGTATTGGGCGATGGGCAATTATACTGAGGTTTTATGTCATTATCGATACGGGGTCTGTGGTTTTGTATTAAACTAGCTAATATGGCGGATTTTCCTGTTTGATTGGTCATGAAATTAAGAAAGGTACCTACCTACTAAACCTAGTTAGGATATGTTTGAAGGTACTAAACATAGTTAGGATATGTTTGAAGGTACTGAACCTAGTTAGGGTATGTTTTAGTCATTTAGACTAAAATATTGTATCCTTACTTGTTACTCTTATTATTTTTATTTCATAAAATGTGTACTTATGACTATGTTTCCTAAACCTGCGTTTTTAGGAGTAGCGAGTTCAAATACAATGTATACAAATAATATGTTTAAAAACTAATGTTTGTATCTCATATTATGAGATAGTAAAAAAAAATAATAATAGATAATATAATAATATGCAAAGACAAATCAAATCACACATCACACTCCAGTCCCAAACTAAGCAAAGCTTGTATATGAAACAAAACATTTGTAGATTTTACTAAAATTATAAAAATGGTAACCAAACTTTTTGATATTCAATATCATCTCATCTTAGTGCTACCTATGTGTTTTTTTATCGTAATAAAGTCATCGTTTTACGATATGCCCATGTTAACGAGCTCTTAATCTAGTCAATTTTATTTTATTGTCAATACTAACTTAGCAAATTTAGTGATATTGCAGTTTATACCTATTTGAGTTTCAATTAAAATTGATGTATTTTGTACTGAGTATTATAAATTTCATTTTTGTTTGTTTGTTCGTGTTCTAGTGGCAGGATTATACCTAACGGGATGTCATTTTATAGCCCCAAATAAAATACCTCCTTAGGTAAGTATATAAATCTTATCCAAAAAATCCTGTTTAATGCCTGTTTTAAGTCCTACAAAATTTTATGACTGTTTTATACAGTTAGATAAAATAAAATGTAAAAAGTTTCTCAACCTAGAATCTTCAATAGATACTTATAGGTACCTAATTTTCCTAGTTTCGAGCCAAAGTTATATTACTTATCTAGTAGGTATGTTAACAATAAAGAATAAAAAAAAAGTTTAAAGCTAAGTAGGTAGATATCTGTATCTACTTTTCATATTGATATAAGGAGCAACTTTTACCAATTTCCGGCAATTTGAGGCGCGTGCGTTGATGTCTTTTGTATGCGGAAATCGTTTCATCTTTTTATTACTGAATGTCACGCAGAAAATATGTATGTTTTTGAGTTTAGGCCACTGCGTAATTCTTCCATTATCTAATAATGAAATCAAGAGCATGAGATTCATGCGAATTTGCCATGGCAAATTTCAAAACACCACATCATGATGTGGTGTTTGGACTTACCTTTAACAGCTCCTTTTGGTTTTCTTGAATTATTTGACTTGGTAACAATCCATAAGCGAACAGTGCCTGCGTTGTAAAAGTTTACTCGATTTGTACTTTATTTTTCTCTATCAAATATATACTTAATTGCTAATCAAATATTATACTATACGTATTTGCCTAGGTACTTAAAAGACAAGATAGCAAATTTTGTTTTTTTGCAACAAATGATCAAACCATTCTAAAAATGCACGCCCCACTTTCATCTCTATAATGGCTGGATCTGTTAGCCAGCTAGTGCAACCCACCATACAATGCGTACCGCACGGCACGATTATGGGCAGTTGACATGTCTGCGCAGCGCGTAGCTAAGTCCATGTTTATAGTGAAGTTATAGAGACGCAATAAATATTTCCTCTCTCATGTGGAAATCTCAAGGCTTTGTGGAGGGGCGTGCGTTTTTAGAGAGGTTTATGTAATGGTAATGTAGGCAAGCATGGTGGATTGCAGTAATCGCAGGTATGACACAATCGACCAAATATTTTTATTTAATGTGGCAGCACTCTTTGCAATTGTCATGTGATGACGTGCACTACTATCAATCACAATCAATCAGTGCGTTTTCGTTTGAGCCAACATGTCAAAGTTTTAATTTAGTCTAGTTATGTCAAAATACAGGCTTTTGATTGGCTGCAAGACACTTACATTTCATTTTCAACCAATCTCTAGAGTTTATTAATACGTAAGCTTGGCTAATGAAATCAAACCTATCTATGAGAAATTTGAGAAAATAAAAGTGTGAAGCGAGGTCGAATAATTTTTGTAGATTTTGTTGTAATTTGTAAATGAATGAAGTGCTTTAATTATTTATGAAAGGAAGTCACACAACGCAGGTATCTATTAAAACACTACTTAATTGGTGAAACCTTACAGATTTCGAGTTTGAAATTGCTGTGTCAGTGTGGCAAATGTAATCTAATATTTTCGTTACTTAATTATTTATAGAAAGCCTTGAGTAGCAACGACAGGGAAACAATTAATATAATTAAAGCTATCGACACCATATAACGCTTTTACCTAATGTCTATGGGTAAGGTATACTATGAATTTTCACGCATCACAATCACAGAAGAAGCAAATTATTACAGTTCTTTACAGTAGTAGTACGGTAATAGGAAGCCTTATATTTACCCAAACATAACCTTGTGATTGATAAGATTAAGTGTGGGTATTTTACACGAATGTATAATCAAACTACAAATATTAAAATATTGTTTGGGACTAGAGTGTGATGTGTGAAGTGTCCCAGAATATATTTTCTTTATTCTTGGCTGTTACCTGTTAGTTTGTTGGCCAAATCTTACAATCAGTTGACCTGTAAGTGATAAATCTAGGTCAGGACCTGCTTGCAATTTAGTATCTATAGCTTGTCATTGAAACTGAAAACTACAGTAAGATTTTGTAGTCTAGCAAAGAATTATGTGCACACTTTGCTTTTACAGCTTAAATTATCAAATAAAATAACTCTTGTTTGCTGGATTAGCTTAGAATAACCCTCAGTTATTATATTTTAACTTCTTTATGAATTGTATTACCGCACTATTAAATTCTTATAATAAAGTGTACCTGTCGAAGTAAGCACATGATTATATGTTAACCTATACTGTGTATTGTACCCTGACCTCACCCTAACCAACCAGACTCTAATTTATTTTATTTATTCAAATAAATACTTAAATATAAATACTAAAAAACAAATACTTTGATATTTATATATTTTAACATGTATCTGTATGTTCCAGGAACAATGCGTTTACTAATAATACCTCTGGCGTTACTGCTTTGTGCAGCCGTCTCACAAGGGTTTGAAGACAACACTTTGGAAGATGATGACTTTGCAGAGTTTGAGCAGTTTGATGCTGATGATGATGCAACGGTTGCTGGTATGTAACTATTTATTTAAAACTATTTATTTAGTAGCACAAATATTTACATAAAAGGGTGAGAAGAGCCGAAGACCGGGCTCAGTGGAGCTTCTTGCAAGAGACATGGTTGTGTGTATAATGTAATGATATAGGTTGATGATGATGATGAAACATAAAAGAACCATTAACCACTTAGTCGTATAAATTCTCTTGACTCTGTCTTGTAAACAGTCAGAATATCATTCAAATATTCATTACCTACATTGAATCAAAAACTAATTTGACTGCTAAGTAATTTTCACATAGATTGATAGATATTTTAGCATTTGATTTCACTATTAAAATTAAATTTCATTTACCAACCGGTAAACAAATAATTTTCTGATGCAGGAAAATCATGAATTAACAAAATGTAAATTATAATTAAATTATTTAAATTATAGCGTTGTTGAACTTTACACTCCTGTATTGTACACTAAAACATGGTAAAAACTTATTATACAATGTACATACTTTGAAACTAAAAAAAAGATTCTTTAGCAGCAATTTACATTTAAAGCTATTATATTATTTGTACTAAATAGATCTTAGTTTTCTTTATAAACGGGATAATAATATGATGATTACCATGATTTGTGAGTTGGATTATTTCCCGATATTTCGGCACAGTTGCATGCGCTAATATAGGGAAATAATCAAACTCTCTCTCCTGTAGTAAATATCTCGTTTATAAAGAAAACTATGTTCAAAACCGTGATAGTTTCAAATATTAGATACATACTTATTATATCACCTCTTTTCAGATTTCAGTGAAGAAGTAAAAGTACCAGTTAAATCAAAACCAGTATATAAAGAAGCATCAGAAACCAATGTTGAGACTGAGGATGATATCATAGTAGAGGTCAGTAAAAATGCAGTTAAGATTCACTTGTTTGCCGAAGAACCGACAACCGTTGGAGCAAACGGATACTGAAGTGGAGACCGCGTTTAGGCATCCTGTAGTGAAGGACGCCCTCTGGCGATCTGGAGCGACGATACAAGGAGTGTAGCTGGCAAACACAACATGAGAAGAGATAACGACCGGGCTCAGTGGCGTGTCTTGGGAGAGACCTACATCCAGCAGTGGACTGATATAGGTTGATGATGATGATGATGATGAAGATTCACTTTGGAACTGTCAGCATTACTATTCTGTGCAGCAATAAATAAATATTTATAGTTAATTCACACTCTAGTCTCAAACTAATGCATTAGACACAATAGCTTGAGACTAAATATTCCTACAATAAAAAGGATTAAATAATAAAAAAAAAATTAATGATGTTTCAAAATAAGTTTCTCCAGATTAATTTGGCTGTTTGTTTCAGGATGATGAAGATAATGAATTTGAGCACTTCCAAGATCCTGAAGAGTTTGAAGGTTTCCAGGACAGTTCTCCGCGCTCTTCTGAGCAGCCAAAAATTACTATTTCTAAGGTATGGTACAATGTAAATCAATTAATTAGTTTTATTAGTACTGAAGTTTCGCATTGAAACTTCAGTACTTAATTTCGTTTAATTGTAATTCTTTGTAAGAAGGATCATATAAAAAAACGGCAGGAACCAGGCCGTAAGTTTCTTGCCCGTTCTTCTAGGCTCTGGTCGCGTGGAACTGGCACCTAGAATCACCTAGTATGTAAGATGATTCATGATCCTTGTGATTTTAAGAAATATTTGAATGATTGATTGATTGATTAAACTATTTGGGATCACAAGTCATGCTCATATCATGATACTTTGCATTGGAGCCTGCATCACTGTTCTCTGTCTCTTTTTGTCTGTCTGTCCAACGGCGGATCCAGGGAGGGGTCATGGGGGTCATGACCACACTATGTGACCCCCCTGGCGCCAAAGCTGGATCCGCCCTTGTGTCTGTCCATCTGTCTAGTTGTCTGTCGTAAAAAAAGCAATTAAACATTCTTGTTCAATACCACAATTTAGTAATGTAATACATCATTTTGAGGCATATATAGTGTGGATGATTGTATTATTTAATTTCCCAGGTTCCTATAATGATACGGCCCCGTTGGGACGCGTATTGGCTCGAAGGCATGCTGTGTTGTTTGCTGGCGTCCTACGCGTTGGCGTATGCGATCGGTCGCGCGAAAAACACCTCTATTGCCACCAACTTCTTGAAACTACACAAGCCACTACTAGAGGATAACTTTACGTTAGTTGGTAAGTACACATTGAAATTAGCCTCTTGTCAAACTTTATGATTATGACACGTGTCACAGCACAGATAGTATTAATAGTTCTAACAATCGTCCCTCTCTGCTTTGAAGGAAGTTTCTCTTTTTTTAATCTATCAGGTCTATATCTATTGGTTAAAGGAATTTCTAAATAATTTCAGTAGATCTAAGAATAACTCCCCTTTAATCCCACTTAATTTTTATATGTTTACTTATATTTATTTATTATATAAATAATAATAAATTAATATTCAGCAAGATTTCACACATCACACTCTTCCAAATCAAGCAAAGCTTGTTTAAATACTAGAGATCTGATGGAATACTTTTTTTTAAGAATACTTATTATTATAATTAGATAAGTTTTTGTCAAAACCTACATAGAATTAATAGTAACACAGATGATCTCCTTGATCTAATTTATTTTTCTCAGGTGAGTCCGGTTCAGACATAGTATTGAACAATGATGAGAACGGTTGGCATCGAGAAGCAGAGCATTGCTTTACTATGTGGTGCAGCGGCCGGCAATGTTGTGAGGGCATGTTACTCACTTTAAAACTTATCAAGGTATATTTACTATTAACATAACATTTTTCAATCATTCCATATACTTAGATTTCTTTTACCATGATTTGTGAGTATTTTCAAGTAAACTATGTGTGTAACTGATATTTTTTTACGTACCTCTGTTAGGCACGTATTTATTATTATTATAGTTCGGTAGGACTGGGAGTTACTTTATTCAAAGATGCCGAGATATAGATTTTGCACTTTATTTATGTATTCCCTTTGCGACACATTCGCTCCGATCGCCAGAGGGCTTAGTCCGAGCCTGCAATTTAAAACTCCCTACTCTCGAGCCGAGAGTCGTCTCTCGGATGTCCTTATTTTTTTGTAAGAAGTAGAGAGAGAGATCCGAGAGACGACTCTCGACTCGAGAGTAGGGAGTTTTAAAATGCAAGCTCGGATTAAGCCCTCAGTGCGCAGTAACTGACGATACGACGTGCATTCTTCTCTCTTGCACATCAAAATGCTGACACAATCAAATGAATATGCTCACACATTCATACCTAAATGTCCCTACACTTTGAAACATTATATTTTTTCACATTTGTTGCCATTTGATACATATACAGGCTGATTATTTGAGAAAGGTGGTGATGGTCAAGTTTGAAACCACAAAAAACATCCCTTGAAACAAAACACAGTCACTTCATGCATCACTCTTTAGTCCTACTACTAGATTGCTGATTGTGAAACTAAAGAACAATTTATTGTAATACACTTTTAATGAGGTCGAAGACAAGACTCTTAAGGCCTGCGCAGACCGGGACGGCATGGCAAGGGATTTTAAAGTTTTACTAATGGACATTCAACCGTACTGTTACAGAAATACGACATAAATTGCTATGTTTTAAAATGATGCCGTTCCGTTCACGTTCAATGCCACGGCATCATTTTAAAGCATATCAATTTACGTCGTATTTCTGTAACAGTACGGTTGAATGTTCATTAGTAAAAATTAAAATCCCTAGCCATACCGTCCCGGTCTGCGCAGGCCCTTACTCTTCCAATTTGGCTATCATCGCCCTTTTCAAAAACCTTGTATGTCACTAGTAACCATTTTAAATTGTTCTTTGTTTGTAGCGACAAGATCTAGTCCACGTGATTCTCGGCGCGGTCCGTCCGTCGACAGACACGTTGCTAATCCGAGTGGAGCTCGGCAAAGACGACGGCGATCCTTTCGTGTTGTGTGTGGCGCAGAAGAAACATGCTACAAGACTCGCTAAGGAAATGCATGACCTTGTAAGTATTTTGGCAACCAGACAAAATGTAGGCGTTACATCGTAGGCCGCATCATCATTTAACATCAGATGTGATTGCGGCCAAGCGTTTGCCTATAATGCATAAAAAAAAAATGTCCCGTAATCTGAGTTTTACTCGAAAATTAAAACGTTGAAACATCGTTTTGCCTCCCGAAATATCGTTTCGCTTTAAGAAAAAAGAAATTTAGTTGTTCGAAAACATTATGATTCCCACAGAGTATTCAAAAAATGAGAAAGAGACAGAATCAAATGAAGATTTTCAATTGAAATAAATATTTATTTACTTACATCATGACTTACATACATGTATGATATAAAACATTTAAAAATAAGTGTAAAAAGGCTGCCACTCGACAATGTAGGCTAGAATAAAAAAAAAGTGATGTTTGGCTTGCTCAGTAATTGTTATATCGGGTGTGTTTCAGAGCGTGTTCTGTCCGGAGAAGCGTCCGGGCACGTCGCACGGGCTGCCGGCCGCGCTGAGCGTGCTGTCGGAGTGCGCGGAGGCGGCGGCCGGCGTGCTGGACGCGCGCGCGTGCGCCGCGCTCGCGCAGCTGCACGCGCGCCTGCACTACATACACGTGTCCGACAGATACGCCGGCCTCAAGCAACTCGAGTTAGTATACATGATATACACATATACACATACACACGGGGGTCACGCAACTCGAGTTAGTATACCTCGTCTACACGCATAATGGACCACCTTAGCGTCTAACGGGAAGAAAGAAACGGGAGTCCCAACACAAATACAAATATTTCATCTATACGCGGTCGTCACGCTCAAGCAACTTGAGTTAGTATACCTCATCTATACGCGGTCGTCACGCAACTCGAGTTAGTATACCTGATCTCTACGCGATCGATCGCCACGCAACTCGAGTTAGTATACCTCATCTAGACAAGGGTGTCACGCAACTCGAGTTAGTATACCTGCTCAATACAAGGGTGTCAAGCAACTCGAGTTAGTATACCTGTACCCCAAGTATGAGTTTGTGTACACACGGATCCAAGCAGCACCCCTAGCAGATTTCTTGAGAAGCTTGGATTTCCATACAAAATCGGTGGCGCTCGGCGATTGCGTCTCAAATCCTGTGTGCACAAACTCTTACTTGGGGTACTGATATAAACGCTATCAAGCAACAAAAAAAAAACAAAATCAATAATAGTTTATTCAGTAAAATCACAAGGATCATTTAGAATCGTCGAATCTAAGAACGGATGTGATCCTTCTTACAAAGAATTATTATATTACAATTAAATTAAATACTGAATTTGCAAAATATAATGTTTACAGAGAGACAGCGGCGACGAAACCGCCCGACACCGAGAAGGTGATGCTGGTTAGTTTCGCGCTCGGGCCCGACGGCGGGGAAGACGAAGTGCGGCCGCTGTTAATGCTCGTCTTCTATCTACTCGACAAGATCAAACGCATGCGGCTCAGCAAGGAGGTAACACATTTTAATATGTTATAACGAAATTGCCGATGTGGGGAGTGGGCGGGAATTGTTAGCCGGATGCCAGTTGAGAAGTGGGCAAAAGTCTTCACCCCAGAATTAGTAGGATTTATAATAAGTAGGATTAGTATGAGAGATAGTAGGATTTACATAAGTTTTAAGTTTTATTTATTATTTCGTTACAATGACATGTTGTATCAAATCTTATGCTAAGTAATTCTAACATAATTATAACTAGCTAGTAGCTAAAAAAAACAAAAACAAAATTAAGTGTAAATAAGAAGGTAGATGATAAACTAATAGGTTGCGAAGAGTACGCTAACTCCCACCCTAGGCGAACCTGTGTTGTGGGTAGCTAGCCTCTTTCGTCCATTAAAGGCCATCAAGACATTAACCACCTATCTTATAAAAAGTTAGCGTTGATTTTATGTAACGATTACGTATGGTAATCAATACTTCAAGTCTGCGCTAACTTTTTATAAGGTAGACCGTAACACTATAAAATTTGCAGGCACTAGTGAAATGTGAGAAGCGGCGACAGAAAGTGGCGGAGGCGTGGCTTCGCGGGGCGCACGCGGCGCGCCAGGAGCAAGCTGCAGCCAGGAGGGAGGAGAAACGGAAGCAGGAGAAGGAACGCATCCTCGCGGTAAGACTCAACACCTGTAGGTCTACCATGAGTTTTTACTATACTATATTTACTATACTCGCTAGCGTCTGTAGTTAAAAAAATGTATGAAGATTTGTACAGCGCCTCTAGCGGATAGTTGGGTACTAAAATTCGTAATACTAATTTTTACGTAACTACTGTAGTAAAGTCAGGCGATTTTACTGTGACATCTCATGGTAGATACACAGAGGGCACGAATAAATGTAACATATAGTACACAGCGCGGCTGCAACGTTCCACTGTAAAGCTGATGTTGATGCGCATGTATAAGGGCTATATTTCACCGGGACGCCATGGCGGCGCAACCAGTCGCTTACACCAACAAAATGTACGTGTGGTTGCGCAACCAAACGGACACTAGGTGAGTAACTCTCTATAGAGCTGTATACATTTTGTTGGTGTCGGCGACTGGTTGCGCCGCCATGGCGTCCCGGTGAAATATAGCCCTTAATGTTGCGATTTTGCTCGTGCAGTCGCCTATTGGCTATGTCCGACCGGGCATTCGGCTATTTGAATACAAGGTTTGGAAGGCGGAAAGATCGAATATCATACTAAATAAAATAAATTGTATTTTTATATTCATAGACATTTTTCACACACCCATGTCTTGGAGTGATATCTTAGAAAATGTTGCGATTTTGCTCGTGCAGTCGCCTATTGGCTATGTCCGACCGGGTATTCGGCTATTTGAATCCAAGGTTTGGAAGGCGGAAAGATCGAATATCATACTAAATAAAATAAATTGTATTTTTATATTCATAGACATTTTTCACACACCCATGTCTTGGAGTGATATCTTAGAAAATGTTGCGATTTTGCTCGTGCAGTCGCCTATTGGCTATGTCCGACCGGGTATTCGGCTATTTGAATCCAAGGTTTGGAAGGCGGAAAGATCGAATATCATACTAAATAAAATAAATTGTATTTTTATATTCATAGACATTTTTCACACACCCATGTCTTGGAGTGATATCTTAGAAAATGTTGCGATTTTGCTCGTGCAGTCGCCTATTGGCTATGTCCGACCGGGTATTCGGCTATTTGAATCCAAGGTTTGGAAGGCGGAAAGATCAAATATCATACTAAATAAAAAAAATTGTATTTTTATATTCATAGACATTTTTCACACACCCATGTCTTGGAGTGATATCTTAGAAAATGTTGCGATTTTGCTCGTGCAGTCGCCTATTGGCTATGTCCGACCGGGTATTCGGCTATTTGAATCCAAGGTTTGGAAGGCGGAAAGATCGAATATCATACTAAATAAAATAAATTGTATTTTTATATTCATAGACATTTTTCACACACCCATGTCTTGGAGTGATATCTTGGATATTTTTTGCATTTATTAATTGTATTGTATTGTATTTATTCAATAAAACAACAACAACATTCAATCATAACATAAATAAAAAATTAATCTCTAAGAGCGCCACATAACGAAGCGATTTGCATAACCTAGTCACGAAAATCCACTATTTCAATAACCATGAAATCATTCTATTTCACAATCATAGGAAAATTCAATATATTTGTTCCATAACGTTTGAAAACCAGTAAATTCTAGAACATTAATTGTTATGATCTGCATGTTCAGGTTAAAACGTTTTTAATAGAACCTTATTTTTTATACAATAAAATTGTTTCTTTATTTGCAGGAGGATGACCCAGAAAAGCAACGGCGCTGGGAACTGAAGGAGCAAAAGCGACAGGCTAAAAGAAAAACTCCTAAAATGAAACAGCTTAAAGTAAAAGCCTTATAAGTCATGAGACAAGTCACAATTAATGGTTCTGAACAAAACTGTACATGTAACACAAAGGTGTTTACACATGGCAAAGAAAGCTAATATAACTTGCATCTCGAAGTTCAACCAATTTGAGACTAGAAAACCAGATCTTTTTTCCATGAAGGTTCCTTCTTCTTACGTGTCAGTGGGTACAACGACAACGACTTCAAACCAAGTTCGAATAAAACTAAGCCACTTCTATTCCCTCGTTTGTGGCGTTGATGAGGTCCAGCCTAGTGCAGGTTGTAGGGCACAAGGGACAAACGAGAAGATTTGACATCGTTTGGATGGGGTCCCCGCAGTCGCAGTGGCTAAGTGCAGGATTGCGGAAACCCCATTTGCACATGCTCTCTCTGCTTCGACCGACCTGAGTCCGGAGTCGGTTTATCGACCTCCATACTGGCCATGGAAGGTTCCTGATTGGGATGATATACATTATCTGAAGTGTGAACAACTTTACCGAAATGCCCCTAAAACTACAAACTTACCAAGAGGACGAATGGTGCAACATTACTAATGTCATTGCTGCTTTAAACTGCAAATGTTTCAAATGAGACTAGCAAAAGCCGCAATGGAGAGAAAGTAAAGAAAAAGACCACACTTCTTCTAGAACAATTTAATATCGTCTCTTTTTATTGTCTCGTATTCATTCTGTCATTGTCCCTAGGTTAGGTTTTAACTGTGGTACAAAAAAAACCTGAAATTTAGCTTCAAAGAATGCATAAAATTGTATATTACCGCTCGTTTGAAAATATATACATTGTTATATTTAAATGAACCATTAGTATTGAGATCTCTGACAGGTCAAAATCAATGCAATATTTAATTTTGTTATTTACATCTAAGTGTTACTCGAAACGCGAATAAATGAATTTTAAGTTATCTATCTATGATGTTGTTTTATTTCCTACATCATACCAGAATGCAGCTGCTTTGAATCAGGTGGGCTGAATGCTTGCAGCCATACCATCGTGAGATGGACTGCTTTTATCTTAAATAAATATTGCTGGACAATCCACACAACATCATCTAGCCCCAAGCTAAGCAGAGCTTGTGTTATGGGTACTAGAAGACTGACATAATACAATACATTACATAGATATATATTTTTTATTATACATATAATACCCAGAACACCTGGAATAAATATTTGCAGATCGTACAAACATTTATCCCAAGGCGGGAATCGAACCCGCAACCTCCGCGTCGCAGGCGGACCTTCGCCCGCCGGGCCACATCGGTCGTCTTGTTTTATTTCAATGTCTTCAGAGGTAAGTATGTAATTAAAATGCAAGACGCACTGCGCGATGACTCTGCAATTTTCGGCAGTCAAGCTGGCGTCAACGCGTAGTGTCACTCGAATACACCACCGTTTGATACCACCGATTGTTGCATTAATTTCCGAAGTTCTATTTAAATTAATACCTACAGTTAATACAATGTAAAGAAATAAGTACACTAGAAATATCGTTTCTGAAAATGTATAAAAAATAATAGTAATTTAATTACTTTAGTAGCGCCGTCTACTGAATCGAAAGATTTGCTTGTTCCTTCCCATAAATGATATAACCATGCCGGCCGCTCAAAAGAGATTGTAAACATACCGGTCTTACCTATAATCTGTTCTCAATCTCACTTTCAAGGACAGATTCTATTCTCCCTGTCCTTATACACAGATATGTTGAAGATAATCTATTGAAAACGAACATGGGTAATAGGTAATTACAGGTGGGTCGAAATAATATATCTAGTTGTTTTGTTATTCTTGAACAAGCTTGAAGAAAAATAGGTACCCAAACTAAGTAAAAAACCTGTACCGATGATGCTTTTTATTTGTAAGTAAATCAATTTTCACATAAGTTGAGGCGATTTTAAGTAAACCTACCTAGCATAGAACTAGTCAATGATTTAAGATTGAGGGCAGGTGATGTAATGTTTTCAAGGGCATTTAAGTCTAAAGATGCCATGGGAATCAACTTGTGAAATATGGTGTTTGTTTATGGAAATATCTTGAATTAGTTGACCAGCTGTGTGTATGTTATATTGATTTGACATGGAGCTTTGATAAATAGATGAGAGTTTAATATATATATGAGTTCTAAATCTACTAAATAAAGTATAGATCTAAGATAATTATGTGTTGTTTTAAACAGCTTATTTGAAGTTTTACATAATTTATGAGTTCTAAATCTACTAAATAAAGTATAGGTCTAAGATAATTATGTGTTGTTTTAAACAGCATATTTGAAGTTTTGATAACTTATCAAACTGTTAGTAGACTAATAACTTACTAAAAGACATAGAAGAAACAATTTACCAAAATTATTGTGTGTTCACAGATTGTGAAAGCAAATGAATCCAAAAATAATAAGAGTACTTAATTAAGTCTAATGGTTAATAGGTATGAATATAAAAAACTTTATACTAAGAAAAAGACAAAATTTAATCAAAGCAATATTTATTTCAAATATTTTTTTGTTAAATTATTATGAACAAAATAACAAATATGTTAACAAACATAAGTATCTATTTCTAAGTCACAAAAGCATTTTTATTTAAACATCTTTTAATACAAAAGACAGGTTTTTATTCAAATTAAATTAATGATGATGAGATCCTTATGCAGTCTTCAAAAATATAAAAGTTCTGCACAATACTTTGTATAAAACAAATTGTGAATGAATTATTAATTAAAAATTAAATGATGGTGATGAACATGAATAATGCCAGTGACTTAGTAAAATAAAACAAAATAATTTGTTCTCTGCTAACTCTTAAGTGCATATTTTGTAAGGTAACCATAAAAATATCAAATTCTCACAGTAAAACTTCAAATAATTTCACTAATTACCTACTAATAATTTTACTATTCTCTAATTCTGCAACTCAAGATAACTTTGAGCAATTTGCATTTATTAATTACAAATCAGCTGCATAGAAATTATTTAGTTAAAGACAAATACATGCATAAATTAACTCAATTACACCACGGAACTAGGAACATCAACATCCAGCAACTATCATTTTACATCCTGGCTAACAATACAAATACACTGAAAAATTGTGTTAGATAACACCCAATAAATCACTTGAACACTACATCCTAATTGTAGCTTCCGCACATTACAGTAACTTTACTTGTAGTCTAGAACAACACTTATGGAATTAAAACTAAACAAAGATTCAGTTGAATTCAGTTCTAGAATACAACGCCAAGTTAGGGTAACAGTGTAGTCACTCTAGATCTAGTTGGTGGATGGTTTCACTCATTGACATGCAGCTTCTGAATCTGTGTGGAAACTCGATCCATTTCTGGTGATAACTCTGGCCCTGTTGCGGGCTCTACTGACAGATTCAAGTTTTCGAGAGATTGGCATCGCTTGGCGGTGTTCTCGCGAAAGTAGCCGCTTGTTGATGGCTCCAATAAACTGCACTTTTGTTTAGATTCGCTTGCACCGTCGCTGCTCACATCACTCCCGATCGCGTCAGAGTTTTCACTCTTGGTTCTGTGTCGGATCGGCAGCACGTACGGACACAGTCTGTTTTTGTTTGTAGTCCGCTTCATGCAGTAGCCGACCGTCACGTTGGATACGTATCGCGTATTGAACCGCATCACGCTGTAGTTCGTCTTAGTCTCCCGAAGGTAATCACGGCGCGCCTCTGTAATAACACTCAGCATGTCCAGTTCATGCAACGCTTTATCCAAATTGTCCAAATTCATGTGGCGAGGTTTCTGTAAACAACGCAATACCGATTAGCGCTGGCTCTGACCGCGGCGGTCACTGATTCCCGCTGTGTTTTAGATCACTCGTGTTACATACACTATTATCAAACTCATTGCATTTCATCCTTGACTAAAACAGAGCTAAATTCACAAAATATGCATAGAAAACAGTGAAAATAAACATCACAAAAAAGTCATAATACCGTAGGAAAGACGAACGAGCAAGTTACTGACAGCTGACAGATAATACAATATTGACAAACACTTTGGCTATGCAATACGAAACAAACTATTCAGTGCTGCTATACTAGAAATTTGAGCGATTGGTTTTTTTATGAATTGAGTGGTTGGTTCTTTTTGCATCGCGTAATTTGAACGTAGTAGGTACGTGCGTGCATGTGTTACAACATCGTTGTAGTTTGAATCTTACGTGCATTACGTTTAGCCGCGTGTAAGTATAAATTATTATACACTCACACTTATAATGATGTGAATGCGTCTTATTGTTGAGTACACATCGAAATATTCTAGTTTCTAATACTTAGATATTTAATTGAAAATGAGTAGGTTACCCATAGAATGATAGTAATCAATATGTAATCGATTCTGCATGTGATGTACCTACCTGTGGTTCTAACTTTACTGTGGATTCTGCGCACGTCAAGTTTCTCTCATTTGAACAATATGTCATTATTTTATTCAATTTAATTAAAATTTTCAACATTATATAATGGCTGAAATATTAAAAGAGTGGCTGACTGAACGATTGCAACGTCCAATAACATGGGATACAGACGAATTTGGAGAAATGATGAAAAATGGACATGTTATAGCAAGCGTCCTCCTAAGCTATCACGTCATAAATGAGGAGAAACATTTTCTTATAAGATCAAGCAATGCTCGAGAAGATATGAAAAATAACTGGAGTCATCTATCGGCATGGCTAGGCGAGCTAGATATTAATCTACCAGACACAGAACTAGCCAACATTATGGAAGGCAAAGGCTCCAGTTTGCTGCGACTTTTCTACCAACTCTTTCTGCATTTAGATAAAAGAGATAGAACGGATTTCATCAAGCAGGAAAGGAAAATGGTTTCAAAACTGGTAGAGAAAATAGGTCATAGATTTAAAGTTGATAAGCTGGAGGAGGAAAAAGATTCTTTTGTTGAGGATCTTTCACGTCCATTACTCAACGAAAAACATTTTATAGAATGGCAGAGAAAGAAATCCGACCAAGTGAAAGCTACCTATGACTACGTGAGGCACAAGTATTCCAAAATGCTTGCAAAAATAGAAGATTCTAAGATCCAACCTATGCATTCTGGAGATGCTATACCTAAAAAACTGTCTGGAAAAGAAAGGAATGACATGGAGAAATTTGCTATGCGACATCCTTGTCAATACAAGAACTACACGTACGAGCAGTTGCTTAACTTAGAAGAAGAATCTTTAGAAAGAAAAAAATCAATCATCGACACCGACTGGGCTAACAATTACATGGATAATCTTTACACAAAACTCCATAAGAAAACAGACTCTGAAGAATTTCAGAAACAGGTCAGAAATGTAATAAGTGGATCGTTGTGGGATCTCTCAGTTGCAGAAGAGGAATCCAAATTCGACACAGGGCTCGCGAAAAAAGTTATGAAACTGTCGCAGTTTGAAAAGCAAATGTGCACACAACTTATGGAAACTAAACAGCAGGCTCGCAACCTAGCGCAAAACAGAATCCAAGGTGAAAAGGAATTTTCTGAAGAAAGGACACAACAGTTTAATCAATTCCTAGATAATGTCAAAGAACAGATTCATTTAGAAGTGGTGGAAATCGATTTTGAAAAGCAGAGACAGAACATGCTACATAAAAAATTGTACGCAGAAAAGATGAAACGGAAAAGACAGCACTACTATGAAATTTGCTATGAGACGATGCTGTCTATAGTTGATTACGCCACCAGGTATGCATACTTCACAAAACTAATTGGAGACGATATACCGGATCACTTTATTCATGAATGGAAAACTTTATATTTCAAACATCAGCCTATTTTTGACATCCTGGATCCAATGGAAGACATTTTAAAAGAAACACCAATGGAAGAAGAGCCTGCCCCAGAAGAGGAAGAGATAATAAGACTAGAGTTGGATCGTCAAGAAGCTTTAAATGATAGCGAGTTCATGGAGTATCACAACTACTCTTACCCTTGGACATTGGATTTATTGATTCCGAATTATGACCAGGAGTCAGAAGAGCGAAAGTATGAGTACTTAGGAACCCGAGTTCTTGGCCATGTTGTCTATACCCTTTTAGAAGTAAAGTATCCATATCCCCCGCCACGTCCGCCAGCAGATCTTCCTTGTTTTCCTGCAAAAGTATTATTGCGAGGCCTTCCTGATCGGTCCATAGCACTCCCGATGCAGATATTATTGAATTTACGTAAAATTTTTGTAGTCCGACTAGAATCTTCAATAAACTTTTGCCTAAGAGAATTTAAAACTGAAATGATTGGGTGCACTGACATTGAACTATCCTTTGATAAATTTATTGCTGCAGCCCAAGAAGAAGAGCAAAGAGAACTCATAAAAAATATGAAAATTGAAGACGAAATTCTAAGCAAAAGTAGCGATGCTAATGTGTCTGCTATGTTAGGAGTTACACCACCAAATACAAAACAAACGCAAACTCCTAAGACGATACCAGAAGAAGAAATAACTCTGTCTGCTGCTGCAGAACTTGGAAAATATGCGTATGAATCTCTTAACTTTGGCGAATCACTAACTGATCATCTTCTTGCAGCCATGATAGTAGAATACATAAAAGATCAGGATGACATAAATGGTTTTTGTATTATAAACTATCCAAATACTTATAGAGAAGCTCAAATACTTGAAGAAACATTTTCAGGTCGCGAACCTCCTGACGAAGATGCTTTAGAAGACAGAGATGATATTTATCTAGAGGAAAGTATTTCAAAACACCGTAAAAAAGTAAAAGATCAATATAAAACTGTTCGCGTATCGAAGCTTGTGAATGATCCACATAAGAAACGGATAGAAAAACCATTTGAAAGTTATTTCACATGCTACATTCATCTTAGAGAATCAGAAGATATTCTCCAAGAACTTGTAATATGGGATTTGGATCAAGAAAATTCCGAACTTATTGACAGATTTTATGCAGTGCTTGGCATAAACTACAGCATGTATTATGAGATAATTGAAAAAGATTTTCTGGCTCAATTATGCAAGTACATTATTGGAGACTATTTAATGCCTTTAAAATCATGCGACAGATTATTTGGAGAAAATGTTTTGAGCCAGCTTGATTTCCCATCATCAGACGACAAACGAACAAAATCCAAAATCGTTAAACCAGAAGTAAGTAATGGAAAGTCGAAAGAGCGATTACGTGGATCTAAAACAAGCAAGTCTACGATGAGTACTGAACTGGAAGTAGTAAAAGAACCTGGATCTTCTGAAGAGGCAGTTGATGAAATGATACCCGTTTTAGAAGAAATTGCAGAAGAAGAAGATATGACTAAATCAATTGTCAGCGCAGAAGATGTAAAGATATTAGCAGGCGAAGAAGATTATGATTATGGAGAAATTCCTATTGCTGAAATAATTGGTGTCGCTTTGGCAACATGCTGGGAAGAAATTGAAAAGATTTACATTCATGACATGCAACAACTTTTTTTCGCCAAGCGATTACAGATGAACTGTTTGATTCCATATGCTAGGTTTATCAAGGATAAAATGGAACAAATAATAACCATGCCTTCACCGAAGCAAGATTTAGTAAGTCGTTTTCAAAAAGATTATAATGACTTTGAGAATGACTGGCGCGATGTTAATTTAACGAAGAATGAATGGCATTGTCGAGTCAAAGAGTTACAGAATAGATTGTATCATATTTGTGATGAAAGAAAGCTATACGCAGAGCAACAGCGACAAGCTCTTATTTGTGAAAATTGGGCTATGGAAGAGTTGACCACCATGGTAAACACTTACATATCCTGCATGCAGACGGAACTTAATAGGCAAGTATTTTTGCTTATACATTTTATACTAATTATTCCTATTGCGATGATTAATCAATAAATTGTTACATTATGTAGATAAGTAATCATCCTAATATTTTCATATTTTAATTTTATTTCAGAGCTATCCTAACATTCCAATCCCTGCACGACTTTTTCTTTGCAATGATTAAACGAATGCCACCTAACGACAGACTTACCTCAAAAGACTTGATTAAAATATTCAAAGAGTCGGATGAGACTTCTGGCAGTAAGAAAGGAGGTGAAGATAAAGTTTACAGGCAGTTAAAAGCTGCTTTCCAAGACCTACAACTAAAAAATATTGAGATAGACTACAGCAATAATCCGTTTAATCTCGTCATAGAGAATAATGTAAAACTTGCTTTAAAAATCATTAAAGACACTAACGATAGCTATCGATCACTTATCAGCCGAGAATATAGTGAAGTGGCTAAAATTGTGATACCAGCTAGAAAAAAAGAAGAAAACAGTTCAGAGGAGTCTGTTAACGCTGAAGAAATATTCAAAGAAAATGCACTGAAATGTATTGATGAATGGACAATGGGTATTAACGGAGAGATGTTCCGTGCTAGTCTGCGTGTTCTTGCTTTGCAATACAAGTGCTATCATGACATGAAATTGTTTAATGATCATATATATAAATCTTTCATGGAGATACAGAACGATATAAACTCATACTACATGAACGAGATAAAATCTGTGGATCGTCTATGCAAGTATCTGCAAATGGCAGTAGAAGATGGTAGAAAAATACCAGAGACATTGGTTCTAGAGCATGACACTTTCGTCATTGATCCTAACCTTCTGCAATTCGCTCCGCCTGAACCTCCGACAGACACTGGAGTAATTTTAGAAATAGCCACCGAAATAGAGTTTAAGATCGGACAACTAGCTAGATTGCGCGAGCAACTGAAGATCGTAGCTCCCGATGGTATTGCTTTGCAACAGTCGTTCATTTATATTTTGCAAGACTTTATTTTCTTTGGCAAGGAATCTTGTCACGGACCACTATTTCCAGAAGTATGGTGCCGTGTGGACCCTGAGCAGATTCCTAAGTTAGTATTCTTACTTTTTGGTGAGACGGCATACATTGATTGGAGAGATTTTCTATTATACTGTCTCAACTTGAGATACCCCACAGTGGAAGAGTTGCTGGAATTGCGCAAATACTTCAGATGTTGCGATCTTGAATCAACAGAACTTATTTCTCGAGATGATTTCATTAGTGAAGAGTATTGGTTTGATTCAGAATTTGACCCTGACGACAAATATGCAGTGCTAAGAAAAGTTTTAGTCAAAAATTTCTTGTTCGAGCTTTACGAAGTGTCTGAAGACATGATGAATTACTCTGCGTTTTTACTTGCATTCTGCAAAAGCGTGAATCCTATCGAAGGTTTTGCCATGGCAATCTCAATGGCCGTTGGCAAAAAAACGTGTTATGTATTCGAAGACTGCGAAGAAGTTGTGTGTAAGTTGATAAAGGATAAGAAATACAGAGATGACTGTTTAGCATGCGCTAACAGATGCACCCAGCAGTTTTTAGATAGACTTATCAATAATGTCATCAACACTTGCGAGGGTGTTCTGATCACTGAGATCGCGTACGTTGAACCTCTGCCTGACGAAAAGAAAGGAAAGAAAGGGAAAGGGGCTTTATCTTCAAAATCTAAGAAGCTAGAAATTTCCCAAAGTGCAAGAATGTCTAAAACTCCAAAAAGCTTAACGAGCCGGAGCAAAATGACTCAGTCAGAAACGGACGTAAAGACAACCTTTATTTGCCGACCATGCGAAGAAGATGAGGTTATTGAAGAAAAACCGGTTGAGAAAGAACAAGTTGAAGAAGAACAAAAGGCTGAGCCACAGGCAGATCCTGAACTAGCGTATGCGGTGAGTCAAACCGTCATTTGGAATGTTTTGAAGATTTGCCTACCATGGCACTTTGTACTCGTCCCAGAAGAGAGGGCTACTCCATTTATTGAACAGATATCAGCTGTGATGAAGAGGCTAGAGGTTGACACTGACAATGGTGATATCTACCTCTGTAAGTTTGTCATCGACCCGAATGTCTGCAAGATTTTGCACAAGGTAAACAAGTTTACTGCGCTTAACTTGAATGAAGAGGTACGTAAAGTTTTCTACTAGTATTTTCTAATTAGTTTTAATGTATTTTAATAAAACTATTGTCTTATTTCGCAATGGTTTTATTCCAAGGGCATAGGGTTGATATCAGCTAGAATATACGTGTATAAACTTCTCTTGTTTGTTGTCATCATATTGTATTTCACAGTATTAAGACCTTCGTTTCTGAAACGCCTTTTTGCTAAGCTGAGTAAGAAAAATCTGAAACAATACGTTATCTTAGTACCTATTTTGTCTTAACATCACATCTGATCATTATTGAGCTTGGACAATCACAGCTGTATTATAGTTTCATATTTGGGGACAGCTTACCGTAAATAGTTCACGCTGTTTGGCTCATGCGGTAGTGTTGCATAGCGGGCGATAGATTTGTTGTAACGCACAACTGCGAACCGGCTAGCCTGCAATCTGCAGTTAAACCTCTTTATATACCTAGTAACATATTACTCATTGGTTAAAAGTTCTAGATAATATAGTAGGTATGTTCTACATCATAGAGCTCCTAGGACCTTGATGTTTTGAGCCATGTCAGCAATTCTCTAGTTCTATGGGCTGCCGATAAAGTACCTTAGATTTTTATACATGTTGGCGAAGTAAGACCTTTGCCCAGCCTAGCAGTGGGCCAGTTGAGGTTCAGAGGATATTCAAAACGTAGAGCGGGTTTTGGTGTGTGGCTCAGTCGATTTTCGACTCCTTTCACACTTCTCTCGCTACAAGTTTTTTTACTTATCTATCAAAAGGATCCTTTAGTTTCATCTACACACCAATTTACCTGATGAACATATCGTCATCTTCAGCACCCCAGTCCTGGTACATATTTGAGTACCCGTTCACTGCTTCGAACTGCGCCGCTGTCAGCGCCGTGACTCCTCCAAACATTTGCAAGTATGGTAACCTTTAGATATGAGAATACATCTTGATAACAGTAGGTATGTTGTTAGTAACAACTTGTTACCATAGAAATGGAGAATAGACTGAGCGTTTCCCTATCGCTTTAAAGTAAAAACAAGCGGCATGCTGTAGTCCCAAACAAATAGATAAATAAACGTTAAAAATTATTTTATTTTATTTATGGCTTAGAAGCATTAGCTTCCCTGTTCGTTCTCCTAGGGGGACATGGAAAATTTTGTCTTTGGTTCCCCTGAGCGAGCCAATATTTAAAAACTTCTTACTGATATCCATAAGACTCGACTGCAGTTGACATATGGGTGGGTCTCCTTGGACAGTAGTAGAGGATCCTTTCGTCCAGCGGAAGAAGATCGACGTCGTGGAATATGTAGCAGTGCCATTCTCCAAATCGCTGGCTTTCTAAAAACCCGATGTTGTAGAGGGTACCTTTATTGAACTTTCCAGTTCCTGTCAAAATAGAGGCTTAAGTAAACATGATCATTAGATAGGTTGGATAATATATGTTTTATTTAGCAAACACACAACACAAAGCTCGTAGACAAACTAGTCCCCTCCGCGTCATTACTCATACTAAGGCCTTATTTTCATCATTGCCATGATGATGACATCATTGCCAATCTATATCACTCCACTGCTGGACGCAACGCAGGTCTCTCTCAAGATGCGCCACTGAGCCGATTTTCGGCTCTTCTCATCCAGTGTGTCAGCTACACTCCGCAGATAGCGCTCCATCTCGCCGGAGGGCGTCCTACTTACTTATTTTTAAATTTTAGTTTTACCGTATTGCTCAATCACAAATATCCGATATTCCACCAGCTGCTTCATCAGAAATGGATGCATATGATGCAGAAATATCGCTAGATTTTGAGTTCGATTTCTGAAAAAAAAACATCAGAGCTAGTATAGCACTGAATAGGTATAATATACCACAACCTAAATGTATCCTGCTTTTTTTTATTATTCAAATAGCGAAGGTTAATACTGCCACAAAATCAAAAGGATCATTTAGAATCCTTTTAAATACTAGGGTGTCTTCTGTTCTAGGTACCTACCAGTTAGACTAGAACCTAGAATATTCAACGATGAATTTTTTACATGATGATCTTCCAGCCTCATGACAAAAAGAACATCTTGATCTCATCACCATCAACGATGATGTTATTATTTTAAGATTTTTTTTTAAATACCTGTATGGGATTAAAATCGCTACTTTATGCCGGGACTGGCAGTGAAGCGGTGCTTGGTAGCCACCTGGCTTTATATCTGGTAGATGTTCTGTCAGCCAGGCAATCGTTACCGCCGTTTTGTTTGCTCGTATTGGTCCTGCAAAAAAATTAGAATATGTAATATTAGTTTAAAGGTTTGCAATAATGAATTTTCATGCATTCATAAATAAATATATCGGTCATTTTCACACATCACACTCTAGACCCAAACTTAGCAAAGCTTGTACTATGAAAACTAGGTTGCTGATAGAATACTTAAATATTTTTTGTACATACATAGAATACGTAGTACACCAGACAACCAACAACCAACCAGATATTTGCGCTCATTAGGTACACAAACATACCTACTTATTATGCTCTATGTGGGGATCGAACCCATGACCCTCAGCAAGGAAGGCAGAGCTACTACCAACTGAGATATGACGCCTGACTCCTACGGGCGGTTTCTGGAAACCCAAATCACGATTGATCCGAGTTTGACAGTAATTATGTATTAGATTTTTTCGTTGATCATCGTTTTTTAATTATTTTTTTCTTATACATTACCCAATGTAGATAAGTTCAGTTGACAGAATGGAGTGTTATTGCGATAAATAGGTGCATCTTCTTCACCTGGAGTAAACAAAATATCAGTTCGGAAAAAGAAAGTTCTAAATCCTTAATAAAAATTTTTAAACACTTTCACTTTTATTTTTTATTTATACTTTATTGTACACATTGAGACAAAAAAAAAATACATATGGAAAATTATATACAAAGGCGAGCTTAACCCTAACCCTTCTTATAAAAAAATAACGTTGACATTATGTCACCATTACGTATTGTAGGTAGTCAAGACATAAAGTCTGCGATAACTTTTTATAAGATAGACCGTTTGACTGCAAGTAACATTCAAAGAATATCGAAATAATGTAAAAAATAACCTTAAAAAGTTAGGCACTCACCCAAATTCATAAACATGGTCTTCATTTTCATAAACCATTGGTAGGTCGTGATTTGTTTTGCTGTCACTGTGGTGTTAAGTCTCTCCAACTTAACTCTACTTTCGTACTCTTTACTTAAAATGTATATAGCTAATATAAAAACTAACAATCGATACAGAAAAGTTACACTCTTGCATACGTAATATCTCATTTTTAAATAAAATACAATAAAATATGTTATAATATAGATTTTAGCAGTAGAACTGTAAAACGTTTGATTTTATTCAGCAAATGAAAATATCATGATGAAATTTACTTATTAAGTACTTATAATTAGTTTTAGCCCAACACGAGCAATTCTAGAAATGTTTATGGTAAGTATGTGGATTAAGTTTGAACATTATTATTATTTCTGTATTTTTTTTACAGATGTGTTTACATAATACATGTGTGTTGTGTTTTATGACACGTCCGCTTATTTCAAACAAAAACACATGATATAATGTTGTTGTTATATTACTTGTAGTTTGAGCTGCAAATTTTCTCTTTTGTGCAATAAAAAATCATCATTCAAATGTTTGTTTGTTTGTGTTGGAGATTTCATTTAGTGTAATTTTTTTTTTTGACATACAAATGTGTGTTGGATATGTAGGAATCGAACCCACATCACGAATCGCAGACCTATAACGGCCGATCTGTAAACGACGCTAGTCAATAGCTAGACGCTAGTAATACGTAGAATGAATTACAGCGAAAATACATTTAAAGGAGCAATAAAAGATTCTAGAACTTAAAACTTTTAACACAAGATATAACACAAGACACTTAGAACACAAGTGTTACTTTGAAAATGCACTATTTAAATTCTAACTGTATCCCTTAGTGCCTTGTCTTAGGCACATGGTACCTGTATAAAATTTAATATATTTTCATGAACATTATAACGCCATCTAGTATGAGCGGTACCATAGTACACTGTTTGCTCTTTCACATCTAGATGTGACGTCATACAAGAGCGCGTAACTACCAAATAGGCTTGTGTTGTAGGTTCAGTGGTACACAAAAAAAAATAACTCTACCGTTGCCGGTCCCAAGTCCGTGATGAGAAAGGAGGAGGGTTGGTCTGAGGAAGAGACATAACCAGCTGTAAAACAGTCAACGCCGAGTATTGGGCGGCGGTTAATTAACCCAACAACTTTGTGCTTGCACATTGCGGCAACAGAAGCCGTGAGGAACTAAATACCCTCTAAAAGTTCGAAGGCGGAAGGACAAGGGAACCCACCGTCTAATCTTTTTTTCCCAAGAAAACCCCCCCAATGGCAGTACAACTAAAGAATATTGATCTGTTATGCGCTCCGACTAACGCTCGGCGCTACCCGGTGACCGGGCCGGATAGTGTACCAGATCCGCACCACTCTCGAGGTGAAAGTTCACGAGGCCATACAGGTTGCCGGAAACAGATCGCGATGGCGAAACATTGTCAGAGATAAGGTGATCCAAGGAGGGGGTCACGACCCTCAGCAGTGAGGATTACGACGCAAGGAGGAGGAGTATATAGTTGCAAAGTCAAAGTCATAAAATATTTAAGTCGTGAGCCGGATGCATGTGAACAGGCGCTAATAGTCTTGCAACATCGGCGTTGAATTCCGAACGTCAGAATTCCCTATTTCCGGAATATGGGTCTTACTCCAGATGGCTTGTTTTTACTTCCCAACTGCTCTGTAGGTGCTCGTGCTCTTCAATATTTCAGAAATTCAATGTAGTTTTAAAGCAACATTACTGTATTAATTCGTACAAATTTGTGAATAAATCCAGTATGCATCGTTACATTCGTTACTTGACAAAATAATGAAAAAAAAATTATCGTACATACTGCGTATCCGGTTTCTAGATCTCGTAGCGATTCGTAGCAATGCTACGCCACCAACGCTACGCCGAGATTATCGTAGCGTGTACCGTTGCAACGAACAAGTAAAGAACAATTTGCAACGTTGCATGTATTTTCTTTCTAAAAATCACTAAGTTTTGTGCTGGATCTTGAATCTAAATAAAAAAATATTGAGATAAAAATATTTTTTACAAGGGGCATGCCTCAAAGTGGATGTTGAGCTTTCATTTATTTTGTAAAATTAAGATAAAAAACTAAAAGTGAAAAAGTTTGTTCGTTTCTTAAATGTGTATTTAAGTTTTAATTACCAAACGTCATGTAACCAACTCATGCGTGATTTTTTCTACTTTGGAGTATCTAGAATCCAAAATGTCAACTTATTAAATATTCCGGAGCACTCAAGAATGGACCCAGCATCGCTAAATGTCTGGAATTAATTCCGGGAACAATCAGACCGGCATAATACCCGTGATAACTTGCGCTAGACAAAGCGATCTGTGCTTTTGCACGCTAACTTGCTCGGCAGCTTTACGAATATTAAATTAATGAGGTACAGTTCTAAGCAACTACGGAAAGTATCTTTCGTAATGTAAAATTTTGTCTACATTTTAGTTTAGTTTTTTTTACAACTAATAGGTAAGCGTTTGACAATGAAGCACGCATGCCTAGAAAATAACATAGTATTTTAAGTAGTTTTTCCAATTATTTTTTTATGAGATGACTCTATGTTTAACTTCATTTCTCTATAGTTTTAAATTTAAACTAAATAATCTACTTAAGTAGTAGCTCTGCCTTCCATGTTGTACATAGTTCATATTTTTTTTATCAATACCAAATGTATAAGTTGTGGGTCGTGGGTTTGTGATGTGTGCTCTGCTCTGTGTATTTATTTACAAAATATATTACAGTGTTGTTCTATCAGCAGTCTACTGTCTACAAGCTTTGTTTATTCTATGTGTGAAATGTCACCGCATATTTATATTTCTTTATTCAGTAGTACCTAATCCATACGTAGAAATATATAGTCATCATCAGCTCAGCTAGCCTTCATTTATCAACGTTTTGTGATGCGAACAATGTCGTCATGGGTATTTATATGTATATAACAAAAATTATCTATCTATGTAATGTTATTGTATTAAGTATGTCAGTCTTCTAGTACCCATAACACAAGCTCTGCTTAGCTTGGGACTAGATGATTTTGTGTGAATAGTCCAGCATTATTTATTTATTTATTTATGTAATTTCTTAACAGTCAAGTTTGCTATACATACCTTATCCTGTTGATTTTGCGTGATATTTACAACATCCTTTGTTTATCATCTACTGTTTTACGTGACACATTGTACGCCCACACTTCGTTATGTTTCCATTCTTGCCGATACGGAGAATAAAGGTTTTGATGTCGAGGAATGGAACGAAAAGTAAGTACTTTTTAATGAAAATTTGATGTAATTTTGCTTTTACTGGAATTATTTTATTTTTATTTTATATGGAGCTTTTAAAAATTAGAGAGTAATAGAATGAATGTAGCACAAATAAGCCTTATTTAGTGTTCACTTATTGAACTAGTCACAAAATTAACATTCAACGTTTTGTCTTTTGTCAATTATACTGCTTTTTACTGGAATGTAGAGTTACAACTTTTCAGACAAAAATATCTTGATATTTACCTTATATCGACTTAATGAAGTTATAATTTATTATATATAAAAGGCTTCAATGCACGTCTAAGAATATAGCTGGCAGACACTGGATAAGAAGAGTGCTCAGTGGATCAGTGGCGCGTCTTGGGAGAGACCTACGTCTAGCAGTGGACTGATATAGGTTGGCGATGATGATTTGGAAATACTGTAATAATCGTAGATATTTGTGAATACTAATAATAATTAATAATCATCTTTAAGTAGGGTCATTAAATGGAAAAACCGCTATAATAACTTTTCAGGACGAGATCGAAAACTACAAACACTCCAAGATTGCTTAGAAAGACCTGCTTCGAAGAAAAGCATCGCCTGGAAGTTATTCTTCGTAGTCTGGATTTTAGGAGCAGTTCTATACTACTTATACTGGAACCAGGTGCTGGAAGAATCTGCACCTTATCTCGAGGTGTTTCCAGCAGATGAAGTGGAAGCTGTCACAGGTCAGCTACTAAACATTATTTTATTCAGTGGTGGAAAAGTTTTGTCAAAGAGCCGGTCTGGGGAAGTATTACCGTAACTATTTCTACTACAAATACCTACTGTTTTCCTGGTGCCGGGGCGGTTAATCACAGGAAAAAAAATTACTAGCTATTGCCGTCGACCTTGTCTGGGTTCGTTGATTCTTCAGTGTGATTTTTTTTATTTTTTTTGTGCATTATAGGCCGCTTGGCCGCAATCATATCTGATGTTAAATGATGATGCGGCCTACGGTGTAACGCGTTTGCCTAGATAGAACCTATTCACTCTCCTCTTGAAAACGTGCAAATTATATGAATCTGGAAACACCGACGCCGGCAAAGAATTCCACTCTTCAAGTCTCATGTCCACCATGAATGAGTGTCACGTTTCCGTGCGTCTAATGGTCCGATGATTTTCAGAGAATTTTTAAATTTTGAAACAAATATTACTTTACAGAACAAGTGACCCTGAGTGATGTATTCTCCTACGAGAAGGATCCGCATAAAACTATGTCAATTCTGAAAAACTCGCAGAATACTACTCCACCTACTTCTATGAATGGTACTAACTATCTATCTATTTTTATACTTATAAGAAAGAATTCAAAGAATTTTTAAAACAATTTCTTATCAAAGTTTGACAGGCAAACTTTCGCATTTATAATATTAGTAGGATTAATAAGTTAAACTACTTATAATATTAGTAGGTACTTACTGTGGACTTGACAAGCATCACAGCTCAGTTGATAGTAGCTCTGTCTTCCAAGTGGGTTGTGGTTTCGATTCCCACCCAGAGCAAAATGTTTGTGTGATGAACATAAATATTTGTTCAGTATCTAGGTTTTACTATGTATATGTCTGTATTTACAAAAAAAAACATATAAGTATTTTATCAGTAATCTAGTCCACAAGCTTTACTTAGTTTGGGACTAGAGTGTGAGTGTGAAATGTATGTATAATTACTATGAATAATTATATTTACAATATCTTTTTCTCTTTTACAGAAGTCTTAGCACTATCGCGTGTGCTTGAGCAACGAAAAAACTTGCCCCCGTGTGTTTCACGAGTAGGAACACAAAATGGTAAGATTCATAGATTTTTCTGTAATTATAATCAACGCCGTGGCTGCCTGAAGATGGGAGGCGACGACGTAGGGGCCGACCAAGAAGGCGATGGCGGGACGACCTCGATGCTTTCGAGAGGGATTGGTGGACGAAAGGGATGAGTTGAAGGATTTGGTGGAGACCTTTGCCCAGCAGTGGGACGAAATAGGTTAGGAAAAAAAATAATTAAGTAGATAATTATTTATTTGACAATGCCGTGCACAAACCTTCAAATTAGTTTACGAAAATTATTGTACTTAGATTATGTTAATTTTCTGTTAATATGAAATAAACCTTATATCCGTACACCTATCCATTTTTCTATTTGGTACGGTAGGTATCATAAGTTATCATATATGCTAAACATAGACATATTTCGCAGTCTACGGGTCTGAGTTTTCAAGAAAAAGGTACCTAGTAGTATAGAATAATCTACAAAAACTTTAATTTTTCAGTATCAGTCCACAAACAAAGAACAAAAAGCCTGGAAAGCCTGCTGGACCTGATTGCCATGGGCGGATATTACGCGCCTCGAGATTGTCGCTCGCGGCACAAAGTCGGCATCTTAGTGCCATATCGGTAAAACTTTCATATTTTTTTATACAAGACGAACAAACTAAACTCCTGAAAAAGGGTATGTTAGGTAGCCAAAAACATTATTAAGCTATTGTATAGCATCTATCGCGGACCTTGAGCGTGGAGACCGAATCCAGAAATTCCGTAACAAAAATACCGGACGAAAATAACCTAACACTGCACATGCGTAATTCAGCAAAAATGCTATGCAATAGCTTTACCGCGGCAGTCCCCGAGTGCCACACGTCATTTTTTTTCTAAGACAGACGCTGTTTTAGAGCCATAGGTGTAATAAGCACCTCATATTTTGTGCAATATCAGTATAATTACTTATAATAAGTGTTTGTGAACTGTTCGTACGGTTTCAGGTGGTTTCAGTACATGGTGTTTTCCACACGAGCTTTTGCCAAGCCTATAAATGTGTAAAAAAAAAACTATAAAACTGTGTTCCCAAACAAACTTTTCAGTAAAATATTTCAACGTCAATATTTTTGAGTTTCCCAATCCGCGCTCAACTTGGGATTGGTTTGATTGAAAAAACATGTTATGATTTGTGAGATTTTGTTCTAAAAACGATTGGAGTTTAAACATATGATTGCCTAGTACTGGGATATAAAAGTTTTAAACCACATAGTGAACTCTGAATCCTTATTATATTTTGAATTAGTATTCCTAAAGATTAGAAACTTTTCAAAATAATGACGAAAAAATATACGCTAACTAAATAACATATGAAGTGTTCAAAAAATTAAATATGTTAATACAAAGTCTTTAAGAATCTTAACGAGGACTAAGTAGAGCCTACTTACAAGACATACGGTCTATCTTATAAAAAGTTAGCGCAGACTTGAAGTATTGATTAAAACACGTACCAACCTACCTAGACATAAAGTCAACGCTAACTTTTTATAAGATAGACCGTATGTCTTGTGATAAGGCTTGTAAATAGAGTATAAAATTCTAGTTTTTTGCAGTGATCGAGAGGAAAACCTGGCAGTGTTCCTTTACAATATCCACCCGTTCCTCATTCAGCAGAACTTGGAGTATCGAATATTTGTGATCGAGCAGTCTGGTGAGATTTTAACTTCACTTTTTTATAATAAACATACAAAAGTCAGGACTAAGTATATAATTATAATACAGAAAGAAGACAGATATGTCTATATGATACGTGTGTATATTGACAGGCGTCACAGCTCAGTTGGCAGTAGCTCTGCCTCCCACGCTGTGGGTCGTGGGTTCGATTCCCAGTTTCTTGCCAGATCTTTTAGACTCTGGTCGCGACGAACTGGCGCCTAGAATCATCTAGTATGTAAGACATTTCAAAGCGATCCTTGTGATTGTATCGAATAAAGTAATTTTGAGATTGAGTTGCGTGCACTTTTAGACTGGTTTATTATGTGTGTGTAAACACGATTCTTAATTAAGTTAGACACTAGAAATAAGTAAATAAGTACATCGCGTGTGCTCTTGGTATTTACTGAACAATACTGTCGGTCATTATTTTATTTTCATACAAAGTAAGCTAATCTAAACTTCTTAGCAGTTGGCGTGCGATGTCGTAGTAACTAACAAAGTTCGTGCTAACAAATACTGAAAAAGATGGTCACTAGAAAGTAATTTAATTTTACCTTTTAATGAAAATTGCTCTTTATTGTTACTTAGGTAATGAACATTCTTGAGAACGCATCAAATAACATTTTTAAAACCATAAAACTTTTTAAGCTATTGCATAGCTTCTATCGCGGGTCTTGAGTGTGGAAACCGAATCCAGAAATTCCGTAACGAAATAATCGAACGAAAATAACCTAACACTGCGCATGCGTAATCCAGTAAAAAAATGCTAATAGCTTTACCGCGGTGTAGTCCCCGAGTGCCACACGTCTTTTTTTTCAGGGTGTGCGTTTCCTAAATGAAACAATCGTAAACGTATCGAAACAGACGTATTTGAGATACACTGCGCGTCAACATCAGCTGCACTGTCGAACGTTGCAGCGTTAGCGCGCAGTATGACTCAAGTGTCATCTTTGTACATACCTATCTGTAATATCTAGTCTGTAAGTTTTCAGTGTACAATAAAGAATTTAACAATTTGTCGACCAAAGTGATTGTCGACAAAAGTCTACAAGATTTTCGAATGTCTGTCTCAGCGTTACCATTAGCCTTCTTCCAGGTAAAGATCTCTTCAACCGCGGCAGACTCTTCAACGCTGGTTTCCGCGAACTGGAGAAGATGGGCTACTGGCCATGCGTCATCTTCCACGATGTAGACCTGCTGCCGACTGATGACAGGATCCTGTACACCTGTCCAAACATACCACGGCATATGTGTGCTGCTGTACTGGATAAGAAACAGCTGTAAGTAATATAGAACAGTACCCCAAGTACGAGTTTGTGCACACACGAGACGCAATAACAAATGATCGCAGAGACGCAATCGCCGAGCGCCACCGATTTTGTATGGAAATCCAAGCTTCTCAAAAAGTCTACTAGGGGCGCTGCTTCGATTTCCATACAAAATCGGTGGCGCTCGGCGATCCGTGTGTTTACAAACTCGTACTTGGGGTACAGAGGTACGAGGTTGCATTTTAAAACTCCCTACTCTCGAGCCGAGACGAGAGTCGTCTCTCGGATATCCATACAAAAATATATGGATATCAGAGATGAATTATGTTTTAATTAAATAACACAGCTTTTGTTGACGCAAATGATGCAACACTCGTGAGCTTTTAAACTATCGTTGTTTATTTTATTTATGTTGGCTACACAATTTTGCAGCCCAAATTACCGGACGCTATTTGGAGGAGTAGCAGCCATGACAGCCAGGCAGTTCAGGAAAGTTAATGGGTACTCTAACATGTACTGGGGGTGGGGGGGTGAAGACAACGACATGTTCTGGAGGTAAGCCCCAAGATATCTAGAGAAAATTGGCACGTAGAGTCTACATGAGCTTGGCTGTCAACTAGGAATGACAAATAGGCACGCATACCTAATAAGTACTTGGCGAAAAGTCATGCGTGTGCCTATTTGGTTTTATTTTTACTAATTTATAGATTATAACGGTGTTCGACATAGCTCAAAGAATTAGCAAGCTGAAGTGGCAGTGGGCTGGCCATGTTATCCGTAGAACCGACAATCGTTGGAGCAAACGGATACTGGAGTGGAGACCGCGTTTAGGCAAGCGTAGTGCAGGACGCCCTCCGGCGAGATGGAGCGACGATCTACGGAGTGTAGGTGGCAAAAACTGGATGAGAACAGCCGAAGACCGGGCTCAGTGGCGCGTCTTGGGAGAGACCTACGTCCAGCAGTGGACTGCTATTGGTTGATGATGATGATAGATTCTAACTAGGCTTTGACTGTCTAACTGCATTGAAATATGACTCCAATAATATTTGTACATAGTAGGTAGGTATAATACCTATTGTTTCGTTATACTAGGCTAAAAGTCACCGGTCTGGGCGTGACTCGGTACTCCAAGAAAATAGCACGATACATCGCACTGCCCCACAAAAACGCACCTGTCAACGAGTATAGGTAAGTTCCATATTTACTGATACTGGCAGGTTAGACACATGTCACATGACAACAACAAAAAAAGATAAGATAAGAAAATAAGTAGTGCGAACCAGAAAAAAAAAGAAAATAAGTTTAAAGGAGAATGGGCAATTCTCTATGAAGCGTGGGTCACAACTAAAAAACTCCTCCCTCAGGATTAGGGCCTATTTTTACTATTTTTATGAAAAAAATCCGTCCCATGGAAATCGAGAAATTTTAAGAAAAACCATTTTTTATTCCGTAAATATAGTAAAATATTGGCCTGTAAAAGCTCTTTTAAACGTATTATATGGCAACCCTGAGGGATATTTTTTTTTGTCGTGTCCCAAAGTGCCCATTATCCTTTAGAATATGTATCTACTTCATGCTAGGTTGCTTAACTTCTTGCTGGCTTGCTTCTTGCTAACCTACCATTGCTATTCTTGTTTGCTGCTGAGTAGATACATTTTTAAGTTTTTTGCAACTACTTATCTGCAGATAAGCATTTGTGTAAGTACTTTATTTCAACCTCTCGTATAGTTAATCGCTCAGCGATAAGACCGCCCTTTATATAGCGAAGTTAGTTAAATCATTTGTGTTTGTTTAAGTATATATCTTTAGGGATGGTGAAATAATTTTTGAAATTGGCGCAGTAGTTTGGGGGTTTATTCATTACAAACTTACATACACACACATAGATACAAATCTTTCTTCTTCATACGAGTAATATTACTGTAGTTGTAGATTAGATTACTTACATCAAAAGAGACATTCATTCAACTTATTAACACTAAATAATCTTATAAGCTAAGTAATCCGATTAAGCTCCAAATCGGTAGGAAGCCGAATCGCTTGATGAGAATCGGTGGACAATTGTAGAAATTGATTAACTTCCGATTTGGATTATTATTTGCATGTTGTGGTTTGCTATAGCTAAGCCACATACACAAATAATTGCGGTTTATCACGCGGTATTACCTGTAGTTATGTTTGGTTAACTACATAATTATTAATTAGTCACTGGCTAGGTCACCGCTAACTCAGAAAAAAAAAACAAAACCGACTTCAACCGTAATGTTAATAATTTGATTTAGTTAATAACTATAAAAGGTTAAAGGACCGTGGAGAGTGGCACAAGAAAAGGGAGGCCTATGCCCAGCAGTGGGCGAAATCTGGCTGCGGATGATGATGATGAATAATTATAATTTAGTTCCTATTTCAAAACTTGACTACAAAAAATGCCATAGAATACCGATGAGTTTCTATAGAAACTGAAAATGATTGAGAGACTAGTAGACCTACTTACCTATCTACCTATCATAACAATCCTTAAATTACTTCGTACATAAATGTAAATAAATCCTTCAATCACTTAAATGTACTTAAAGAGATAATATATATACCTACTAAACTAATAAGATTGGTCTTACCTATCTACAAAAATACCCAGATAAATTTAGTGGGCGTTATTTATGTACCTACAGATAAATCCGCCCAAATAGATAACCAATATTATCTATTATATTCATTCATATTATCAGTAATACCTCTTTCACTTTACCTACTTATATTTTTTGTAACGTTTACTATCGCTTTTTTATTATCAATACATAGCACCTCCCCAAATAATAACTAAGTATATTAGCTTTTGTAGGTACTACCTACCTATTTCCATTCCAATAGTAGGGGAACCGCAGATGCTAAATATACATATAGTTTAGTTAAGTTACCTACTAAAACGGCAATGGAATATAATATAAAAACCAGAGGGCCGAGGTTGCATTTTAAAACTCCCTACTCTCGAGCCGAGAGTCTTTCTGATATCCATACAAAAAAATAAGGACATCCGAGAGACGACTGTCGGCTCGAGAGTAGGGAGATTTAAAATGCAACCTCGGACTAAGCCCTCTGCCAAGTCTTAAATAGCGCTATGAAGGTACAATCTCTCTTTGGTAATAAGTATTTGAATATTTCAGATTTCACATGCTGAAAACCGGTGTGGACCGGTACAAAGATGACGGCCTCTCAAGTATTCAGTATATGGTTGTGTCCTACCAAATACGGCAACTCTACACTCATATCCTTGTCGACATTAACCCTTGGAGAGAAAACATCACGATACTAGTCATGTCTTTCACAAAGAGCTCAACTAGTTTATAGAAAAAAACTAAAACGATTCTAAATGAACCTATCATTTAGAATCGTTTTAGTTCTTTTCTACCTACGACTATAGTAATTTTTGACTTGACTTGATTTGACTTGACAAACCATAGTAGCTTTTGTCCCAAAAATTCATTGCTCTACGCGGGTTCATGTTTTGTTTTGCGCTGGTTGGCTTTATCAAAAAAAGAACAATGCTAGTTTTGAACTACCTACATACAAACAAGAGTGCTTTGTAGAGGCTTTGTCCGTAAATCATTCAAATTGCTTTGTATAGCTTTCTACGAAAATATTTTTGAATGATATACGTAAACAAAGAAATAATTCCAGCTTGAAAGAAATACTTTGAACGTGATTGCAAAATATGTTATTGCCTACTGGAAATTATAATAATTCAAGATATATGACTGATTTACGGAGATGGAACTGAATCTGCTTAAAAAGGAACGTGATCTGTCTAAGTTCCAGCTACAAACGATTACCCCTAATAGTAGGAAAATTGTTCCAGTACCTGCTGTTCTGCTCGCTACATTCCCACAACTGTTGTATGGTTGGCTTCAAACATAAAAATATATGATTTGATTTCCAAAGCTATCTCTACCTCGATTAAGTTATTTTTAGTGATTACACATGACACAGCGCGTTAGCAGAATACAACTCCGGGAAGCAATAAGTAGTACCTACAGGTAGAAATAAACGAAAAGAGATTTTAATAAAATCATCGTTTCTACAAGTAGATGATGTTTTACGTAGGTATTAATTAGAATGTTAAGCTGGTAGCACCGGTTTTAGCTGTCAAAAGTCAAACAAACCAAGCGAAACGTCAAGTCAGTCAGTTGAATATTGCGGTTTGTTTGCAGCAGATGATCGTGCTGTGTAATTTTCGCATTGCAAAATAATTGTAATTTTCGCACTTTCACCTGTTTACCGTGCTAATTATTGTGTAACAAGTTACAGTCACGTGCTAGAACGATTTCAGAGTGAAGTATAGTCTGCGTCTATTAAGTAAACGTGCAAAATTCTCATTGAAAGTTTGTATTTTTCGAGATAGACCTGTTTTTGTGCGCGTTTCTCTCCTGTCCAGCCGTGTTTTGCGTGACTTCATCGGAACTTTAATCTTCGTTTGACTAAAAGGTTAGTATATCATGTTCTAGAGACTTCTCTACAAATCCTAGGCAAATAACAAGATTAATCTATTTATAGAACATCGGATGTTTAGGTTATGTAGTTTGTTTAGTAATAATGTCTATGTACGTAATACAATGTGTTTAAAAGTGTACATAGCTTTTTTTTCATGATTTCTACCATCACACTGCAGGTAATTTGAAGTATCCTATGTATTTTTTTTATCAAAAAACACTGATTAAATACTGTAAACCAAGCAGTAAATACTGCTAGTTAATTGAGAATACAATAAAACCTGGCTAACATACATAAAATAGTTATTGGCACTTTTAATTGGAACTACAGCCATTAACTAAATTGAACAAATCATACAAAGCTAAAAAATGATAAGTATTATATTGATCACTAACTTTAGTTTTCCTTATAATTACTACAATTTTATATTTGTTAAAAATATATATTGGAATTTTTCCTTAGTTATTCCTATCAGAATAATACTGAACACAACTTCCTATAACCAATTATATGAGTTACAACTTCAGCTGAAATACCTATCTTATTGTTATCACCTTATGCTATAAATTACATTGTTAAAAACGACAATTCAATTTCTTATTAGATTGACCTCCAAAGAGGTCTTAGGGTCTATTGAGGTGACAAACATAACACTTAAATAATCTGTGGTAAAGCGTGTTAGTGCCACAATTAAAATAAATCAAATCATTTATTTTGCAGAATATAGTAATTTTAGATGTTATTTGGCCCGGCATCACAGTTGGTAGTAGCTCTGCCTTCCATGCTGTGGGTTGTGGGTTCGATTCACATCCAGAGCAAATATTTGTGTGATGATATTTGCTCTATGTCTGGGTGTTACTATGTGTATGGTATATTAAAAAAAAAGATAATAAAAAAAGTTGGATTATTTTTTATTACCTTTTCTGAATATAATAATTATTGTATGCACCACTACAATATTAATTGACTACTAATATAATTTGAGGACATATCTCTACTTTTTGTTATCACTCTTTATTACGGAAAACTTTGAAACTTTGAAATCTATTGCAAATATGGGCCAAGAAAAAATATGTAAAATGTAATTGCCTAAATACCATTTTCTACAAAAAATTACATACATGTTATGTTTAGATGTGCCTGTGACTACCCCTTTGAATATCCTCATGGATAGTAGTGGATTGGATATGGATAGTAGTAGATTTGATACAAAAATACAAATATAGACTCAACACGTTGTAAATCT
This sequence comes from Ecliptopera silaceata, assembly GCA_932527185.1. Taxonomy (NCBI): domain Eukaryota; kingdom Metazoa; phylum Arthropoda; class Insecta; order Lepidoptera; family Geometridae; genus Ecliptopera; species Ecliptopera silaceata. Next base: position 7,929,082 of record OW052207.1, on the reverse strand, counting down.
TGTTACATGACAATACATTTTTTGTACCTATGTATTTGTGTAAGTATCGAAGTTGATTGAATTTTTTATCAGTTTACTTAATCCAGCTTTTATTTATTATATTACATTGTATTTACTTAGATAAGCAATATCAATGTTTATTTTATGTTAATGGTAGATAAGGATGCCAAATAAACCGTATCAGCCTGATTGATTCATGTTATATTTATTTAAAAAAAGTTACAATAAATTATATTATCTTATCTTACAAAAAAAACATAAGTTATGGCTCCGTCTGTTTTCCACACTATATTAATTTTATTATGTTTGATAACAATAATTAATTAATTCATAGACCTAATTAGGTATATGATATATTTATATCAACCATAACATAAACATTTTTATCTTATAGTAAAAGTAAAGTAAAGTTATAAAATAATTCCTGGTTTTTTATGCTTTGGTTGTAAGGAACTGTTAAACCTAGCATACTAGATGATTCTAAGTGATCCTTGTGATTTTATTTATACTAAATTAATAACAATAATACAATGGGCAACTTTGTCTTTGAGAGTAATATCTTCCAGACTCTGGAATTAATTACAAATTTTTCTTTTCAGTTCCCAAATCCTGTCCTATACCTATCCTCAAGAATTGAAGATCTTCCCATGGCCTATAAATTTAAACTGATTGTAATATGCACAGACAGACATCACAGCTCAGTTGGTAGCTCTGCCTTTCATGCTGTGGGTTGTGGGTTTGATGCCTACCGTGAGCAAATGTTTGTGTGATGAACACAAATATTTGTTCCGGTCTGGGTGTTTTATGTATGTATTTACAAAAAAATCTTAGTATTACCTATATTATCAGCAATTTAGTTCCTATAGTACAAGCTTTGCTTAGTTTGGGACTAGAGTGTAATGTGTAAAATGTTCCATGAATATTGATTCATTATTTATGTAGATGTGAGCCTGTCTGGATATGCAAGTAGAGGAAGGCCGAAAAAGAAGTGGCTGGATTGTGTGAAAGAGGATATGAATGTGAAAGGAGTAGACTCTGAGTTGACGAATGATAGGAGTGAGTGGAGGAAAAGAACATGTTGTGCCGACCCCACATAACGTGGGATAAGGGCAGGGGAATGATGATGATATTTATGTAGTCTTCCTACATTGTTTGTGCTATGACGTTGCATGTTTAACTTTATTTGATTTGTTGAAAACCATCTGTTGGTGTTGGGCAATGTGTTTACTTATTGATTAAATTTTGTATTTGATTTATGCTGTACAAGACTGGAATAGATGTACTGGTTTTAAAATACATACTTAACAATCTTTTTGGGGAATAAGGAAAAATATAATTTTGTTTTTGGGTGGAACTGGCACCTAGAATCACCTAGTATGTAAGACGATTCTAAATGATCCTTGTGATTTCATTGAATAAAGAAATTTGAACTAAATGAATTGATAAATAAAAAAAACTGTATTGTTAAAAACTATAGAGAGATATCTGGTAATAATGATGGATACAATTTTTTTATCAGTAGTTTAGGCTAGTAATTACCTATAAGTACTTACCTATACTATTTCACCCTATCTTATAAAAAGTTAGCGTTGACTTTATGTCATCATTACGTATGGTAATCAATACTTCAAGTTTTGTACCAACCGTTTGTTATAATGGTGTTTCCCTGTTGGTTCTATTTATCAGCAGGAAATACTGTTCGACTATGAGCAATGAGAGGTACCTACTTACTGATTAAATTTGAACTCGGTTTCAAACAACTTTAGTTATATATATTTTAAAGTGAGCTTAAAGTTAAAATAAATAAATAGCTGGTTTTAATTTATCATAAATCTTGTAGAATTCTACTTAGTGGTAAGTTAGACCAGAGAGACCTGCATTTTGGATGCAGAACCAACTTGATTTGAGCAATGTTCATCATCAATCATCATCAAAAAGAAAAAAAGATAAAAAAAAAGACGAAATATCAAAACATTGATAATAGGGGGTTTCAAGGCCTTTCAACTTACACGGTTAACTAATTATTAAATCTTATTTTTTTTGTTTTAAATTTATGAATGTATACCAAATTCCACCATATCTTAGGACTTTGCTGATATTAGCGTGTTTTATAAGTAATCTTCTTTATAGTCCAGTCAAAATAGACTAAAATTATGACTTCAGTTTGCATTAATTCCCAACAAGCTGGTTTTTTGTGCAGGCCTTGAATACGTCATTATAAATGATATGTCAAAAGTCCCCATCGATCCCGCTTGTGCGTTGTTTTTTATTCGAGGTCAAAGGTCATAAATTTGAATTTTTTGCGTATATCTCTGAAACAACGAAAGCTATTGAAAAGTGGTTCAGGCAAAGTTTGTACATCGTAAAATTGTCTACAAAAATACCTCAACACTTTTCTTCTAAAAAGCATTGCTTTCGAGATATAGTGACTTTAGACCGCAGGAACATCGTCGAAGATGCTGCGTTTTTTTCATTTCAGCCGTTTTATCTGCTTTACTGCCACAGAACAAACAGTATTTCTTGAAACAAAAAGACGATTCATTACCTCGGAGGAGGACTAACCCATCGAACCCATCACCCCTTTCAGTAAATTTCAAGAAATACTGTTTGTTCTGTGGCAATGAAGCAGATAAACGGCTGAAATGAAAAAAACGCAGCATCTTCGACGATTTTCCTGCGGTCTAAAGTAACTATATCTCAAAAGCGATGCTTTGTAGAAGAAAAGTGTTGAGGTATTTTTGTAGACAATTTTACGATCTACAAACTTTGTCTGAACCATTTTTCGATAGCTCTCGTTGTTTCAGAGATATACGCAAAAAACGCAAATTTATGACGTTTAACCTGGAATAAAAAACAACGCACAAGCGGGATCGATGGGGACTTTTGACATATCATTTGTAATGACGTATTCAAGGCCTGTACAAAAATCCAGCTTGTTGGGAATTAATGCAAACTGGAATGTCTATTTTGACTGGACTATTACACAAGATCAGACTAGACCATACATAGATGCCTTGTATAAGCTTTTTTATCTTATCATTTTGTTGACCTAGAATCAATTATATATTATCTTTGTAAGAAGGATCATATAAAAAAACGGTAGGAACCAGGCCGTAAGTTTCTTGCCCGTTCTTCTAGGCTCTGGTCGCGTGGAACTGGCACCTAGAATCACCTAGTATGTAAGACGATTCTAAATGATCCTTGTGATTTTACTGAATAAAGTAATTTTTGACTTTGACATTGACATTACAGTTTTCAGAAGTCATTTTTGATATGTTTTTCTACTTTGGTGCATATAGGTAGAAACATAGGACTATACCGACAATGAATACTAGGTACTAGATCTGAGGGCTTAGTCCGAGCTTGCATTTTAAAACTCCCTACTCTCGAGCCGAGAGTCGTCTCTCGGATCTCTCTCTCTACTTCTTACAAAAATATAAGGACATCCGAGAGACGACTCTCGGCTCGAGAATGGGGAGTTTTAAAATGCAGGCTCGGACTAAGCCCTCTGGCCACTAGAGTTTGTGGTTTCGCAACACTTTATATACATGTATGGTATGTATATAGGAAAACTAAACGATTAGGTACAAAACACATACGAAAAAGGAAAAACCAGGTATCGTACCGATTGTTGAAGAGTTAAGTAAGTACGTATAATGTAATCATTATTTGCTTCAAGTGCCTACCATAAACCATGACGTCATTGCACTATTCTAGATAAAATATAGCGTCCTGCCTTGGATTGATTAGGCCAATTTTCGAAGGATGAGGTCACACAACTTTTTGTATAGTATTAGCTAGCCGCATTACGTATTGATTTTATTTGATTCGATTACTAATTGAATAGAAAATAGTTACACGAATCAAGTTTTTAGCAAATACTGTATCAAATTGTACATTTTCTTTATAGATGGTCGCGCTAATTTTTGGTTGTTTTCATATAAAATCTTTTGGGTTGTCGCAAATGTCGTATGGTTTGAAAATGTGGTAAGCAAAATATCTTTAATTAAAAACATCCAGCAGTGTAATAAGCTTCTTTCGTAGGCAGTTATACCTACCACAAACTTGCAAGTTTTCGTCTGGTTTTAGGCGAATTTAACGAAAGCCTCGCTTCTTAAGTTAATTTGGTTGACATGACGTCCCAAGTTAAGTAATTTGGGAGAAGTAGCTCATCATGATATAGCTGCTTTTCTCTGTTATACTCCGAATTTAATGTATCTAGGTACTGTTAGTAGATAATGGTCATGTTTGGGGAATTCCATGTCGAACAATAAATAAATTTTAACATCCTAATTTGAGCGATGCCGATAAAAAACTTGTAAATATAAAACATTATAAATTACCTTATCTAGATACTTTGTTATAATTTGACTAGGTATTTCAATGTGTAATGTGAAGTTATTTTATATTAAAACCATTATAAAACTAGTATTAAGTATATACTTTTGGTCTATGTTATAAAAAGTTAGCGCAGACTTGAAGTACTGATTACCATACGTAATGAAGACTTGAAGTCTACGCTTACTTTTTATAAGATAGGGGGTTTACCTATTTCAATTCAATGTAAAATTTAAAGATATATACCTACATCTACACTAATATTATAAAGAGGAAAGATTTTTGTTTCTGTAAGTGTATGTATGTTTGAAATGAATGTTGCCAAAAAATGATGTCAAAAATTCTCCCTCTAAAAACCTCAAGTTACTAATTATTGGTTGTCCTCTTAAAGTCCGATGCTGTAATAACACCGGACTGACCTTTCAAACCTCAATCCAAGAGGTATAGAAAAATAGAGCACTGATTTTTCGGCACTAAAAATATACTAGTAAATAAGCACTTATCGGACAAGATAAGTGCGGAACCAAATAAACCTAACCTAAGTCAATATTTATCGAAAAACCAACAAGTAGCAAATACTTTATCGGAATGTTATTGCCCATTTTAAAATATAATCGCTAATTCTACATTGATTAGCTAATTGATTGTGCTGCATAGGTAATAAATTCGATAAGGTTTACCTAAAGGGTGTAGTAAGGCTACTGCAAAAAAATATATATTAAAGTAAAACAAACGCTTTTCATTTCGTTGTCTCGTTAACATAAGGAAAAAAAAAACAAAATCATTGGATAGCAAATACATTCATTAGTCTCTATTATTTAGAACTTTGGTTTCAGAAATGTTTAGTTGAGTCTGAAAACAGTACATTTTTATGTTCTCAAAACAGTACTTTTCCCCAATAAACAGATGTCTTTTAAATTATCTTGCTTCATCGTCGGCTACAATCACTTTCCATCAGGGCCCGGATTGTGTTAAATTGTAACGTAAACAGTTCATCTAAGCTGCAGCTAAGGTACGGAGCTCAGGTGACTTTGTAGCCAAAGGACAACATAAATTTAGTAAAAAAAAGATCCAGTGACAGCGTGATTTTCCTAGATGAAAATAGTTAATTACCTACACTTGACTGATGCATATAAAATGTCAGTTTTGTTGTTCATATGTTCTTTTACACCTTCTCTAACGTGTTATCGCTGTATTAATATTGTTTTAGTGAGAAACGGGTGAATGAACAGGTTTTAGATAAGAATTTAGTAGTTAAAACGTTATAGGCAGCCAGATTAATTGACTTTTTTATTTACTAATCTGAAACTAGGTTTACATAGATTATAATTTAGTACTTACGTCTAGTGACAACGTACGTTAACGTACTAAAGTGTGACTACTGGCTTAGTCTTGTAAATTGAAGAGTATTTGTTTAGTTTAGCATTAGATGGCGTGGGAAATGTCCATAAATATTTATTTATCTTTCGGTATAGCTAGAGATCGCAACTTTTCTGTGACGTCGTTAACGTTCTATTGTGCAGATAAAACGTAAACGTACAAAGTTTCTTTTGAAGAAATCTTGTAGCCTTCTTCTTCATCCTTGGTTAGGGATGTCACATCTTTGGTATTATTTATTAGCTTCTCAGCTGTTTTATATGGTGTCTTTCTGTGGAAGTATTGTACAAATAAAATAATAAAGCGAAACCTAAAACACACCTAGACATCTAGAAAAAAGTTATCAGGTAAAACAAAACGTGGAACTGGCACCTAGAATCACCTAGTATGTAAGACGATTCTGAATTATCCTTGTGATTTTACTGAATAAAGTAATTTTGACTTTGACTTTTGACTATGACGTAATACAGACTACTTCCTACTTTTTTTTATTGGATAATAGTTTTCGAATAGTGTGTGTAGGTAACTCAAAATTTCGTTTTCATTCCAAACTTGCGAATAACTCTTTAAAAAAGATTTTTTTAACTATATCTAACTAAATGCTGGGTGGTCACATGACGACTCTACCGAACAATAACCTCTATAACCCTCCTTTTGCTCCGCGTAGTAGGGTAAAAACTCAGACCATGGACTGGGGGGCGAAACACGTCACTGTTTCGATACGTTTACGATTGTCACATTGATTCGTGCCCTTCAACCCTCTAGACGCATTCGATATCGGAAACTACTTTTGCAAAATAGTGACAGCCCTACCAACAGCTGACGATTCCCTCCCTGAACAAACAAGACCCGAAGTTAAACGGAATGTAGTGGATTAAACAGATTCCCAGCATTATTGTTACGTTGCAAATATTGTTCCTTGTTCCTGTTTACTTTTAAAATGGCCATGTAATTTAACTGGCATACTCTTATGCCGTATACTCGATCATATAAATATTTAACAAAATCTAAACCACTGCACCTTACACCTTAGAAAAATCAATTACCAATACTCTGTTACACGAAGCTGGTATTCCATCGTTACGTCGTGTTCCCGCCCGGATACGAACGATAACGATACGGATGACATTGACAGCTCAGAAACTTGACACTGACAGTTACATTATCACTTGCGCATATAACTACATGAGTGTTTTGATCTCCTCTTGCATATTCCACTAAGATTCGTTCGAAGATTGGCTTATTTATTTTAGATCACATGTGGTCCGTATAAACTCTAAACTAATGCATAAGACAGACATCGAAAGTTTTTGGGTCGGATCCTTATATTGGTCGCTGAGAGTCGAAACAAATCATCTGGTGGTTTTGTGACATCTCTTTAAAATAATAAAAGTCATAATGACATAATGTAAGGTCAGTGTGGGCAAGTCCGGCATAGTTTTCTTAAATTGAATTTCAATTTAACTTTAAAAATCGAAATAAAATTTATTAGTTACTTTAAGTAGTCGGAAAATATTGGTATTACATTTATCTTTCTATATCTATCTAAAAGTAGGGTTTATTGTAATTGTCTTCAGATTTATAGCATTTTTTTGTAAAGTAGGCATTTAGACGGACTTCCCAACCAGTTTGAGGCAAGTCCGTCTAGTAGCAATAAAATCGTAACTAGTGAGCCAATATGTATGAAAACCTTATCGATAAATGATGAAAAGCTGCCGTTGAAATATGTGTTTTAAACGTGTGACTATAAGGTATACTTTTAAAGAAAAATAAAATTATTAAAATCAAGGGCAAGTCCGGCATATCTCTGCTGATGATGTACTTTCAGTGGTTGTAAACATTTTTACAAAGTACCCACTTACGATTTTTTTGTCAATAACATACTAAATAGAATATATAATACACAAGAATCTTTATTTGTGAACAAGTAATCGTTAATAATGTAATTTATGAATTTAAAAATGGTGTGGCAAACTATTGCCGGATCTGTAGCTACATTTATAACACTTTCTGCCAGTACGAAATAAATGAGTATGGGATAATTTTCTAAATCAGATCTTTGTTAAAACGATAAATGTTCACAAAGTCTGACATGATGTGCCATGCTACATGAGTCAGGTATAAAAAATCAGAAACTAAAAAAAAAGGTTGGATAGTTCCATGCTTTCAAAATATGTATTCACAATTTATAAACTTTTAAAGAATACTTGTGATGGTGATGCTAGTCCTCTTGCAAACATACCAGTGCATCTTTCACTCAATTATTTATTATACACAAAGTAAATACAGAAAAAGAAACTTAAATAGATTAGATTTACAGAGGCAAGCTGAAAAGAGTTCAATTTCGTAGACAAGCAAACAATACTTACAAGTTGAATAAACAGTATAAAATAATTATGCAGGAGGGCACTACGCACCGGGGCACAGATAATCTAGTCCGGTTCGTAGTGCACCATACTTTAGTTATGTGCTTTATGTAACATGCTGTCGATGTCAAAGGACAGGCTAAGCTCCTGTCTGTTGCTACTGATACGTAGGCTAATTAGATTAAGCACTGTCTGTTTGAGAGTCAAATAAACATTTCATTTCATTTCATTATAAAATTTGTACTACTAAAAAGGTTGACAATATCTGGAATTAAGGCAAGACCGGCATATGACGGACTTGCCTTATGTATAGTAGACGGACTTCCCAACTATAACATTCGAAGCTTGGATTTTTTCTATTTGTTATAATTACGAAACTAATGCGTTATTTTTGAATCGGACACCAGATATACATTCCCGAATCTGTAAATGGCCTACGTTATCACAGATACTCAGAAAACTCCTTAGATTTCACACCTTTTTTTTCGTTTTTCGACAAGACGTCAAACTTCAACTTCAAGTTAAATTCGCGGAAAAAATTGGTTGTCAAATTTTTTCCAACATTAAGATGTTAGCGACATCTATTATCCCTAGTTCGAACAAACTCAATGATATTGTTTTACCAACCGAGTTATATGGCTCTAGCTATTCAAAAACGGAAGTTATTGCCACTAGACGGACTTAGGGCCTAGACGGACTTACCCACACTGACCTTACCTAAGTATGTACCTCTATAAACAGGAATAAATTAAAAAACGGCTCTGAAAAAACACAGCTAAATTTAAAAAAAAAGGTTAATACCTGATTTCCAATAAAACCATGCATTTTACTACAAACTTTTAAGTTTTGAAAACTAGCAATCGGGTACATCTACTATAATGAAACCAGTTTTATTAAATAAGTGATTTACGATAAAAATAGAATGGCCGTCGGAAAATTTTGAGAGGTGCGCTGGTTTGTATAACGTTTTTCCGGAGCTGGAGACTATTTATTCAAGAGGTGGACGTAATAAGGACTGTGAGAGACCAAAGTTACGTACAATATTATACGTACAATTTTAATATAATTTTGACGACGAATATGAGTGCGTCTTTGATATAGAATGATAATAAACTAATAAGATTAGAAAACACGTCCCTTTCTTGTTCGTTTTTTTTCCAGACGTGTGGGAATGATTGTATAATCATAATTATAGCGATTTCCTGCAGCGGTACTGGGCTGATTGGCAGGAGCGTTGAATAGCCTGATTGGCTTGATTTCCTGGAATCTTCAAGCGTGACCTGAACAATTGACAGCTGTCAAAAGTTCAAGTTATTACACCAACCGATCCTCTACTACTCGATACACGCGAGAAATAGTTAGTTCTAGATACGTCCCTGTTAGAACTAATTAGTGGTTTAATACCTAGATGCGGGAACAAAATGTCAAAAGAAAAAGTTTTGATTTATGTGTTGTCTGTGATATTGTGTCGCAAGTTACTCTATGGTCGGATGAAAGTCTTCCGTTTCCGTTTTTCCAGAATTCTAATGGGTTTCCTCTTTTATTATGATTTTTGTGAGAAACTTCATTTTATGCCAATTATTATTATCGTTGAATTCTCTTTTGTATATAAACGGATATATAAAAATAAATTCATTTAAAAAGACTTAAGACTGTTTAGAAGAAGGATTTCCTCTTCATTGTCGACGTCAGGATTTAAAGAGCCAATACAAATACACGTCAAAAAAATTGGCAACATGCCAAATACGTACAGATATAGGTATTCGATGAGATCATACATAGGTTAACCTAGGCGTGTCTGAGTTTACATTATCTAGGTTATTTTTAATAGACGATTTAACACATGTTGTCATCAAAACGTTCCCATCAAAAAATAAAGACTGTAATTCCCAATTATTAAGTGTTTTAACTACTTAGATACGATATAATAAATGATACGGAACCTTCTATGTCAGGTTTGGCCATCAAATATCAGTTTTTTATAATACTTAGTAAGTACTTAACTATTATTTTTTTCTTCAGATAATACTTGGTATTTAGCATCGCACATAAGAAAACATCTAAATGGTGATTAGTTGAAAGATAGATTTATTGTAGGTATCATGTTGGTTACAAGTATAGGTCTTAAATAAGATTAAAGCCGAACATAGCCCACGTTGTTAACAACATGTTGTTTTTAATATAGACGTAATTTAATATACCTAGAGTAACACTTTTTTTTCCGAATAAAATAAAATAAAAAAAGAGAGCTTTAGCGTCAATCACTTCTACTATTTTCTATTGTCTGGGTACTACAAAGATCGTCACAAAATTTTCTCGCTCGAGTTAGCTCCACTGCTTTACAAATTCGTCACAGAATCCCCTTTTCGTCGCCCATTAAAAGTCGAGCAACGTGCATGAATGAGGTCATTGAAAAACCCTGAATCAGCCGCTTGAATGCAGACTTCTAAAGCTTTGATGCGGACGATCGGTTTAAACCATTCTGGCGCTGGGAAAAAGGCACTATCGTATCGTATCGTAATTGTACTATCGTACGTATTGTATCGTAATCTTTTTCACTACCATACGACATGTGTTCGATATCATATAAGAGACTAATAGCTTATCGTAGATATCAACTTGCTTAAAAAAACATTCAATCAAAACAAATCATCAATATTTTGTTATTTAAGATATGTAATTAAATACAAAATGCGCTTTTCGCTTTGTCCCATTATAATTTGATCAAGTAGGTACGACCTGAATAATGCATTTATTTATAATTACTTGTCGATGACGATCGAAATCGGTTTTTATGTTTGAAACAAAAAGGGGAATACAAACATTATAGGTAAATATAATGGTGAAAAAAACTTAGTGAAGTTAAAGTTAAGAACTTAGTAAAGTTAAGTCTTCTATCTAACTTCAAAAGTCCATTTATTCAGAAAGAATCTATCAGCAGACTTTCAAACGATCTATAAAGCAAACTATCTATAAAGGAAACAAACTATCCAGCATTTTCATTTAAGTTTTCGCTCGACTGAGTTTTAAAATGAAGGAATAGGTTGACTACGTAAGTTCGTTTTTGCTTTGAACGTCAGAGTACATCCAATCTATTGGAGTAAGGAAAGGCACCACGACGGTAAATATGTAATATACCTTAGTGCTTGCGAACTGCAAGAAAATTGAAACGTATATAATAGCCTTTTCGTAAAAATCTCTATGGAAAATTGTAAATTAAGATCAGTTAAGTTTTTGAACCCCTATGCAAAATGACGGTGATTTGTTAAATACAGATTTGTTGTTATTTTGTTTTGTTTTTATTTTTTCATCGGATCGAAAATGATATCATTTTCATCATCGAAGAAAAATAAAAACACATATTTTTTTGTTTTTTTTTGTAGCTACAGAGATTTTAGTTTACGAATTTTAAACACGCGCGTAAAATGGAGTCCTTTGTAGTCATTTGTAGACGGACAGTGAAGCAAAAAGCATTGGTACATGCAGAGGTCGAAGGTTCTTTCGTGAAAGTTTTGTATAATTCTGTAATAAAAGCTCTTTTTAAATCAATCAAACTTCGACATTTCGATTAGCACGCTCCGCCGCTTATAGGATGAACCTGATCAAACCCATAGTAAGCGAAACTAAATTCGGAATCCCAAATTCGAATCCTATTGGAGCCCTGTGATTGGTAGCTTGGCATGGCAGCTGACAGTTTCCAATTTCAACTTACAAAAGTTTCAATTAGAGAATTTCCTGTTTGCTAATTATTTTCATTTCAATTTTGTTGTAGACTTTATAAACCTATCGAAAATGCAAAATACTTTTAGAATAGAATAGAATTTCCTTTATTAACAAGTTACACATAAATAACAATTATAAAAATTAATTCAACCAAGTTAGTGTGACATCAATCTCTCGTCATTTTGTAACATTAAAAAAGGCTCTTTACATCGTAGCCTAACACTGCATAAAATTAAACCGGTAAATTGTTACGTCCGACATTTTTAGTACATTTTTACCTTTTTATCTATAACATATTTAGTACATACATACCAATTGTATCGTGCGTGTATGTACGCACATTAGTGACTTACTTTGCATAGCATCGTCATAAATCTACGTGTACGTCGTGTAATCCCATTATACCCGTATGAGTGATTACCTACTGCCACCCGTACTATACTAGACTAGTAGAATAGAAAATAGGGCCTTTGTATAATATCATTAAAGGCCTTTGTACATCGCGATATCAAACTTCTGCCAATATTATCATTGTGGTAAGATTTAAGTTTAATTGAGTTGTGAGTTAGGAAAGTAATTTTTAGAAATAGTGCCCGCTTTGAAAGAGTTAGTCGTAGGTTGTGCTACTTTTTTTAATTTTTATTTGTTTATTAACATCTCTGTTGCAAAGCAGTGTTGTTTGTACATGCGACTTAACTTTGTGTGTCACTTCGCTCTTGGGCTTAAATTAATAATTGATTTAATCTCAAAAGCCATGAGTCGAGCCAGATTCGAACCTGGGACCTTTTAATACGGTCATGCGTTAACCAACTACGCCAATGACTTGTTCCATTTGAATTCCATACGACGAATAACTCCTAGGCGTGTTCCATAAAAAAACAGTGTTACCACTTATCCTAACAATATCATAACAACACTTCGATATCGTTGCGGGTTGCCAACTCGTTTTGGTACGGACGCAGAGAAATCGGCAATTTCGATAAATTGCGCGAAAATCCATCTGCGAATGATGCAATGCAGAGGTTTGGCTGTAATGTGCAGTTGTAAATCACTATTCTCCATTTCGGATAGCGAAACGACACGTTGTGCCGTTTAGATGGAATACGTGTGCATGTAGAACACACAGAAAAACTCTTATCGTAATAAAAATGATAATACTCAAGGACATTTTACACAGCGCGATCTAGTCCCTATTCTAGTCCTAAGTATTCAAGTCCTTGTACTATGAGAATGAGATTATTGATAGAATACCGAAAAAAAAAGCTAAATAGATTGAGATGCTTGATAGATGGAACTTAAGTCAAAGTTTCAAGTTTGAACGGATTCAAACTTGAACATATGCTACCTGGCGCCGGTCTTCGTCTTCTTTTTCATTGCGACAAGTAATTCAGTATTTATTTTTAATATTTTTCAGTCAAGGCAGTCAATCGTCAAGTCGACTGTCATTTGTTTAAAAGACAAGCTAAAAAACTTGACTAGTCTAAGTCACTCATCTTAGAAAGATGATTAGACTAGTCAAGTTTTTTTTATAAATCATGTTGAATAAGATACTTATAATTACTTACCGCAGGAAATAGCCCTGTTAAGCGACGAATTAAGATGAAATCTTCATAATTACAGTACCTTTATTCCCTTTGTGTTAGTATCTGTAATGAAAAATTACATTTGTTTCATTTTTTATAAAAGCTGAACGAATTGCGTAGCTTTAACAAATTACGTAATCATTTCCACCTGAACCGAATTGGTACACGGCAATTTATTTGTGGCTGTTGGGTTAGTTTGGTGCTAAATACGAAAATAGTAGCTTTTATAATGTAACATATGGTATTTATTTGATATTGCATCCTTTTCATGATAACAATTCATTTGTAGCAATACTTATTTTGTATGAGAATATTAAGAGGCCTCCGACTTTTACTCGCAATTTGATTTTCCGTAAAAAACGTTCCGTAAAAAAATATGAAAATATAACTAGTTTTTTCATATTGTGATATTGTTTTGTAACCGATATTCTAAACTCCAATATCGTTGGTAATACACAATCAGACAACAATATGTGCAAAAATCGCGTACACATATAAACATAATCCATTAGCGTTGGATTGTAGGCATTACAAACACTCGAAAGCCTTTGCCAATCGCTTTATTGTCATTCTAACGCTTCGCTATTGCGATAGGCTGTTTTCACATAACGATATTGACAGAAAACTGTCATGAATACTAGCTAAACGATTTTTGATTCCGGCGAGGTACAGCGACGATCTTGTAGCTGACAAAAACTGGATGAGACGAGCGGAAGACCGGGCTCAGTGGCGCGTCTTGGGAGAGATCTACGTCCAGCAGTGGACTTATATAGGTTGATGATCATGGTGATGATTTCGGCAGAACTGTCATGTATTTATACTAGCTTTTACCCGCGCTTTCTTCCGCGTTTTATGTAGGATTAGGACGCCATGCCATTATACCATGTCGTCGCCGATAGCAATGATTTAGATTATGTATTACCTAGGTCTACATAAAAGTAGCACTATTGTGTTTTACTGGTAAGTCTATTAGGTACAAAACTTTCACTGATTTTATAAATATCGGGACAAACCCAGCATACTGGTAAGACTATTCAGTAAAACATACTGGGAATAGTCCGTTGTATGTTCGAGCTACTGACAGATCGGTACCGTGCAGGTGTCGGTATCGTCTAGTGTGGAGACTCCTATTGCCGTTTATTTACAAAGACTGCTAATGTACTAGATCTTCCAACTTCGTCTTGCGTTTTTTCGGATTCGTACTAAAAACTCGCGTAAAATAAAAGACTGCTTAGGATGTTCTTTTGCTCTATTTACTCGGGAAAGTTTTATTTTATGGAGCTTGTTTAAATCGTTGTTGGGAAGTTTAAATCGAAAAGTGAGCTCGTCTATATAGTAGAGAGATATGTACACAACGACAAACATCTAAACTTCAATCTTTAATAAAATGTTTATTATGATCGGCTGACGCATTTGCAAGAAGATTATTACTTGAAGGTTGTATAATTTTCATATTTAATATTAAATTTAAGCATGTTTGGAATAGATTAATTTGGTTTAGGTATTATACTTATTTTATATTTTTATTATACGTTAACCTTTTTTCTTTAAGCTGTACAGGTAGATAGTAAAGTAATACTCCTATGCAAGACTGACACTAAAAAGCTAAGTAAGTACATATTACATTGAATCGTTTCGAAATATGTATATCAGTAACTCCTTCAAACATTGTTATCAGTCATCCGGTCACTGAATGATTTATTATTAATAAGTTTTAAGGGAACAGTGACAGAATGACTCATTCAAACGTAATATTACAATCATTTAATGCTCAAGATCATTCAATTTCGAGCTTACAATGTTGCGATAATTATTCATTTAGATTTGTATAATAGTTTGTTCTAGGTTTTCCTGTTATGTTACTTTTTAATTATTAATTACAAAATATTACAAACTACATAGTAAAAAGATAATTCGTTTTTAAACGCTTCATTTCAATTGAGTTACGGAATAATAATATTACGGAAAACTTATGGGCGGAGGTCGGAGGGCCCTTAACAAATTCATACAAATGATGTACTTTAACTAGAAAAAAAAACCTATCTAACTTATCAAAAATGCCAATGCACAAAGTAGACATTAGAAATAAAATTAACCTTAAACTATTTTTAAAGAATAAACCATAGGTTTCAATTTGTACTAACAATCGAATGATATAACGAACGTTTCGAATCGTAATCGAACGTTTTCCTAATGACTTCACTTGACTGACTTGTGAATCGTTTTGTGATAAATACTTTATTTTATCGGGCCTGTTCACTGTAAATTATAATTTACTGTATTTTGACGACCTTAAAGTGATAACAAGGTACTGTTTGACAAGATTATCATGTCGTATTATTACACTTATATTTTAGACAATTTACACTATATCTTAATAAATCATAACCTATGTGTTTTTCTGATGTATAAGCAGAGTAAATTATTGTAAATTTTCATAAAAATCCATTCAG
Organism: Ecliptopera silaceata; assembly: GCA_932527185.1. Classification (NCBI taxonomy): domain Eukaryota; kingdom Metazoa; phylum Arthropoda; class Insecta; order Lepidoptera; family Geometridae; genus Ecliptopera; species Ecliptopera silaceata. The sequence continues at coordinate 7,913,242 of OW052207.1, read as the reverse complement.
TAGTTTTTGCGTGAAAGGGTAACAAAAATACATCCACACTTTCGCGTTCATAGTATCAGTAGGATTTTTGAGTAAAAATTCTTGGCATCTTGTAGCAAAAATCGTAAAGTTTAATAAAAATCCATTCAGTAGTTTCTGCTTGGAAGAGTAACAAACATACATCCACAAGATGTATGTTTGTTACTCTTCAAGATGGATGAGATCCATCCATACAAACTCGCGTTACTAATATCAGTAGGATTGATAGGTATTTTCGAGTAGAAATTCTTGGCATCCTGTATCGAAAAGCCAAATATCTGAGCTCGATATAAATTGAACAATATTCGCAATTCCGAACGTTCGATAGAATTCCGTCTCATCACGTCACTCGTGTTATCCTAGCTAGCACTTTGAGAAGCACGTAGACAATCAAATTGGCACGTGTCTGTTCTGTCAGCACAAAAGGACATGGCACAATTGTGTATTGTATCTTGATTGTAATCAAAAGGTGTCATACGCATGGAACTGTCCATTACAAGAGAGATAAATTATAGAAATAGAATCTATACTTATGTAATCTACACTTATAATAATAATAATATTATAAAGAAGTAAAGTTTGTGTGTTTGTATATTTGTTAAACTGTAATGCTGGGGCCACATTAGCGGGCGAATATTCGTATCGTGTTGGCGCGATAAAATCATCGTGTTCGGGTATAGGCGATGTTCTTGTCTACATTAGACGGGCGAAGATTCGTGTCGAGTTGACGCGATGTATCGTGCCGGATAGGGTGACCAGATGTCAGGAATTTTCCTGACATTTCAGGAATTTTAGACATATGTCAGGAATGCGGCCGGAAAAGGGAAATGTCAGGAATTTCTCGGCAAATAAATGGAACAATTTTTTTTTACACTATAATTTTATTTTTGGTCACAATAACAAAAAGGAAATTGTCATTAATAGTAATTAGCTTTTTACGATTTTGACATCAAACAATCAACATTGACATATAATATTAAACGTACTAGATTCAAAAAATATTTTTTATTTTGAATTAACTTTTGAATTATTACGGAAAAATAGAATAAAATTAGTTGTGTTATAAAACTTATCCATTTATCACAAAAAATATATATATTCAAAAACCCAATTGAGCTCATGTCTGGAATTTTGTCAGGACTTTTGAAATTTGCATCTGGTAACCCTGTGCCGGATGGTGTTGTTCTAGGCATGGGCGTTTTTGGATTTTTTCACAAACCGATACGAAACCGATGTCAGATTTTGAAACCGATTTCAAAAACCGTTTTTTGAAATCGATTTCAGTAGCGAATATCGGAGCGTATTTACTAGTTATTACGACAAACGCAAAATCGAATTCTTTCGGTTTTTCGTTTTCAATGTGCAACTGGGTATTTGAATTAAAAAAAATATTGTATATTTTTATGTATTTTAAGTTTGGTTTTCGATGCAAAACTAAACTCACGGTTCGGTTTCATTCGGATTAGGTTGTTAGGTTGTATTGTTAATGCGTTTTCTAAAAACAGTTTTCTCATATTGGAATGGAATATCGGATTGCAGTCAGAAATCATAAAACCGGACAATTCATAAAACCGTCAAAAACTCAAAATCCATAACGATTCGCTTCATTTCTCTTGCTCTTACGACGGTTCACTGAGTTAGAAAAAAAAGGAAATGAAATTAGCTCTGTCTTATTCTAACTAAAGTAGTCGTACGGTGGAGTGATAGAGAACGAATGCGTATCAAAACTATAGAAAACTTAATCTTTAGGTAGATTTAGATTTCGTTCGTTTGCAGTTTGAGTTTGGTTTTCGTTTTCGGTGCAAAACTAAACTCACGTCGGTTCGGTTTGGTTTCGTTCGGCTAAGATAGTTTGCAGGTTGCGTTATCATCGTGCGTTTCCTAAAAACGGGTTTCTCATATTGGAATATCGATGCGATACGATTTCTGACTGCAAACGGATTTCAGTTTCGTTTTGATATATCTGTCTCATGCCTAGAACTTAGCCTAAGGCTAAGTTCATATGGCCGCGCGGTACCGCGTGGAACTACGAACCGCGCGGTATAAGATCAATATAAATGCTAATTAGCGTCTACATTATCGCGCGGTACCGCACTCCGCGGATCATCTGAACTTAGCCTAGGGCTAAGTTCATATGGCCGCGCGGTAACGCGCGGAACTACCAACCGCGCGGTACAAGATCAATATAAACGGTAATTATCGTCTACATTACCGCGCGGTACCGCGCGCCAACGTGCGTCGCGCTCCCATACAAATATCGTCATGTGAATGCTCAAACCGCGCGGCGACACGCGGTTACGCGCGGTCATCTGAACTTAGCCTAAATAAATTGACGTAGATGTAGCCACCTAAGCGAATATTGGCGCGACAAATTGATTCGCGTCTTCGCCCGAATACTACGCGATGACACGATGTACCCGGCCACATACATCGCGTTAACACGAATATTCGCCGTAGCCCGCTAATGTGGCCCCAGCATAAGGGGTAATCTCGAGATTTACTAAACCGATTTAAAAAATGTTTCACCAATAGAAAGCCACATTATTGCTGAGTGTCATAGGTTACCAATATAAAAAATCGAAAAATTTAAAGGCTTTTACGTGGTAGTTCGTTTTGCAAAGTGAATCGGAGAAAAAACGGTCGAAATATGCCCAACGAAGTGGGCACGGGTCAGCTAGTAGGTTATAAAATATTAGACTTTCTTGAATGTGTCTAGATGTAAGAGTAACAACTTACACTATTTAATTCTAAGATCAAACGTGCTTAAGTTTTATTAATACGGTAAATAATTGTGACTAAAACTAGTGCTTTAAAACAGTGGAAAAAACCTTGTGTAAAACTCAGAAGTCAGCCTACTCCATCTAAAAATATTCCAGATTAAAACATCAAAGTCAAATAAACTTAATTCAATAAAATCACAAGGATCACTTTGAAGCGTCTTACATACCAGACGATTCAAGGCGCAAATAAATATTTATGCATCGAGACTTGTTTATGATAAAAAAAAAGCTAGCACTCCGGGAGTGCCGGCAGAAGTGAAAACTTCAATATTAACGTTGTGTTTTCACTTCAAAAATATAACCACAGTCGTGATTGTGTCATGTCATTGTGTCACATTCGCGCAAGCGCGAATGTGACACAACGACGAAGACAACGAAGACACACTGACACAGACACATTCGCGCAAGCGCGAATGTGTCTGTGTCATTGTGATTGTGTCATGTCGTTGTGTCACATTCGCGCAAGCGCGAATGTGACACAACGACGAAGCCAACGAAGACACAGACACATTCGCGCAAGCGCGAATGTGTCTGTGTCTTCGTTGGCTTCGTCGTCATCGTCACGTCACGTCATGTCGCCACGTCATCGTCACGTCATCGCGCAAGCGCGAATGTGTCTGTGTCTTCGTTGGCTTCGTCGTCATCGTCACGTCACGTCATGTCGCCACGTCATCGTCACGTCATGTCGCCACAACATTAATTGTTTGAGTCATACGTCGCGTGACCGCAAGTGTGTTCTTTTGTCGTCTCTTGTTTTACGAGCAATGTATAAAAATTAAATAAGATCTTACGCTTTTTCGACGTCACGTGACCCTGACGCGAGTTTGAAAGTTTTTACCCACCCAGCGCCGCTAAAGAAGTTTTCACTTCAAAAACTTAATTAGGTGTAACCCGGTTTATTTTCAAATAGCGTCCTTTTCTCTCATCAATATTTGTATTTGTAAAGGTTACATATCATCATCATTCATCATCTTCCTACCCTTGTCCCACATTATGTGGGGTCGGTACAACACGTCCTTTTCTTCCACTCTCCTCTATCAGACGTCATCTCAATGCTCACACCTTTCTTACACATGTCATCATTCACACAGTCCATCCAATATCTACACATATGTAAGTATTATATCAGCTATCAGACCCAGTAAAAGCTATGCTTAGTTAGAGTCTATTTAATTAAACGTCACATCAATCGAGCTTAACGTGATTTGGTATTCCTCATTAAGTTGTACGACTCACTTGGCTGTCATGTATTGGGTGATACCATAAAAATGAAGTGAATTTCTTGAGTAGCTACGTGACTTGGATTGCGATGGCGGGTGAATGTGATTATTTTGAGTAAAGGCTTTTGAAACGGCTCAGGTTGAACTGAAGTGGCACGTGTATCAAAAGCTCAGTAAAAGCTCAGTATTTTGAAATAAATTGTTTATGTCAAATAGTCCAGTCAAATTACGAAATAAATAAACATGAGCGAATACAGTTTGGGGACTTTGAGGATCGATAGGGCGGTGTATTCTGAGCATAAATTCCAATTTGAGGGGTTGTACTGAGGTCAGCTCAAGGTCATTTCGATGGAAACGCGTTTCATTCGATATCTCGAGAATGGTTAGAGTTAGGCGAAAAATTGTTGAGACCTTTTCTTTTCCAAACAAAATTTACAAACTTTTTTATTTGAAACTTTTTTTTATAACATTAATATTTTTCAACTTATTACTCCCGCAAGGCAAAAATTTTACTTTTTTTTCCATTTTTCGTCGTTTTCTCCCCAACCATTCAATTTTATTAAATTTTACCGATCATCAAAGTGTAGATCTTTTAATTATGAACAGTTTTGTGCTTAAACTTTTTTCCGTAATGCCAATACCTTCGGAGTTATATATTACTTTACCGATATATTATTATTTTTATAAATTATTTTTCTATCAATAAATGTGTAAAACAGTTTTAATTGTTAATTTACTTCTTACCCAAATTAACCCAAAAATTTACCCAAATTAAATACTTAATTTTTAAATAGTTTAATCGATTGACCTTTTTATATTGCGACAGTGGCGCGGATTTCGCTCGGTAAAGTAATATATAACTCCGAAGGTATTGGCACTACGGAAAAAAGTTTAAGGACAAAACTGTTCATAATTAAAAGATCTACACTTTGATGATCGGTAAAATTTAATAAAATTGAATGGTTGGGGAGAAAACGACGAAAAATGGAAAAAAAAGTAAAATTTTTGCCTTGCGGGAGTAATAAGTTGAAAAATATTAATGTTATAAAAAAAAGTTTCAAATAAAAAAGTTTGTAAATTTTGTTTGGAAAAGAAAAGGTCTCAACAATTTTTCGCCTAACACCAACCATTCTCGAGATATCGAATGAAACGCGTTTCCATCGAAATGACCTTGAGCTGACCTCAGTACAACCCCTCAAATTGGAATGTATGCTCAGAATACACCCCCCTATCGATCCTCAAAGTCCCCAAACTGTGTTCGCTCATGTTTATTTAACTCGTTTTTAGCCATAATTTGACTGGACTAAAATTCATGTTTTATAATGACGTAATTTGATAGGCTTAGCTGAGTCAGTATTGTGGGTGGATCAAACAAAAACAATCATTAATTTGTATATTGTGTGATGTGTTTAAGTTTTACAACTAATTATTGAATAACAGATATCGCGGTTGTTTGGACCAAATTTTAAGTTCTTGCGTATTCTAAAATGTTTAATCTCCTAAGATCTTATCGACCGCTGTCATTATTTTCAATCGTTTGACTTCATTTTCTTTCACATTTAATTTGAGATTCAGTTCGTTATAATATGTCGATGATACATATATAATTAAATTCTAAAATTATTAAACTTTTTAAATTAAAAACAATCTTTTCATCTAAATATCTTATGTTCTGTTCCGAACATAGCCTCAACTTACAAAATAACATCACAACGTAAAGACACAACAAGTTTAATTAGAATTTTCGGTATTACGGAACTCAATTTTACGGAAAAACAAAGTTACAAGCAGTGATGGCTCTTAAGATCTTTCACATCAATATTTATTAAATTTATATCAATATTAAATGTATTTTTATGACATGTATTTGTATGAAAGAATTTAGAAATCATTCTGGTATTTATTGCATTTTTACTTTTATTAAGAATTATATTTACTTATCTTAATTTGTGCTAATAAAGTAACTTTTCTTGTTAGAATGTCGGCGCACCCTTTGATAAAATTGTTGGGAAGAAATGATTAATGATAGGCCCAACACCTCGTTATATTAACGATTTTATTATAATTATCAATTTTAGTTAATTACTTACTTATATAATTTCAAATTCATACATAATGTACATTTTTTAACAGTCTTAAGTTTGTTTGTGAATAAATAAATGTCTTTAGTGTTGGAAAAAAAAATCAACATTTCCATTACCTACTCATTGCTACGGTCAATATTAAAATTATGTTTAATTCATTCTAATTATATATTTGTATATTTAAAATCTCTTATTATTCAAGGATTTCCCAGACGCATAAATAAAAAAGCCTTAGTTATAAAAACATTTAAAAATACTCGTCTATTGAATGACGTATAATAAAACGGGTACTTTTATATCTTTTTTAATCTCCGCTTGGAAATAATCAAAGTAACAATGACGTTTACGACTTTTATACTTGACGTTGACGTCAATGTTGACGTTTACGACTTTTCTACTTGACAGACGTCAACTTTTATCATTCTATTGGGTTAATATGCCGTCTGATACTGGCAGTCTTGTCTGTCATAACTTGACAGACAATGGTTATCAAAGTAAGAAAAAATCCTATAAGATGGTAGAGTTTTATGATTAACTTAATGTGAACAGATTTCAATCATTGAAACCAATTTCAATTTTATAAAGATCTTTTTGGAAGTTTTTGAGTTATTCATTATACTTAATATAAATAAAATATTCACGGCATTTCACTCATCACACTCTAGTCCAAAACTAAGCAAAGCTTGTACTATGGGAACTAGACAGCTGATAGAATACTTGCACACTTTTTTTTGTAAATACATACATTACGTAGAATACATAGACACCCAGACACAGAACAAATATTTATGTTCCTATTAAGTATCACTTGTTGATGTCAAAGTAGATTTTTTTTTGTAAATTAATTACTTTATACTTACTAAAAGAAAGTTGGACTATTTACGCTAAAACAGATTTCGGCAGGTTACACCTACTTCATTAGCATGTTACAAACATAAGTACACATAAATTAAACATAACTAATTAGCATATCGCAAGCATGTTTAATTAGATACAATATTTGATTTTGCGTGTTTGTTTTAATTATTACGGATTTAGTATTTGTAAACACAGTTGCGGGTTATTTCAGTTAAACGGTATTGTAAAGAACGATTATTAAATTAAATACCTCACTAGAACTTCAGTATATAACTCTAAATCTTAGTACGAAGAATAATACAAATAACGGTAGAAACAAAGAAAAGTTTTTTTTTTCATTTTAACCTTATGTCAAATAACATCTCAACGAAATGTCTAGTCACTCACTTAATGGACTATTTAATTTATACCACAGAATGTTTACCATATTTATTTACATGTGCTAAGTGAGCGCAGAGGGCTTAGTGCATTTTAAAACTCTCGAGCCGACAGTCGTCTTTCGGATGTCCTTATATTTTTGTATGGACATCCGAGAGACGACTGTCGGCTCGAGGGTAGGGAGTTTTAAAATGCAACCTCGGACTCTGTAATCTACACAGATTATATCTGTCTACAGAGTAAACAAATTCGAGGTCAGGTGCTCATTACATGCTAAATGCAGTCCGCTAGATGAAATATGTTGATATAGTCTAACAAATAATATCTAATGCAAACTTTGACAGTTCACACTAATCGAATAAAAAATACTTCGTTAGTAAATTGCTGAATTATCTACGGTTATTTCGTTTTATTCATTTCTTGATCATTTTAATTACTGCCAATGTCTATTTTGAAACGATGTCTCAGTCAAGTCAGTCTCAACATGGCAACCCCGATCATGAGTCATGACGTTTCTTTTTACATTATCGATATTTATTTAGTAAATCAAATAATGTCATTGATAGTTATTTGAATAAAATCCGGTGGTGATTGTACCCACTATCTTATCTTGTCAGTGTAGCGCGAGTTACTGGCTCAGTGTAAACAAATAGATATAAATTATGTAAAAAGGTTGAGGACTTGTCCCATTTCAAATATATTCTCCTTTTATTAAGAGGACTACATTATGCAAGAGCAACCCTTATCTAAATATATAAACTCTTTTGAAGCTGACTGACAGAAAACTGTCAGTGTCATTTATAAATGTACTGGTGACCGTTTTAGCATAGTAATGCGATGGTTTCTTCATATAGTCCGGGGTAGATAGCTTGAAAAATGACAAAAAGATAAAGAAATTAATAGCAGGATGAAACCCATTAGAAAAGGTAGAGAATATTATAAAAACATAAGGAAAAATAATTTACGGGCGATCTGAGTTCGGGAAAGGGATGGGGGTGAGCTTTTAAGGGTAAAAAACGGTTTTTCTCGATTTCTGGCAAAACTAAAAGTCCTATGGAAAAAAGTCAAATGGCAAAGTTGTAGGTAATTAAAAGATCTAAAACTTTTGCATACACACTTTTTTCACATAACCTCAAGATGTATGTGAAAAATTCAAAAAACCAAGTTTTTGGTTTTTTATTAATATCTTTTACAAACAATTATATTTTTTCACTAAATTTGGTGAAAACTTACCTCTTTATGTTCCAAATACGCTGTAATTTATTCGATTAGAAATATATATTTTTTTCACCTTATTTTGATAAAATATCGAAAAAATATCCTTATTTTCAATCGAAAATTCATCCGTCAAAATATCAGCTTTCTTCAAAAAGTTGATATGTTTTCTGTTCGTTGAAATATCTTCTTTTCGATAGTGAAAAAAAATATATATGTTACCATAGAAAATCTTCTCAGAAAATGCAAAAAAAAAAGTTAGTGAAAAAAAAAATTGTGGGATAAAACCCATTAGAAAAGGAAGAGAATATTATAAAAATATAAGGAAAAATAATTTACGGGCGATCTGAGTTCAGGAAGGGGGTGGGGGTGGGCTTTTAAGGGTAAAAAACGCTTTTTCTCGATTTCCGGCAAAACTAAAAGTCCTATGAAAAAAAGTCAAATGGCAAAATTGTAGGTAATTAAAAGATCTAAACCTTTTGTATGCACACTTTTTTCACATAACCTCAAAATTGATGTGAAAAATTCAAAAAACCAAGCTTTGGGATTTTTTCAAGAAATTTGGTGAATACTTACCTCTTTACGTCCCAAATACGCTGTAGTTTATTTGATTAGTTATATTTTTATTTATATAAAATCAGATTTTTAAAAGATATTAATAAAAAATCAAAAACTTGGTTTTTTGAATTTTTCACATACGCCTTGAGGTTATGTGAAAAAAGTGTGCATATAAAAGGTTTAGATCTTTTAATTACCTACAATTTTGCCATTTCACTTTTTTCCATAGGACTTTTAGTTTTGCCGGAAATCGAGAAAAACCGTTTTTTACCCTTAAAAGACCACCCCCACCCCCTTCCTGAACTCAGATCGCCCGTAAATTATTTTTCCTTATATTTTTATAATATTCTCTTCCTTTTCTAATGGGTTTTATCCCACAATTTTTTTTTTCACTAACTTTTTTTTTTGCATTTTCTGAGAAGATTTTCTATGGTGACATATATATTTTTTTTCACTATCGAAAAGAAGATATTTCAACGAACAGAAAACATATCAACTTTTTGAAGAAAGCTGATATTTTGACGGATGAATTTTCGATTGAAAATAAGGATATTTTTTCGATATTTTATCAAAATAAGGTGAAAAAAATATATATTTCTAATCGAATAAATTACAGCGTATTTGGAACATAAAGAGGTAAGTTTTCACCAAATTTAGTGAAAAAATATAATTGTTTGTAAAAGATATTAATAAAAAACCAAAAACTTGGTTTTTTGAATTTTTCACATACATCTTGAGGTTATGTGAAAAAAGTGTGTATGCAAAAGTTTTAGATCTTTTAATTACCTACAACTTTGCCATTTGACTTTTTTCCATAGGACTTTTAGTTTTGCCGGAAATCGAGAAAAAGCGTTTTTTACCCTTAAAAGCCCACCCCCACCCCCTTCCCGAACTCAGATCGCCCGTAAATTATTTTTCCTTATGTTTTTATAATATTCTCTACCTTTTCTAATGGGTTTCATCCTGCTATTAATTTCTTTGTTTTTAAAACCTATCGAGCCTGGTCTAATAGGGTGCGTTTAAGTTCTCAAAAAGGACTTTCGAAAGTGTGACAGATCTTAGTTTTCTTTGAAAACACAATTGTTACCATGGTTTGAGATAAAAAGATAAAAATAGACTTTAATGTGTCTAATAAAGTTTTATCAGACAGGCGTCACAGCTCAGTTGGTAGTAGCTCTGCCTTCCATGCTGTGGGTCGTGGGTTCGATACCCACCCAGAGCAAATGTTTGTGTGCTCTACTTAGTTTGGGACTAGAGTGTGATGTGTGAAATGTCCATGAATATTTATGTATTATCTATAGATTCGTTCAATTAGGCTCTGGTCGCGTGGAACTGGCACCTAGAATCACCTAGTATGTAAGACGATTCTAAATTTCCTTGTGATTTTACTGAATAAAGTAATTTTTGACTTGACTTTGACCTTGATTCACCATTATAAAATTATGGAGCAGAAAGTTAAGGGAAAATACAAGCAAAGTTGCGAAAATTCTATTAGTCTTATACAAACATGCGCTATCTGTTGTACTCGAGGGACGCTATTACTTTTATTTATGGAAACGGCTACAATCTCGACTTTTTGGCCGTTTAAATGTAGGGAAGATAACATTTTAAACACAAAATTACAGGAAGAATAATTTCAGCTTGTCGGTCCTGCTGGGATAAGGGCAGGACGAAGAGGGTCCTATATTCATTTATAAAGTTGACGAACTTTTGACCGCAATCTCGACGCATATTGTTGTTGACAGAATATCGTATAAATCTTAAACCAGTTAGATAAACACATAAACACACTATCAGACAAGTTTACTAGTGATCAATGAGACTATTTCAAAATGTCTTAAGTATGTATGTCTATTGATTTACTACAAAAAACTTCCCAAGTCTGAGCCCTTTCTTTCCTAGGCAAAGAACGAAGACTAGTCTAATATATTCATGTAGGTTGATGATGATGAAAACTAGCTAAGAAAAAAAAAACAGAGGCTAAAAATACACTTAACATCAATCGGCTTTTTAACAGAAAAATGATCAATCTTTGAAATTCTAAAATGAAATTAAATGCAATTTTATTGAAATTATAACAAATTTTCTATTGACGGGTGGAGAAACGCTGTCTAAGGTTATATTATAATAATTAAAAGATATATAAATTTTGTAACCGAGAGTTTTGTGTCTTCGCGAAGCTTATTATAAAAACGTACGATATTCCCCATAAATTACCGACTGTACCTATACCTGTACGTACTTAACGCCTTATCAAGTTCTAATCAGGTACTAATCTGTTGTTCACAAGTATCACTATCTTTCTATTGGGTACTTGAAATCACAAGTGTTCGATATGATTTCTTTATGATAACAACTAATATTGCATGGCTGATAAACTTTCATCGACATATAGGGTGGAACTGATTTTCTTGCGATAAATATTACTAAAACCATTGCTATTTCCTCAACTAGTAAGATTGTATTTGTAGAAGCTATAAGATATAAATAATAATAATCACGGAAATTTTTATTTGCTTCTTTTTTTCTGGCTCGCACCTCTTGTACATTTGCTTTTTTCAAGTTTTTATTTTGTTTAATTAAAAGAAATAAAAAAGGGAAACATTTTATTTACAATACGCGGGATCACTTCGCTGTTTCCCGCCTTTTTAAAAATGGGAATTAGATTACTGATCGAATAGGTATTTTTTTTTCTGAAGACGTCACATTGCAGGAAATACCCAATAAAATAGAAGGCAGAGCTAATATGAACTGAGCTGTGACTCCTGTTTTTCTTGTAAATTACAAAATGATTTGTGTTGCTCTGAACTCGAAAGTTCAGAAGTAACAAGAAGATCGTATGTGTGAACAATTTGCACGCGTTAGGCGTGTTCTGTCACCTCCAGAGTAGCACTTCAACTCGTTAGTCGTCCTTAAGGAGGCGAATGAAGTGAAACAGTACATAAGCTCGTATCCTTAGTTTATTCTGCATTTTTTGCACACTTACCTGTCAATAATTCGTCTGCAACGTAAACAAAATAAATACAAAAACCTCCTTGACTGTGACTTGTCTGTTTCGATTAGTTATAGCGCCATCTTTTGAGCTCAGGTTTAGTTTTCATGCATCGGACTAGATGGCGCTACAAGCTTTTAGGTATTTCAGATGCAGGTGCAGTTAGTTCCTTAAATACTTTTGCGGTCGAAACTCCATGTAAAGGTATATTTTATTCTCGCAACGCCACGACAGCATAGACGAAACGTCGGGAAAAATAAATTAAATAGTAAGATACGCGATAAATTTTCGTGTAAATATATCTATGGTATTAGAATGAAGGTAACTTTTATGATAGAACATAGTTTTCTTGTTATTAGTTTATGTTTCCGAATAAAATCATTTCTATTTAATTGGTCAAATTACTACCAATGTCTTTATAATATTATTAGATTAGACAAAAAAAATTTGACGAATCAGGAAATGGACTAAACTGTAATTAGACCTAACGGTTATAAGACTTAACAGGATTTGCCTAACCGGGAATAAGACGTAACGGACCGACTTGACCAAACGGGAAACTAGTCTAAACGGGCCTGAGGGGTTTAAAATGAATGTAAACATAAATTCGTAAAAAATAGGATTGAGATCTATTCAAATCAACAACTTACTACTTTACTCGCTTTTGCCGTTCATACGCAAAAAGCGATTTAACTTGCCAATGATGCAAGTTATGTAGGTACTTGTTGATGTGTAAATCGGGCTTTAAAACGGCACGCGGACAAAGTCGCGGCGGGAACAGCTAGTAAGTAAATAAACCTTCTGAGCAAGGTTGAGCTCTCGGCGAGAATACTGGTGTTAGACAGACAATAGACTCTCGAGGACCTTGTAACCAGGTCAAGACAGGTTCACAAGTCTGAGTCGGAGACCGAAACATTTGAGAGACACTCGTCGCGTCCTCAATATTTTGCTTAGAAATGGAACCGCGTTGGAGTCAATATTTTGCGTTTATTTTACATTTCATTTAATTTCAACATAACAACACTTACTATGGAAATCTGATTACATGACACTGAATTTTTAACTTAAGTACCTACTTCAGAAAAAGTAGTTAAAAGCTACAATTTTTATGCGTGTTCTAGTATTAAATATAGTCCGATTTAAAAAGCTGCCGTCTCATGTAGTCTCATAAAATCAAGATCTAACCATACATATTGAGTAATTCTTAATTATGCCGAATATTTCTTGTCCATGTTGTATTCTTTTCGTAAAATATAATAACTTGTATTATGAATATATTACTTGGGTTGTATAAAACATGTTTTTGTAGCTCAAATTCATAAAATTTAATTTGGTTCACGAAAGATGAGTCTTTATGTCCTCACGAATTATGTCTTAGACCGATCATGAGAAAAAATAATGGCTTAGCAAAATAGAATGCGCTGTGAGATAAAAAAAAACTAAAAATTCTTGTTGCATCTCAAAATAAACCCTTGCTAAGTATAAGTGAAAATAGAAAAGTCCTCAGGGTGCTGCTCCGAAATCTCGTTCAGCTTCGCCAGCAGTTTCAAGATGTATTTTAAAATATAAATTTATTTTGTACCGCGCTCCAGAGCTGATACTTATTTCGGTAGAGTGCGGAGAGCTGGCTTTTTAGGTATTAGTTTTATATTACGCTTGTAACTTTTAGAAAAAAGATACAGAGATTGGATCAATGTCCTATAGATCTCTTTATTGTTCACACACAAATAAAAACAAAGAACTTAAACAAGTAGTGATACATGTCATCACAATGGGCGGCCTTATCGCTATAATATTGTTCCAATCTCTATACATTTTCGACTGTTATCACTTAATTGTAAAGCTTAACACGTTAAACGCCGATAGAAAAAAAAAAAGGTAGCACTCCGGGAGTGCCGGCAGAAGTGAAAACTTCAATATTAACGTTGTGTTTTCACTTTTAAGTTTTCACTTCAAAAATATAACCACAGACGTCATAATGACAATGACAATCACAATGACACAGACACATTCGCGCAAGCGCCCTGTGCCGCCTAAACAGAGCACACTCAGGCACGGTAGAAAGAGTGGGAGATACTAGTTCCTCTCCCTTCCCCTCGATCTTACGCTTTTTATCAACGTCACGTGACCCTGACGCGAGTTTGAAAGTTTTTACCCACCCAGCGCCGCTAAAGAAGTTTTCACTTCAAAAATAAAAATCGTAAAAATACTTTTGGTCGTAATTTGTTTATTATGTTACGATACGTATAGAAAATAGTTTTATTCAATTCTGTACATGGGTTACATAGTTACAGTCAAATACATAGCTGAGGTCACCGGTGCACCTCATGGCGCACAAATACAGAAAATATATTTTCCGGTACCCGGCGCCGCGCCGGCCACCCCGCCGGCCACCCGCTACACCAGTAGTGCGCTCGCGCTTACGGTGATAGAACGTGTGTTACTAGATCAATTACGTTCCTACTATCTTAGCTGTCATCATTTTCTTATTGAATAGTTAATGTGCGAGCCTTTTTAATTTTTATTTTGGTTACTTTTTTCGCTATCTTTCATTTTTTCAATTCCTTACAAGGTATGTTTGTCCCACTGCGCAGTATAGTTCTACAGCGCCGTGCCGGTCACGGAGTACGAGTAAAGTAACAGTCAGTATGGCCGGCGGCGAGAAAAAGTAGTTTGAATATGACTATACGTTGAGGTCACCGGTGACCCCCATGGCGCTATGATAGAGGAAGGGTGAGGTCACCGGTGACCCCCATGGCGTTTAACGTGTTAAAAACTAGCCTTTATTAATAAAATATTCGTATAAAAGAGCAGTATTTATCTGAAATCGAATATTTTCAATTTAAATCTGTAACGGTTTTTACTCGCTCCGGAAAGTTCACGCGAAACTACCGTCAATTTGTTTAACATTTCCGAACGAAACATCGAACTTAGATTTACCGTTCTTACATTTTAAAAAGCGAGTTCCCGCTCTACTGGGATATTAAAAAGTACTCGCAATTGTTAGGGTAATTTTAATATATTTGTAATTAATGTCATGATTTTAGGTATTTATTGCATTATTTTATTGTAATTAAATTATGAACTATCATTAGTTAAGGAACTAAACATATTTTTTTATTGAACGTTGCTGATTTGATATTTTTGTTGAAATAAGAAAATAAGATTTAAATAAAAGTTAAATTATATTCTAATTTATTATCGATTTATAAATATGTATGTAATTTGATTATTTGATGAATAGTTTTTTAAATCACATTTAGTTGTTTAAAGAATGTATCCGCCCTCCGCCATATTGTTTTCGTAAAACGGTACGACGGGAGGGCTGACACATTCGGACGGTGACGCTAGAAGTGGCTAGACGTGTACAAGGCTTGTGGTCTTAGTATTATAAAGAGTTATGTTGGTTAAATTACGAAGAATATTGTGGAAAGCTAATAAAATTCCTGAAATTGAACAAAGTGTGTTTGAACTTTTGGCATGCGCCAATAGTTCAGAAGTGGGATGAACAAGGATACATGAAATTTCCTTGCACGCCTACAAAGTGTAAGTACCGTTAGTATTCTTACTCGGTAATAAATACGATATTTTTTTTTCCTTTCAGTGCCGGACATTTAATTATTTTTTTTTTTGATCATTTGATGACTTTTTATGACCACCCGTTTAGTAAAACTAAAGGGATTGTTTTTTTTTAGAGGGTTATTATTTTATAACCTGAACATTCTCTTATAGACATTGGTTAATTACAATTACCGTAGATAAGACATATTTAAGTACCCACATGTTTCGGTATTTTAAGATTTTTTTTTTCTGACATGTTAAACTTATTCAATATCCAAAATATAGCTTTTGTCTAATAGTTCAATTAATGGCGTACTGAGTACAATAATATTTTAATAGAAAGCAAGTACGTGGGAGCGGATGTAAATGGATGAAATTTATCTTTCAATTTTTATTCTCTGATATAATTTAGTTATTAAATATCGAAAATATAGCTTTTATCTAATAGTTCAATTAATGGCGTACTGTGTACAATAATATTTTAATAGAAAGCGAGAGCATTGGAACAGATGCAAATGGATTTAATCGAGGGGTCGTTACATATTTTTTTTTATATACATTTCCTCTTCTGTTGTTTTTTTGTGGCTCGTTATGTTACTTCATGATGCGTTTTTTTATTTTTCTTTTGAATCTACCCACAATATTATTTTTGCTATTGGAATTATTTTCTCTTGGATTCCAATTTCGTTTGTTGTCTGTAGACATTCTCACAATGCGGTTCGCGTGGAACTGGCACCTGGAATCACCTGATATGTGGGACGATTCTAGGTGATCCTTGTGATTTTATTGAATGGAGAAGTATTTGACTTGACTTTGACTTAGAGTCGATAAGTTGCACAGTGTTAACACCTGTCTTGGCATAAGTAGCTTTGCCGTATTTCGGATGGTGGATTGCTTTTACTAAATGTAACTCTGTAGCTGGCATATATTTTCGAGGTCTACATCATGTTTTGTGTAAGTTTCCTGAACATTGACTATGTCTACATTATGTGGCCGTGAAAGTTTTACAAGATCAGAAGTTTTAGAAGTCACTTTTGGCTTTGCTTATGCCTTCAATGTTTAGTTGTAATATTTGGACAGAAGGATCAATATATTTAGTCAATGGGCTCTGAAAAGAACCATTTATAGGAGGGCTTGGGGAACTGAATTATTACTTTAACTTAATTCATCTCTATAATGTTTAAATTACTATACTTTGAGGCGAGAGAATTCTATTAACTGTAAAATGTTATTATTAACCTCATTTTGATCCCCGTAAAAAAAGTGTTGTGACACGAAATTTTCTGTTAGTCTCTACATAGGTACTCAATATTATGATAAAGTTTCTTTTTGTTGATTATTAATATAAAAGTACTAAGCTTTGTGTTTCTAAGTTCCAGAACCATGAATAAAGAAACAACAAACGCCCGAGGAGGTGGAGAGCCTAGTGGAGATGATGCCCATGTTTGAGGGTATTGTAAGAGCTCATGTTTGAGAGCAAGTGAGGCCCATGTTTGAGGGTATTGTAAGAGCTCATGTTTGAGAGCAAGTGAGGCCCATGTTTGAGGGTATTGTAAGAGCTCATGTTTGAGAGCGAGTGAGGCCCATGTTTGAGGGTATTGTAAAGGCTCATGTTTGAGAGCAAATTATGCCAGTGTTGGAAGGTCTATTGTACGAGCCCATGTTTGAGAGAAAATGATGCCCATGTTAGAGGGTCGAGTATTAATGAGGATGTCCATGTTAAAAGGACGCGATAATATAACGCTCATGCGAAAGAGCGGCACTTGGATAATGCTCATGTGAAAGAGCGGCACTTGGATGATGCTCACGTGAGAGAGCCTAATTAAAACATTTTGTAATAAATTTGTATTAAGGATGTCTTGCGAGAAGGTGGGACTAAGAGTGCGTCATGCCGACGTCACCGCCACCGTGGTGGAGTATGACTTAGCTGTGTTTACATAAATATTTAGTTGTTGCTCAATTTCCTTTGTTCTACTTTACTTGATAAGAGTTTGTTTGTTCAGTGTAGTATTTGTTAATTATTAAAAAAATAAAACTATTTCTACTTTGATCCATAATATTGGAAATTAGGATCACTGCGTCGCCTCAACGCTGACGGCATCCGATAAAAAGTTTTTAAGTCGATTTGTGTAGAATTATGTGGAGTTGTTGTTTTTGTTCGCTTTTCAAGCATTTGGTGTCGTGCGCAATAATAGTTGTTCATTTTTTTTTAGTTCGTGTGAAAAATTTGTAAGTACCCTCTTTGATTCATAAATTCAGATCTTCTACAAAGAAAGAAAAGTCGTAGTAGATTTTGTCCGAGGTATTGCAAAGGCTCGCCTAGCTATCGTAATAGTTCTACTAGTTCGGTATTAGATGCAATTCTGAGTAGATTCTGAGTAGATCGATTGAGGATATACTATCTGTCCCTTCATCTTTATCACTTTCTTTACCGTCATGTCCGCCACGAGAGTGACAAGCACAACTGAATTCTTCATTGTAGTGATGAATGTGTTGTGCAGGGTTAGATCCGACCATTTACTTTAAAATTTTGTAATCGATTCTAGTTTGCAAGATATTTTTTTTGTGTGGGTAGGTAAAACAAGCGTGTAAAAGCAAATGCCGGTCTATGGCAAGCAAGTGCTTATCCCGGACAGTTCAATTCTTGAAGGGCGATGCTTGTAGTTGACTTCATGAGTGAGTAGTTAATGACCTACACATGATCGAAGCCGAAATGAGTTAAGGTACGAGTACTGTGCTACATATTCGATATCGCAAATTTTTTTGGAAAAATATGTGTTGATGGCTATGTCAAATACATAAATTGTAACTAGGCACTTTGTTTTGTGTCTTTGTTGAAGTTTAGTAAGGAGCTGCTGACTGTTGGTGTGGTTCTGTGTGTGACGTAATTGCCTCATTGGTATGATCCACTGTTATTATTATTGTAGCATTTCCCGCTGTCGTTTTCAGAGTTTTTGTTGGCAAAAAAAAAAATAGTGTGGAACGTGAGATCTTTTTGGATTGTTTTGACAAAACTACCTGTTATCTGCTAAGTGTGATAAGTTGTATGCCTTTGTTTTTGTTCATTTCTGGCAATTGTGCAATTGGGCAGATTTAGGTGTCGTTAGATAGCGCTAATTAGTACACGTAGCGCAGTCGCAAATGTCCTGCTTGTGATAACATCGAAAGAACACTTTACTGTCGAAAACAAAAAAAAAAAGTGAAAAGTATATTTATTTCACAAGAAAAATGACAACTGATCTTATAGTAAAACATCATGTTAATACAATAATAATAGGTTTTTGCTGTCTATAAGATTAACAAGCCAATACTGGCCCTATACTAGACAGAAACCTGTGTGATAGGTACCAGTGTGCGAGTTATGTGGTTAGAAGGTGCTATGCAGCCTATTATGTGGTTGAAGTTGAGTTTGTTGGTGTGTATGATACAATTTCAATTTCAGTGTAAGGTGTATAAAGTGTGTAGGTACGTATGATTATGTGGTTGGTAGGTGAGTAGGTGAGTGATAGTAGGAAGTAAAAGTGAGGTAATGTGAGTAGGAGTGACAAATATGAGTGTATGTGAATCAGTCAGATAAAGTCAACCACTCAGGAGATGGGTATCAAACTAGTCAACAGATATGATTTTGTGTGTGTTAGGAATATGTGTGTGTGATGTGATTAAGTGTATGTGTGAAGTGAGTTAAAATGTATGTTATAAGATTAAATAGCTCTTCAGTTTCCTGATATGATTTTGACAATAACCAGGCAGTTATAGTCTTTTTACAAAGCGATATAGGATAAAAAAAAAAGTATTTGTAAAGCAACGTTTAGTTTATTGTAGAGAGTGGGACCCAGATAAGTAAAATATTTCGATGAGAATATGGTTTTAGAATCAGGAATCTCACAAACTATATGAGGTCTTCGTATGTTTCTTGGTAAAGTTGAGTTTGGGTCAATAGGGAGTGTTGTTGGAGAACTACTTGTTGTAGGAAGAGCTGTCTTACGGTTAAGAGATTACATGAATTGTATAACACTGTTGTAAGGAAACAGTAAGGGTGAAAAGTGCTGACTGAAAACAAGAACGTGACGTCATTTTTGTTACGCGATAAGACAGTTCCAGATCTGCATCAAATCGCATATTCATTTTGTTTAGGGTATCTTAACATGGTGTAACGTGCAATATCCTATTTGTAGAAAATGTCGTAATAGATTCGATGGTGCAGTAGTCGTTTTATCTTTTTGGAGCTTACCCCAATCTATCCGGTAGGGTAGACAGTAGACGAGATTAGTTATTCGAGTCTAGTAAACATTCTGTTAGCAAGAAATGTTTTCATCAAGTTTTGCGAGGTTGATACCTAGGTAACTAAAACATAGAGTACGTTTGTTACGTTTCTGGAAGGTGAATTGTTTTTAATATCTGTTTGGTGTGCAATCCGGATATTTAACGTACCCGGATAGTCAACAGTTTGTTAAATCCGCATATCCGTTTGTTCTGAGAACCTTATATTGATATTTTAGATCTGGATACATAATCGGAATCTAAGCTAGGTAGCTGGTACATATCAGAAGAACATCGGTGATATCTCTTATTGTGAAGTTGTCTTGTGAAGAGTTTGAAGTAGCTTTGGTCTTTTGTTATTGTATTGACGTACATTTTATTTTGACATAGCAGTAGTAAACTTCCGAGAACAGTATCAGGTTGCAGATAAAAGTAATTTCACAACTATTTAAAGTCGACATTGACACTGATAATTTTTGGTTTTGTTTTAAATTTTGATGTTTTTGTTCGTTTAGAATGAGCGTACAAGTTGTGAATCAATCGTCAAGTAGACTGTTATTTGTTTTGAAGGTAAAAATGTGTGTGAAGATGTTTAACTTCAAAACATGAGAAAAATTCAAGGTTGTTTTGTCTTTGACCAATTATTGTAAGAAAGGTGAAACAATGTTTCATGGAATCAAAACGAGTGTTTTAACGTTTCGCTAAAGTTTTGTTTTGAAATTTTATTATTAATAAGAGTAGGCAACACCTTCAACTTTGTTTGTCGTGTGTAATATTTGTAGTAAAGCAGTCGTGCATTGCAGTAAGGTACTCCTACTCTGCTAGTCTCTTTCATAAGGTTTTATGATCGAACAGTTACAGTGTTGCACAACTAAAAGGTGTGCTTGAGTAAAATTTTGCCATTCCAGTTTTGAAAAGTGAAAGAAAGTTCTTTCGTGTCAAATGTGGTTGAGTTTGACATTTGTTTCTTGGTAAAGAAAAAAGTATCTAAGTAGCTACAGATGTAGAGTATTCGAATGTTGATGAGATTTTGCAGGTTAGACCGAGCGAGAGTTGTGTTAAAGTTTTTACTGACTTCTTTGTGTCGACAATCGTAAATAGATTCGACAGTTGGTTTTGTCGAATACTTTCGTTGAAAATTATATGAGGTACTTTGGTTATTCAGTTTTGTAATAATAAATAATAAATTTATTTATATAATTTCAAGAACTTATAGGTACATTACATATATGTACAATATAATTAATTTAATTTAATAAATAGTTAATACATTATGCAAACATCCATAATTAATTTAGCATAAGTAGAACCTACACTAAGTTTTATGTAAATGAACGCAAAGTTTGAATGTTGTCAAATATTTACGAGCCAGCGTTTGATGTTTTGATGCTCTGTAACTAGCGGACTAGTGATCAGGTGTGATAAGGTATTTTTTTTACAGTTTGGTACAGGTTTTTAGAAAAGATAGTAAAGATAAGTAGTAGAAAAGATAGTAAGTGGGTAATTAAAATAATAATTGTGTTTAGGTATATTGCTTAATTTTTGTTGTTGTTTAGTTTTCTAATTATTATTGTATTTCATAACAATAATAATGGCGCAAAGGGACTTGCGCATAGCAGGACGGCCGAGCTGTTAGGGTAATTTTAATATATTTGTAATTAATGTCATGATTTTAGGTATTTATTGCATTATTTTATTGTAATTAAATTATGAACTATCATTAGTTAAGGAACTAAACATATTTTTTTATTGAACGTTGCTGATTTGATATTTTTGTTGAAATAAGAAAATAAGATTTAAATAAAAGTTAAATTATATTCTAATTTATTATCGATTTATAAATATGTATGTAATTTGATTATTTGATGAATAGTTTTTTAAATCACATTTAGTTGTTTAAAGAATGTATCCGCCCTCCGCCATATTGTTTTCGTAAAACGGTACGACGGGAGGGCTGACACATTCGGACGGTGACGCTAGAAGTGGCTAGACGTGTACAAGGCTTGTGGTCTTAGTATTATAAAGAGTTATGTTGGTTAAATTACGAAGAATATTGTGGAAAGCTAATAAAATTCCTGAAATTGAACAAAGTGTGTTTGAACTTTTGGCATGCGCCAATACAATGCTGTTTCGACTTATACATATGTAATGCTTGCGGTACAGATAACTACACTTTTCTTTTTAGTTGATGTAAGGAAAAATATTAGCATTTTTATAACCCTGGTGCAGTTCTGCAGCTAGGGAATGCATGTTATTTTTTAATAACAAGAGCTTTACCTATCATTTTGAATCATGTGTAACCAAAACTCGATTGCACCGGCTAAATGAAATGAAATCGATTTTGGTATCGATATGAAATCGGTGGTTATTTACACAATTTTTTTTTAAGTTAATGAAGATACGAGTACATGCATTATCCAATTGTTTGATTAAAATTAAAGATTGTTGTGTAAGAAATTGACTACGTATGTATAAAAAAAACAATAAATAAAAATGATATAATAATACCGATGATACGTCGAGAGTTATGGTGTAGTCAGATGTTTAAACATAAAATTGTAGTACTAAATATAAGGTACTAAATACTAGGTAGGTACATATTTCAGTATTTACAAACGATTTTCATGGAAGGAATATGCGTAATGCATATTTAACTTGTAATTATGTAAATGACTCGTGTGTTTGTTTAATGGATTTTCGAAAGAGATTTGCATTATAATAAGGTAGTTATGTGGTAATGGGTTCAAAGTGTGTCACAAATACAAATAGTTTGTTTGGACATAATATAACATTTTTTAGTTGGCACATTTTCATAAAAGTAAATAAATAAATAAATAATGCTGGACAATCCACACAACATCATCTAGCCCCAAGCTAAGCAGAGCTTGTATTATGGGAACTAGAAGACTGACATACTTAATACAATAACATTACATAGATATATATATTTTTTATTATACATATACCAGAAAATCTAGAATAAATATTTGCAGATCATACAAACATTTATTCCAAGGCGGGAATCGAACCCGCAACCTTCCGCGTCGCAAGCGGACCTTCGCCCGCCGCGCCACATCGGTCGTCAAAAAAAATAATTTCAAAGTAGATAATTTATATACATATCTTCGATGAAAGTAATTTATTTATCGAAGTAAACTATTCCATTTTACTTTTGTTTAGTTCTTGGGGAGTAATAATACATTCCTTTTGCTCCTTTGCCTTAAATTAAAAAAAAACACTCGGCAGTATTTACGTTACAACCTTCATTCTTTGCTATCCCTTTTACGTTGCATTCAGAGATTTTCAAGTGGAAATCGCACAATGGCATCATATTGCGATTTTAGTAAATAGAATCCTTGTTTCATTCAGTAACGGTAGAGCGTTTCGCTCTTTTCAGTCCTTATATGAATTTTAGAGTCTGTGGAGCCTGGTTTTGTTGCCAGCTGCTTTGGCTAAATGTGGCTAGTTTTTTTTATAATACAGTTTGTAAAGCCATCATTTTAGTCAGCAAGGTTATTTAATTTTTATTTATTTATTTAAACACACAAAACACATTTCAACCAATAACAAATAAAATAATGAAAAGCTTAAATATACTAGTTATTCCACTTTAAAGAATAATCTGAGCATTGGTTAGTTTTATTACATAGGTATTTTTGCCTAAAAGGTCTAGATAGAACACGCCAAATGCTGAAGTAACTGTTTCAGACCTTTCGCAATAAAGGCAGTTGACAAGCTGCTTAGGCTCCAAATTATACTAGATAATTCTTAAAAAAAAACTCTTAATAAAATGGGAAAAAAGTTACTAAATCTAGCCAAAAACTGCCTAAGCTGGCAACACTGAATGCTGACTGTGTAGTTCCCGCAAACAATAGATAAGAGGGTTCGCCCGAGGCATAGGCTCATTCATCAACCCCGTCCCCCCCTCCCCTTAGATGCACCTGGTGTATAACCAATAGCAGTTCATGTTGCTTTTCAAGTTTTTTTTAAACGTAATCGGCTTTAAGCGAGTGATTCGTTTGTGTATGGATGAATATCCGTTTTCGGGAATACTCGATGAATGACGACCGATGTGGCGCGGTGCGCGATGGTCCGCCTGCGACGCGGAAGGTTGCGGGTTCGATTCACGCCTTGGGTAAATGTTTGTACGATCTGTAAATATTTATTCCGGGTGTTCTGGGTGTTTTATATGTGTAATAAAAAATATCTATATATGTAACGTATTGTATTAAGAATGTCAGTCTTCTAGTACCCATAACACAAGCTCTGCTTAGCTTGGGGCTAGATGATGTTGTGTGATTGTCCAGCATTATTTATTATTTATTTATTCAATGCTCGCGTTATATTGTCTGTAATGATAGTTTCCAGAAAAACGATAAATGTACACAACATTAAAAACCAGTAGGTTTATAACTTTTAAAAGTAGCTGTAATAATATTGCGCATCAAAGCATACCTAAGCTATCTAACAACATAACTTTTTTATCAGTTTGCTAACAAATTTAATAATCACGTTCCTTTTTGTTATGTTAAACATGTGTGGCCTTCACATGTCGCAATGATTAGATTTCAGTGCCTCTACCATGAGTTGTCACAGTAAAATCGCCTGACTTTACTACAGTAGTTACGTCAATATTAGTACATAATTACAAATTTTAGTACCCAACTATCCGCTAGAGGCGCTGTACAAATCTTCATACATTTTTTTAACTACAGACGCTAGCGAGTATAGTTTAAATAGTATTGTAAAATCTCATGGTAGAGCTACAGGAAGGTTATGTATACTTAATTAGATTAGTAAATATTTGAATATTCTGTAATGTCATGATCATGAAGTATTGCGTTTTGTTGTCCACGTGCTAACAAATTAGAGCAATTGCCTGACTTATAAATAAATAAATAATAATCAATGCTGGACAATCCACATTACATCTTCTAGCCCCAAATAAGCAGAGCTTGTGTTATGGGTACTAGAAGCCTGACATACTTTATACAATACATTACAATAGATATAAAATAATATCTATAAAATACAGTGTGTGTGTGACGCACTAAATGTAGCTATTAGTCAGGGGTGGTCTAATCTTGGTGGTTTTCTTAAAATGGTTTATGAACGACTCGAAGAACAAGAAGTGTGTGTTAGAATCTATATATGTATATTACCGCTGTTGGTTTTCTTTAAATAAATAAATCTTTTATTATATGGGTTTATATAGTTATAGTATAGCAACTTCCTAATGTAAATTCAAGGTTATTGTAAAACAAAAGATTGTGCCCGCTATTTAAAATAAATATCTGTAGGTACAATCAAAATTAACTAAAACTGTTAGATTACAATAGAACAATGTTTGTTTCGCTTACTGATCACTGAACAATGACACGGTTATAAACAGATTTTTGGGAAATATTGGGTCGGAAAGTGATAAAATGTACTAATGATATTAATAAATGAATCTCCTGAATCTATATACAAGAACGGCTGTACCGATATGGCTGAAAATTGGTGGGTAGGCAGCTTAGAGCCAGGAGACGGAAATAGGATAATATAATATTATGTATTTTCTAATAAAAAAAAACTTAGTAAATTCAAATATCTGCTTATTTATTACCTTTAACAGAGTTCGCCGGGTCAGTTAGTTTAGTCTATACTAATATTATAAAGAGGTAAAGTTTGTATGTTTGTATATTTGTTCAATTGTAAGGGGTAATCTCGGGATCTACTGAACCGATTTTAAAAATTCTTTCACCATTAGAAAGCCACATTATTGCTGAGTGTCATAGGCTATATACAAAACCGAAAAATAAAAAGGCTTTTACGTGGTAGTCCGTTTTGTAAAGCGAATCGGAGAAAAAACGGTCGAATTATGCTCAACGAAGTGGGCACGGGTCAGCTAGTTATTTATAAAGTTACCTATATCAAATGTCCACTTCAGTCGTGCTGAATATTACAATGTATTTTTTACATTTTGTCACTGTTTCGCAAATGTTGATAACACCACGTCAAACCTATCAAGCCTGTCAACCCTTTCAAGTTGTCAACACTTTGTCTATCAGTGTAAGAGCGTTTTTACATTACCCGATCCGATATCGGTGTCGGACGCCGATCCGATATCGGGGTAAGTAAAATGTATGAAATATGTACCTCTGATATCCGATATCGAGCCGGACAATATGAAAGACAGGTACAAATTTCATACATTGTACTTACCCCGATATCGCATCGGCGTCCCACACCGATATCGGATCGGATAATGTGAAAACGCTCTAAGCCTGTTATACGTCAGAATTATGAAATATTGATGTATAAGCTCGTGAAGAAGGGTTACGTCACAGGACTTACAGCCATAGACGTCAGACGCCCACAGACAAACCAGACCGCAAAATTCAGCTACAAATATAAAAAAAGCTTAAATATAAAAAAAATATTTCACCATCAATCTGCGCGACAAATATTTACTAAGAATTTATTATACCAGTTAGTATAGTCACGAAGGATTTGAACCCGCGACCTTCTCTCTAATGGGGAGCGATAACAAACTCTCTGCAGGAAGTATTCTAATATAAACATAAGGATCTTCATGGAAAGTGATCGTGTTTTCTACAATCGCAAGCAAGATAAATTAACTGTTGTGTGAGAGGGTGTGTGTGTGAGGCTACATTGATTTCTGTAATAAAAAAAGACGTGTGGCACTCGGGGACTGCCGCGGTAAAGCTATTGCATAGCATTTTTCGCTAGATTACGCATGCGCAGTGTTAGGTTATTTTCGTAACGGAATTTCTCCACGCTCAAGGCCCGCGATAGAAGCTATGCAATAGCTTATAAGTCCACCGTACGAAGCCGGGCGGGCCTGGTAGCTAGATGATTATGTAATTTAAGTTTTAAGTTAACATGTAGATAGTCCAGTCAAAATAGACATTCCAGCTTGCATTAATTCCCAACAAGCTGGATTTTTGTACAGGCCTTGAATACGTCATAACAAATGATATGTCAAAAGTCCCCATCGATCCCGCTTGTGCGTTGTTTTTTATTCCAGGTTAAAAGTCATAAATTTGCGTTTTTTGCGTATATCTCTGAAACAACGAGAGCTATCGAAAAATGGTTCAGGCAAAGTTTGTAGATCGTAAAATTGTCTACAAAAATACTTCAACACTTTTCTTCTACAAAGCATCGCTTTTGAGATATAGTGACTTTAGACCGCAGGAAAATCGTCGAAGATGCTGCGTTTTTTTCATTTCAGCCGTTTTATCTGCTTCATTGCCACAGAACAAACAGTATTTCTTGAAATTTACTGAAAGGGGTGATGGGTTCGATGGGTTAGTCCTCCTCCGAGGTAATGAATCATCTTTTTGTTTCAAGAAATACAGTTCGTTCTATGGCAATGAAGGAGATAAAACGGCTGAAATGAAAAAAACGCAGAATTTTAGTAGATTTTCCTGCGGTTTAAAATCACTTTATCTCAAAAGCGATGCTTTGTAGAAGAAAAGTGTTGAGATATTTTTGTAGACAATTTTACGATCTACAAACTTTGTCGGAACCATTTTTCGATAGCTCTCGTTGTTTCAGAGATATACGCGAAAAACGCAAATACCCAGGTTAAAGTCATAAATTTGCGTTTAAAAGTCATAAACGAGAGCTATCGAAAAATGATTCCGACAAAGTTTGTAGAACGTAAAATTGTCTACAAAAATATTTCAACACCTTTCTTCTACAAAGCATCGCTTTTGAGATATAGTGACTTAAAACCGCAGAAAAATCTACTAAAATGTTGCGTTTTCTTCATTTCAGCCGTTTTATCTGCTTCATTGCCACAGAACAAACAGTATTTCTTGAGACAAAAAGACGATTCATTACCTCGGAGGAGGACTAACCCATCGAACCCATCACCCCGTTCAGTAAATTTAAAAAAATACTGTTTATTCTGTGGCAATAAAGCAGATAAAACGGTTGAAATGAAAAAAACGCAGCATCTTCGACGATTTTCCTGCGGTCTAAAGTCACTATATCTCGAAAGCGATGCTTTGTAGAAGAAAAATGTTGAAGTATTTTTGTAGACAATTTTACGATGTACAAACTTTGCCTGAACCACTTTTCGATAGCTCTCGTATTTTCAGAGATATATGCAAAAAACGCAAATTTATGACCTTTGACCTCGAATAAAAAACAACGCACAAGCGGGATCGATGGGGACTTTTGACATATCATTTGTAATGACGTATTCAAGGCCTGCACAAAAATCCAGCTTGTTGGGAATTAATGCAAACTGAAGTCATAATTTAGGTCTATTTTGACTGGACTAAGAGTAGACCTAAGAGTAACATAATAATATGGTAAATATCAAAAATACTTGAAAATCTATATCACTTACTGGTTATGGAGTGTACCAGCCGAGTAGAACGCTTACGTCACAAGCGGCAAAACGCCCACAGACATTACCACAGCCCATTTATAAACAGCTGGGACTCTCATCATATTCAATAAGAGTTATCACATACAGCTAAGGTAATAAAATTTATATTCCGTGCATTGGTCAATTATGAAAAAAGATCGGGTTTTCTATGGTCTTTCTTTCTTTCTTCTATCAGTCCACTAGAAATGCCACAGAATAACGATGAGTTACCATAGAAATTGAACGTGATTTTGAACCATGTTTTGGGAGACTAGGATAGGCCTACAGGTGAGTGATACCTTCAGTCAAGTAAGTAAATGAATACTTAAGAATGGTGGCTGTTTACTAAAGGGCTGTGGTGTGGGGTACTTTATGTGGGCGTCTCGTCGCCTGACGTAATAATTCTTTTCACGGTTTAAACAATATAAGTGACAGAAAGTTAGATTATGGTCGTCAGTTTTTACTTTACTTACCCAAAAGGAGATTTTATAATACAAATTTAAATAGAAATTTATTTACAAATTAGATTTTATATTGTTTTAATGGCAATGTAATTAAAACCCAAAGTTAAAAAGTCTGTCAAAGTTATAAAAAACAATAAGATTCTACGAATTTTCATAGAAGATTTTAAAAATTGCTGATACAATATTTTTTTTTGTAAATACAGTAACACCCAGACACAGAACAAATATTTATGCTCGTCACACAAACATTTGCTCTGGGTGGGAATCGAACCCACGACCCACAGCATGATAGGCAGAGCTACTACCAACTGAGCTGAGACGCCTGTCTTATCAATATTCTGAATAAAAACATTTCAGTAAAATAACCTATTACCTTTATTTTCACCACGTAATGACAGTATCCAAAATCTTATTTTTAAGAATAAAAACCGTTGGAGCAAACGGATACTGGAGTGGAGAGCGCGTTTAGGCAAGCGTAGTGTAGGACGCACCCGGCGAGATGGAGCGACGATCTGCGGAGTGTCTCTGCTGGCAAACACTGGATGAGAAGAGCCGAAGACCGGGCTCAGTGGCGCGTCTTGGGAGAGACCTACGTCCAGACTGATATAGGTTGATGATGAAAAATAAAAAAAAAGTGACCTAGATTATTTCAATAGTGACTCAGCTGTTTCTTTACATCTGTGTCATTAATATGGAAACGGCTACTATACTCGTAAGATAGTCTCTTCTATTCAACAAGATCTGCGTACGGTTTCGGTATTGTTGGGCAAGAAAATGCGAAAATTATGTTTATTTGCTTACCCGGTCCACTGAATATGTAATTCGGTAAATATTTATACCAGTTTTGCAAGAGTCTTTATGATAGTTATTTTAGAAAAATCTTCGTAAATATTTCTTGGGTTTTTTTAAATAAAACGTAGAAAGCTACATAAGTACATAAAAAAAAATCGCTTTGATTTGAGAACCATGTTTTCGCCAGTTAAAGATGAGAGAAGAAAAAAGAGAACAAAAAAAAAACTGACGATAGTTGAACGTGACAACGAACGCATAGGCCGATTGTGCTTCTTTGTCGCTCGTTCCGCGCTCTCGCTTGCACTTCATGGAACGCCTCAGAGTGAGGTAACGCCGCATGAGTCTCAGAGCGAGGTAACGCCGCATGAGTCATGTTTTTTCGTGCGTGCAGCGTCAAAAAGAGAAACAAAAGGAAGATATCAGTTAAATCGCCAATGTAGAACAAGTAATTTTACACAGCAACAATCGACGCAGTCGGTATTCAAAATGATAAAAACTACGTAGTTTTATTTTATTCCCAGACCTTCGATGGACATAATTTGAAATAGATGTTCGATAAAAAAAAATCGTTCTATCGTGTTTCTACTTATGTCGAATTAAGTTATATAAAAACACCGGGTTACAGGAATGGGAAACAATGTCTGAGAAGAGAATGACATTACCTAAACTCAAACGTTCAAGGAGGTTGTAATCTTATCATACTAATAGACTAGAGATCCTTGGAAAGGATCATACTAGACTCCTTGGCTTTTGTCGAGTTTCGTACCGAGTGCACAGGACTTCAAGAGACTGGCTCCAAACCAAATGTAATCTACTTCGGAAACCAGTGTAGGACAAGAATTCGTAATGTGGACTTGCAAACATGTTCGATAAAGATAGAACTGTGTTTTATTCTGTTAATTTAAATAAACTTAAATCTATTGTAAATCGAAGTAAGTGTGTTAAATGAAACAGCATTTTGTTTTAAGGATAATGTTTATTTTGGGGAAATTAAAACAAATAATACTTGAGTTGACATCGTTGGAATATAATTATATTATGTGCTATCATTTTGATGATAGAATTCAAATCAGTGTTGAGGAAAATCACCACCATTTTTGTCTTTAAAACAAATAACAGTTGACGACTGATTGACTTTACTAATGCTTTGGCTACATTAGCGGGCGAATATTCGTATCGTGTTGGCGCGATAAAAACGTCATGTTCGGGTATAGGCGATGTTCTTGTCTACATTAGACGGGCGAAGATTCGTGTCGAGTTGACGCGATGTATCGTGCCGAATTAGGGTGACCAGATGTCAAGAATTTTCCTGACATTTCAGGAATATTAGACATACCTATGTGAGGAATGCGGCCGGAAAAGGGAAATGTCAGGAATTTCTCGGCAAATAAATGAAAATAATAATAATAATAAAAACAATATTTTTTTTACACTTTAAACTTTTATTTATAGTCACAATAACAAAAATTACCTTTTTATGATTTTGACATCAATCAATCAACATTGACATAGGTATAATATTAAACGTACTGGATTCAAAAAATATTTTTTATTTTGAAATAACATTTGAATTATTGCGGAAAAATAGAATAAAATTAGTTTTGTTATAAAACGAATAAATTCTAACGGTCTATCTTATAAAAAGTAAGCGCAGACTTGAAGTATTGATTACCATACATAATGATGACATAAAGTCAACGCTAACTTTTTATAAGATAGGGGGTAACACTTTTTCGTTACTTCACTCCATAAGGCTAAGTTCAGATGACGCGCGTAGCCGCGCGTCGCCGCGGTATTTGTATAGGAGCTCGCCGCGCGTTGCCGCGCGGTACCGCTCTGTCATGTAGACGATAATTACCGTTTATATTGATCTTGTACCGCGCGATCATCTGAACCTAGCCTTAGGCTAAGTTCAGATGGCCGCGCGGTACCGCGCGGAACTACGAACCGCGCGGTACAAGATCAATATAAACGGTAATTATCGTCTACATTACCGCGCGGTACCGCGCGGCAACGCGCGGCGCGCTCCCATACAAATACCGTCATGTGAATGCTCCAACCGCGCGGCGACGCGCGCCTACGCGCGGTCATCTGAACTTAGCCTAATAAATTGACGTAGATGTAGCCACCTAAGCGAATATTGGCGCGACAAATTGATTCGCGTCTTCGCCCGAATACTACGCGATGACACGATGAACCCGGCCACATACATCGCGTTAACACGAATATTCGCCGTAGCCCGCTAATGTGGCCCCAGCATTAAGAAATAAAATAAACACTGGATGGATACTGGCTGTCTGGCAACTGGAATTAGCACTGACAATTGGAAAGGGCAATATTAAAAGGAGAAGAATAACACAAAATCTAAATGAAAATGGAGTCACGACAAGTTTACGATAATTTTAATGAAAATTATTCAAAGTTGCTAAAACCCCCTCTAATTTCGAAAACCCTTTTGACAAACGAAATCAAATTTTATTAATTGTGTCCATCTTAACTTTATAATTTACGTTTCATGAACTTTAGCGAATATTCTAACTTTTGTAAGGGAGTAAATTACTTTTGTTTTATCTTACCCTCAAAAAGATATAAACTTTCCTATTTTTTGTGTTTCGCTCTGTGGGTAATATTTTTCGCTAAATTGCAGCGCGCCCGTAGATTACAAGTAACTAATGAGTTTCTGGCCAGCCCCAGTAGTTTCTAACTAGTAGCAATTTTCGGGTTGAAAACAATAGAACTAAGAAAATATATTTTAGTCTTTGAAAATGCTGCAGATTTTGTCTATGGTTTCCATGCGGTTTTAAGTTGTAAATAGTATGTTTAGTTTTCTTTATAAACGGGATATTTACCATGATTTGTGAATTTAAAATCAAACTCACAAATCATGGTAAATATCCCGTTTACAAAGAAAACTATGTTCAAAACCGTGATAGTTTAAAATATTATATAAGTAGGTATGTAACCTAAAAATATTACGTATTTTGGAGTTTGGGGAAATACAATTTAAAAAAGAATGTTACAGCAATCATGTTCCTATGGTACCTAATCTTGTCTCATACATTACTTACTTCATGGCTAGATAGCGTTGTGTGATATGTCCATGAATAAATATTTAGTTAAATTTTTCAGTTAATAAAAAATAACATAATACTGTAGTAGCAATATCTGAAACAGCAGATGTGAAGTTTTTATTTTAAAATCGTCGATATTGCTTTTATAACTGCTGGCCAAGGTTATGTGCCGGCTGTGGTGCCGATAAAAGTCTCAGGCAATATAAAATATTAAAAAGTTATAGTTGTAGTATTTGTATCATACACGCAAAAGCTATTCCATATGTTACATATAGAACCACCATCATGATCATCAATCAATATAAATGAATAATGCTGGACAATCCACACAACATCATCCCAAGCAAATCTTGTGTTATCGGTACTAGAAGACTGACAAACTTAATACAATACATTACATAGATGAATATTTTTTATTATAATACAACACAATGATGATAATAAAGGCTATATTATATATAATTATATAATTGTATTATTCTATATTATATTATTTTTTGAAAGTACTTATATTATTATTTTAATACTATAATTCCCTTTAAACAGGGTTCATATGTGAACTACTTTGTATGACCATACCATATGACAATAATAAATGTTTTGAGTATTGTGAGAACTAGTTACTGATATCTAATGTATTTTTATCGATATAATACATCGATAACTAGAGTATATTATACTACCGTACTACCTAATCCAAGCCAATCGAGTGTAAATACCCTCGATCGTGATGAAGATTAATGGCTGACCCTTAGGCCCTTTGCTCGCGATGGCTACTTTTGCCCTCGTCCTGAACAAACCTGGGGGGGTATCCTGACAACTGAAATGTTTTTGAACTGTTATTTGATCAAATTGCAGTACAGTTTTTATCTTCGTCTTTTATTGATATTTTGAATGATCGATCTTCATACCGTTTGATAGAATTAGCGAATAATCAGGTAGGCCATGCTCAAATCTGGTTGGTCATGCTTAAATCATGTAGGCCATGCTCAAATCAGGTAGGCCACGTGCTAAACCGCGGCATTGACGTCATTTTTAACAGCTCAGTCATAATTTTATAAAGCTCAGTCAGGTCAGTCCACAAAAATGCCATGGAATACTGATAAGTTACTATAGTAAAATCATCGAAAACTGAACTGCAACTGAAAGGATATTCGGTCACGCAAGTTTCCCCTTGCTGGATAGCCCCCCTGGTCTAATGGTGTACGGTAAATGCTTATCAATAGTATCCGATATCACTATTGGTTGTGTAGCAGATGTTATTAATCGCAACCTATTTGATATTAACTATTATAAAACCCGGTTTATTGTGCAGTTAAGTTCTAAGTTCAGTGAGTTATGAACTAAAGTTTTTGTTTCTGTTTGCTAAAATTTATTTATTAGTGTTTTTTTATTTAAAAAATATTCATCTCCATTTTATATGTCAAGTCAGTTTTCTGTTATATTTATAGATATTTAGCCAACTTACAATGAATATTTGAATTTGGTCCAGATAAGCCTTAATAGATAAGATAAGTTTTAAAGGCAAAAATTAAAATTTTTCCATCAAATTATCTTCATTCTAATCAAATAAATAAATAAATATAAATAAATAATGCTGGACAATCCACACAACATCATCTAGCCCCAAGCTAAGCAGAGCTTGTATTATGGGTACTAGAAGACTGACATACTTAATACAATAACATTACATAGATAGATATTTTTTTATTATATACATATAAATACCCAGAACACCCAGAATAAATATTTGCAGATCATACAAACATTTATTCCAAGGCGGGAATCGAACCCGCAACCTTCCGCGGCGCAGGCGGACCATCGCCCACCGCGCCACATCGGTCGTCAATTATTAAATTATAAAAGAAAAGAAAAGAATTTGTTTTAAAGAAATAAAAAAAAAATTGCTGTTTTATCAAAACATGACCACTTGCCTCTCACCGCAACCTCATACTATTCACCAAAACAAACAATGACATAATATTGTGATGCGGTCATGTCATGCATGAGTCATGCATGTCAACAAATCTATATAATGGTGAAATGGCGTACGATGAATAATATGCATGACTTCATAATTATTGTCTAAATCCCAGTAAATCCTAGCTTTATGTTTGATTAATATTTCTACAATAGATTAAATAAACAAACGTGTCATCGGCCTCGTTGAATGATACAGAGGGTATTTTGGTATTTATTCAGAATCATGTTAACTATGATGAAAGCATTATAGTTGACATGAAATCTAATTAAACTAAAATTATATAATATAATGAATATAAAATACGAAATCTAATTATCTATAAATTAACTTTTAATGTCGGCATAACAGCTAAATAATTACCGAAATAAAGCTTAAAAGCTCCAAACTTTAATAAACTTGAACAATGTAATTCCACGTTAAGAACTTAATAAATACATAAATTATTCTAAGTAAGAAATCTGTTTGTTTAGGCTTAATCTCACCCCAATCTTTCACGTTGGAATTCTTAGTGAATTTCATTTTGAGTGAATAAAACGCCAGATTTTAATAGCAGGATCTTATACACTGAAATATCAGCGGTTTTTTAGGAACTTTTAAATGAATGTCATTTATTAAATAAAATTTTACGCAGTACTTCAGAACTAACTAGCAGAAAATATTGTGCTTAAATGACAGCTAACTACTATGTCAAATTAAAGTTACAGTTCATTTATTAGCCTCTAGGTGTCAAATGTTCTGTCAAATTGGAAGAAAATTTTACGCTAAAACCAGCGCTTGCCTTTTTTAAACCAAGTGAATTTGTTTTGATTTTTCGAAAAAAAAAGGACTTAGATATATCTGTTTTTTTAATTAGTACGCTTTCACACCGTGTTGGAGCTTTTGATTTTTTATTAATTCCTCGTTTTGTCAATGTAATCTATATAATCTTCTTAAACACATGGTTCCGGTTTAAAAGGCTTTTAAAAGACATTTCCAAACATTTCACAGTCTATGCCCATACAAAAGTTATATGAAAGTTTTCTAACAGCGTAGCATCTTCGTAGAGCCTTCCGTAGAGGTACTACGGCTGCATCGACCTGTGTTCTACATATCTTTCAAACTTCGCAGTTATTTATTGAAATATGGACTGTGTGCCGTCGGCATAAGTATCATTTCATCTGTCAAACGGAATATAAAATCGCAATTCCATAGCCATCCTTGTGTCTTGTTTGACCGCCTGAAAACCTTTTTAAAACCTTTTTTTACACATTTTAATCTGTATTTTACGTATGTCAATAATAACAGATTACTTGAATTTACGTTTTATCAACAACTAGCAGCACGCCCTGGCTTCGCACGGGTAGCATATATATTATAAAGAACATAGCCTATATTTTAGTAAGGATTACTATTTTTGACGTGACAACGTCTTATAATTCGATAGAGCCGGCTGCACGCACGAAAAAACATGACTCATGAGGCGTTCTGAGGCGTTCCATGAAGTGACGTTGTCACGTTCAACTATCGTCAGTAAACCGACTTTACAGACAACCATTTTTTTTTTATATAATATTGTCTGTTCAGCAGATAGTGTAGCTTCACAACGGTGGAAGATTTTTTTATATCGGTTGTGTGGTTTCGTAGCCTATTCGATGCAAACAAACAAACATTCAAATCTTTCCTCTTTATAATATTAGATTAGATGAACCATTTGTTTGCTGTCACTTTTTCTAATAAAAAATAGGCGTTAATTCCAGGGAGTTCCAATTTATACAACAAACTGCGCGTTCCTAACGAACCTCCCTATCTGCTTATCTCATTTCCCAGTCGTGTGTAATCCGCCTTATGACGTCATCCGTGAACTCGATTCGTGCAAATCTACCCTGACAGGCTCTTTATTGAAGGTTTCTTTATGAGGAAAATCGTTTCTTAAAAATTTGACTTAAGACGGAAAATCGTGACGTCTTAAAAACCAGACTTAAGACGCAAAATCGTTGCCGTAATTAAAGACCGCATTGTTTTATCGATTCAATCCAAGTAGATAATAAAAGTCTATCTATCTTATAAAAAGTTAGGGCACACTTGATGTATTGATTACCGTACGTATGACATACAGTCAACGCTAACTTTTTATAAGATAGGGGGCTAATGTACTTAAGATAATAAGTTGACCAAGGCTCAGTTAATAGTTATGTCTTTCATGATGTGGGTGGTGGGTTCGATACAGAATAAACGAAAGAAAAGATCTTTAAAAGTCCTATACATATAAAGATCTGATAATAATAATCATTTCTGAATTATCATTAAAAATCTATTTTGAGTATTACTTGTCGAAAATTATTTCGTTATTTTTTTGTAAAAATATAATTAATATTGTATGGCACTTTTGATCCTATTTAGTATTTCTGCATAAGTTTTTATTTTGAGAAGCTAAGCCATAACGTCTGCATTTAAAAATTCAATTATAAAATGTTCAGTTCGATCCAGCGTTTCATTAAATTGGAATGATCGCCTAAAGCGGCGGAAAGCTCTCAGATTTTTCCCTCCATTTTCGATATTGCGGAAGGTATAATAACCGGGACGACCGACGAGAGGTTGCACACCGTCCGATACGATACCCAGGTGAGCACGATTAATTGTGACAATCGTAAACCGTATATAAAATATACCGCGCGGTAACTGCAACATTCGACAGTAAAGTTGATATTATGAAGATTTGTGCAGACACTTTTTTAAATCCACGAGTTACGTACAGTTGACGAACAAAATCGTGAACTAAATTAGTAAAACTTTCTTATTTATTTTCGCAATTTTTTAATAAAATTCGGAAATAATATAAAGGCCTAAACGCAAGACAACTTTAGTTTAAAATTAAATTTAAAAAAACGATTAATAGTCAAATCTTACTACAATATTGACGAGTTCTTGAACGATAAATTTGTTATTGATAAATTCTGATTGAACATGATTTGTAAAAGGCTTGTTTTGTATTTAATATAATTTATATTAGTAGCGTGCCATCTCGATTTGCACACCGTTGACCTGAAGCATGTTGTGACCAAAAAACTGTTCTCATCTTATTTACACGTGTTTTTGCAAATAAATGATCTTTATCTTTAACAGTACCGCAAGTACGAGTTTGTGCACACACACACACACATCGCAGAGACGCATTCGCCGAGCGCCACCGATTTTGTATGGAAATCCAAGCTTCTCAAGAAATCTGCTAGGGGCGCTGCTTGGATCTCCATACAAAATCGGTGGCGCTTGGCGATTGCGTCTCTGCGATCCGCGTGTGCACAAACGCGTACTTAGGGTACTGTTCTTAGACATTGAAAAAGTATCATGAAATCAAGTGTCGTGTCGGTGATTGTATGTAAGCTTCCGTCGACTGACGGTGAAGTAATATTCAGGTACTTTGTACTTATAAAGTACATTTTCCGGTAGCTATAAAGTTTAGTATATTGTCTAGATGGTCGGTTTTTTGTACTAAAACCAGTTTGTTGACTCCTACTAAATGTACTATGAAATTTTATACGAAAGAATGAATAAGATTATAAATATTCATAGACATTTCAAGCGCCATCTACCTAGGAAAGCTTGTAATTTGGTAACTAAATTAACAGGCGTCACAGCTCAGTTGATAGTAGCACTGCCTTCCATGCTATGGGTCGTGGGTTCGATTCCCTGAGCAAATGTTTGTGAGATGAACATATATATTTGTTCTGTGTCTGGGTATGGTGTATGTATAAAAAAAACAAAATAATTTTATGAGCAGTCTAGTTCCCATAGTACAAGCTTTGCTTAGTTTTAGACTAGAGTGTGATGTGTGAAATGTCCGTGAATATATATTGCTCATAGAATTATGTACTTTGTTAGCTTTATGTATTTTTTTAGCTCCAATTACATATACAGGAACAGTACAAAAGCTCTACTGAAGCTTCTTGTTATTGAGCTTGTCTTGAGAAGTACCACCGCCGTACCTATTTCTACAGATTATTTTAATTAATAAAAAAAATAATTAGATGTAATTAAAGGCATATGGGGTACACTCGTACCTATCGCAGTGTGTGTTTTGTGTCAATAAAGCTGATTCTATTTATCAACCGAATAAACTATTTAGTTTCAAAGCGACAATGATCAAGTCAAAGTCAAAAAAATTACTTTATTCAGTAAAATCACAAGGATCATTTAGAATCGTCTTACATACTAGGTGATTCTAGGTGCCAGTTCCACGCGACCAGAGCCTAGAAGAAGATCTAGTACCCTATAGGTATAATACCAAACGCAATGATAAATGCACCACAATTGTGATTTAAATCTTTTCCATTACGATGTCTAGTGGAGCATGGACTCACTAGATTGCTTTTCAAATCGATCCAGTTTCTTGGAGAAAGACAAATGTCTATAATATTTAAGAACGAGCGACTTTGCCGTCCATTGCGGTTTACAGAGCTTTAAAGTTCTCATAAATAACTAAACTTACGACTATAAAGTATTTACAAAATGTACATTGTCATATAAAATACATAAGAAAGTTGATCTATCTACAGACCGTTGCAAACGATCTATAGATAGCTCAACTGATCCAAATCATAAATATGTAACTTAGTTTACTTAGCCTAAACAATTTATATACCTACTTACCAGCTAATACTAGATATTTATTCACAAACAAAAGTTACGAGTATTACAGTATTTAGGCAATATTGTTCGTATTCACCGTAAGTTATTTTTATATGCACATATCACACATCACACTCTAGTCTCAAACTATGCTTTGGGAACTAGATTGCTGAAAAAAAATATGGTTGTCTGTAAAGTCGGTTTACTGACGATAGTTGAACGTGACAACGTCACTTCATCGAACGCCTCAGAACGCCTCAGAACGCCTCATGAGTCATGTTTTTTCGTGCGTGCAGCCGGCTCTATCGAATTATAAGACGTTGTCACGTCAAAAATGTTTGTCTGTAAAGTCGGTTTACGATAGTTGAACGTGACAACGTCACTTCATGGAACGCCTCAGAACGCCTCATGAGTCATGTTTTTTCGTGCGTGCAGCCGGCTCTATCGAATTATAAGACGTTGTCACGTCAAAAAAACATTTATCTATTGAGGCAGTACGAAGTCTGCTGAGTCAGGTAGTGTAATATAATAATTCACTAATAGTTCCTTAGCTCATTAAAATGTGTCTTCAGCAACATCTGGAGTGCCCTCAGACCCTCTCGCATCGATGACCCTTTTAGCGAATGCTTTCTCAATAAACATAAACCCGGCCATGTTTATTTTATTTGCACTCCGGAATCCAAGGATCAAAAGCTTCTTATTACTAACTTAAGGCAAAGAAAAAGATTATGTTACGA
This sequence comes from Ecliptopera silaceata, assembly GCA_932527185.1. Classification (NCBI taxonomy): domain Eukaryota; kingdom Metazoa; phylum Arthropoda; class Insecta; order Lepidoptera; family Geometridae; genus Ecliptopera; species Ecliptopera silaceata. Next base: position 7,873,279 of record OW052207.1, on the reverse strand, counting down.
AAAGTTATATTTTTATGAATGTGAATTTGTAATATATTTAATTTTTTGCCCGCGATAAATACTAACACAGTTTTAAAGGTGACTCAAAAAGTATCAGTCGGAATTTTATGATGTTTGTAAGGGACAGCCTCTAAAGTATTACCTATCTATCAAAAAAAAAGAACCATAGAAATCGGTCCATATTTGGCGAAGTAATAGCGTAACATACAGACAAAAAAATCGTATTAATTTTTCTTTTTTGAAGTCGTTTGACATTTGCAACTTCTTCGTATCACTCTTGACACAGTAGTCCTGATTTCATTCACTTTGAATGACCGAAAAAGGAGTGGTCTGAACACAGAACGAATGTTCATTCAGGTACATTCATTAAATTTCGAGTTTTTTTTTAATCTGTGGAAGAAGGACGTTCGACGTAATTCGATGACTCAACTAAAAAAAGAACAGTGAATGCTCTTTTCTATATCAGTCCGTGTGAACTTGAAATGAACGAAAAATTAAACATGCACTCGAGTGAACCGTCTGATTCCAGCCCAACAATCTAAATTCTAAAGTAATCAAACACGAATCGAATACACGTAGAATATGAATATGCTTTAGGCGAAGTATCCGAACATAGTGCCTCATACCTACAGATGAGCGATTGCTATCTGCATACAGTAGATTGTAAGACGAAGCTGGCGATAGGGTTGTCAAACAAACCTGACACAATATCGGGACTTTTCAAATTAATCTATTCATTCATTCGTCGTATCAAGGGTTCATCATCAAACTATTTTATTCCAGTGAGTGGCAACTTCAATGGCCTTATCGGATGCCCTCATAAGATCAGCTCTACCTCATAAGTGCAGCATTCTTTGCGTGGTAGCACCACACTCTCACTGGATTACAAAGTCTATTATACCCAACTTAGCTAAACTGCTCTTGATAAACTAATTAAAATTAATGTATTGTAAACATTTTTTTTTCTCTTGCCTATATCGTCCCACTGCTGGGCAAAGGCCATATTACACGGATATTCTAAATCAAAATCAATGAAAGATTATTCAGAAAAACACAAAGATCATTTTAGAATCGGCTTTTATACTAGGTGAGTTATCTTAACATCCAAAGGCACATTAAATAAAGGAATACATTAACAGTAGTTTCCTTGTACTATTTCAAATGTGGCAACCCTAAGTTCTGTTAAAGTTTGGACTTGGGAGCTAGCAACTCAAATAACTAGAGCGACAAACGGAATAATTTACCCAGCAGAGGTAAAAGTAGGTGTAAGATAAAATAAACTTTTATTCAGATGAAACTAAGGTTTGTACTTACACGAGTTACCGTAGTATAAGCTACTTTTTGTTTTTTAACCGACGAAAGAAAAACGGAGGAGTTTCTCAAGTCAACGTGTATATTTTTTGTAACAGAAGAGGTCACGTGACTAAATGTCTCGCTCGCACTTATTGTGACATCTTCGATCTCTTTTCCTCCAAAATGAAGAGTAAAAGAAAAACAGAACGTTCTTAAAAAAAATATTATTGTTTAAATTAGATTTTGTCATTAAAAGCAAACTTTATTTTGTAACTTAATTTAGTTAAAACGTCAAACCGAGCCTAGTATACTTCAGAATAGGCTTTTGAACGTCACGAGAGCGGTCGCACCGAAAACTCTCCACTCACTCAAAGCTACTTTTTCTGGATACCCTCTTCATTTAACACTTAACTAGCTAATGTTCAGTATAATTTGAACACAACATTTTAGTCAGTGGGCGTCCATAAATTACTTGAGGTGCTTTTTTTTAATTTTCTGTCCCTCCCTCCCTTGGTGAGATGTCGTGAGATTTTATTCAACCCCCTTCAAGCCCCCAATCTCACGTGAGATTTTCAAAAAGTGGGTTTCTTACGTAAATGTGTTGGATTGTTATTGTAATTTTTTCAATCAGAAAAAAAATCGCGTGATATTTGCCGAGACCCCCTCTCTCTCCAACGTGAGATTAGATGAGATTTGACTTGACCCCCTCCCCCTCTTAAACATCACACGTAATTTATGTACGCAACCTCACTGCTAAAAATATAATTATTCACAAACAAACTTACGACTATTACAGTATTTACGAAATGTGAACTGTAGATAGCTCAATTATTTCTTATGCATTTTATGTATACCTATGCACATTTTGTTTATAATCCAAATCAGTACCGATCGGAAGCTGCTAATTATTATTCAAGTCACACTGCGCGCAGTGGTCGTTACGCATTAATTAAAATAAATAAATATAGCCCTTTCACACGTCATGTAGTCCCAAACCAAGCAAAGCTTGTACTATGGGAACTAGATTTCTGATAGAATTAAATATATTTGGTTTTGTAAATACATATCTAGTAACATAGAAAAAAATAACAAACATATGCCATAATGCAAATATTTGATTTTGATGGGAATTGAACCCACGATCACGAACCCACATGGTAGGCAGAGCTAATATCAACGTAGCTGTGACATCTGTCGATTAGTCAAATTGACAGGCGACACAGAATAATGTCGTAATTGAATTTGCATACTCTGTTACGTTTTTAGTTTATTTTTAATGATTTTTTTTTACTAACTGTTTCTTTTTTTTCAGGTAAATAGATTTGGATCTATGAACAGTAACAAGAAAAATGGTAACAAAATAAAGGCAGTAAGTTCGTGTCATACGGGTTATCGTTCAGTTAACCTACTTTTTACTTGTTACTGTGTACAGTCAAGGCCAAAACTGCACTTATAGCTTAGTAGCACGCTAACTAGAAAATATAGCCTAACGGTCTATCTTATAAAAAGTTAGCGCAGACTTGAAGTATTGATTACCATACGTAATGACGACTCAAAGTCAAGGCATAAATCTCAATATCTCAAAATGTAGTTTTCTTTATAAACGGGATATTTACTATGATTTATTATTTATGATATTAGACATCAGTTCGACCCGTGATCATGGCGCATGGAACTGTGCCGAAATATCGGGAAATAATCAAACTCACAAATCATGTTAAATATCCCGTTTATAAAGAAAACTACGTTCTAAACCGTGATAGTTTCAAATGTGGGGGAAAAAGCCCATAAATTATGTTAATGTGACCTAAACCAAATCCGTAATCTCCCCACACCACAGACAGTGACACAGCTTTAGCTAAGCGCCGGCTAAGTTTAATTAAACTTGAATCTAAAATTATGTTCCATATGAAATTCTCCACGTGCCGTCTAGGTTATTTGGCTAAAATACCTGACCCAGACTGCGGTTATTCCTACATGTTTGAAGTATCTATTTCAACGCGTTTTCACACTGCTACCGACACGATATCGATGAAGATTTAAATCTCACACAAAAAAAACTGCAATTTAAAACAGCGCCATCTGTCTGATAGAATAGATACTGTCACTATTTCCTATAATAAGATTGCAAATTACAAAACATTGAAAAACTCATTTAACGTCATTTAATCTTTATCTAAGCCTGTATTATGGGAACTAGAATATATACTACCATTTTTTTAATACATATTAACACCCAGAAATCGATAAATATCAAAGTTTGTTTTTGGTAAGAATTAAATAGAAGGCAGAGCTTATGACAAACGTCACAGCTCTAACTTCCATCTGACATTTTAAAACTAAACACTGCACCAGAGAATGAACTTTACCTCTACCATGAGTTGTCACAGTAAAATCGCCTGACTTTACTACAGTAGTTACGTCAATATTAGTATTACGAATTTTAGTACCCAACTATCCGCTAGAGGCGCTGTACAAATCTTCATACATTTTTTTAAGTACAGACGCTAGCGAGTGTACTAAATATACTATAGTAAAAACTCATAGTAGAGCTACTGAGCGTTCTCTAGTATGTAGTAAATACAAGCAGCAAAGAGAGACCCACATTTTTGTCGTACCGATATATCGATAATCGTGTAGGCGTTGTTGCTAGTCACTGTGCCCAATGAAGGTGTATGGATAGTTGACCGGCCCCGAAACTGTTCAATGGTATTGTAAACGCCCCAAATAGGTACGCTGTGAGTGAATGCTGTTTGAGGATCGTGTTTCAGTCTATTGAGTGGCTCTGTTTGATACTGTTTTATTTTACTAAATTAAGCTTGCAATATTATCTCTCTGATTTATTTCGTTGGTAATAGGATTTCACGCTTTAGGCCATTTAATCTTGTTTCATTTAAAATGATATTTGACTATCAGACTTGTTGACAGGTGTCATATCTCAGTTTACCTCATATTCCGTGTTGTAGGTTTTCGATAATGTTATTTCTTATTAAACTTTCGCTTATTTTAAAACTAGAAGTCGCAGTTATTTTAATTTGGGCTGTAGGCTATAAACTTGACTTAAAAAGATCCTAACTAATCCTAACTGAAGACATCCTTGAACTTATTTTAACATTCAATATGGATATTAAGTGCCGTTATGAGACAAGTTGATACAACTTTAAGCTGTCCCAGACCAACATTATACCACACAGTATAACCACTTTAAGTTGAAAGCTGTATTTGCAATATTTACTTCAGAGGCACCCAAAACTATAGGTCTAATATATGCCAAACTGCGAACTAGGATTTACATGTCAATGGGAATTCCGACAAACGGTACCATGATAAATTGTTTGCTGAATTTTATTTTGCCACGAAATAGCGCACGAATTTTTCAAACTTGCAAATTTTTATTTCCCTTCCATATCTACAACACAGGAATATGTATATTCCGGAAACTCATGTTAACTTTATGCTGCTATTTTCTATATTAATTTATTATTCTTGCATCAAAACGTCAAATTTCAAACTTCCAGTGTTTTTATTGAGCTTTAATGAAACGATATTTGTATGCTGTAGTCGTGACTGTCATGTTTTAGTCTTCGATATATGCTGAATGTGTCTTCAAAAGCCAATACGGCAAATAACCCTTTGGCGTCCCTAAAAACCCACACGGCATTTACAAAGCGAGCTGGAAATTCGAGGAAAAGTTCCGCCGAGGTCCACCTAAAAAAGTTCTTCCGTGGCAAGGCGTAAATATTTAGCACCTCAGCGAGTTTGCATAATAAAAGTGTTTATTTTGACATTCAAAGCACTTCGTAAAAAGCAAAGTAAAGCTACTTTATTATTCAAATTTTCAAATTCTTCCTGTAGGTGTATCCTTATCTCGCTAAATTATTACCTCCAATGTTTATTAGGTGCGCGAGGTAACTTCTGCCCTATAATTTCACCCTGCGAGGTTTCATTTGGACCTCCATATCTTAAACTTGGGCTTTTCCTACTCTTGTACAAATATATACAATCAAGCAGTAGGTATGCCGTTATGGTCCGTGTGCGTAAGTTGCTGCATACGATATAGAATCTGCAGTCAACGACTTTAGGTAAATTTTCCTTTGAACGAGAAATTTAAGTGCGAAAGATATATAGTCTTTTTGACTGCTCGCGACTAAAGGTATAATGAGAGACCCATGTAACATTTGTTATCTATGAGCTCGTTGACCCTTTGTTAAACATTTATTTGCATGTGAAGAGTTTTGAGTGCGGTGAGGGTCTGGAGGGGACGACATGAATTTAAAGTAGATCTCAACCAGAACTGTGATCAGACAAAGCTCGGTTAAGCTAGGGTTCGAACGTCACTTGACGGATTAATTAGTGAAGGCCATTTTTGCACAACATCTCTTGAATCCTGAAAGACCAAAAAAGACAAACTTTTAATTAAATCTTGCAAAAAAAATGGGTAAAACTCGATTTCGATTATGTTTGCTAGCGGCGACATCTAACAAAAAAGCTTTAGATTTTTTTTGGTATATTTATTCTACACTCCAGACTACTACAATGTTAAAAGCAAATAGTAAAAACAAAATAGTAATAAAACAAAGTAGGTAGCGTAATTACTTATGTTACTATAAGGACTCCAACACCACTGTTTAGCTGCAAAGTCGAAATTCGCCGACAACTGTCCAACTCAGATAATAATACAAAGCGGCTTACACACAGAGCAGCCTCCACATTTGAAAACAGTACACTGCACACTTCTCAAAGCGATCCTTATTCAAATAGAGCCAACTCCATATCTCTTCTAAAGCGCTGAGTGAACTTTCAAGTGCCCTTCCCACAGTTCAAAACTAACCCGGCTCGTGTGCTCGTCGAATGAAAATGCGAAATGCAGTAACTGAGCTAAATTATGACATTCGTAAAACTTGCTAATGAACTCAGGCGCTGAGAGCTTTTTACTCGACCATTGGATTGCGATTTAAATTCGAGATCTTTTTAACGAACACGGTGTTTAACGGGGGCGGTTATTGCGTTTCATGAAATGGAATTGTTCAGGTTTTTTGGGTCATAGAACTGAAACACAAAATGTAACCGTGTTTATTCTGTTTCCGTAAATTACCTAACACGTTTGATAAACGTGAATAGCATAAAAAGTGCGTGTTTGTCAAACTCCTTTTCCAAGTCACCTGGCATATCGAAAATACCTTGTACGAGCACAAGGTGAACCGTTACCCTCTGTCAAGAAAACGTCTGTGTAAATAAATGGTTCCGTCGTGACATTTCAACCGGTTTTGAAATGTTGGCTGAGGACCGTAGTTCGCACGCCTCATGGAACGCCGAGATTTTATGTATGTTTGTGTTATAGCCGGCACAAACTGATTTATTGTAGGGGTTTGTTACGGCAAGGCTCAGACTAGACATGCGACAAAGCTTACACCCGGCGACTGTGACAAATCGAAACGCGGTACAAAATTGGCGCCCAACGCGGTTCATCTTTTCTTGAAGATGCAATGCAATTTTTTATCCATTATATAATAAAAAAAACAACCTAGTTAATAGGTAAAGAAAAACCAAAAAGCGCAAAGTTATAGTAGGTATATTTGCTTGCGAGGCTAGACTTGAAATACTCAAGTTTGCATACGGCTGTTATAAATTGGAAGGTTAAACTGGCGCCCACCACGGGGCTCTTTGCCAGACATATTTTTCTCAGTGCTAGTTCTTTGCGAGGCCGGTATGTGTTTTTGACAGTTGTAAATGTTTCCAAATCTGTATAGAAGTAACACAATTCTAAAATAATAAAAATTGTTTATTATTTGATTTTATATATTTAAATTCGTGTTCACAACAATAAAATGGAGATTTATATAGCTGGATTTAAAATTTGTTGAGTACGAGTTGAAACCGTTTTATTTGTTCTGGAGGCATGAACTCTAGTTTGATAAATATTTTCTGCGGATTTAATAGAAACTGATAAGAATCATCTTGAGTTCTTTGAGAGAAATATATTGCTTTGTGTTTATTTGTTTGAGTTCCGGGTTCGAGTCGCGTAATTGTTTTTGTTTTAATTGGTTTGGTATCTATTTTGAGCATAGATGATGATGATGACGAAAATCGTATTGACTTCTTATTCATTACTGTTACGAATATACTTTATCCCAATATTTTTTGCCTTAATACTCTGATACCGTTTCGATACCTCTCGAACTTGCACACTTGACCTTTTCCGAAATAGCAGTCATTTATAATAGAATATCACGCCAATTCTAACATGTTACTGACAAAGATAAATTCGAAATACTGGCGGGTCTGGCCTCCAATTCTTGCTGGAATTCGAATGTGAGTTATCTTTTTTTACAGCATCACATGTGCTACCTCAATTTACTTTTTATAACCTCAAATGTCAGAAGATTTCTGGCTTTATCTCAATTTGCATTCATTCTAGGAGAATGAAGTTTAACCTATAAAGGTCGTAGTGGCTGTATTGATTGAGCTGTAAAAGTGAGGACCAGTAATAGTCCTCAAATGACCACCAGTTATTGCACTTCCACGAAAACATCAGAGACAACGTCGTAAATAAACAACATGCCACTCAGTCATAAAATTATTCCTATCTCTGGATCAGGAATATTGAGTTTACAATTGAACCAGATAGAGCACAATTTACATTGTAGCTGAAACGACTGCTAAAAGGTAGTTTCATTTTTAGAATCACTTATACAACAAAACAGTGTAGTAAAATACACAATTACTCGAGCCGGGCCCCATTAATTAAAATCGGGCTCTCGAGGGAAATGAGTATCCTTCATGTATGAAAGGTATATAAATAAAGCTATGTGAGAAAATAAGAGTTATATCGATGGTTTGCCATTGGGGATGTTTGCGGTATCTGTTTTTGTTACGATATTATTATAATAAATATCAAACGGGTAGGTAAAAGATTGGTTGAACGAGGACCCCAAAAACGAATAATGTCGGCCAATCTCTTACGCTTGTTAACTTTCGATGTTTGTATTTATTTGTGCTATAATTTGCGCATTTTTTTATAGAAAATCTTACATTTAATGCGAATAACGACAAAACTAAATAAGATTTATAGTAAATATTTTTGGTGGAATAAATTTACTGTTTCATTTAACGTAGTATTAAATTCAATAAATAAAAGTTAGTTGTCAAAAATAATAATGTTATAGATATATGATTCAATTAAATGATATATATGATGCAAAATATTGTGCAAAACCAGAAAAGAAAAAACAAGATGAGTATGGTTGTATAATTCTTACATATTGACATGGACTGTCATTTTTGACTGAAGCACGAACAAAACGGCTTGATTGATTGATACGCCATCGTGTTTTTAAGGAAAACTTTTATATTTCAAAATCGACCATAAAGCTTGATGATCCGCAACGTCCATAGACATCATAACTCATAGATGGTTTGTCTATTTATATGAAACTTTTTGGGTCCAATAGAATCGGTCTGTTTGTTGGTGGTCATACTCCGATCCAATATCACGGTACAGAGCACAGCGGTATCATCCGTATTTTTAAAGTCGTGTACAAAAAAGCCACGTTTTTTTAATACATCGATAATCTTTTGTATAGAAGTATATATGAACACATTATATTCATTTTACAATACTTAGCTAGACTATATTTACGGATTTTATAAGTTAAACCTTCAAATCTATTATCTTAAGATTTACTTACATCAATAAATATATTAACATAATAATCTTTATTAATAAATACTACTTTTATATCTACTGTGTGCTCATGGATGTGTTGATTAGGTATAACTCTTCGATAAACGGATTAAATACCTACATAAAAAAAGCGATATTTTTGCGTTTTATTGAGTTTTTTCTTTATAAACTCATCAATGATCTTACTAGATTTAAAATATAACTAGAGAAATAAATCAGGAACAATTGCATACTTACTTATCCTACACAAATCATGTTGACACTCTGGAGAATAGAAAATGTCAGGACACGGATCCCAGTTTCATGGGTCACGGAACTTGTTGTTCAGAATCGTAATTTCTATACATTTTGATTAGGTTGATAATCCAGCGAGTTTCGAAGGGGACTTGAACTTTGGAAAATCGAACGATGTATGAAACGAATGGTCATTATTTGAAATGCGTTTCATACATTTGGTTTTGTAGTAAAGTTTTGTGGAAGAAGAGTTTTACTTCTTACACGCTGTGTTTTTAGCTTCTGTTTTACCGATAGTTTTACACTAGAAAACCAAAGAGGTATGTTACGGTACGTTTCTCTTATTACTTGAAGTAAATGTATTTAGGTTAGTTGATTAAAGTAACTCAGAGCTTATTAGTCAAACTTTGAAGCTATAGAGGACAGTTCTGAAAAATCTCGAGTGAAATCTAGTCTGAATTTTCTTGCCCTAATTCATTTTTATTTATTTCCATATTATTCCTTGTACATTTGCGGTTCGCAAGACATCTCGTGCATTACAGATTCCTATCGCGTTCCCGCCAATAGTAACTTCCGGTTCCTGACCCGGCGCCTTACAAATATAACAAGTATTTTGGCTGTCGGTGAAATAGATTACATCTTATGGAACATTGAATGTTTGAGTGAAGGGATGTATGCTTTATTGGATGTTGCTGTATATTTACAATAAATCTCTTTGGCAACATAAAATAACTATATAGACGACCGATGTGGCGCGGTGGGCGAAGGTCCGCCTGCGACACGGAAGGTTGCGGGTTTGATTCCCGCCTTGGGATAAATGTTTGTACGATCTGCAAATATTTATTCCGGGTGTTCTGGGTATTGTATATGTATAATAAAAGTATCTATCTATGTAATGTATTGTATTATGTATGTCAGTCTTCTAGTACTTACTCATAACTCTGCTTAGCTTGGGGCTAGCTTATGTTGTGTGGATTGTCCAGCATTATTTATTCATTTATTTATAACTTTTTTTTACAAAGAATAGATCTCTACTTGGCAACTATTTTTTTTTAACAAAGAAGTATCCTTCTTGGCCACTAACTCAGATGGTTTATGCTTTTGTAGACGATGAAGCAGGTCTAGGAGACACCTATTCACTTACGGTCTATGTTATAAAAAGTTAGCGCAGACTTGAAGTATTGATTACCATACGTAATGATGAAGTCAACGCTAACTTTTTATAAGATAGGGGGTTAAGCCTTAAAGAGAAAATACTAAAATTCTCGACCAGCATCTATTCAGGCGATTTGGCCTGATCGACATTTAAGGGTTGTTGGCCTAATTGGGCAACGCTCCAGTTATAAATATGTGCTCTTATATTTCCAAAAAATATGTGTAAAGATGAGCAATAATAATAATATTACAATTAGACTTATAAATGTAGAGTAAGGCCGAAAAGGAAGTGGTTGGATGGTGTGAAAGATGATATGAATGCGAGAGGAGAAGATACAGAGTTGACGTATGATAGGAGTGAGTGGAAGAAGAAGACATGTGCTGATTCCACCTAGCGTGGGATAAGAACAGGGGAATGATAATGATATGTAAGTATCACCATCATTCCCCTGTTTTGAATTAAGTTCCCATAGTACAAGTTTTATTTAATTTCAGAGATGATATGTGGAATGTCTATAAAGATTTATTAATAAAAAAAAATTATTACATACTTACCTAACTTTTTCATTAAACTTTCCTCGTAACATGAAAATTTTCCGATAATGAGCCTACTTATCAAATTTAATTTAATTCGCAACTAATTTATCATTTCCGATCCAATAAACTTACTCATTATTGTAATCTCAAATCAAATGTGAAATTAAATTAGCTACGAACTCAAAATCATACACGTAATTTATAATTAATTGCTTATTTATTTAGAACCGTGATTGATAAAAAGGGCATAGTTATAATAATTCACGTTGGAGTTTTTATTTGTGTTATGTTAAAAGTTTTTTTTGATTCAGAAGTCTGTGTTCAGAATCTAGCAAACTTTTGGATAGGTACAGGACATTTTTAAATGCACTAAATCAACTCGAAGCCTGGAGTAAAAACGAATTGAGTTTAAATCATACCGGATCGTAAAGCAAATGAACACATTTGTTTCTTAATTGTAATAACATTTCTCGCGATTGTCATGTTAAGATAAGAAATCGTCTTATGTATTATTGTATTTTTTAACTAAAATCTTCTACAGCCAGCACTTGAACTTTTGATAGCTGTCGAGCCCTTTATCCTGATTAACTCTTCCCGCTCCTGAAATCATGCCAAATGTTACTCAACGCTCCTGATATTCATTAATTTTATTCCTATTACGTAGAGCATTTTTTTTAAATGGCTTGATACTGGTTTATTTATTTATAGGGAATCCAACAGCGATACTACTATAAATTATATACAAACAAATGGGCTTAAAGTATGGCCAATTATAGGTTTCCTCATCAGATATGATTGATTTTTTAACTACACCACAAGACATCCAGCCACATAACGTGTAAAAAACTCAGCTTCTCGCTACATAGATTTCAAGTAGCTTCATAGAACCTCATAAATACTCTACAAATGTTATCCGCCGGTAAACTAGGTAACTGGGTGTTTCCCGCCGTTCTGTACCTCTACCATGAGTTGTCACAGTAAAATCGCCTGACTTTACTACAGTAGTTACGTCAATATTAGTATGACGAATTTTAGTACCCAACTATCCGCTAGAGGCGCTGTACTAATCTTCATACATTTTTTTAACTACAGACGCTAGCGAGTATAGTAAATATAGTATAGTAAAAACTCATGGTAGAGCTACTGTTGAGTACAGAAACTATATTGGAGCGCTACTTATTGTGTTTTGGCATTCCATTTGCTCCAAAAAGGGGTATTACATTGTCAGCAATAACCCGTCGAAGGGTTAAACCTTGTTTTGTGTTGACAAGTAAGACAGTTTTGACGTTGACGCAGCGTATATTTTTTATTTTTAGCTTCACACATCTAGAGCGGAATATTTCGAAAATTAGATTTTGTTAGGTGATATTGATTTCATGGGCTTTTAACATGTTACAAGAAAAATTGACTTTTTCTGAAATGGCTGGTCGGGGGTTCCAGGGTTCTTGGTTCCGGTCTACCACTGCCTAAGGTTTATGTATTTTGTACAATGTTTATTTTCATTCTCGTTGCTTCGGAGCTCTGAAACGACGAAGTTATGTGAAATTGGTATATATTAACTAGATTAAAAAGCTTTAATTCTCGGCGGCCAGCACCTATGCTTTTGGCAGTCCACCCATTTAGGTTTAACGCTTGAGGGTTTCTAGATATAAATCTAGACAGCCGAACGTAACAGCGTCAACGCGCAGTGTGAATCGAACACGTTACGTTATACGATTGTTACATTGGTGCTCACTCCTCTGAACTAAGTAAAACTTTGCGGTAAAATCGATCGGATACCGTTCTCAATACAGTTAGTTTACAAGTACCTCTCAAGCTTTGTAGCCATTTAAATAAATAATGTCTGTTGCATATCAGAAGCAGTTTCCGAAGTTGGGAAGTGAGCTCTGTTAGTCTGCTTTGTCATCGCTCCAAACGTCCAACTTTATTGAGTTTGGTATCACAAACGTATAGCGAAGTAGCTTTAGAATGTTTATAAAATAAAGCGATCTTCTTCTTCTTATCGTGTCGATGCTACAATTGTATTTTGTTGTAGCATCGTGTTGGAAAGATTAGCCAGACTAGACACTGCTTTACCGTGCCTAGCTGTTACCGGTGTGCGCCACGAGGAGGCTCTTTAATAAAGCGATACAATTATTTGATATAGTAGCGCCATCATTGTATTATTGTAGTGTTTTGGTGAAAAAACAAAATCGCAGAGAGGCATGTTTACAATTAGGTTTAAAGTCTTTATATTTTATTCAGTATCTTGGGCACGTTTCCGATTAGTACTGATTTAGATCAGTTGAGCTATCTATAGATCGTTTGCAACGGTCTCTAGATAGCTCAACTGTTTCTCATGTATGTTACATGTAAATTTTGTAAATACTGTAATAGTCGTAAGTTTGTTTGTGAATATAATAAAGAAACGTTTAAAAATAAATAGCAAAACCACTAACGACAAAATTATGGTAGTTACGTGACAAACGCTGAATTTGGCCCAAATGTGACTTGGAATGGCCCAAAGTGGGCCCACAACTTAGTAACGCGAGCCTGTGGCTAATGGCATTTACTTTAACTTATTGCGAGTGGGAAAAAGCTGGGTCACTTAGAACACTGCGGAAAATGATCTAGTAAAAAGAACACAAAAATATCTTTATTATACAAATACCTATAAAAGAAATCAAAATAAATACTTAATACTAAAAATAACGTATATTCCGTAGATATTATTTTCATTCTTATGACATTTACTAAATATCTAGAAAAGTGCACATTTATTTGAATATTTATTTATTTAGGTTAAACACCGCAAAATTAATTATTAGTCATTTAGTTGCTATAAATATTGTTTATGGTTATAATTATAGCGTCATCTAGCCCCAAACTAAAGTTTACTCTTGGAACTAGATTACACTGAAAATTATTTAATAACAAGACAATGAGTGGAAGGATTTGGGGGAGACCTTTGCCCAGCAGTGGGACGAGATAAGTTAGAGAAAAAAAAAACATTATAATATTCTGTCATTTGAAAATCTTTTTATTCGATTTTTTTTTGTTTGAGACAGCTGTTCATATTTAGCTGTAACTTCAAAGATTGTGAAGTTTCTTGTAGATGTTTTGTGGAGGTTGTATTGTGAATACTAATAGAATCACAGTGTAAGTAAAAAAAAGAAATAATATATAAGAGGGAAAAAACACAAAAATAAGAATATTCACGAGTATATCCATCTAAATTGAAAAGAGGGATAATTCTCTTAGAAAACTAGTCACACTTTGCGTGTGACTAGACTATTATTGTGACTAGTATTTTGGATTTCTAAACTAATATTATAAAGAGGAAAGATTTGATTGTTTGTTTGTTTGTTTGTTTGCATCGAATAGGCTCCGAAACTACTGGACCGATTTCAAAAATTCTTTCACTGTTGTGAAGCTACATTATCTGTGCTGAACATAGGCTATATTATATTTTCAAAAAAATTTGGGATCCTTACTAAAACTTCAATTATGTAACCCAAGGTGTAAAAGAAATTCCTTACATCGCGTGCGCTGCGGAAACTAATGATGATAGAAAGAAATTATGTACTACAATTTTGTAGAACACATCATCATCCACAAAAAAGTCAGCGACAGCATATGTCTAACTATTATAGATATGTCATAATAAGTGTTTTAATATCAAAAAAATATAATTAAAATGACGACGCCAGAAAACGTTCTATATTTGTACTTAGGTATTAATCCTTATCTAAATAAATTTAAAATTAAGACTGCTTCAATACCTTTCTATTACTTTTTAAATTATTGAATTCGGACATTCCATTCGAAAGATATCACGAGTTCAAAAATGTAAGTACTTATTAGAAAAAAGTCAGCGGGCGCCGCGCCGCTGCCGGTCACGGGAGTATATGCGGGGGGGTTACATACTATAGGGTCTATATATTTTATCATTTCGAAAATACATTTATACTGAGTAACATAATTAGCTATATTATAATGATATTTATTTATATAGGCTACCCGTGCGAAGCCGGGGCGTACTACTAGTAGTAAAATAAAATCTTCTATTATTTTCTGTTGATGCACTAATAATCTACATTAAATACATTTCCACAAAATGTGATATTTATATTAAATTTAGTTTTGAGAATAACCCTTGGCTGTTTTCGCACGAATATTCTTATCTTACATCTAATTTCCGTTCTGAGAAATAATATGTAAGTAATGCAAAGTTATTCGAGAATTTCCTTGGAATGCTTCATTCAGACTAATAAAAATTTACATTATTGGAAGAAATCTCAATACTTAAATAAGTTATATTACATCAATGTAAATCATATTTCATTTTATATTGTAAAATATAAATTATGAAGCTTTGAAATAACTATTTAAGTTATGTTTTAATATAATTTTGAATTACAATTAATGAGTATTTATGGTCATTTTACACTACACTATCTAGTCCAAAACTAAACAAAGCTTGTACTATGGGTATTAAATTGATGACTGAAAACTCAAGTATAAGTGTATTATTTGTGACTAAGATTCGGTAGTAGGTATTGCAATGATTACATAAATATCTGTTGCTGTTCGGGATCGAACCTACGACCCGCAATATTAATGGCTAAACTAACACAGATAGATCGTTTTCCGATTCAATTACCCAATATTTATGGGGATAAAACACCATTCCTCGCTAAAAGCTACTGTAACCATTTAAATAGGATTATAGCAACATTGGTCATAATCAGCATATCAGCAGATTACTTGCCAAGTCCTCAGGAACTGGCATCTTTCCATATTGTCAACAATGGCTTTATCAGCAATCCTATTCTATACGATTATCGTATGTTCCATATGTGTACCGTATGTTAGACAAGCGTAGTGTAGGACGCCCTCGAAATGACGCGACGATCTGCAGAATGTAGCGCAAACACTGGATGAGAAGAGCCGAAGACCGGGCTCAGTGGCGCGTCTTGGGAGAGACCTACGTCCAGCAGTGGACTGATTTAGGATGATGATGCTATGAATGTTGTATGTATGTTGTAATTAATTAATATACAGAGTTGTAATCCTGATCGCCTAATCAAAGACAGGGAATTGCAATTACTGATTGGTTGTCATAGGGGAACCTATCAAATTTTCCGGTTTCGTATTTATTGAATGAAAAAACCCACAGCTTTTAGAAGGTACTACACAATAATTTATTTAGAACACCAAGTTACATGTCCATTATATAATTTAAAAATAATAATATTATTTCTATCAAGAACGGACCTCCATTATAGGGATTAGACAAGTATGCAAAGGATAATGAAATTGAATGTAAAAACATAAGTTACACTACTTCATTTTCCATGTTTCTTTCCCTATTCAAAGAAAAAACAAACAAAACTTGATGTACATTTTCATAGTGAGATGAAAGAACAAAAAAATATGTAGATTTATTAGTAACAGTAAGATCCCACTCAACCAGCATTCTCATTCACTAAGCACTTGTAACATCTGGTGGTTCCCCTTTCGTGTAAATATGAAACGTTTTGCTGAATAAAACCGAATGATCGATTACCCCTTTACGTCAAAAGCAGGGTTTTTGCGACCCTTAATCACCCACAATATTTATCTAGGGTGAAATATATTCAAATCAGCGAGTTCAGACTGGTTCTTTTTGAGTTATACTTAAAAATGTGTAATTTATAAAGTTCTTAGGAACCAAATAATAAAAGTATCTACTAGGTATTTATATTGTGTGGTAGAATGGGAGACCCTTATTTCTACCAAACTTTCAACGAACTTTCGCTTTCTTAGCGATAAGACCGCCCATTGTACATTTAGTGTATTAATTTCCTAACCTGTATATTCATTTAGTATTTAAGGTGTACAATAAAGAATTTTCATTCATTCATTCATTCAAATTCAGACCATCTGTTTCATACACCGTTGTTACGATAAGTGGTATCAGTATACGCCGCTTTATCAGCCGTCCCGTAGGATTGAAGTCTGTATTTGTATTTTTATAAAAAATATTATTATGAGATTGTGAAAATTAAAATGAAATATATTTATTTGACAACACAGACAATACAGAACATTAAAAAAGACAGCATAAGACAATACAAATACAATAAAAGAACATAAGAATTTTGTGTATGTCAGTCTTCTAGTACCCATAACACAAGCTCTGCTTAGCTTGGGGCTAGATGATGTTGTGTGGATTGTCCAGCATTATTTATTTATAATTAACAAGATAGATTGCGGTCGGTGTTCTGCATAAGTTCTAGATAGTTGTGTGCTGTATCTAAAACCTTATTTAGCAACACCAGGTCAGCAGTTAGTTCGCTCAGCCGTGAAATAGCTTTCCCCTTTCTTAACCCTAATTAGTGCACTTCTGCATCATCAATTTCTCCTTCCAAGTTTCCAGTGACCTTTTAGTTTAATAACAGTTTGATCAGACCACCGTACCATTTTCTGCCATGGTTTGAAGAAGATACGATTTATTTCAGATTTATAATCCATATCCTATAGTATAGATAGACCGTTGCAAACGATCTATAGATAGCTCAACTCCAAATCAGTACCAATTGGAAGCGTACCCAAGATACTTAATTAATTACTGATTTGCAATTTCGGCACCGATACTTCAGTACCCTACAGCCAGTATCTTGGGTACGCTTCCGATTGGTACTGATTTGGAGTTGAGCTATCTATAGATCGTTTGCAACGGTCTATCTATACTATAGGATATGGATTATAAATCTGAAATAAATCGTTAATAATTATAATATAGATAGCTCACAACCATATGAGATATATGTCTTAAGAATTATCAAGGTAGTGTAACTCATTTCATATTACGAAGAAAGTTATGAATGTGAGCGTGTCTGGATATGCAAGTAGAGGAAGGCCGAAAAAGAAGTGGCTGGATTGTGTGAAAGAGGATATGAATGTGAAAGGAGTAGACTCAGAGTTGACGAATGATAGGAGTGAGTGGAAGAAAAAAACATGTTGTGCCGACCCCACGTAACGTGGGATAAGGGCAGGGGAATGATGATGATGTAACTCATCAAGGCACGTCCTCAATGGACGTGCTCAGCTCAATGCACCTATATAGGTAGTAGTAACCACTTCAAATAAGATACTTACATAGAAAACACTATTGCACGCGTACTATCGCTAAAACATTAATAAATGTATAATAATAAATATTCACGGACAATTCACACATCACACTCTAGTCTCAAACTAAGCAAAGCTTGTACTATGTATGAATGTATATAAGTATTCTATCAACAATCTAGTTCTCATAGTACAAGATTTGCTTAGTTTGGGACTAGGGTGAAAGTTATGTGTGCAATGTCCATAAATACTAAAAAAATGACGTGTGATACTCGGAGACTGACGCGGTAAAGCTATTGCATAGCATTTTTTGCTGTATGACGCATGCGCAGTGTTAGGATATTTTCGTTAGGTTATTTCGTTACGGAATTCCTGGATTCGGTCTCCACGCTCAAGGCCCGCGACAGAAGCTATACAATAGCTTAAAAAAAATTAAGCAAACAGAAAAACAATGAGATATATGTCGGTCTTATCACAAAAAGCTATCTTTTCTGACTATCTTGATAACTAACCCTATCGGCTATCGGCCACCATTATTACTTCACTAACATTACAATTTCAAATTGAGATGTCCGTCCGCCAAAGGCATGGAATTATAGCATCTTGTGGTCCCGTACAGTGAACAAACAAAGTAACTTTCACTCAATTCAAGATCGCATATAATGTCATTAGTTTGTAACTTCGCGATGAGGAACGTTAGCGGCATATCGCGGTAGTTCGCAGTTCGCAAGTTGTTGAAAACTTAGCTTTTCAAACCCGCTGAGAATTCTAATAACGCCTGTCTACTGAAAGCTTTTTAATTAGTTCAATGCTGTAAAGTCGTGTGGAATACGATCCTATGGTTTTAATTTAATTTTATTCTAGTAGGAAGTTTTTAACATCGTGTTATAAGTTTGGAGTGCAACGGCCGGTTACTCGAACGATGATCAACGAAAAAATCAAATAATTACTATGTGTCAAACTCTGATCAATCGTGATTTGGGTTTTCAGAAACCGGCCGTTAGTGTGATAACACTATGATAAATTTTAAATCCGATAGCCGCCACTACAAAATGGTGGACTAGCGGATCAATTGAAAAGATTTCACATGTACCTACATACATTATACACTATGAGACATTTTAAAGTTATAAGTTATTTTTAAGTATAGTTTAGAAATACTTGTACTATCGTATTTATTTTTGCCGCCGAGCAGGGTAGCTTGCTAAGTTGGTTAAAAAAAGTATGTTTTCGCAAATAAGGGATAATAAAATGGAATTACACATTGTCGGTCATTTTTATTTCTGAAATAAGTTAATTTTTCCAAATGTTTCCTTAATAATTGTGTTTTACATAACGGTAAGCACTCCTCGGGCGGTAGATAGGTTGTTTTCTCTTTGTTGATATTTAAAATGACAGCTGAGTACCTTACCTTCCTGACCCGGACCCAAATCCTGCAAAAACAGACCCTTTGCCGAATAATCTGTTGCAAACTTTTAACTTAAATATTTGGGGATCGTTCGGACAAGTATTTAGTAATTCGTTTTTTATTTTAATGCGTGTTAATTGTTTTTATGTAATCAAACTACTGGGAAAATAACATTTTATCATTATTTAATAAATAAATAATGCTGGACAATCCACACAACATCATCTAGCCCCAAGCTAAGCAGAGCTTGTATTGTGAGCTGTTTGTGTAAATTTATTTATACATAAACATTATGTTTTAAATTTTGTGGCTAAACCAAGACTTATCTTAAAGCCTAGTTAAATAGTCAGCGTCAATCCTTTATTCAATTATAGCTAGATCGCATTGCATCTGCATAAACTGTTTAAAAGTTACTTCAACAAAGCCTAAAGTTACGTACATCCTGTCAAATGGACAGGTTAGACATCGCATTTCAGTTTCACAGAGAATTCCCGTCAACTTAATCTGAAAACTGTTGTGCTGTATGTAGAGTGGTCGAAGTTATCAGCTTTATTTATTTGATTAAGTACTTATAATTTTTTTAAATTTAAAAAGTTTTTTTTATTATCTATACAAAATAAGAGTGTTGTGAATTCCGCACTAAACATAACAAAATCGATCGAGTTTATGAATGTGAAATATGGATGAAATTGAAATAGAGTTCAGTACTTATATGTAAAATGTTTTGAATTCGTCCAGTCATGTAATGTCAGAACCACTCATATTTTGAACAATTCACACAGCATTTTAAAAAATATATCCTACGCGGTGGTACCGCAACTTCGTCTTGGTATTGTTATTTAATTGACAATTTGCACAATATCTTTATATAATGATGTAACTTTACACTAATTAGTGTAAAAACTTTACACTAATTAGTGTAAAGTTTCACAAAAATCCATTCAGTAGTGTGTGCGTGAAAGAGTCACAATCCATCCATCCATACAAACTTTCGCGTTTATAATATTAGTAGGATTATCATGAGAAGTAAGATCCCAACTCGCTGTAATCTGATAACATAGCCGCAGCACTTTTCTGATTTGAATCTCAAACGGAGCGGCCGACGATTCCGACAATGGTCCAATCTAGTCGAAGTAATTGCATTTATCTAATAAAACGCCGAATGTGGCGAATGTGGCCTAATTTCGTTGAATGTGACCGAATTCGTTGAATGTGGTCACGAATGTGTCAGGATGGCGCACTCCAAACTTTAGGAAATGAGCTGAGTACATAAAACGAATCGGCGGTATAGAATGTAGTATTTTAGGTGATTTATGTAAAAAGACGTTTATCAAGTAAGTACTTAGAAACAACTTGACTTTTATTCCATACCCACATCGTAATATGTATATGTATATAGGTAAGTAGGTACCCACGGATAGCTTCCTTATACCATAGAACACAATACCCTAGATATAGACACATAGGTACATTATCACACACATGTTTATTCTGTGTTGATTGAACCTCCGACCCATAACTTCCATGCTGTGGAAAGAGACGTTATATTAACCGACGCAAAAACGGAAAAGGTTCTCAAGTCGAGGCGTAAATGGCGTCATTTTAACCGACGACGCAAACAGAGAAGGATCTCAATTCGAAGTTTTTTTGATATTATAAGTTTTAAAAGAATATAAATCTGTTGGAAATATGCGGATCATCTTCGCATTCATTTGCAAATGGACGGTTGGGCAGGAGCTCTTTGTGTTTGCTGAGCGAAGTGGATGAAGGGAGCATCTGAAGACGCTTTGAAGTATTATAACTGTCTTCCCTCAGATAACTGATCTATTTTTATTTTTAAGCTATTGCATAGCTTCTATTGCGGATTGCGGGCCTAGAGCGTGGAGACCGAATCAATAAATTCCGTAACGAAAATAACCTAACACTGCGCATGCGTAATCCAGCAAAAAATGCTATGCAATAGCTTTACCGCGGCAGTCCCCGAGTTTCCAGTTTTCATAGTGCAAGATTTGCTTAGTTTGGGACTAGAGAGGGATGTGTGAAATGTCTGTGAATAATAATTATTTATCTATTTTTATACTTAGATAAGCAGAGAGCAGGGATGAGTGGAACGATTTGAGAGAGACCTTTGCCCAGCAGTGGGACGAGATAGGTTAGGAAAAAAAAATAAAAAAAACTTACTTAGATGTTTTTTTATGAGTATGCCGATTCGCCCCTCATGTTTAGTGGTGGCTTATAACGAAGCCTCATTGAGTTGTTTTGAAAAATACTTTCGCAAATTGCTATTTCGGGCCTTTTCTTTATGAACCCTTTTATGAGGATCATATGAGTTATGAAAATGATTACTTTTCTGTCCCTTCGATAAAATACATTGTCGTTAAATATCCGTGAATATTCTACATTGCTTTATCGACAAGTCATCCGGAGACAAGCTTTGCTTAGTTTGGGACTAGATGGCGTTAAAATACCATTCAAATCGGATCACTAGATGACATTTTAATTATTGGTGAAATAAAATAAACATTATTAGGTATCAACATTAATAGGCTAAAAAAGAAATCTATCTGTTTTAATTGTACAAAAAAATATAATGTCTATCAAAAAGAAAATGAAAAGTCCTAGTTTTCCTTTGTAGATATATCCATGAATATTTATTTATGAAATTCTGTATACATTTCTAATTCTGAACAAAAGAGAAGTCCAATATAGTGAGATGACAATACCATGAAGCGAAGCTTTCATGATAGTGACATTTAATTAACTGAGTCCTTTATAGGTACTTCAATAAGGGTTGTCATGTACTTTGAATATTATTTATTTATTCTATTATTCGGCATAACCAAAATAAAGTGAGTACTTACTTAATAATAATATTTTTACAAAAATTAAACAAAAAACATACTAAGTTACTTACGACAAGTAATATTTTGAAACACATTTTGAAAGATCAAAAAGAACTTGTCAGATAAATAATAAAAAAAAATATGGCGACAGTTTCTCCATCCCGTTTTCATGTTTCAAAAAAGAACGCTTTGTAAATAAATATTTTAGACTGTGTCAACGCACATCCCCGCTTTAATTCTGAAAAGAGTATCTCAAAATCCGTCCAATCCGAACGGCAAATAAGCCGGTATTTGCGCGGTGGGTCCCATGATGAACGTTTATATTATACTGAAGGAAGCCTGCGCATAATCTGTTCACTGGGTCTTATCCGTGGTTCCTTTTTAAAAACTACGGCGGATGTAGGTTAATGAACTCTTGCAAGGCTGAAGGATGCCTAAAAACGAACCTCTGTTTTAAAACTCAGTTCACAGATTAAGCATAGGCGCGCATTACACACTAAATGCAGTGCTTACAGTAAACTAGAAGGCTAACCGCGATTCTGAGTTGCTGTGGGTTAATGAACTCTTTTAAGACCTAAACATTTGATGAAAGAGTTCTGAATGAATGAACAGACGAAGGAATTCCACTATTTGGCTGTCTGCAATATAAATGTTGAGGCGAAGCGCTTCGTGCGGACAGGTATGTCTTCCGCGTACTGGTATCGTATATTCGTATATCTGCCTCAAAACATATTACATTTCTGGAAGTAAGTAGACAAATTGTTTAGATATTTCGTCTTATTTATCGAACCACCGTAGATGTATAATACTAGTAGTATCTATACATCTACCATTTAACATAGTGGTTCGTATCATCTACAATCAACTACTAATTAATCACCGTAGAGAAGTACATAAGTATGTTGTTTATTTATTTTTCTGTTCCTAGTTTCATTGACTCCTTTAAGCACTACCTTTAACTCCACGTAACACAAAGGTTAGCTGGAAGAAAATGCTATTTAGCATTAAGCTCGCCTATGTACAATATATTTTATGTGCAATAAAGAATTTTCTAATCTAATCTAATTTTTGCCATTTTAAAAATGCGCGTTCTTATTAGTGCACTAGTTAGCCGACAGATCCAGCCATTTGTCATTTGACTGAACAACCATTAACAAAAACCATAATTATTTATATTGTATCTATACGCATAGACATATGTACTTTCATTTGCAAGCACAACACACCTAATTACAGTTTATTCATATTATTTATTTATTAAACCAAATCCACAGCTACACATATACGATACACAAAACGTATCAACACATAAAGCCAATTATGGATTTACATTTCATAATATTTATATTATAAATAGGCAAGTAAATATTATTAAATTAAATCAAAATTATATTCGCCATTTTCGCTTTTAAGTGTAACCTCGAAGAGGTTCTTAGAGTGTTTATCTTAGAATAGATTATCTCCACCATCCTGTTTACTTTCGATAGATATAAGCCATAGACAAAAAAATATCGTAAACCATTAATCGGTATCCCCAATGACCACGTTACGTATTACAGCTCAATAATGCTCCCTAATGCGCTATTCATGTAGATTGATGCTTAGAAGCACGGCATGGGTCATTAGTTACCACAAACTATATAAAGTCATGTCAATACTAAACACTGAGTTACATTAAGTATAATAGTCGTAACAATTCGGTGACAATTCACTATTAAACATAAATATTCACGGACATTTCACACATCATACTAGTCACTACTGTGCAGTTTGATGGGAACTAGTTTGTTTACAGAATACTTACATACATCTCTAACTATTTGGTTGAAAATATTAATGACTAAAAGGTTTAATAAGTGACGATCGTCAACAAAGCCTAGAGTTTGAGATAGATTGTTCTCAAACTCTACGGTAAGTTTGAGATGGATTGCGCGGTGACTCTTTACTCAAATTAAAAGCAATATTATCAAAGTTTTGGCTATTATTCTAAAATTTCGTTACTCGTTTCGTTTCGTTACCAGCGCATCTCAAATCAAGTTCGGTTGCAAGCGCATCTTCAATCTAGTTCGATTGCCAGCGCAACTCGAACCGAGTTCGGTTATTCGGTTCTGTCTAGAATAAGGCCGGTTCGTTATCAAATATATCATGTAGTTCCCCAGACTCCATGCAATCCGTATGAGCTAATATTGGAGCTTATCTCTGGGGAAGCCACTTCTATCGGTATCGGTAATACAAACACGTTTTGTTTGGACAACAAGATGGCGATCTGTTTTACTAATAAATAAATATAAATATTCACAAATAATTCACAGATCCCAAACTAAGCAAAGCTTGGACATTAAACTTATTTGTTTAAGTTACTTGCGGTCTATCTTATAAAAAGTTAGCACAGACTTGATGTATTGATTACCATACGTAAAGATGACTTAAAGTCAACGCTAACTTTTTATAAGATAGGGGGTTAGAATATAATATGGTATATTGAGAAAGAAAGAAAAATAGTTTAGTAACCTATATTAAGGTGACGGGTATAGCCAAATGCGTGTTTTTGGGGAAACCGAAAACTGTTTTCAGAAAAAGTGATAGCATGTGGAGTTGTGAAACTTATTATTTCCTATAACACATATATTGAACTAGTGTATTGTCACTCAAAATTTGTGCTCTTGGATATAGTTTACTTTTAAATGTAAGTTTAGTACCAACACCTTTTGCAAAAGTGTGGTTTAAGATCCCATTTTTTATGGGTTTGGCAGATTTGTTTGGTACCAAACTCAGCACAGCTATTCTTATGGTTCGTATCTTGTGACTCTAAAGAAAACATTTCTACATTAAGGTGTTTAAAGAAGAAGAAGAGTAGCGCCTTAGGAATTATAAGTGTTTGATTGCTGTGTGCTCGCAAATATACATAAAGCACTGCTTTAGAGTTTGACTATCCGAACTGTGCGCGGCTCATTATGTGTTTTGCGCCGTTGTCAGCATTTTTGTTGAAATTGAAATTGTGACGTTGCCACGCTGACTGTCTAGAGTTTAACCACCACGGCAAAAACAATGCCGTGTTACAAGTTTAACGTGTGTATAGATATAATAAATAAATAATAAACTTGGAAGTTATTGACATTTTTATTTATTATGAAAAATTTCACCCTACCCGTCGCCTTAAAACAAAAAGAAAAAAAATATGCGAGTTGATTTGAGAATTTTTTTGCGTCGGTTAAAAATACGCAACATGATAAATAAATGAATATTTACGGACATTTCACACATATCACGCTCTAATCGCCTGTAAATAAATTATAACGTATAAGAGTAGTCCCAATCTAAGCAATATTTGAATTTTGGAACTGACACCTAAAATCACCTAGTAAGATTCTAAATGATGTTTGTGATTTTACGGAATAATGAATATATGGATTTATTATGTCCTTACTATAAAAGTATTAAAAGTATTCTACATCTAAGTATTCAATCTATTTCCCATAGTACAAGCTTTGACTAGATTGCGATGTTTGAAATATCCGTAAAACTTATTTTATTTTTATGACATAAAGTTCGCTGGTAGAATACCAAATTACATTTGCTTGTAAAATTAAAAAAAAACCAGTTCGTTTACGATGCTTCCCTCAGTGGATTAAATTTAAATTGCTTGGTCACTATAAAAGCGCTTTAAAGCGGCATTCTTTAATTTACATTTTACCAACTTGTCGCGGCTACAGAGCAATATCTCACAACTGTCATGCCAACATGACAGTCTACAAATTCAAGAGAATTATATCAATTTACGAAGAATTTACTATTTTTTTTATTTGTTTGATTAAATAAAAAGTCATTACTTACAAACTTACGATTACAGTGTTACAAAATGTACATAAATGTTTATAAAATACATAAGCAATTGAGATATTACATATTGTTGCTAATTATCTATGAATAAATAAATAAATATTCATGGACATTTCACACATCACACTTTAGTCCCAAACTAAGCAAAGCTTGTACTTGTAGGAACTAATAGAATATTTATATACATTTTTTTGTAAATACATGTGAAATGTCCGCAAATATTTATTTTAATTATATTTATATTATTTTACTTATTGAATAAATAACTTGATCCTGCCTGTCTAAGTTAAGATAACACGGTGATTAAACCGAATGTTGACGTAAAACATATCATAAACCCATATTTATGTGCCGCCCTAGCGTTGGGTGAAAATAATATACCGAATTACGAATATATTTTCGTGTTTTAGTACTATTGGTATGCATATTTTTATTTTTTTATCGCTTTGTTCTGTACTACCGTATTTTTACTTTTTTTTCGTTGTAAAATCCATTTGACCTAATTTACATTATTGTAATGCATTGATTTGTTTTGTAACGTAGATTTTTCATTGAAAAAAATGTTTTGTGTAAGTCGATCGATATGTCTAAGTCCCTTTCTTGGTGCATGGAAAGAGCCTCCTCGTGGCGCACACCGGTAACAGCTAGGCACGGTAAAGCAGTGTCTAGTCTGGCTAATCTTTCCAACACGATGCTACAACAACATATCAGAAAACAGTTGTAGCATCGACACGATAAGACGAAGAGTCCCTTTCTTAAGAGTCTTGAATTTTGGACAATTTTCATACGAATTACGTATTCTGTACATACCTAAATTATGTTTTTTTGTTAACCAATATGTATGTTTGTTTGTTAAAGATACAGTAAAAATAATCATCACAAAAAACGCCTATAAAAACATTTTTTTTATTTAATCTGTACTCTCTCACTGGTGGGCAAAGGTCTCCATAAAAACATTAATGTTTGGAAAATTATATTACATTGTAAAGTCTTTCTGCATACGAATAAGTAATACTAGTTTTAGTTTCTTAAAAATAAATTCTACTCAGTAGAAAGTCTACTCAGTAGAATTTAGTTCCGAAACATAAATTTCCTATAAAATGGAACTTTGTTGAAGTTGAAATAGAGTTTCATTTCCAAGAAGCCAATAATGAAATAAAATTACGGTCCTTGAAACCTGTACCCCAAGTACGAGTTTGTACATACACGGATCGCAGAGACGCAATCGCCGAGCGCCACCGATTTTGTATGGAAATCCAAGCTTCTAAAAAAATCTGCTAGGGGCGCTCGCTGCTTGGATCTCCATACAATCGGTGGCGCACGGCGATTGCGTCTCTGCGATCCGTGTTTGTACAAACTCGTACTTGGGGTACTGTTACCTATTTCTACGGCTTTAGTTCGAGTCGAGACTTGTCGTCTAGAAATAGCTAGTTTTATAACTTTCTGCAGCATATATTACTTAGTAATACTAACTTACAAGTCAAAGTAAGTAAATAATGTTTTACTTTTTCAGATTATAAATATTAAAATAGCAAGTATGTTACTATTTTAACTAAGTAGGTACCGACTTAAACAAAATCCCGTGACTTTGTAGTTTAAAAAAATATTCATTCTGATTCATTCATACTTGGCGATATAATCGAGTAAGTACTTATAAAAAAACGTCATCACTAAACTTTTGTTTTCAGTCTAAAAAAGGAAGTGTATCCGAATATATCCTTTCGTTCGGATATTCTCGACGCCCGAGTGATTTTCTTTTAACCGCCCCGTTGAACTTTACAGATATAACGAGGTGTAAGTGGATTTAGATTTATAGGTGACAGTGGTCCTTTACGGAGCTCAAGAGTTGTTTTATCTACGTCGTGATAGAGTGATTATTAAATATCGAAGTAGTAGGGATTCTTTGTTTTAGGATTTGTTCTTTAAGATATTTAAATATAGAGGTACCTACACAATACACATACCTATACTTACATCAAAATTACTTACATGTTTTGACCATAAAAAAAGTATGACAGTATTTTAAGATAGTAGCCTTTGTTAAGTGTTTTATTGGTTGTTTTTTTTAATGTATGGCTAAAATTTAAGTACAGGCAATTTTATAATATTAAGTAAGTAATTATTTTTTTTATCGTATTACATCTGAATATTTATTCACAAACAAACTTACGACTATACAGTATTTACAAAATGTACATTGTCATATAAAATACATAAGAAACAGTTGAGCTATCTACAGACCGTTGCAAACGATCTATAGATAGTTCAACTGATCCAAATCAGTAATAATTAGAACCCTATATAATTTTATTGTAATGATATGATTATAAGTCGATTGACATAAATAAATTACAGTTTACAAAGTAGTATTTTTTCATGTGAATAAATCATTGAAAGAATTCTATAAAATGTACGACATAACTTTCTGATCTAGTTATCTGTTTGTTCCAGGTGTGTCTCGTGACAAGTAAACAGGAGCGCGGGAACTTCGCAAAACGTATTGCAACTTTTCCTATTTCGATTATTTAAATCTGCTTTGGAAATTCCATCTTCTCAAGAACAAGGTTTGACAAATGAGATCCAGTATTTTACTGGTTGTGGTGGTATAGCTATAAATATAAAGAAAAGGAGAGGCATTCTGGGCCGCATCTAGGTGTTACTATATAATGTCATCCTAGTCGTTTTCGGCTACAGCGACTATGACTTTACACATTACTTATATAAAATAAAACTAAATAAACATTTAGATTAGGATTGTTGGTGTCTTGCTCGTACATGGCTAATATATCCTATCTTTGCACTGAATATTCTGCCACAAACTGCGCAAGTATTTGTATGTTATATTTAAAGTGGTCTAAGCTTAAGTTGGTGTAGTATATGTAAGTATTTTATCAGTAATCCATATCATAAGCTTTGTTTAATTTTGGGACTGATGGTTGAAATTTGACAAGCGTTACACACAGCTCAGTTGGTAGTAGCTCTGCCTTGCACAGGTCGTTTGTCCGATTCCCACCCAGAGCAAATGTTTGTGTGATGAACATAAATATGTGTTCTGTGTCTGGTTGTTACTAAGTATTTATAAAAAAAAATGTATTTAGGTAAGTATTATTTCTATCAGCAATCTAGTTCCCGTAGTACAAGCTTTGCTTGGTTTGGGACTAGAGTGTGATGTGTGAATTGTTCATAAGTATTTATTTATTTAATATTCGTGAACATATTTTTTATTCAGATTTGATTACGCTTAATATCAGACCTTTTTCGCTATAAATAATAATAATAAATATTCATGGACAATTTACGCATCACAAATAAATTTTAAAACATTTACATTGCGATTCATACCGCGCTTTGTAACACTTTTACAATCTTCGTTCATCGTTCTGCTGAGTAGACTCCAGGATTACGGTAATCACTTGGGATAACATTATAATGGGTTCGATGCTCGCTTGGGTGCACTTTACGGCTACCTAATGGCTTATCGACTCGTGAGTAAGACGTTGCCAAATTTTTTTATCGTTTTAAATCAAGGTAAATTTCGTCGGTGGTTAGATAATAAAGAAAAACATAGAATAGAATAGAATTTCCTTTATTAAAATACTTATATATATTAATCTGGTAACAAATTGGATCTTATGTATTTTATATAATCCTATGTACATATCGTAAATACTGTAATAGTCGTAAGTTTAAAAAAACTCGATAATCTGATGTTTAGCAGTCAAAATAGTTTATAACTGCAACGATTACACTTGTACGAATAAATAACATATTTTAAAAGATGAATAACTACAATAAGTATTTTAACGCAAAGTGACAATTAAGCAGTACATTACCTAACAGAATGAATCCTGAATGATTCTTACTGCACTACCACATGATTCTAACTGCAATACCACATGATTCTTACAGTACTGAAACATGATTCTAGCTGGTTTGCACAGAATAGCAACGTAGAATCGTATACATGCGGATATAAGTTAGGTATAATTTAAATTTGAAGCTATTCCAGAGCAGAGAACATTATCCTTGACGCAGTAGCCCGTTTGGCGAATGTGCCAACTGCAACTACAAGGTGTCACAAAATACTTCGGAATATTTGTACGGTAAAAACCTTATGTTTGTTTTTTAAAACAATACTCTGGTCGCGTGGAACTGGCACCTAGAATCCAGTATTCCATTAGAAATAAAACATTTTAATAAATGCACGTTCAACTATTTATTACATTCGTAGGACACCGCCTAACAGATCCAACAGTTAGTCATCTAAGAATACCTTGTGAACTGTATCGTGTCAGATGGTGACTTAAAAACTAATGACGAATGACCATAAATAGTATTATTATAATTTATTTGTATTGTATCTGTACACCACTTACCACCACGCAATTAGTGTATCCGCATACATTTTTAGAATGGTTATCTACACCAGCATAGAAAGTTGAGGATATTTTAAATAATTAAATAATAATGCTGCACAATCCACACAACATCATCAAGCCCCAAGCTAAGCAGAACTTGTGTTATGGGTGCTAGAATACTGACATACTTAATTCAATACATTACATAGATATAGATATCTTTTATTATACATATAAAATACCCAAAACACCCGGAATAAATATTTGCAGATCGTACAAACATTTTATCCCAATGCGAGAATCGAAACCGCAACCTCCGCGTCGCATGCGGACCTTCGCTCGTTGCGCCACATCGGTCGTTGGTATTTTAACGGTACATTGTCAGTGATAATGCGACACCCTGCAGTGACAACCCCACTGTCCTTAATTGCTGTAGTATGCACTGTAGTTCAAACTTTAAGCTAACAATATGACGGCATTACTGCAAACACGAACAAAAAGCGGTATCTTGGTAGTTACTGGTATTATTCTATTTTCTTAGAAATGCTATGTATTTTTTAAGTTTTAATAACTAAATAATAAAATATTCACGGACATTTCATACATCACACTCTAGTCCAAAACTGTCGATTTCAGCCCCTTTTTTGAAGTCAATATTAGCAAAAATACACTGAGTTTAAAGAATCCGATGCAAGACCACGCCTTAGTAGGTTCAGTGGTAACATATATCATTTCATTTGCATCCGGGTCGTTAATGTAGCGAGAGTGTCAAATGTGTGCAACCCGGAAGGTCCTGACCCGGAACTGTGTGGACCCTAAGGGTGCTTTCACATCAGAGGGCAGCGCAAATTAAGTATAGACTTTCGACCAGAGCGGCTCCGGCGTCACTGACGCAGCGATAGTGACGCCACGTTCGAATCGCTGCGTCTGCTCTGGTCGAAAGTCTACCTTTAATGTGACAATCGTCAACGTAGACAACGTATCGTAACGTTAGTAAGTTCATGACACTGCACGGTGACGCTGCAACGTTCGAGCAGGTGTTCTGGGTAGTCGAGCTGGCTTTTATTTGTTCCCTGGCTTTTGAAGGTTGGAGATCTGAACGAGAGCAGAGCCCTTAGTCTGAGTTTTAATCAAACGCGTATTGAGAACTAAGACGCATTTTTTGCAAAAACAAAGCACTTCTAAAGAGACTTAGCGCTAGTAGTCGTATGTATCCAAACCGAAAAAAAATCTATAGTTAAATATAATAGTTAAGCTCATCCATTCTCCACGTATTAATAGATTACTATTTTTCAATATGTAAGAACGCAGGATCATAACAGAAAAATAAACCAAAAATAATTACAAAATCCTCTGCTTAGTTATGGTTTAAAAATAAACGCACGCAAGGCTTTCCAGCTTAGCAAAACAACGGAAATTGCAGATACATTTTTTATACATGATTACTTTCTTTTTAAAAAACAGCAACAGTAGGTACGAGTGGCATACGGGCGTTCTGTGCGTTGCGTAGGCGCTGCGTTTACTGAGCGGTTACCATCGTTTTACATACAAACCTGGGCCCTAATCGTCCTAAATTGTAACATAAACGGTTCGTCTAAGCAGCAGCTAAGGTTCACCAACGTGCGTATTTTGGGATCGCGATGAGCGTGTAACCAAACCAGATTGTGGCATAACCATTTGTTAGCTGTTTACAGCGATACGAAGTTGCACACGCTACGTACACGTTACGTTGGTGAACCTTAGCTGCTGCTGCCGTTTACGTTACAACAACGTTAGCACGATCGGGCCCTGAGAGACATACCATACGTTGACAGACGACGACAGACGAAAGAAAGAACAAAGCTTCAGCTTAATTAGAAAGCTCCCTTAAGAGGTTCACACACGGCTAAGCTAATACAACTTAATCCCAAGTTTAAACTATACTGCAAAGAAGATCATTTTCCACGAAGGTCCGAGATACTGATATATGGTATGTAATATATATTATCTGTCAGGCGTGTGAACACTTTAAACGTTACGAATACCTTCCCGCCTCATAGAGCATATTTTTCAGCAACTTCTCACATACCCTGCAACTTTGAAAATTGCTCAACTTTATTATGAGGTGAGGTTTAAACTCGCAAGTTGTAAATAGATGGGAGACAGTTTATCGTGAAACTTTAACCAGGGGAATGATAAATCGTGCAGTTATGAAAACGCACGAGATTACAAAACAAATAAGATGAAAAACAAGTATACTTAAATAAATAGAAATATTCCCTTTTTGTCATTTTTCTGCATCGATTGTACTAACTAACCAAGCATTTGATAACCATATTAAGGTATTTATAAAAAAATATGACAATCTTAATTTTGTAGCGGCGGACATCTTGCACCGATTTTCATGAAACATAGCTAAGAACACACCCGACTTCTTAACTTTTCAAGCAAAAAAAAATGAATCATTTGGAATGGTCTCATATACTAGCGGTCTATCTTATAAAAAGTTAGCGCACACTTTATGTATTGACTACCATACGTAATCTATACTAATATTATAAAGAGGTAAAGTTTGTATATTTGTTCAATTGTAAGGGGTAATCTCGGGATCTACTGCCCTTCAATGCCCAACGAAGTGGGCACGGGTCAGCGAGTGATGATATAAAGTCAACGCTAACTTTTTATAAGATAGTAGGGGGTAAGTGATTCTGGGTACTAGTTCCACGCGACCGAGCCTGGAACAACGGACAAGACACAGTTATTTCAACATAAGCTAAAATAAAAATGGCCTAGATATTCTAGCTCCATTTCTAAAGAACAAAGTTACTTACTTCTTAATAACTTGTAACTCGATAATCATTATAATGTTTGTTGACGCCAACTTCATGACAGTACCTGACGCTAACCTCAGAGCGCAGGCTGTGTTCCCGCCCGCTCGGCGGCGTCACCGCAGATGACAGCATTCATCAAAACCACCGCGCTAGACGCACGTCCCTATCATTCATTTTTGAAAACTACAAAATTATCATTGTAATTAGCTTCATTGCAAGTAATAAACTTCATGTACATATTCCTCGACTTATCATTTATCAACAATGTTACTTGCGAGTAACACTCATTAGTCAGTTCCTTGTAACTAAACTTATGAGAACTTGGAGAAAACTCTATCTACTTCTTTAAGACGGCTTCTGTTCTCTGACATATACTTGGAGTTTGGAGCATATTGAAAATTGTTTAACAGTTTTAAGTATGGGTAGAATTTAGAAGCTTTTACCAAAATTACTTTATAATATTAATAGATTAAAATGAAATAAATATTGTTTTTATTTTCATGACATGTTGGACGCGCGGGTAGTATATTAACTTTTCAGTTCTAATTAGTGTTTTTATACGCCACCTTTTAGTGTAAATATGGGTTACTGTTACTATTTTTAAGGTTTTAATTTTCAAAAAGCTTTGTAAGTATGCTCTAATCACAGTTTTATTAAATTTACAGTGCAATAAGACTAAAAAGATTGGCATGGCGTTTTCTGTATTATACTTTATATCTATATAAATAGTGTATAATATTAGACAAACATAGACAAACTAGACATATTATAAGGTAGGCAACTTATCTGAACAATACACGAATAAACCATACACCACAACAAATGGCTGTACATAACTCCAAGTATTCCCCACAAATCAAGATAACTGCTCTCAGTACCTACTATCGTTTATTCTGTTTCCGCTTTAGTACAAGTGCCTCTGTAGTTAACTTCAGAGCCCGACTACGAATAAATGCGACTAACGTATCGTAAAGGTGACGTATTCGAGTGACGCTAGACGTTGACGCTAGCTCGACAGCCGAACGCAGCGTCACCGCGGTGTCTTAATCAGGGCCACGATCGTGCTAAATTGTAACGTAAACGGTTCGTATAAGCAGCAGCTAAGGTTCACCAACGTAATGTGTACGTAACGTGTGCAACTTCGTATCGCTGTAAACGGCTAACCGTTCATCTTTTTTCCCTTCGTGTGACAGCGGTTATGTCACAATCTACGGCTCACTGAAGTTCGAATGTTGAACGTGTTTGACTACACGCTTATCGCGATCCCAAAATACGTACGTTGGTGAACCTTAGCTGTTGCTTAGGTTCACGTACGTATTACCGTGTATGTTACAATTTAGCACGATTGGGGATTTTCTTGCCCGTTCTTCTAGGCTCTGGTGGCGTGGAACTGGCTCCTAGAATCACCTAGTATGTAAGACGATTCTAAATTATCCTTGTGATTTTACTGAATAAAGCAATTTTGACTTTGACTTTGTGTCTTGAATGTGCTAACGTAACGTTTACAATTGTCACATTTATTCACCCTTCTGGCGTGGTTCCAACAACTTACTCTTCGCGTCCAAAACCCTTGGAGGCTGTACATCCAGCCTTCATTGAGGAATTTGGCACAAATACCCAATTTCCACTTGGCCTTGTACAGCGTCCAAGTTATGATTGGACACGTATTCGGTGAGCTGCATAGCTTAAAAGATAGCATATAGCTATAGATAAAACAGTTGAATAAGTTCGCAATTTTTACATTAGCAATATTTCATCACGTATCACGCTTTACGTAAAATGGCATCGTCCCAAAATTAGAAGGTATACATTTGTTTAAGAACTTAGTAATTAAGATCGAATAAAAAAGGATGAATATTTTTTGCATTTCAGTTTTTTTTTTGTTTGCTGGTGCTTATGTAGTCTCAATATTTTGATCGAAATCTAATGAAATAATGTTTTAATATTACTTGTCGATGTCTATTGAAAGTTTTCATATTTCAGTAAACCTTTTTTGTTCATCTGTTTAAACTGAAAACTCAGTTATCTTGTCAATCCACCGAGTATCTGTATCTAATGCAATCGATCTGTTTATCGGGAAAACTTGTGGCAGATGTCCGCGAGTCGAAGTTTTGAATAAACTAGGTCTTCTGTCATCTGATTACGCAATACTCAATACTCTTCTTCTTTTATTAGTGGCTTTTACTCGTATATGGTATACTTTTTAATCTTTTAAAACTTGACGTTAGAATTAAAAAAGCAAAAACACGTAAAGTTCACAAGATCCTCACCTCCTGAACTTTGGCGCGTTATTTTTAGCTCTTGATGAATTTATTATAGACGCGATCAATAATGATTACACACTTCTCGTTATTTCGTCGACTCGGAAAACGCAATGAATAATTAAACATATTTAAAAATAACACACGTTGACAGGCATCACAGCTCAGTTGACAGGCGTCACAGCTCAGGTGGCTCTGCCGTCCATGCTGTGGGTCGTGGGTTCGATTTCTACCAGCAAATGTTTGTGTGATGAACATAAATATTTGTTCTGTGTCTGGGTGTTACTATGTATTCTATGTATGTGTTTACCAAAAAAACATGTATATAAGTATTCTATCTGCAATCTAAATTCCATGGTACAAGCTTTGCTTAGTTTGGGATTAGAGTGTTATGTGTGGAATGTCTTGTGACTTGTGGGCTGTTATTGGGTTTCCGAAGATGACAATATCAAGGCGAATAAAATACACTTGAGCGGAACCACCTTAAAAAGACTGTATATCAATACAGGGTGTGTTGGGAAAGGCAGTGAAAACAATATCCATAGCTATTAATGACTATTAATTACATTTGGTATTCCATTTTAAATCTTTTAAACTGCGTTTAACGAAAACCATTTTAGTAAATATATTCTATCCGCACACACGATATTTATCAAGTTTTTTGCAAATTGAGCTCTACCTCTTTGTAATAAAGCTGGAATTGTTCATTCATCTTTTGTTCATTGTTGAAAGTAAAAAAGGTGTGTGAGATTTATGAACGTGGGTAGAGTTTACCTTTCAGCGATTGTTATATTTTAATCTTGATTTATTAAAGGTTATAGAAAAATAAACTCTCTTTCATCCTGATTCGGTCAAAAATTCATAAAATAAAACAAGTGTGTTAAAATACAGTTTCATAATTAAACAAACAAACTATCAAATCTTTCCTCTTTATAATATTAGTTTAGATAAATCTTAATAGAATGAAATGTATACCATACTAAATTTATAGCCCACACTACAAAAAGCAATACGAGCTTCACGGCTTAGCAAAAATCGGTACGGTGGTAGTACAAGCTCTTTTACAAAAAGCGTTTCGAAATAACCTAGGTTACTTGATTTAACAATGAATAAAATTCAGATAAAAAATACAAAGCACTAAAAACGCCGTTTTTCATTTACATTGTTTAATTTATAATAAAAACATGGCAACAATATCATCATTGACACAGGTCGTAAGCTTAGAGGTCGTTTGGTGAATTTATCGCCCAGTGTTGCCATAAATTGCCATGTTTCTGGTTGCTTTAATAACCACTGTGTCGCAGCCGAATACCGGATCCTTGCCGCAGAATTAATGTTATAATTAGGTAGGTTTAGTGTTGCCCTATAAAAGAACAAAGCTGGCAATTTGTAAGATATATAAAAAGTAAGGAAAACGTTAACCATGTGAAAAGATAAAATTCATATAAGTAATACTTTTATAAAACTTTATGAAAAATATTATGTTTTTATTTTAATATTTTCATCAGATGCGCTATGCTATATTGACTAGGTAATAAAAAGTTTGACACGTAATAAACATTGATTTATCATGTAAACGTAATTACTCATAGTATAGTTTTTTAAATAATAAAACATGTTAAGCTGGTAAATTATAAAATAGCAGACCAACAACACTCCCCAGTATTGCCAGCCCGCGTAAAATTATAATGTTTACTGTATTTTATTAGGGTTTATCCGGGCCCTGTGTTTTGGTTAATTAATTAGTCTGTCTAATTAATGCATTTTATAATAAAATAAACTGTAGTCTATCTATAGGTAATAAATAATATATAGCTAATAAATTAAAGTATTTGAGCTCTGTTATTATTTCACATGTATATTTAATACATGTATGTACTTTCTTATTTGTAAATCGTTTATCTTTAAGGTATGTAAGCTTCAGTTTAATGAAAAAATTATTAAAAATCAATTTTAAATAACTGTCTAACTCTAAACTATTAACAAGTATAAAAAATCTACCGAAAATATATTGCACGAATACTTGAAAAATATTTCCAATAATCCCATTGCAAATGAAAATAACCTTCAATGCAATTTTTCTCGCAAAATTCGCAAATAGAAAACCAATCGCCTTTTAATCAATTAAAACGAACATCGACAATTTATATCGCTCTTACTAATCGATCATCAGAATCACTCTATTCAACCCAAACGTTCGATATCTCGATTCATTAAGACTGCATTCACCGATCAAAGCAATAATCGCTCGTATCGAGTGAATAGACCATCGTCGATCACGATAGAAATAGTAATTGGGATCAAATATGCTATTGACTGAATTTCGGGAAATGGATACCGAAAATGTACAATGTTTTGATTCAGATAGCAAGTTATCAAGTGCTAGCTAGTGTCTACTATTGTTTTGGTTGTTTTACATACATTTTTATCCATAAATAAATCGTTTCATAATAGTTATTTTCAATCAGATAACAACCCTTCATTATAATTTAAGTATCACTTACAAAGTCTACATTCATCATTGTCATAATAAAACTTAAATGCTACTAACACATGTCACTATAATTGTCAACTAATTTACAGGTAAACGACCATTTTAAGTGTCATTAAAACAACATTACTTGAGTACAACATTTAGTTACTTAAATATATTCTACTTAATGAATTAATCAAACTCAAACTCAAACTCAAACTCAAACTCAAACTGTTTATTTGCAAACACATAAATAAAAAACATAAAAAACAAATCAAATTAAAACTAATGGTTGCAAAAAGGTCCCAACTCAGCATGTGCAGGTAATACAACCTGCGCTGATCTTCCGTTGGGGCCTTTGAGGATCGCATACGCTTAAAACATAATAATAAAATAAAATCTAAGTGGGCGTGATTACATTATAAAATAAAATAAAACATAAAGAAATACACATGCCAAAACTAAAAAACAAAACCCAAAAGCTAGAGGTATACTTAATACAATACATTAAAGGCAAATAAATTACAACAATCATGAAAAAAAACCAAAAACATTAATTGTAAGTGTGTAACAATAAAAACATTGAAATTGTGTAGTGTGTATAGTTTAAATCATTAGCATAAAAAATTAAATTCGAAATTTCATTCATATCACATCAAATAGCACTTGTATCCAGTCTTAGAAGTTCCTGCTCTTTTTGCCAGTTTAACATATATTTATTTAATTTAAATCTAAAACTTTGAACACTTTGTAGGTTCCTTATTGGTGGTGGGATATTGTTCCAACATTTCGAGGCAGCGTAGCGAAAACTACCTCGAAAGGCCGTTGTTCTATGTCGCTGTGTTGGAAGCTGCATCGAACATTGTCGTCGCTCGCAAGATCTCAAACTTGACCATTCATTTATTTTACAGTACAAGTAAGCGGGTGCATTATGCTTCAAAACATTGAAAAGAAGACACGCCAAATGAATTTTACGCCTGTGTCTCATCTTTAGTAAAGAGTATTCATTTAAAAAGGGAGTGACATGTCCTCTCAATGGGATGCTGAAACAAAAACGAGCACAAGCGTTTTGAACTCGCTGTATTAGTCTCTGCGTTCTTTCCAAGAGTCTAGGGCCAAAGACAACGTCTGTATAGTTCAATTTGGAAAGAACAAGCGACTCCACTAGTTGAATTCGCAACTCTTCCGATATATATGGTCTCATTCGATACAACACTTTAAGCTTATAAAAACAAGACCTGACTAGAACAGCTATATGGTCTTCAAAACGCAAGTCACAGTCCATTTGCAAACCCAAGTTACGAGCTTTGTAAACACGTTCAATGGGCTTGCCCATTAGCATAACATTTGCTCTTTGACTAACAGCGACACTTGCCAGTTGATGTAAACTACCGAAAATTAAATATTTTGTTTTATTCGGATTAAGCAGCAGACGCAGTTAATAAAACGGTCAAGTTACGCGTTAGAAATACGAATGAGCATGCAATGTTTTGAAAACCGAATACAGTGTGGCCACATTCGGCCTAAGCATGACAGCCGAATATGTACCAAAAACGTAAAGAAGTCAATCAAAGGCAATCTAGTGAATAAATGTGACAATCGCAAACGTATCGAAACGGTGACGTATTCAAGTGACACTACGCGTTGACGCCAGCTCGACTGCCGAACTTTGCAGCGTTAGCGCGCAGTGTATCTTGAATGTGACGTTACGATACGCTATTCGTGCCCACTCAGTGGCAATGCTCAGCTATTTAGATCAATGATAAATGATAAATGATATTTATTGTTTGTAGAAACTAGGTAGTTACATTGGTCTTAATTTAATTTTCATATCTCTAGTTCAACCTGAGGCTTACAAACGTCATGCACAGATAATAATAATAATGAATTTAATATACAATAAAAATGATTTCAAATTAATAATGTCAAGAAAATATATGTCCAATGAAAAATAAAAATAAAATAAAAAAAAATATAATCAAAGGCCCTAGTTTTATATTTATTAGAATATGTCATTTAAAAATTCGTCAATTGAATAGTATGCCTTTTCTTCCAATAACTTAGACAGTAACTTCTTGAATGCACTCAAATTGTCGACCGTACGAATTGACAATGGAATATGGTTATAAATGATAGGCGCCATGGAGAACACACTCATACGTAACAGTGAAGTCTTACACGATTGATGGTGAAGGGTGCCCTCCCGACGACTTCCTATGGGATACGCATCAAAGTGATGAGGATTATTTTTCACAAATGTTGCCACTTCATAGATATACAGAGAAGGAAACGTTAAAATTTGCCATTGCTTAAAAACGTTCTTACAAGTATCGGTTTGTCTGAGGCCGGACATTGCTCGAAT
This sequence comes from Ecliptopera silaceata, assembly GCA_932527185.1. Classification (NCBI taxonomy): domain Eukaryota; kingdom Metazoa; phylum Arthropoda; class Insecta; order Lepidoptera; family Geometridae; genus Ecliptopera; species Ecliptopera silaceata. Next base: position 7,832,926 of record OW052207.1, on the reverse strand, counting down.
ACATCGTTTCTGCGCTATAAATACTCTTGATTTATTAGTGGAGTTACCCCAAAAAATAATTCCGTACCTAAGTATTGCAGCAGTATGTCCATAATATGCTGTCAGTAATGCCGAGGTGCTTGCAATTTTCGAAAGATTGTACAGTGCATACGAAAATTGGTGAAGCCGCTTACAGACCGTATCTGTGTGTAGTTTCCAATTTAATTTGTTATCGATCTGCAAGCCCAAAAATCGTGTTGTGTCTATAAAATTTATTTTAGTATTTAAATATCGTATGTCCATGTTAGTAGTACAAGTTGTCTCTCTTTGTTTAAAATGCATTAGATATGTCTTGGTTAGATTAATATTTAAATTATTATATTCAAGCCAATTAATTATTGATGTCAATGTATTGTTAATGTCAAATTGTATATTAGTTATTGCATCGTTAGTAAATAGAATTGTGCTATCGTCAGCAAATAATGTCATGAAATTGTTAGTAGAATTGGGTAGATCATTAATATATATAATAAACAACAATGGACCTAAAACACTTCCCTGAGGGACTCCATATTTAACATCTCGAATATCAGAGCTGTATATGGTCTCACAGTGCGTTTTCATACAGATTTTAGAAACGTGAGTAACTTGTTGTCTATTAGATAAATACGAGCGAATTAATTTATTAGCGTTTCCCCTAACACCATATCTATATAGTTTATCTAAAAGTAGACTATGATCTACGTGGTTGAACGCCTTTGTCATGTCCATGTATAGACCAACCGTAGTGTTTTTCTTGTCAACGTTTGTTGTTACTTTGTAAAGGAAATCATATACTGCCATATTAATAGTTTTACTTCGCCGAAAACCATACTGACGATTTGAGAGCAATTCATTGTATTCAAAGTAGTTGTATATTCTATTATAAATAATCTTTTCAAATATTTTAAAATACAATACTCGTAGCGGTCAAATGTCTAAATAATTAACCCTAAATGGACGCGAATCTAACCTCGATACTACAAAACGTATCAAAATGGCCACGTATTCTATTCACATTCTATCGTCAGTTCGATTCCCGAAATACGTAGTTCAGTAATTTATTCACAAATAAATACTTGTACAATGTTTATGTAATTATGTATATAAAATTATGTATTATGTATGTAAAAATAAAATGGACAATATTCTAATGCATGACATGCAAGGAACAACGTTTTAAAAGACAAAAAAGTACAAGATATTTTCTTGTCTATTACTGTAGACTTGTAATAAAAACTTATTACAGCAGACTCTTTGCTGTCTTGATACAGAAACTAGCCCGTAGGCTATTCCTTCCGCTAAGCCGTGGTTGTCTAAGAATATTGCAGTAGCAAAATAACACCAGTTAAAAAAAACTCATCTCATTCCTTTGCTCTGTTTAAAAAAACTGTCTCTACTGTATTTTTTCCCAACATTTACAAAACTGTATGTTATTCTGATATTCTATATTATGATTAAAAATAAAAAATATATTACGGCCATTTTAGCTGATTCTAAGCAGAATTTAATTCAAAAACCTTTGAAATACTGTATAACACAATATGGTTTCAAAAAACAATTAAATATATTTTCACGATATCAAAGAATCTACTTTATGCAAAGAAAAACTCATATAAAATAATTGGTATGAATATTTTTAAAATATATCCAGTTTATTCAATGCCGGTAAATTATTTATTTATGCTTAAAACGTTTCTGATATTTTGTTTTACCATTTAGTTCAGCAATTTTACTAAATTACGGACATTGTACGTGGAAGGATAAAATAAATATTATTAAAATTGTGTGAAACAAATCCGTTGAATAAAAAAAAAGTTTATATAATAAATTAAAATTTAATGAAGGGTTGAAAGGAAAATGTTTATTTTGTAATACTTATATAAATTAAACTTACTTGAACTGTATCATCATTAAAAGTCTTACAATTAGGAGCTCATGTTTCATTGGTTTTACAATTTATTACCTTATAAGTAATCATAATCAAATACTAACGGCCGGTTTCTCGAACGATGATCAACGAAAAAATCAAATAATTACTATGTGTCAAACTCGGATTAATCGTGATTTGGGTTTCCAGAAACCGGCCGTAAGTAATCTTATAATTTTAACTGACTTAAAATGAGGAACAATTAGTTACGTTGTGGTAAAATATTCATTTTACTTGTGGTTACTGCTATTAACATATTAAAGTGATAATTCTTATACAACGCTGATTACATTGGCTTAATTCGTTCATATATTAATACATTTCCTCAGCATATTTTTTTTTTAATTCAGCTTGAAATCCAGCGTTAAATAATATATTCAGCCTGTGTTGTCGAGTAGAAATAACACGCCTTGACTGAGCTTTAGTGAAACAATTATGTGCTCTTAATTGGATAACACAAGCCAGAGGCTCTTTACTAAGAAAATGTGCCATGACTTATACAATTTAAAAAAGTTTCTCATTCTAGCAGATTAAGAGATGCTCGAAAGTTACCTGTCTTTTGGCTTTTTAACCATTTTTCGTCTACTTAGATAATTTATAAAAAAATATCTTAAAAAAAATATCAAATACTTTTTCATATAAATTGTTTTGTATAAGAATCAGAATCAAATTATTTACAATACACAAAAAACTTACGAGATAATACAAGTAAACTTAAGAAATAAATATAACTATAGTAAAAAGTACCCTGATCCCCAGTGATGCCAGGGAAAATCTCACTATCAAATTAATTAAAACTATAAAGAATATAAGAATTTAAGTCATGACAACTGATCTGTACGCTGCCACTGAAAACGCCATAGAAGTGGCCAAGTTTTGGGAAAACACTGTTTGAGATCATCGACACGAAGAAGAAGAAGATGTCATGAAAAGTTCAATTTAGCTATCAAAATAAAAGAACTGATTACACCAACTTTTATTATTATTTTATGTGCCACTTCCGACAAATCCGTACCTACTATAACTTTAGAACAATGGTATCTATATGTTAAAAAGTTTTATAATGGGTCCCCCAACCTCAATGCCTGTAAATAGAACAAGGAGGTTTGGTCCCATCAAACCTTCACGGCCGTTTTATAGGTCGTATCGTTTATGCGAGTCCCATTTACGACTAGGCCTATATACAGGGTGTAAAACGGAGTATTCTCAAACAGAATGAACGTACTATCTTAACGTAAAACATTACCATTATGTTGACGTAGTACGTTATGGCTTAATCGGCAAAGATGTCCAATATACCCGCTTTTCGAAACACAACTACGGTGTTTCGAAAAGCGGGTATATTGGACATTTTTGATAAGTGACGAGGGACATTGACTGCGTATGATTTATTATGATTAATTTTTATGCAAATAACATAAAAATTAATCTAAATATTTTTAATAGCCGTAATTTATAAAGGCTTACGTTGTCATGTAATAAATTAGGAGGTACATGTTTGGATAATATTAATGAGCTGTTTTAGGTTCTTGAATTCCAGATGTAATGTTTTTGTGAATAATTCTACTAATAATGCTAGAACATAAAATCAATAATCAAAAAATCTTTTATACATAAATGCACAATAACAATATTTCAATATTATCATATAATAATATCACAATAATTGTTTGTCCCTTGTGCCCTACCACCTGCACAAGGATCGACCTCATAAACAAAACCGAGAGAATAGAAGTGGCTAAGTTCTATTCGAATTTGGTTTGAAGTTGTTATCGTTCTTCTTCTTCTTGCGTGTCAATAGGTACACCTATTGACACGCAAGAAGAAGAAGAACAGAAAATAACGATAATAACTACTATAGTATTATCTACTGTATTGTAGCTATTAGCCCACCTTAACAAAGGCATAAAATGTTCCACATACAAAGAATAAAAATCAAAAGGCTTAACAAAAACATTATCTCTTACACCTTTTATCATTGTACAAGCTATATAAAGCTGTGATCATACGTTGGTATGAGAAGTACGTCTTATTGTTTTCCTGGTATAGTGTGATAGATAGGGAAATGTGACGTCACTCTATTCATTGGGAAGGTTTATAGTTAACTAGGGGTGCTGCCCGGCGAACTCTGTTCCGCCTTAAAGGCAATTAATAAGCAGATTTTTGAATTTATTAAGTTTATAGAAAATACATTATTATATATTATCCTATGTCCGTCTCCTGGCTCTAAGCTACCTACCCACCAATTTCCAGCCATATCGGTACAGCCGTTTTTGACTTATAAATAGTGTAACTAACACGACTTTCTTTTATATATATATATATTAAAGGGATTATCACATGCGTCTTAACTCAGTTGGTATAAACTCTGCCTTTCATGTTCAGTATTCAGTATTTTTATTGTCATCATTATGTATATATCTAGGTCTTAATAGTACTCACATAATGTACCCAAGTTTGGCTGTAGCAATAATTATATGTAACTAGCTGTCCCGGCGAACTCTGTTCCACCAAAAAAATGTGATAAATAAAGAACCACTAGACAGATTAAAAGCAAACTTCACATAAACCATCTGCTAATTAGTCCAAATAAAGCCTAAAAATTTGGTTTGGATAGGTGAGCCCGTTCTCCAGTTATAAAATAACAACGAAAAGTGGCATCGATTTTTACATAAATAAATTGGAGAGCGGACCACTTTTGTTTGTTTATTTTTTTGTATGTCTGAGGGTCGTTAGTTCAATTCCCGTCATAAGACATTTGTGCGATGACAAACATTAATGTTTGTATGTTTGCCAATGCCAATTCCTTTGTTCAAATCTCAAATTAATTTGTTAACCTAACCCGCCAAATCCGCAAAACCAAAATTGAATATTCAATCTCGAATCAATCGGGTAATCCACATTGATTTCGCTATCCGCTAATCTGCATAAAAAATTGGATCCTGTGACGTTATTGAACAAGCAATTCTAAAGTTTAAGTGCTATTATAGACTCTTGTACTCCCATAAAGAAGATGAAATATCGTTAAACCGATATAAAGAAGAGACCAAAGTAACCCCTCCAGTCATTTTTCGGCTAAAAAATTCAAACCTCCCACGATTTTATTCATGAGTTTTGTCTTATATTCCGAGTAAAATGTTGGAACAAGTTTTTAGTCTGTCCGATGACTTGTTTCGTAAAGTTTACTTATCTTCAGAATAGGTCTTGGAATAATAATAAATAAATAAATGATGCTGGACAATAGACACAACATCATCTAGCCCCAAGCTAAGCAAAGCTTGTGTTATGGGTACTAGAAGACTGACATATTTAATACATTACATAGATATTTTTTATTATACATATAAAATACCCAGAACACCCGGAATAAATATTTGCAGATTGCACAAACATTTATCCCAAGGCGGGAATCGAACAACCTTCCGCGTCGCAGGCGGACCTTCGCCCGCCGCGCCATATCGGTCGTCAAGGAATGAGGAATGATGACTACGAACTGAAATATCAAGCTTATATAAATATATATATACGTAGAACTTCTTCTAAAACGATATTAACAAGATCGCGCAATAAATGGACAGATAAAACCTAGTGGTTCAAAAAATCTATGAACAATAGTCCACAGGCGATAATAATGATAAATTGCTAAGCGAAACTCATGAGAAAACTAAGTTATCTAGTTCGAGCTCTAAGTTATCTTACACTTAGATGGCGCCTCTTGCGCACTGGTGTCCACAATTAATTAGATTGGTTCGGGGCGAGGCCATTACGGATCGGATAGGTTCACTTTAGCCATTGATTGTGTCTTGGCAGCCGTGCCCGACAAAGAAACTTTTGTTCAGAAGAATAAGACGAAGTAATGTTACTTTGTTTGTATTTTTTGGTTAAAAAAATAAAACATCAATTTACTGATGACAATGTCCATAATTTATCTGTTTCACTGCTTGGTGGCATAAATTACACCGTCATTTATTTTTATTTTTCTTCCACAAAGTTAAAACAGTTCCAACACTAAATTACAAGAAAGAGTTTGAGACCAACTTTGGTAAAGAGTGGTGCCTGATGTAGATTAATAAAAATCTGTATTGCTGTTTTACGCTTGTTCGCGTTCTTTGTTCCGCTATGGGAACGACATGCTTCGAGTACAAAGCTTGTCTAGCACTAAAGTCACAAAGCAGTCGACCTTGTCCACAGAAGAGACAATACGTGCGGAATTGGCTATGCTGTAGGCTTGCTAATTTTTCCGTTTCACTTCAAACTTCAATTGCATTTATTCAATAAAATCACAAGGATCACTTTTAAACGTCTTACTTACGTCACTATCATAGGCATTGGCACAATTTTGCATAGAAATCTCATTTGGACCTATGATTTTAGATCGGTTTGCGGTTACTCGAACAGTTCTCCACGTGGCCCACAGAGTTGTAGAAATAGTGGAAACAGACCGCGGTTAAAACAGACCGCATATTGCACGACGAGCACCTGCTACGCTGGAGTGCGGCCAAAACTAATCCGCGGCTTCGAGATATCATTTCTAGATACGCCATTTAGATTTTTTAGTACCTACCGCTAAAGCATGGGACCTTTTTCTACTCCAGGTTTGGTGGTCTAGTGCTCTCATGGCGTACATCTATACTAATATTATAAAGAGGTAAAGTTTGTGTGTTTGTATATTTGTTAAATTGTAAGGGGTAATCTCGGGATCTACTGAACCGATTTTAAAAATTCTTTCACCAATAGAAAGCCACATTATTGCTGAGTGTCATAGGTTATATAAAAAACCGAAAAATAAAAAGGCTTTTACGTGGGAGTTCGTTTTGCAAAGTGATTCGGAAAAAAACGGTCGAATTATGCCCAACGAAGTGGGCACGTGTCAGCTAGTAGTTTCATAAAAAAAGTCAGTACCAACGTCTATAAGAGCGTTACACAAAATATATGTTTCATGATTTGTCTATTGATTGAAACAATGATTTTATTCATTATTCTGTTTTTTGTTTCAGGTTTGTTTCTTCCATATCTGCATTTATTGTGCCCACGGCGTATTGTGGTACGCCATGATTTTATATTATTAACAAACCATTTCTGTACGTTATTATGTACGCAAATACAAAGGTAGATGTAACCGATCCAATATTTAAAAAGGTTTCCATCAACCCTTTTGAAAAATCGTTTCAAATATTTGAACCTCATTACGAAAAGAGCCCATTTACTCAGCTGGTTTTCGCTTTACATATATTATAAACACCACATGTTTTCGTTCCTGTACCACGTTTAGAATAAATATTAATGTTATTATTCATTTTTGGTAGAGTACATAATACTCATACGACAAAATAATTACCAACGTTAACGTTTCACTAATTTTTACTACATTTTACTTAAAAGGCATTCTGATACGGACCGTGTAATTTAGACGTCTTTATCTATACTTCTATACTAATATTATAAAGAAGTAAAGTTTGTGTTTGTATATTTGTTAAATTGTAAGGGGTAATCTCGGGATCTACTAAACCGATTTTAAAAATTATTTCACCAATAGAAAGCCATATTATTTATGAGTGTCATAGGTTATATAAAAAACCGAAAAATAAAAAGGCTTTTACGTGGTAGTCCGTTTTGCAAAATGAATCGGAGAAAAACGGTCGAATTATACCCAACGAAGTGGGCATATGTCAGCTAGTTATGTATAAAAGCTTAAATAATCCAAAACAATAATTATCTTGGATTTATACCTTTCTGCATAACACTGTCCAATAGTGACTTTTTTGCATTCAAAGTATTTTTTTTTTGGTAGTATACATGGTACCTCTACCATGAGCTGTCACAGTAAAATCGGCTGACTTTACTACAGTAGTTACGTCAATATTAGTATGACGAATTTTAGTACCCAACTATCCGCTAGAGGCGCTGTACAAATTTTCATACATTTTTTTAACTACAGACGCTAGCGAGTATAGTAAAAACTCATGGTAGAGCCACAGGATACTAAAGAGTAGGATATGTAAGTTGATTTATTGACGTAGTTTAAAAACTGTTGTATATCCCTCGCGTGTGTGAATTCTACGTATAATTATACGTGATAATCACTTGTATATTTTAATTAATGGGTAGTAAAAGGCCACCAACGTGAAGTAATGAGTGTTTCACCACCAAAGTAAAGTGAACCTACAATTTGTCGACGTAATTACATAATATGTTACCGCGGCTACTCAGTTACGATTATTTTTATCAGTTTTAATTACATTGCGGGGTAACTAAGAGACTTTAAAGAAGACGAACGTGACGGATGAAGCGGCTGCGCAATGTAACTCAAACACTTTTTTACCGTCTTGGGTTTGGTATGCACCCAATGAGGTCTACTATGAGGGATCCAATGATCACATTATAATGTTATGCGACTTGAACCATTTAACAAACGACGGGCTTGATGTATCTTAATGCGTAAGATCCTTATATTATCTAGGTACTTATATTAATAATAAAAATATTTTTATGTAAGTAACCAAAGGTCTTTATCTGACAGAAATAAGTGGTTTTAAAGAAAGTCAAACAAAGATCACACAAGCATTCGCTATAGGTGGGGATCGAACCTAAGACCATGGTAGGTAGAGCTGAGTAAATATTCAGGGACGCATCCAGCATCTCTAAGAGCCGAGCTCCGATTACCTGCAATGCGTCCTGCATAGTCCCATGCTCGTGCATACAAACGACGCACCCCTACACTGTGTTTCAATTTAATTGCCTATTCTAGAAAATGAATATTTTGTCCCCCTTTGTTGAACATACGTTTATATTTTTGCTATTGTTTTTAATTAATTTTAAGTTGTTATCACATGAGTAAATCGCTCTACGATTCACGTACGAAGTCACAGGCGTAAACTAGTTAATGAATTAAATTGGATTGTATAAGCCTCCATTCAGAGTATGTTTGACAGAAATAGCTTAAATCAATATATAATATAATAACGCGTTGTTCGATAATGGATAATTAATTACGTTACACCAGTAATTTCATTGCGTGTGAAGATAATAAACACTGAAAGATACCTTATTCATATTAATTTTGTATCTTAGAACACAAAAATTTGAAAAGTTTTGCAAAGTTGGATTACGACTTGATAATGATTACTTTATTCAGTAAGTAAAGTTTTACAAAACATCGATTATTTGGAGTGTTAGAGTAACAAACATACATCCATACATACAAACTTTCGCGTTAATTATATTAGTAATATTTAATAAAATTATTATTTAAAAACCTCGTCCATATTAATTTTGTACCATAAATAAACGAAAATTAAAAAAGTTTTGCAAAGTTGGATTACGACTTGGTAATGATTTCTTTATTCAGTAAGTGAGGTCTTACAAAATATTTACTTGGAGCGTAGAGTAGCAAACATATATCCATCCATACATACAAACTTTCGCGTTAATTATATTAGTAATATTTGATAAAATCATTATAAAAAACCTCGTCGCCAATTGCACTGCGAGTCACGACGCGCTCCGTCATGTGTGAACTGCGCTTTGAAGTCAGCACATGACGCTGACATTCCCAAGATTTAATTAAACCCCTTTGTTAGTTTAAGCGCTTTAATCACATCCTGTAAGCGCTTTTGAAAACGTTGCTCGTTATTAAAATAGTATTTGTTGTGCAACAAATTAAAATTATATTTACAGTAAAGTTAACTAACTAAATTTTGAAAAGCTTTTTTGCAATATAGACAAATAAAAATTTGACCTTATCTAATAATTTTCACATTCATATTACTTAAGAATAGTTTGGGGTAGACAATAATAATAATAATAAATAAATAAATATTGCTGGACAATCCACACAACATCATCTAGCCCCAAGCTAAACAGAGCTTGTGTTATGGGTCTAGAAGACTGACATACTTAATACAATACATTACATAGATAGATATTTTTTATTATACATATAATACCCAGAACACCCGGAATAAATATTTGCAGATCGTACAAACATTTATACCAAGGCGGGAATCGAACCCGCAACCTCCGCGTCGCAGGCGGACCTTCGCCCGCCGCGCCACATCGGTCGTCAACACAATATCAATATACAATAGCTTTAATAAAAACAAAATATATAATATTGACAATGATAAATCGATTTTGAATACGCAAAATTATTTTCATACATAATTTTTTAAGGACTATTACATAATGTACCTTAATAAAGGTGTTGCAGTAGCATTATGTAATAATAGAAAACATATAGGTCATCAAAATACTCGTCTCAGTCATTTCAGAGAACAACTTACTGCGATCTGTAGTAGTTTTCAAACCCTCCTCTTTTGCACAATAAACACGCTTTTTCTAAACTAATATTATAAAGAGGAAATATTTAATTGTTTGTTTGTTTGCATCGAATAGGCTCCGAAACTACTGAACCGATTTCAAAAATTATTTCACCGTTGTGAAGCTACACTATCTACGTTGAACATAGACTTTATTATATTTTCAAAAAGTTAGGGATCCTTACTAAAACTTCAATTATGTAACCCAAGGTGTAAAAAAGAATACCTAAAAAATTCCTTACCCGCTACCCGTGCGAAGCCGGGGCGTACTAGTAATAGTTAAATATTTATGATAAAGTATACAAGAATGAAACACTTCACACTCTTGCTTAAGCAGCGCGGTATGCTCGCACACAATCTACCAACGACTTATAGGTGCTTGAGAACTTGGCAGGTTAAACATCACTGTCACGTGCCTACCCCCATTCTCGCGAGTATTTCATTAGTGAGTTACGTAAAGACGTGCTATCTTTAGAGTTTGTTTGGCTGTAGTTGTACCAGTAAATGGTTTAAAACCTACATCCGATCGTTGACCGCATAGTTTCTAGTTTTTGTGTCATGGTGTAAAGTATTATCATTCATTCATCATTCATTCATTACTTAATCCGCATAGTTTCTAGTTTTTGTGTCATGGTGTACAATAAAGTATTATCATTCATTCATCATTCATTCATTATTTTATTTAATTATACTTGGTTGTCAATACGGTTAGTTGGAAAAACATGAAGATACTCGTATGTATGCAATATTTTTTATTCTTTTTAACACGTTTTATTTTCAAAAGCTTTGCAAGCTTGCAGTGGCAGTGGTTAGACCGGGCACAGCTGGCAACACAATCCTGCTAAGCATAACGAAGTGGTTGGCTTATTAGAAAAATATGGACGCGCTTGTGTTAAGTTTATTGCTTTGTACGTAACCCATGATGTAACTTTACTTTCAACCAACTTCAAAAAAGGTGGTTTTGAATTTTAGTATGTTTTTTTATGCGATTATTCCGTCTTGTGAATAGAGTTTGATGATTATATTTTCGTTGGATACATTTGAGGTTTTCACTTACTCAAAAGGACAAAAAAATAAATAAATAAAAAATAACTATTTAAAATGTGACTTTAGCATTAAAGTACATTTCACAAAAAAAAACAAAGGTTTGATTATCCCAAAAGTTATAAGTCGAGTAGCTTCCTTGCGTTAGGTAAAGCATGTTCAAATACTGCTCAATTCATTTAAAGATATTTGAATTTTACGTATGTAACTAGATAAATAAAACATTTATTAAAAGTATTTTGTAATCAGAACTTTTTTGAACATATTATTTTTCATCAGAATATTTTGCAATTCACAGAAAAAACTAACTTTAAAATTACTCGCAACGAAACTTTAACAATTTATTATGATTGAAAGAATTCCCAAAGAAGAATAAATATTTGTTATTTTTCTCAGGAACTCATATTTCTGAAAGATTTTTAAAACAGTTTTAGTCGAGTCTGACGAATATCGCGATTCCCGGATAAAAAGGTAAATAAAATCCCATTAATATTAAAATCACTCTACGTCACCAACTAAGCAAAGCTTCTACTTATTATATTAGATAATTCACACAATATCTTTATAAATTACAGCCTATGTGTTAATCTTAATATTGTGGATTATCTTAATTGTTAATATTGTGGAGTTTCACTAAAACCATTCGGTCGTTTTTGCGTGAAAGAATAACAAACATACATACATCCATACATCCATCCAAACAAACTTTTGCGTTTATAATATTAAAAAAATACAGTTTATTTAAAATGAGACTTGTCAGGTTATTCTTAAGTAGATTAAGATAGGGACATGATATAATACATTGAAATACTCATAGAATACATATAAATACTTATAGAATACATGGAAATACTGATAGAATACATAGAAATACTCATAGAATACATAGAAATACTGATAAAATACATGGAAATACTCATAGAGTACATTTAAATACTCATTAAAAGGTATCTCATAATATATATGATAAGTGTTATACTTTTATTGTGTTATGACAAACATATAAATATTATAATAACCTACCATCGGCTCGAGTTTGCCCACGCTTTGTTTGTTTTTTATTATTTTTTCGGTACAAAATAAATATTAATCAAGAACCTCGAAATCGAGAAAATAATTGCAAATTGTACCTATAATAGCAAACATTTAAACCTGTGTATAAATAAAAAACTTTGTAATTTATAATATTAGTAGCATATAATTATTAGGATTTGAACTTTCAAAAGGTAGCAATAAAATAATATGTGATAACTTTCAAACTCCTAAGCTCGTAGAGGCCTGGTAAGTGCTACGCAGCTACGACGGTGCTACGCCGTAGCTTTATTTACTTTCATAGTATGAATATAATTCGAGATATAATACAAAGTTTAATGGATATAAGTTTGGTTAACGAAGCGTTTTATGAACGTACTACCATTTATACTATAAATAATTATAATTATATAGGATGACGACCGATGTGGCGCGGTGGGCGAAGGCCCGTCCGCGACGCGGAGGTTGCGGGTTCGCTTCCCGCCTTGGGATAAATGTTTGTACGATCTGCAAATATTTATTCCGGGTGTTATGGGTATCTTATTTGTATAATAAAACATATCTATGTAATGTATTGTAGAGTGTGTCAGTCTACTAGTACCCATAACACAAGCTCTGCTTAGCTTGGGGCTAGATGATGCTGTGTGGATTGTCCAGCATTATTTTATTGTATTATTTATGTAATAGGAAAGCATGGTGTAGTGGAAGTGACTTTGTATTCCGATCCTTAGGTCATGGGTTCTAATCCGGAAGTATATGTACGCAATGTTGATGCTCTCAAGCGGTGAATGTAAACATCGTGAGAAACTGCCTTCCATGTTGTGGGTCGTGGGTTCGATTCCCGCCAAGGAAAAATGCTTGTGATGAACATCCCAAGTTCAAAAATAACTCAAAAGTAAACTAAAAAACACGCTGTAGACGGTCTTAAAGAATCTCAATTTGCTAAAAGGTAATTCTTTATTTCTGCAATTTGCCAAAAAAAGTCGTATAATTTATTCGGTACTTTATTATAAAACTTTGCGGATTATTTTAAGAAACTGGTAATTTACGCTCGCGCATTTCATTTTTTTATATATTTTCGGTATAAATCTTAAGTTACCTGCAATAAAATAAACACGGCGTTTCATTAAAATGGGCGTTAATATTTCTGTGTAACTTAAAAAAAACAAAAGAATAATATAATCTTTTGGCATGTACATTGTTATTTGTTCTTAAATAAATACTGATTTGATTTTATGTATTATGGGAATTAGATTTCTGATATAATGCTTTCTTAAGCTATTGCATAGCTTCTGCCGCGGGCCTTGAGCGTGGAAGCCGAATCCGGAAATTCCGTAACGAAATAACCTAACACTGCGCACGCGTAATCCAGCAAAAAATGCTATGCAATAGCTTTACCGCGGCAGTCCCCGAGTGCCACACGTCTTTTTTTAAATTACCTACCGTTGTAGTTACTTGTTGAAGTTAAACGTAAATATGCCTTGCATCTAATCTAGATGGTAAATCGTTTTTAAACCGGCTTTCAAAAAGTAATAAGGTCACTTCAAACGGCACGTGCAAAACGCTATGTCAGATCTTGCTGAATCATGACATCTTATGGAAAGTACTGAATCTCTACGGACAGTATTTAAAGAAAACCACATACTTACTTTAACTGGTATATTCATCTTGGAAATATGTCTTTTTGTTAAAAACAATTATACATATTTTAGTAATAAATCTAGTCGTTCAGAAAACCTTCGTAATAAGCATAAATATAATATCTTTATTCCTCAAGTTAATTACACAATATTTTACAAAAGCACATATTATACAGCCATAAAAATTTATAATCACTTGCCAACAGACTTAAAAGAACTTAATGGAAACTTATTTAAACTAAGACTAAAAAAATACCTTGTGAAAAATGTACACTATAATTTGGATGAATATTATAATTCTGGTTCAGAGTATATTACTTAGAAGCTTTATAAAAGTAGAAATACACTCGAGAGCAATGAATCCGGGTCACTTAAAGAATCCTAAAAATCTCGGAAACTAAAAATGCTAGGTTAATGCAATAAATTGTATTTAATAGACAATGTAATACTCCTTAAATGAAGGTATTAAAACTTCTTAGTTATTGTAAAGTTATATCATAAAAAAATCCAATTTTAAAAAGGGCCACTTTCGAAGATGGAACTACGAAATTACACACTTTCGAAGATGGAACTACGAAATTACAGCATTTGGTTTTGCTTTTGTTTGTAATCTGTCATTTATGTGGGTACATAAACCATGTTGATAGTGCTCTATATTCATTATTCAAGCTGAAATTATGTCGCTTACGCCTGAAGAATGCACCAGAATACTTACAATGCTGGAAACCGGCCGGAGTCAGCGCGATACAGCCAGGACTGTCGGTGTGTCGCTGTCAACAGTACAAAGAGTTCTCCGACGTTACGAAGAAACTGGTTCTAACCTACGCAGACCAGGAACGGGCAGAACCAGGTGTACCACAGCACGAGAAGACCGATACTTGGTGAACACCATGCTTCGAAATCGCTTTCTCACAGGAACTGAACTCACCAATCAGTTTCGACGCCTCGGAGGAAGTAACCCAAGTGCATGGACAGTAAGACGTCGGCTTGCTGAATCTAACTTAAAACCCCTTAGACCTGCAAACGGCCCTAAACTGGAGCGTGGGCATCGTATTTCGAGACTAAGATATGCCCAGAGCCACGTAAATTGGAGTATTGAAGATTGGTCAAAAGTTATGTTCTCCGACGAATCAAAATTTATGCTCTACAAGCACGATGGAAGACACAGAGTGTATCGAAGACCAGGGGAAAGATTCAAGCAAGCATGCATCGAAGAAAAAGTAGCCTACGGTGGTGGGTCTGTACTTGTGTGGGCCGGAATTTCTTCTGAAAGTCGCACAGAGCTGGTGATCATAGAAAACGGCTCTTTAACTAGCGTAAGATATGTGGAAGAAATCCTCAATGATCACGTTGGTCCATTTATGGTCAATTTAGGTGAGGATGCTATATTTATGCATGACAATGCATTGCCGACCTCATACAGGTAGGATTGTGAATGACTACCTTCAAGAGATGAACATTACTCGTATGGAGTGGCCAGCGCGCAGCCCGGATATCAACCCGATCGAGCATGCTTGGGACGAGCTAGGCAGATGCGTAAAACAACGAAACCCTCCCCCAATCACGCTTCGTGAGCTCAAAATTGCTCTCACAGAGGAATGGGAGAATATTCCCCAAAATCGTATAAGGAACTTGGTGTACAGCATGCCAAACCGCGTAAACGCAGTAATGGAAGCACGAGGAGGCAATACGAAGTATTAAAATTCAAGAAAATCGTAATAAAGTTCAAAAATTTCATGTTTCCTATTTTTGTTTTAAGGAGAGATCAGCAGTTTTTTTCTTTATGTAATTTTGTGTTAATAAAATGTATGGTGACTCATATTTTTTTTACTTTCATTTAAGGAGTATTACATTGTCTATTAAATACAATTTATTGCATTAACCTATCATTTTTAGTTTCCGAGATTTTTAACATTCTTTAAGTGACCCGGATTCATTGCTCTCGAGTGTAGTTCCTTTATTGTATATAAATTATCTTAAGATAGATTTTAATAAATAAATACCAAGTATAATACTAACTAACTAATAAAATATAAATACCTATATTAAGTAAAAATTGTACGCCCGAAATGGGTAAACTGTTGAAACAATTACTTATTTATAAGTTATATAAGATCTCATGTACACAGTTTAACAATAAATTATTCTAATTCTTATTCTTCTTATTGGCGTCCCCAATCACAAAATGGCTACCTTTAACTAGTCCTTTGTGGAATGCCGTTTTAGTAAATGTCATTTAATGTCAAAACTATTTTATTAAAAAATAACAATATAATTTAGTACTTGTTAATCGGTAAAATTAATTGAAAATCTTGAAATTGAAAGTATTATTGTCTCATACTTATTATTGGGGAAAATTTGTATGATCACTCAAAGAGTACCTACGAGTCAGATTGTAATGAAAATATGGACTACATACTTCTGAAGTCAAACAAAAAAAAAATCAAAATCAGTTTACAATTGGCGGAGTAATCGCGTAACATACATGATGGGCACCTCACTGGACAGTTTTTACTCAATTGTAACTCTTTGTAAGAAGGCTTATACAAAAAACTGTAGGAACCAAGCCGTAGTTTCTTGCCCGTTCTTCTAGGCTCTGGTCGCGTGGAACTGGGACCTAGAATGATTTAGTATATACGACAATTCTAAATTATCTTTGTGATTTTACTGAGTATAGTTTAATTGATTTTGAATCATCAATTTTGAATGTAAAAAATAATAGTCGAGAAATCTTATATTCATATAAATCAAACTAAAATAACATTGAAAAAAAAAATTCAAACAAAGCTCTGATTAGCCGGTTTAAAACTTCGCCACTGAAAAAACCCCTTTAAAGACTTATCGCAGTTTCCCTCCATCAGATAAAGAGACCCTTATTACCCGATTTTTCGAAAGAAAGGTTGATCAGATACGGGTCGAGCTGTCTCCCTGGATTCCAAGGCTTACGTGTACGGATGTGGGTTAGCTTGTATTACCTTTGTCCGTGCATTTTAAGCTGTGCTTAGTTTGGGAATAGAGCGCGAAGTGTGAAATGTCTAGGAATTTTTTTTTGGAATGAAATGTCTTTATTTTGCCTGAAATTTGGTAAAAAAAATGGTTGTCTGTAAAGTCGGTTTACTGACGATAGTTGAACGTGACAACGTGTTAAGAAAATACTGATGGAATGGTAGCATTTTTCAAAAGAAAATTTTAGGAACGCCTCAGAACGCCGGAACGCTTCATGAGTCATGTTTTTTCGTGCGTGCAGCCGGCTCTATCGAATTATAAGACGTTGTCACGTCAAAAAATATGGTCAAGTTAAATTTATGTATCACTTCGTCGGAGACCAACATGCAAAAATATAATAAAAGATAATAGAATACAAAAAATACACACTTTAACAATAAAAAAATAAATTATTTAGCTTATTTGTAGTAGACTTTCAGTTTTAGCAGTAGTAGGCTCTTCAAAAAGCAATAGGTCCTTACGATGCATTAGTATATACAGATTTAGCATCTTCAGGGCCCCGACCATTTAAATCGCTCACTCAAATAAAAAAATGTGAAAGACGATGACGCAGCGATATGCTTATTTTTCAATTTCTTTCATAACCTCTCAAAAATTTGATTTATTGTAAGCTCATCTAAAAAAAAAATTATAGAACGTTTTGCCGAGACTTACTGCTTGGCGCCAGAAACAAGTACGGTGGCAGCACTTCCTCAGACGAAGTCTTTAACAAGAAATTGTACAACTTAACTATAAGAAAAATTTTTTTTATAAATGTAGTTGGGCAACAGATCCAGCCATCAGTTTATTAGATAAATCTGTACACAATTTTCGTTAAGTGGAGATGCGTGCATTTTTCGATTGGTTTATCTCTACGTTACAATAGCCGAGTACATGTGATAAGACTGTAACTGTCTTTGTTATATTCTAAATTACCCCTTAATTAGGGTATTATGCGAGTCGCGAACTGGGCATTAGCTGCTGGGTTAAAAAGAGAATGGCTAATGTTTTGTGGAATATTTTAGCGTTAGCTTCATTAGTAACAGGAAAATTAAAGAAAAGCTACTCTGTCAAGGTTTTTAATTCTGCAAGAAGGTATTACTGAAATATTAAAAAGACAGACACAGCTTAGTTGGTATTAGCTGTCATCTGTGTGGGTTTGATTCATAACAAACATTTGTGTGATGGCGATGATTTTTTTTTATTTGACGTAGAGCTATCTGATGTCTTCGGCTCTTCTAATCCAGTGTTTGCCAGCTGCAGAAACCAAGTGTAAAGCAAAGCTTTTACTATAGTAACTAATTCATACTCATCATCATCAACCTATATCAGTCCACTGCTGGACGTAGGTCTCTGCCAAGACGCCACTGAGCCCGGTCTTCGGCTATTCTCATCCAGTGTTTGCCAGCTACATTACGCAGATCGTCGCTTCATCTCGCCGGAGGGCGTCCTACACTACGCTTGCCTAAACGCGTTTTTAATTCATACTACTAACGGCCGGTTTCTGGAAACCTAAATCACGATTGATCCGAGTTTGACACATGGTAATTATTTGATTTTTTCGTTGATCATCGTTCGAGAAACCGGCCGTAAGTATTAAAAACTTGAGAGGTGTCGTTGAACGAAGTTCTGAAACTGGCTTGCTTTCTATGAGACAGAGAAAGAGAGAGACAGAGACACACGCGCACGCCGCACATCTTACAACTAAAAAGTGTCGTTACAACTCTTTGTCTTATTTTTTCCGTCTAGCCCCTTTTCACAACGCGCGATAGAAACTTCGTTCCAAAAAAAAAAACATTATTCTATTAGCAATCTAAGTACCCATGCTTGGCTTAGTTTAAGACTAGATGGCTGTAACATTATTATTCATCTATTTACTCAATCGTAGGTAACAAAAATTTACATAACCCTACAGAAATCAGGTGTGGTACGTAAACAGTTGAATTATTCAATAAGTTACCTTCGAAGCCGAATTCTACTTATTCTTCGGAACTTGATATATTTTCCGATAATCTAATCTTGAGCCTCTGGTGTCAACCCTGCCTGCTGTGATTACAGCTGGGATAGCCACGTTTGATAGCACGCTTCAGCAAAGCGGTCTGCTGTAACTTTTTTTGTACGATTGATGACGTACTAAACGCAAAATAATAAAGAAAAAATGATAATATGTGATGTCAATGTAAAATACAAGACAATAAAAGAAGATAGTATACATATATGTAGTACGATATAAAAATAATATTCATGGATAGGTAGTCCCAAACGTAACAAAGGTTTTAGACAGCTATTCAACTTTTGACAGGTGTCAGTTGGCACAAGTCATGTGTATTTTATCAGCAGCTAGTTTCCATAGTACCAACACTTTTTTTTTACAATATTTTTTTTGAAATCTCTACTTTAAGCTATCAGACGTAGTGTAACTTTAATCCAACTCTAAAACAAAAAAAATCTAACTTTTATTATAAAAAAATTTGATGATTGTTTATATTGACATTATAATGTCAATATATACAATCAAATTTATCTAAGTGCATAAACAAATAAATAAATATGACTACAATGATTGCTTTGTTTGGGACTAGAGTGTTATGTGAGAAATGTCGGTGAATATTTATTATTTGCTGAAGTGTTCCTACTTATACAGTTTGACCCCTAACCCTTTGCATTATTAGTGGCCCAGCATCACCTTATCGTTGCTATTTTTTTTACCTCCAGAATTGGATTCGACGGAGAGGAGGGCATTCAATATGTTTGCACGTATCTCGTCTTTGTTTGTTGTTTGTTTTGGGGACATACGTGGAACCAATTTTGATTTCGGATCCACTACTTACTACTACTCTCACTACGTTTTTTTTTAACCCGTGTCTCATTTGGTTTTGAAACAAATTACATTTGACTTGACGATTGACTAACTTTAGGTCACTTGACAGTTAACTGACTTGATTGAATCAAGCCAGTTAACTGTCAAGTGACCTAAAATTTTGGTTTCTTCTTCTTATTTTCATATAGTCTCTTTCCGTCGATAGAGTCATTGAGTCGTGTCAAGTTTTCTCTTATGCTGGGGCCACATTAGCGGGCTACGGCGAATATTCGTGTTAACGCGATATATGTGGCCGGGTACATAGTGTCATCGCGTAGTATTTCGCCTTTATCCGAACACGATGTTTTTGTCGCGCCAACACGATACGAATATTCGCCCGCTAATGTAGCCGAAGCATTAGTATTCTCAATCAAGTTTGATGTCATTTGTTTCCAAAACAAATGAGACTCAGGTTAAATAAAAAACGTAGTGAGAGTTGTAGTAGTAGAGTAGTAAGTAGCAAAATTATTCAATTAGCTAATAGACATTAGCTAATTGATTGTTTGATTACCTATAAGTATATAAAAGACTACTTAGTAGTACGCCCCGGCTTCGCACGGGTAGCCTGTATAAAAAAATATCATTATAATATATGTTCAGCGCAAATAATGTAGCTTAACAACAGTGAAATAATGTTTGAAATCGGTCCAGTAGTTTCGGGGCCTATTCGATGCAAACAAACAAACAAACAATCAAATCTTTCCTCTTTATGCTTCGGCTACATTAGCGGGCGAATATTCGTATCGTCTTGGCGCGACAAAAACATCGTGTCCGGATAAAGGCGATATTACTACGCGATGACACGATGTACCCGGCCACATACATCGCGTTTACACGAATATTCGCCGTAGCCCGCTAATGTGGCCCCAGCATTAGAATATTAGTTAAGAAGAAGAATGGTTACGTAACGCGGCAGATGTCAAAATTCATGTTTACCTTTTCTTTAATATTTTCGTTCACCTAAATAATAAATGAGAAACTCGTATTGTGATTTCCCGCTAGTCTTCACATAAATAAAACTTGCCAATACACCCTACTTTCGCGCGGCCTTCTAAAGACAGATGGTTCTATTTCGCATTGATGCTTATTTCGCTAATCAATTCCGTGGTTTGAGCACTAGTTTCGGAATATCGATTCTGAATCGAGTTTTCAGTCGATTAATGTGTACTCTTGTTAAAAAATTCCTGTGAGATATTTTTTTATTATGTGTATTATTACTTAGTTAAATTGACACCGCACTGGAACTTCAGTACTTAATTTAGTTTAATAGTAATTCTTTGTAAGAAGGATCATATAAAAAAACGGTAGGAACCAGGCCGTAAGTTTCTTGCTCGTTCTTTTAGGCTCTAGTCGCGTGGAACTGGCAACTAGAATGTAAGGCGATTCTAAATGATCCATGTGATTTTATTGAATAAAGAAATATATGATTTAATTTGATTTGACTTTATTATTAACCCGTCCCGGCTTCGCAAACGTCGACATAAGTTTTGTTTCAAAGCATTTTTTTACACCTTGGGTTAAGTTACTAAAGTTTTAATGAAGATCCGTAATCTTTTCTAGCAGTAAATATTATTTATATTACTCAGAACGAATGTAGCTTTCTTATAGATAAAGAATTTTTGAAATCAGCGCAGTAGTTTTTGAGTTTTCGGTTGGTTTCTGTAGTTAAGACGTGATATTCGAACCAATATTATATCAACGAAGTTTTATTTCACAAACTTACGACTGTTACAGTATTTACAAAATGTACATAGGGATATATAAAATACATAAGAAACAGTTTTAATTTAGTGTAGAATCGATTTATATCTATAAACTAGTGCTAGTCTTTTTCATAAATCAACGTGACGCATTCATTCCAGTCCCGAATTAGATCAAAGAATGCCTTATCTCATCCGGTTTTCACATGGTTGCTTAGTATTGTACTATATCTATTGTAGTAGTAGTATTGTATGTTAGTATTAAAATAAACAAGTGAAATAGTTCTTGAGAGTAAATACTAAAATGTAATTAATTGTTTGTAAGTTGTATTGAAATGAACAAATGAACAAGTTTTTGAGAAGTAAATGTAAAATACGTAAAATACAGGTATAATATCACTGTTATGTATTATAATATCAAAACCTGAACTTGTTCTTTTTTGAGCTAAAATTTTCGGCCAGCATTTGAACTTTTGACGGGGCCATGTAGCCTAATTAACGTTTTAAGGTTGCTTAAAATCAGCACCAGTTGTACAAAAGTATTATCTGAATTTGATGAACTATATCGATACATACCAGTATGATTCGACTAATTAGCTACCAAACAATACCGTGGCAGTCTTAGGGCTATATTTCACCGGGACACCCTGGCGGCGCAACCAGTCGCCGCTACCAACAAAATGTACGTTTGGTTGCGCGACCAAACGGACACCAGGTGAGTAACTCTTTAAAAAGCTGTATACATTTTGTTGGTCGCCGCGACTGGTTGCACCGCCATGGCGTCCCGGTGAAATATAGCCCTTAATTAGATTGTTCCTGATACCTGGCGGAGTTTTAATAGTAGGGGAGCCCAAGAGGGGATTTCGGGATTTACTCGAGCGCGGTTGATAAACATACAGGGGGTACCTTGTACCCGGTTAAGTACCTCCACCAAATATGAGCTTCCTATGTATGGCCGCGCGTGAATTATAAAGGATCAGATTTGTAAAAAAAAATTGATCATCTGACATTCTCGAGCGCGTCAGATTAAGTTAGGGTAGGTTAATTACATGCTGAATAGTGTATATTCCACTAATCTGACAATTTGAGAGTGACGAAAAGAAAGGGGAGCGCAGCAAAGTTATAAAAAAAATCTCGACATTCTCGAGCGTAGCTGATTTTTTTTTATATTGTAGGATACAATTCAAGGATAACGAAAAATATATATTCTGGCGATTTCCGCAAGCCGAAGTAAGAAAAAATCATCGATAAAGACCATAAGACCCTCGCGTTTGAAATGATAGAGTTTTTTTGCGTCACGTTGTCTTGTGATATAAACCCAAATATGAGCACTTCGTATATGGGTTTTACTATGTAAATATGTATTTACAAAAAAAAATTATATAAGTATTCTATCAGCAATCTAGTTTCCATAGTACAAGCTTTGCTTAGTTTGGGACTAGAGTGTAGTGTGTGAAATGTCCGTGAATAATTTATAAAGAAATCCAAAAAAAAAAAATTGTTTATGTCAGTTTAAGCGAATCCTTCTAGATAATCGTCAGATTAAGAGACAGCACATTTAGAACGTAAAGATGAACCATATGTATCTTGAGTATGTCAAATCGGCGAATTTTATTTGTACATTATAATAATGGCCGCGAGTTTGCGTCACATCGAAAACGTCAGATTAGTGAACTAGAGCTGTTTTTGGTGCACTTAACACTCCCTTAGAAAATCTGACGAGCTCGATGAAATTTTTGTGTTTTTTTGTAACTTTGCTGCACTCCCCTTTCTTTTCGTCACTCTCAAATTGTCAGATTAGTGGAATATACACTATTTAGCATGTAATTAACATACCCTACCTTAATCTGACGCGCTCGAGAATGTCCATGCGGCAGTTTTTTTTTACATATTTATAAATCTATAGCCGCTTCCCCCACCGATGAAAGGTATATGTTATATAACATTTTTTTCTTCTTATAATCTAAGCTTTGCAACCCAATAGGTCTCTATGACGCTCGAGTAAATCCACACTTAGCATCGTGGGCTCCCCTACTATAAGGCGTGGGTGTTCTTTTATGAAAGGAAACGACACGGGAAAACGAAGGAAATGTTTTTTCTCCGTGAAGTGTCTAGTGACGTCATTGTTTGCATTTGTCCGGCTAAAATACAAGTCTTTTTTATAATTTTACCGTAAACGGCACAGCTAAGCAGCTAAGGTTTAGGTGTAGCTTAAGGTTTTGCAAAACTAAAATACTAACATTTTTCAAAGCAAAGTATCAATAGAATGATAAGAAAAAACTTAATTTGTTTTAACATTGTAATCTTGATAATAATCAAGTAGAATTACCTAATTAAAAAGTTAGATAAGTATTAAAAAATACCAAACTCTTTCATGACAATCAAACTTCAAATAAATCCGTCTTTAAAAAGGTTTTATTGACTTTTTTAAACTTTTTGAGCCGAGACTATTGTTCGACTGAAGTGTTGCCAGTGTTGACCGTTCGAGAGCTCTTATTTAATTCACTTCGGAATCGTAACTTTTTATTACTGTAATAATGAATAGTAGAAAGGTATTTTCGAAGAGGGGTGTTTTTCAATGTATTTTTGTGACCTTGTAAATGTGGTTTTGATTCTTACTAATTTTATTACTCTTTTTTTCAGGAATCGTTATAAATCGGTTTCCTTTCATGAAGCAGGCTTTGTTATAAACCCTTTATCAAGGTTTTTTTGGTTAAACTTTCAGAAGAAATGTTATTAAAGTCTCGTGGCTCGGAGCGATATTATTATGCTAAAACAGTATTTTTAAATGAGCTGAAGTTATTTCACGACGGATATGATACTTAAACTTATGCAACGTTAATAAGGAGGTATTTTTTTTAAAGTTAGTATGAGTTTTACAAAAAAATTGACGATTAAAATTGAAGGAAGTTTAGTTTTTGAAAATGTTTTTATATTGACTGATATTATGTAATTTGGGCAGTCGTTTTGAAAAATGTATTTTTTTGATAATATTCGTGTCATCTAGTAATAAAGCTATATTAGTACTTATTAGTTTTTTTGTGAAAATCCATACCTAGTTTAGCTTTTGGTTTGTGGATTATGAGATAATAGTAGAAGTTCTTGCAATCTCAGGATGTACACCCTCTTAAGCACCACGCTTTCAATTGTTTAGCTCAGGATTCGTTTCCCGTATATTTTTTCCTCCATTTTATCTGATGTTATCTCTGAAAGGGTAGTAACAATAGACCTGTCCACAGTATGCTCAGCGCATGCGCGTCCGCCATGTTAAAAACGCGGCAATATGAAAGTTTCGGGCACTTTTTATAGAAATGGCTGGGCAACAAGCATTATCACCTTTAATAGTGCAATTAAATGAAAAATTAATTGACGGAGCTTTGTTAGTGCATCCTACCGTATAAGCCCAAACTTTGTTCAGTTACAACGATGGTTAAAATGCCATGGTCGTCCTCAAGGAGGAAATAAAGCGAACTAATTGAGAGGTTAGGATATTAATAATTAAATAATAATGAGTAAAAGTAAATACAAAAAATAATAATTATAATAGAAGCCTCTATTTAAATTTATAATTAATGAAATATATTTATTATTTCATTATCACTATTTGTTTTTTCTTGCACAACTGATGGGGTCTGGATATTCGGTTATTGGACCGGATTCTTCTTCAAACTGAAGTGAACAAATAGATATGTGTCTTTATTTAAATTATCAATTCCTTGAAATCGACCATCACCTCGTCCACACAGCTTTACCCACAAATACCCACACATTTAGGACATTAGTGACCAATTTTTAAGTGTTTTTTTAAGAGTTTCCGTCTATATTCAAAACAAGGTTTTGGAAAACTAACGAAATAATATAAACTCTCCTGAAAGGATTTCCCTACTACGCGTATCACTGCGGCATACTCCATAACAACAACGTTTTATTGCCCCTTTTCTTATAAATAACATTATATTTTTAATTAAAATACTTGTAATATAATTTCATCATGTATGCACAATAATTTGAATTGAACTGGTTATAAAATTATGTTTATTATGACTTGTTTTATTACTATTTTCTTTAAAAACCGTGCACATCTCATACATTTGTAAATAAAGTGCCCGAAAAACATGGCGGAAGTTGGAGCATGCGCACAAAAAATTTTCAACTATTTGAAGGCCTATAGCTGACGAATTTACCGCTAGAGAAGTAACAATGTCGCCTTAATAGAAATTTATTTGTCCAATAATTTCATTTGCTATTTATTTTGTCAACGTTTTCTTTGTATTTGGTGCTCTGCTTTTTCTTTATTTGTGAGATATTATTATCTGTATCATTTCTTAAATTGTAGCGTTTATAAAGTATAGACAACGCTTTGCTGCGGGACGTTTTTAATATGAACTTGTATTATTTTTCAGCGTTTGCGTAGAATATTGTTGCAGACAGATTACATAGTAATCATCGTCCAAGTTCACTTTGAGCATATAAAATATAATTCTAAAAATCTAATTAAGGAAGTTCCCGCGATAATTTTTTTACGTACGTAATGCCATCAGCATCCATCTGCAAAGTATCGTATGGAATCTAGAGGTAAAAAAATGTTGCTAGCTTCAACTACCAGTGTTAGAATAAACAGAAAATACCATTAAATCAAGTAAAATAAACACCAGTTAAGGTAACCAAAACAGTAAACATTCCTGCTGTTAGTTATTCAGTAAATAAATAAAAGAGATAAAATAAAAATCATTTTTCATTCGGTTTTACCAATGTATTGGATTTATTACTTGCATAATGTCTCGTTGCGTTTCCGACTGAGTTTTTAATACAAAAAATACATGTGAAATTGTTGATTGGTCCAAAAAGGTTTTAATTTTGTATTCGGATTTTAAACCTCATTTGTCTGAAACCTCGTTTTATCCCTTCGAATTACGTCGAGTCAAAAATCGTTCTCATTTTAAAATAACCAAACGAAAGAAAATTGAAAATATAATAAGCCCGGAGTACCACCCACAATATTATAACATCCGCTGCTTTCGCTTGAAAAAGAATCCGAGATATTTAATAATGCCGACCAATAAAAACTGGTAAATGCTGGCATGGAAAATCGTAAATTCCGTTATGCATAAATTGTACAATTAATTAAGTCAGCTGCCAGCGAAACGACTGCCATGGAAGTTGTACACTGTATACTTCTGTTACAAAAATGATTACAGAAAACACGATTAGAGCAGATTTTTCTTAACTGGGTTACTATATATAGTTTTAAAAAGCAAAGGTGATTTTAGATATAAAGACATTGTTCTTGGTCCTTTGACACAACTTGATCCTAGCTCCAAACTAAGTAGGTATATCAAGATATGCCTACTTATTTTGGAGTAAGTACAAGTACTACTTATGTAAGCTAAATTGCTTACAGAATACTCGCAGGTATATATGTATTGCACATACATAGTAACGCTCTAACACCACAAACATCAATGTTGTCATTGCCCAAAAAGTTTATTCTAAGTGGGAATCGAACCCACGACCCAAAGCCTGAAAGACAGAGCCCATACCAAGCTGTCACGCCTGTTCATTCTATTATATACATTATAATTGTTTAAACCCTGTAAATAGGTATTTGCACGCCATACGTGCATTTAATCCGCATAAAATCCCGGATGATAAGGATAGGTTCATAATAGTGATAATGTTGTGCATCTAATCCCCGTACACAACGTCAACTGGCAATCACGGCCGCTTACACCAGAGATAGCTTGCTAATCTATTGTTCTAGTCCACCCCATCTCCCTATACTCCCGAAATACAGGGAATCACCGCATACAGGCAACACAAAGCTTTACGAACTCATTACGCACCAGTGAACTGAACATACATTAGCTGCTATCTCGCTCTAACTCTGGTAAATAGATGCGTTGGAACGAGATGGTATCAAAACCCACTATCAAGTTTAAAGTGCGTATTAATTTAGGAAGATTATAACGTATTGTATTTTACGTGCAAAAAGTTTATAATTATTGTATAATTTATATTATTGTATAATTTGACGACCGACGTGGCATGGTGGGCGAAGGTCCGCCTGCGACGCGGAGGTTGCGGGTTCGATTCCCGCTTTGGGATAAATGTTTGTACGATCTGCAAATATTTATTCCGGGTGTTCTGGGTATTTTATATGTATAATAAAAAATATCTATGTAATGTATTGTATCAAGTTTGTCAGTTTTCTAGCACCCATAACACAAGAACTGCTTAGCTTGGGGCTAGATGATGTTGTGTGGATTGTCCAGCATTATTATTTATTAATTATTATTGTATAATTTGACGGTAAAATAATGAATAGATCGGCTAAGATGAAGACTAAGCTGATTACTCCTTTGTCTTCGTTAATCCAGCTCCAGACGCGGACCAAATGCGCGCCGTCGTGTTTGGCTTAGACATTTGCGAGTTGGAAAAGCTGCTAAACAATTAAAATGTTTCCACTTTACGTGTATTTTAATCAAAAATATACAAGAATGAATTAAAGTGGAAAAACTCAAGGGTTTAAAACAAAATATAAACACTAACCTCTTCAAATTGAATTCTAGATGATTACAAGATTCAAAATAGGCATCGATTTTGATTTTTTTGTATTAATTTGCCAGTTACCAGTACCAGTAGGTAAAGTTGTCTCATTTATTATTAATTTGTTAGTTGCCAGGCTGAAAGTAACTTTACATTGTACTATTTCTTGTCTCAATAACTATTGTATTGTATTAAGTATATCAGTCTTCTAGTACCCATAACACAAGCTCTGCTTAGATTGGGGCTAGATGATGTTGTGTGGATTGTCCAGCATTATTTATTTATTTATTAAACTAGTATATTTATCAGTTTTGACGTGACAACGTCTTATAATTCGATAGAGCCGGCTGCACGCACGAAAAAACATGACTCATGAAGCGTTCCGGCGTTCCGGTGTTCCGGCGTTCTGAGGCGTTACCGTATACCGTTCGTTGACGTTGTCGCGTTCAACTATCGTCAGTAAACCGACTTTACAGACTACCATTTTTTTCTTCCTTACATACATTACAAGTTATAATTTTTGTTGTAAGTTTAATTTATATTTTCTCATCATCAACTTATCTTCCACGAGCCCGGCCATTGTCATCTCTCTTCTATAAAAGCTTAAATATTCACAACACCACTAACACAGCTGTGAGAGTTGAATAGAATATTTAAATGCTATTCAAATTCGTGGCAAAAGTTTTGACCGTCCAAAAGGAAGTAGCCCGTTGAATGTGCATTCCTATCGCAGAAGTAGAGAACAACTCAAAACTAGCTAAACCACTGAATAGTTTCTAGGGTACATATAAATCCGACAAGCGTCGCGTAAAGTCGCGTTAAAATCGCTCGTGCTTGAGTTACACTGCGCGCTGAACTACAGCTTACCTAAGGCAGCTGCGGTGTCATTACGTAGTATAAATCAAATCAGTTTTATTTTTATTATCGTAGGATTGGAGGTGTGAATAAAGTGAATAAATAAATGTCGGGAATTGTATAAGAAATAAACAGTATTAATTGTTTCGTGAATTAAATATTAAATGAAAAATAGTGTTTGTAGATACCTAAAGTAACAATTATCTGTAAAGAAGCATTTGAAATTAGTTTAATTACTTTAGCTAAGTATAATAAAATCAGTGCGTTGAGATATTCAATACAGAATAACAAATCAATAAGTGTAACCTTATCATCAAACAAGCTACTTTAGATCTAAGTTTCAGGAGTATAACGCACATTTTCCAACGCAAGCCGATCAAAGGGTGTACTTTCTTCTAAAACACTAAATTGGATCTTAAATACAGCTATATAAAGCAGCATTTCAGTGGACGTCAAAATGCTATGCTTTAAACCGCGACTCCGCAGCATCCGCAAACCGCCAAGTGTTATGGTAATGAATATTAAGAACATTTGTTGTTTTAACAACATTCGTGTTTTTACTTAATAAGAAAATTGATCTTGATAATATTAGAAGTTTCATTTATGGCGAAACAAAGTTTGCCAGGTCAGCTAGTTAATAAATAAAAAATCAAATCAGAGCTGGCATAAATTGGTATAAGTAGTAGTAGTTCCCCTACGAGCTTATTTACAAGAAACTTTACTACCATTTCTTATTTTATTACATGTATCTAAGATTTTTTTAAAAAATATATTAAAAACTTATTACTATTCATAGTAAAGAGAAAATTACACGAGTTCCAATGAAAACCCCGTGTCATATATCTTTACTATGAATAATAATGTTTTTAAATCCGTGTAATTCTCTCTTTAATATAGCATCGCAAAAGAAAAAAAAACTTTTAAAATGTATCTAATACAATTCGCGGTAAAAGCTCTGAATCGAAAAGCTTTGTCCGCGACTCTGTACCATGATGGTATTGCTTTTAGTTCACTGTCCACAAACCTGCCAATACATTACCTAATGTAACCTTGTGTTAGATTTAACGTAAATAAATAAATAATGCCGGACAATCCACACAACATCATCTAGCCCCAAGCTAAGCAGAGCTTGTGTTATGGGTACTAGAAGACTGACATACATAATACAATACATTACATAGATATGTACGTAATACTACCAGCCATTAAAATGACTTACAGATAAACAAATAAATATTCACGGACAAATCACAGTCTAGTCTCGAACTAAGCAAAGCTTCTACTATGGGAGCTAGATTTTTGTAACATACATAGAATACATAGTAACATCCAGACACAAAACAGAATTGCCAATTGAAACATACAAAACGTTTAATTAAATCAATATTGTGATTTATTTGGAAAGTATTCTATGCTCCTCTTAACCATTATTTTGTTCTTTACTTACCCAAAAATTAAATGATAAAATACATATTACATACATACATACACAATTCGAGACGTTTTAATCTAAATAATATCTTACGCTTTGTTTGTTTGAGAGCTTATATAAAGTTATAAACAAATTAAGTACATATTTATTCATGTTTTTTGAATAAAGTGTGAACGAAGGCCGGTTCTTAAGAAATTAATTTAAATTGAAGTGTTTGGAGTTCTCAGAAGATCAATAACTTAGTATGAACTAAATAAATGTGACAATCGTCCGTTGAAATGTCCTTAAATATATTTTTTTAAAGTAAATTATTGTATAGCTATGCAATGCAAACGCTATCTAAAAATACCTTTAACCTTAAGCGGCAGAATTGTGAACAAGTCCCGTGGGCTCTCAAAACATAAGCAAGTTTATTCTCCGATTAAACCACAATTTGCTAAACTTTGATATATCCCAGCTTAGCAATAACGTTGAAAGTAAGTCAGGATCGATACCTACCAACCACTCACTCTAAACTTGTGCGAACTAGTGACCGGGCGGTTGATCAGGGTTTTGTTTTAAGATATTTTTTATTAATAAGGTAATAGATAAGGTGATACTCACTCTCAAAGCTTCATTATTATGAAGTGACTGAGAGTATTATTATAAATTTATAATCATTGTAGAAAATACTCATCTCACTGATAAGTTATTGTGTGAACATGCTTACTCCTAACTTTAGTTCTATTGTTTTTATTATCTTAAGCCTATTTATAATAATAAACATTTTTTACTTTGACTTTACTTTTATTATTTGGTTCAGAGTATTGAAATTCCAGTTCTCAATACCGGACCGAAGACCGGGCTCAGTGGCGCGTCATGGGAGAAACCTACGTCCAGTAGTGGACTCATAGGTCAAAAAGACGGACGGACTTATTCACAAAGAGCCTTTACCAAAACTCCTATAACTATTACAAAATGAAAAATTGTTATTGTAAAGTGCGTAGTTTCCGAATAGGTGCTTAATCTAAGGTTCCGGTCAAGAGTTTTACCAAAATCACGGGGCTTAAGCACCAACCGCAAAGGTTCTGTATAATGCAGCAATGAATATAAAAATACAGGTCATGACTTTAACCGAATGACCACTGTTATCGTAAGTATCAGTTTAGGTTGGGGAAAATGGTGGGTAAAAACATTTAGGTACCCATTGAATATTTTTACCCTAATGTATCTACCTATTTTGTGGCCTGGCAACACAGACGTTCAACCACCGAAAAACTTCTAAACTTTTTTTCTCTGTGGGGATCGAACCGTCAACTCTCAGCATGGAAGGCAGAGATTTGACGGACTACCAACGGAGCTGTGACGCCTGTCAAAATAAGAAATAGAAAGATTTAGTACGTTATATGGGCCTTACTGCCCATCGTATATCTGCAAGAATTTAATAAGCATGCATGTGAAATTTATTCCCTTTTTTGAGCATAAAAGACACCTGGCAAGGTATGCGTTACCTGACTTACATTATAAATAAGCCATGGGCTTATTCGTTCTACCAAATTCTAATGCGAAAGTACGTTTTACTAAGGACGTACCCTGCGAGACTTTGCACCGAGCCGATCACTCTGAGACGTTGTAGTTTCAAGTGCTTCATATATTTTAAATATTTATGTTCTTAGCTATTGCTTAGCTTATATTACCTATATTATGTTTTTACTACGCTAGCAAAGTAAGTCAATACTCATTAATCCATGTAGATTGTAAATATATTAGAGTACGTAATTATGAAATAATTAATGTGTTATTATAAAATAAATAAAATATATCCTTTAAATTGTGATAATGTAATGAGCATCATTGCTTGGTAAATAAAATGATAAATAAATCTCTCGAGAGCTTTAAATAACGAAATACGTATGGTACCTACCTACTTTAGATCCCGAGTCCACGATGCTGATAACACAAAATGTATGGTACTTTGTCACCCCCGTCCAGAGGAGCCAACACAGATAAATAGGTTACTACTCATCACAATCTCTTGTCTTCACCAAGGAGGCAATTTCTTCTTCAATCTTTCCAACACGATGCTACAACAAAATACAGTTGTATTGTAGCATCGACACGATAAGAAGAAGAACCAAGGAGGTCAACGTAGTCTCACAAAAAGTTGCGCAGAAAGAGTTTTTAGCGAATGTCATTTTGACAGTTCCAAAAAGCTGCGGAGAGAGTTTTATAGCATACGTCATTTTGACAGCAATGAATTGTTCCAAATTAAAAAAAATACATCTCATAGTGCCAACCTTATAAAAATCCACATAATGGGTATCTACTTATAAAGCACTTAACGTCCAAAGAGGTTTATCGTTTGATAAACGGTCGAAGCCTTTGTATTCTGCCACAAAATAAAAGATGAGTGCGACGCTTGCGTCTTAAGCTTCCGTTTGTTAGGCGGTAAATATAAAACCACTCTCAAAAACTTAGTAGGACGCTATCTGATCTGCCCCCAGGCAGTCTAGTACGCATATTACAATCTATGCTTAGTTTGGGACAGAAAGGTTATGTGTATATTTATTTATTACTCGTGTAGAGCCAATGGTTCTACACCAGCACAAGCTAAGTGATGACCACTTTCAGTATTTTAGCATTAAGTACTTAATTGTATCTTTATATATGTTCTGTAAGTAAAGTACTGAAATAAAGTATTCTATTCTATTTATGTATTATTTTATCACTATTCTGTGTCAGAACGGAAATGTAATATATTTAAGAATAAGCAGCTTTACATATTTAACGTACGGCTTTATTTAATCAAGTCGTATTTCACCAACAAAATAAAACATAATGGTGCATGAAAAGGCTCATTCCCGCGCACGATTTACATTATATTATAAAGGTGCGAACGCTCTTTCAAAATGGCCGTAACTTTGCAATGTGTTGCTATGTCAGGTTTTAACTTTTACCCGAGTTACTGAAATTAAATTTGTGAATTGGTAATAAATAGTGAATATATAATACATTTCATAGACTTAGCTTTCTTGTTCCATATAAAGCGAAGCTAGTATACTAACGAAAGTTGATAACTGATGAAATACATAATAT
This sequence comes from Ecliptopera silaceata, assembly GCA_932527185.1. Classification (NCBI taxonomy): domain Eukaryota; kingdom Metazoa; phylum Arthropoda; class Insecta; order Lepidoptera; family Geometridae; genus Ecliptopera; species Ecliptopera silaceata. The sequence continues at coordinate 7,799,491 of OW052207.1, read as the reverse complement.
TATGTATTTTCTAAATCATGCAAACATTAAAATGTATAATTTCCTTTTTAAATGGCCGCTGTCCTTCAACACAACAAACAATTTTGCCAGTATTTAATGATATTAAGCTGTGACACCTGTGAAAGGAGATATTTTTATACTTACTTAGTAATGGTAATGACATTTCATTAAAGTTGCTAGTTTCCTGTTGAAATCTAATTAAGACGTAATTAATAAAGTGTCAGGAAACTCCTTTGGCTTAATGAACTGCATTGAAGAGGTTTATTTTCCTTCATTTTACAAAATTGATTTATTTAGTTCTGAGGAAAACGAGAAGTAGGAAAACAAAGTTGGAATGCTAAATTACGCTTTTTATATTCTGGTAATATTGAAATGCGCATTTATTGACAAATTAAACAAAAATCCAAGATTCTGTATTGCCGCGCTGAATAGCAATGCTGATACGCTGGGCCAGATACTCACCAGCCCTCGGGTCACGCGTTGCTGCGACTAGACGCCCAGAAATAATTTTGAATACCCGGAGGGCCTCGGTACACACGGACTTACAGTCTCGACCTCAAGAGGAGCAAATATGTACGCACTGTCGAGACCTACTTACATATTGTAATAATATTTGTGTGAAAATGGGAGTTGATAAGTGTGGAATATTATTTATACGTACTAAAAATATATATATATATATATATATAAGTATTCTATCTAGCATTCTAGTTCCCATATTACATACAAGCTTTGCTTAGTTTGAAACTAGAGTCTAACATGTTATATGTCCGTGAATATTTAAATTGATCTATTTATATAAAAACTAGCAGCGCACGCGATGTAAGGAACTTCTTAGGTATTTTTTTTTACACCTCGGGTTACATAATTGAAGTTTTAGTAAGGACCCCTAATTTTTTTGAAAATATAATATAGCCTATGTTCAGCGCAGATAGTGTAGCTTCACAACGGTGATAGAATTTTTGAAATCGGTCCAGCCGTTTCGGAGCGTCTTCGATGCAAACAAACAAACAAATAATCAAATCTATCCTCTTTATGATCTAGTTTATAGTTTAGTAGATAGTTTAGATACTAGGACATTTTTGGCGGGGGCGTTTGAGAATAAGTCATTAGTGCGATTCTAGAATGTCTTTGATCTAACTCCGATTTATTTGTTCTAAACCCAGTTCGGAATTAACCTACAGTAATCCGGCCCATGTAATCTTTTGTCAAAACACAGTGTTGGGCTATTAGAAGTTATAAACTGAGATTAGGGCTACTCGATCGTCGAATAACTTTTGATTTTAAGCCTATTATAAAGGATTATGGTTAATAGGTTTCGAAGAAGATTATTTTGTATGTTGGCATCGTTTTACCAAATCAACCGCGATTTATTTTGATATTTACTGCTACTTTCATCTAGCAACATTCTAGCAACTTTTATAAAATCAAAATCATTATACTTACAGAAATTGTGATGAATCAAGTCGAATCTTTAAGACTAGCGGCAAAAATATGTATCTTATTTTATCAAACGTAGCTAAAAAATCTAAATTTAGAATAAAAAATATTATGTTTCAATTCTAAAAAAGCTAAACTTTTTACAAAACTTTTTACTAGTCATAAACGTAAAAATAGCTATTTGTATGCTCCTTCGTATAGTACGTACTTAATTCACTCATTCTTAAATATACCAACTCGTAAAACCGTGGATCGTTTTAGCTACGAAAAAGGCTTGACCTCTTTATATTCGCGGGGTAATTCTCTTAAACAAGTATAGTAAAATATTTATTTAGACTAAATTACACAAAACCTCACCAATCTGTAATTGATCAAAAGTTTAATATTATTTCCACATTACATTTGTATACGAATAATTATTTAAAAAAATATCTATCAGTAGTCTACTTACTATTCAAAACCTATGCTTAGTTTTGAACCAGATGGCGTTGTCTGATATATCCATGAATAATAAATAATGCTGGACAATCCACACAACATCATTCAGCCCCAAGCTAAGCAGAGCTTGTGTTATGGGTACTAGAAGACTGACATACTTAATACAATACATTACATAGATAGATATTTTTTATTATAAATATATAATATATATAGCTCAGAACCGTGCGGAATGGAAAGAGCAAAGGGAGGCCTATACCCAGCAGTGGGTCAAGTCAGGTTGAGGATGATGATGATGATATAATATCCAAATTGTTTACTTGTTTCAGAAAGCAAGATGTGTGCCTTCAAGAACTCTAGAAATACAAGACTTCTATGAATAGAATGGGACACTTCCATCGAGCTCCATCCTTACACACACCATCGCTGGAGGTAAAAGTCGATTTAAACTCTCGTACGAGAGTTACACTGTGATAGAGTGCCAATAACTTGAAATCATTTTCAATGTGATTTGATAGTAGATACTTTATTCATATGATTGATGAAGGTGACTTCTATGATCGAGAGACCATCAGGTGTAGGAAATACCCTTTCAAAAAGATTGAAGAAAAATGACTGAAAGTTTGGTACCAAAATCACCAATCCATCTTTGTTACTGACAGGCTGATTGATTTTGTTTTCTTCCTGAAGTTTGCTTTTTTTTAATTACAGTAGGTACCTATAGATATATAAATGACAGCAGTGTTGCTTAGCCCTACTGTTCTGAATTCAGGAAACCCTTCGGTGTGTAGTGAGCACGAATAAATGTGACAATCGTAAATCGTAACAGTGACGTAGGTATTTCAGATATACTGCGCGGCAACATCAGCTTTACTGCCGAACGTTGCAACGTTAGCGCACAGTGTATCTTAGTATACTAATATTATAAAGAAGTAAAGTTTGTGTGTTTGTATATTTGTTAAATTGTAAAGGGTAATCTCGGGATCTACTGAACCGATTTTAAGATTCTTTCTCCAATAGAAAGCCACATTATTGCTAAGTGTCATAGGTTATAAAAAAAAACGAAAAATAAAAAGGCTTTTACGTGGTAGTCCGTTTTGCAAAGTGAATCGAAGAAAAAACGGTCGAATGAAAGCGTTTCTTACGAACGCTGCCTTAACTATGAAAGATATATTTTTGTGTTCTAGAGAAAAGATGTGGAGCTTGAAAATGCCTACAAAAAATTCAACGACAGCATATGTCTAACTTTTATATTTAATAAAAATTATGTCCAACGAAGTGGGCACGGGTCAGCTAGTCTTAAATAAGTTACGTTTACGATTGTCACATTTATTCGTGCTCACCCCTCAGGTCAAATGACTCGACAGACGGCCTATCCTAGCCTCTCAAAGCCTGACAGGTTTTAAACCACGTTCAGTAGTAGAAACCAGTATAAATATAAAGTGGCTTTGTTGTAGTGGTCGAAGCAAGTAAGTCACCGCATGCGTTGATGGGCGCCGCGAGCGGGGGCGGCGGGCGGGCGTCGCGCGCGCTGCGCCTTCTGTTGCTGCTGGTGCTGGCACTGGCAGCTGTCGAGTATCTCTTCGGGGGGATCTTGGACGCGTTCCCACTGAGGAATCTCCACACGCCGATTTATAACGCCACGCAGTCAACTTTAAGGTTGGTATGCTATATACACTAATATTATTTTATTTATAACGCCACGCAGCCTACTTTAAGGTACGTACGCTGTCAACACTAACAGTCTATCTTATAAAAAGTTAGCGCAGACTTGAAGTATTAATTACCATACGTAATGATGACATAAAGTCAACGCTAACTTTTTATAAGATAAGGGGTATTATTATAGGGCTGAGCACGATGACAATTGTAAACGTAACGTATTTAAAGACACATTGTGCGCTAACGCTGCAACGAGCGACAGTAAAGTCGATGTTGACGCGCAGTGTATCTCAAATACGTCACTGTTTCGATACGTTTACTATTGTCACATTTATTTGTGCTCACCCCACAGATTAAAGATTTGTGTGTGTATATTTGTAATGAATAAACTGAAAAACTACTGCGCCGATTTCATAAGTTCTTTCAACATTCAATAAATTACTCATAAAAAATAAAATATGTAAATCCCTTATTTGCTATCCTATGAACTAAAAAAATAATTAATTTATATATTTACAGAAACAGTGACAAACCAATAACCTGGTCTAAACCATCTACAAAAGAAAACCCCACAAACAAAGACGCCAAAAACACTACAGTATTTATAAATAAGTTTAACATAACGAATAACGTTACTGAGAAAACGCCAGAGGTGGCTAGACTTAACCAGAATATAACTGCCAACACGACAGTACAACCTGGAACGAATGAGAGTCCAGCTTATATTGGAACCCCGATACTAATAAAGAAGATTATACAAGGGATACAGAATCTGGTGACAACTGAAGAGGTGGTGAGGAAAACGGATCCACCACTCCCGCTTTGTGATAAAATGCCCCCAGACTTAGGTAAGTGATCTGTACCCCAAGTACTAGTTTGTGCACACACGGGACGTAGAGACGCAATCGCCGAGCGCCACTGATTTTGTATGGAGATCCAATCAGAGTACGTTCTGAATGCTGAACTAAGCAAAAACGAACTTACTAGGTACCTTATTGATTCATTAAACACACTAATTCGTTTTTCCTGTGTAAGGTTTTCGCCCTATATCTTTAGATGATAATTAAATGCTATGGTTATTGACTGATACGAGAGATTTAAATTATATTTGATTTATTGAAAATTGATGCGAATACACGTAACGACGGTCGAACGCGTACTGTACCCTAAGTACGAGTTTGTGCACACAGGGATCGTAAAGGCGCAATCGCCGAGCGCCCTTTTCCTGTGTGCACAAAGTCGTACTTGGGGTACTGAATACGTGTTCGATAGATATAAAAAATGCACCGTATGCAAACCCGACGACGTGGAAGGCCCAGGAGGAGATGACGCGACGAACTAGATGCGTACCTACCATCTTGGCCTGTAGCAGCATTCAACCGTAAAGAGTGGAAGGAGGGAGGGGAGGCCTTTGACCTGCAGTAGGACAGCCATGGCTGATTAATAATAATTATAATACAAACGTGCCAAATGTGCAATTAACATAAATTGTACGCTACGTGTTTGTTGTTTCATTTTGGTGAATTTTTCGTGCAAAATTTTCAGGTCCAATCCCAGTAAATAAGACTGACCTGGAACTAGATTTTGTGGAGAAGAAGTTTCCCGAAATCCAATGGGGCGGAAGGTACTCCCCTCCAAACTGCACTGCCAGACATAAAGTCGCTATTGTTGTGCCATACCGGTGAGTAATTCTATCACTTAGTATCATCTTAGCCTTAAAAGTGCATGAGGAGCATGTGTAAATGGGGCGTCCGCGACCCTGCACTTAGTCTGCGGGGACCCCATCCAAACGATGTCTCACCTTCTTGTTTGTCCCTTGTGCCCTACCACCTGCACAAGGCTTGACCTCATCAACGCCACAAACGAAGTTGCCAAGTTCTATTCGAACTTGTTATCGTGTACCAATTGACACGCAAGAAGAAGAAGAAGCCGTAAAAGTTTGTAGCACCATCTATCTCGCTACATGATGAACTACGTCGAAGTCTACCCAACAGACCAACAGATGGCAGAGACTAATCCTAGATCGCGCAAACGAAGTTTGAACTTAAGTAATACGACCGAAAACTATCCGTCAGTCTTCGGACCCCGAGTTTGGGACTAGAGTGTGATGTGTAAAAAATCCATGAATATTTATTTTTATAAGTAAGTACACAAATCTTTCTTTTTTATAATATTAGTGATGAGTGATGTGTATTTTGCAGAGATCGCCAGCAGCATTTAGCCATTTTCCTGAACCATATGCATCCGTTCCTCATGAAGCAGCAAATAGAGTATGGAATCTTCATCGTTGAACAAGAAGGTAAAGACAAACTTCAAGTATTTACAAAGAAAAATTATATAAGTATAGGCGACAAAGAAATTGGTTTACCACTTTTGATGACATCTCCCAGTAACATAATTATTCGCTAAGGATTACAGATTGACAGATTCTGACGTAGCAGTTATTAATCTGTCAAGCGAAAATAGCCCTTGACGTTTTGTACGTGCAAATGATATTCAACCTTAGAGTGGTAAACCAATTTCTTTGTCGCCTAGACATAAATAAGTATTGTCTCAGCAATCTAGTTCCCATAGCATAGCTTAGTTTGATTTGGGACTAGAGAATGATGTGTGAATTGTCTATGAATACATATTTATTATTATTATTTCTACGTCAGTCATCTGACCAGTTGGTTGCATACTTTTGTAAAAAATCAAAGACTTGATGCATTTTGTAACTAGCACATGTCTTTTTATGTTCAATTCTGTCCATCTTATGGTTGTCTTGTAGATATCGCTCTATATACGGCCGCCCATTGTATCACTTGTTGATTTTATTTATCTAAGGTTGTAACCAATTCCTCTTATCTACTTAAAACAATCAATTACAAATTATATTGATATAATTAAGATGGACAGACACGAACGAAATCGATTTTAGTTTCTAGTTGAAGAAATAAAAATAGTAAAAAATGATTTATTCACTAATTCATTAGTCTTAAATCATTTATTTGTAAATTCAAGGTAACAAAGACTTCAACCGAGCTAAGCTGATGAACGTTGGTTTTGTGGAAAGTCAAAGGCTGGAGCGCGGTTGGCAATGCTTTGTGTTTCACGACATCGATCTCCTGCCGTTGGACACTCGCAACTTGTACTCGTGCCCGCGCCAACCGCGACACATGTCCGCTAGCATAGACAAGCTAGACTTCAAGTAAGTTAACCTCCTTCTATATATTTTTAGTTGTTATCTACTTTTTTATCCAATAAATGTATTTGTATCCTTATCTTTTTTAGTATAAAGTAAAGAGGTATAAAAAAATTAAAAGACTAATAAGCGTTTTCTTACACCAAACAAATAAAAAAAAACTTAACTTCAGTAAACTTGATTGAAAGTAGTTGTTGGGTTATGTATTCTACCAAACCACAGAGTATAATAAAGCTGGTATTTGTAAGATTTTGAAACTCAGTTTGAAATTAATTCAAAAATAAATAATTAGGTAAGTACTGTTCTTAGTGTATAGGCGACAAAGAAATTGGTTTACCACTTTCGATGACATCTCCCAGTAACATAATTATTCGCTAAGGATTACAGATTGACAGATTCTGACGTAGCAGTTATTAATCTGTCAAGCGAAAATAGCCCTTGACGTGTTGTACGTGCAAATGATATTCAACCTTAGAGTGGTAAACCAATTTCTTTGTCGCCTATACATAAAGAAACAAACAAATATTAGATATATATACCTATAACGCTTATAAATCCTCAAATTAAGCAAAACTTGCACTACAAGGACGAATAGCTAAGCTTTTACAGATTAGGATTTTGTTTAGTTGACTTCTTCAAGCTTCAGTCATAGCAATAAGTCTTAAAGGTAGATAACGAATCCGAGTTTATTGAATTATAGTCCCAGATTTTGTTACAATATTTTTCTGAATAGAGTTCGTTAAGCGTACACGGTTCAGCTACCTTTAAGCCAAATACAAGAATTGAACTTTTCAGTACAAGAGAAGCGAACCCTTTGCAATGATTAAGACGAGCGAAGTGAGGTCATCATACAATATTACATATTTTTTTTTATAAACAATACTAAAAAGTTACGGCCGAAAAGGTGCTGTAGGTATAGATATTATTATGTAGATAAAATTGGTGGAATGTCGCCAAAGACCGGGTCAAGTGGTAAACCTTAAGGGAAACATTTGCCCAGCAGTGGGACATATCCAGTCCTTTTCTGTCTTTCTGGCTCGCAAATCTTGCGCGCTCGATACAATGGTTATTAAAAAAATTACCTATTCCTACTTTTTTTTATTTATGGATCTTTGTCCAAGTAAAGGTTTTATTACGCTATTTCAGATTACCGTACGAAGATATCTTCGGCGGGGTGTCAGCGGTGACTTTAGAGCAGTTTACAAAAGTGAATGGCTTCTCTAACAAGTACTGGGGCTGGGGAGGCGAAGATGATGACATGTTTTACAGGTCAGTACTCAAAGGATAATAAATCGCGGGGAATCAGGCCTGCAATCAGGGTGCATGGAAAGAGCCTCCTCGTGGCGCACACCGGTAACAGCTAGGCGCGGTAAAGCAGTGTCTAGTCTGGCTAATCTTTCCAACACGATGCTACAACAAAATACAGTTGTAGCATCGACACGATAAGAAGAAGAAGGCCTGCAAAATGTCATGAATTTAATATTAGCAGAGTACATAAAATGATATAACATCTTCAATGCAATCAAATAGATGATGATTAGGCGTAAATTCTTTGTTAACTAAGTTTGTACTTATATGGTTTCTGTTTTTTTTTAAGTCTGCAATCTTCAAAGACGGTAAAAAACTTTTTTATGTCATATTCTGTTTTCTTTTCAGGTTAAAGTTAGTCAACTACCACGTGGCGCGGTATAAGATGTCAATTGCCCGGTACGCTATGTTGGACCACAAGAAATCTGTACCCAATCCTAAAAGGTACTTTTTAATTTAAGTAAATATTATAAGTAATCTTTGTTCTACTCTTCTTATAATCTCAGGCACTATTGCAATAAAAATATAACCTAAACTGAGTAAAATCTGTAAAAACAAATGTATCATGTCGATAGTACTAAGTATGTATAAAAATCAACATATTTTTTTAAAATAGACTTATGCATTTTTCTAATTTTTTTTTATAATCTGAACTGAAGTTCTGTCAAACTAAATCGATATCTGTCTGTCAATCCGTTCAGTTTATGCGAAAAAGGCGGAAAGGATGAAAACATGACTGAAAAAAGCGGGAAACTAATTTTGAAAATAAATCAACAGTATTGAGAAATAAATAATAATGCATAAGAACAAATTGTATTTCTGTTCCAGATATCAACTCCTATCCCAAACCCGAAAGACATTTCAGAAAGATGGACTGTCTACCCTCGAGTACGAGCTAGTGAAAGTGGCCCAATACCACTTATACACGCACATCCTCGTGAATATAGAGGAGCGAAGCTGATGGATGTATTTCGCCAAGCTTTTGTTTGGCGACGATAGGTAGCAGTGCCAGTGTGGACATTTATAGGTTAAGTGAAAAATTTAACTCAGTTTTCACATCACTGCAATATAATTATGTTTTTTTTTTAATACAATAATAAAAGTTGGGAGACCGATCCGTCATACAGTGCTTATGATTTGGCAGAAATTTAAATTATGTTGGAAACACCGTCTGTACTCTTAAAATTTTGAAAAACGAACGATGTTACCAAATTTATTTGAAATGAAAGAAACAGTGTGTTTTAGAAATTATATAAAGGAACGATGTTATCAAATTCAAATTTGGAATGAAAAAAACAACGGTTGTTTTTTCGAAATTAGATTTTATGAAGAATCTCACTTCTGATCGCAGTATCCTTTGACTGCATACCCTAAATGTACAACGCTTTCTAACTCAAAACTATTATGTATATGAATAGACTTTATTAAGTTATGCAAATATATTTGACTGAACTTAAAATCTGAGTAGAATTGGCGATTTATAAATAATTCATGTATGAAAACTGAGTTTAGATTTGAAATAGATCTAAGGAAACAATCGTTACCCTGATCTTGTTGATCTCTTTTGTATAGACGTGGCAATTGAAGGGCGTGGAGTGTAAACGCATCTTAAGATTTACACTTCCATAAGTACAGTGACTAGTAAAGTAGTACTACCTACAGAGGACATTAGTACAGGTTTTCTTTGTGTACTAAACAATAACATAGACAAAAAATGGACTGAGCGTTCCATATACAGGTATGAGGTAAATACGAAATACTCGGCAAAGCCTGAGAGTCTCTTTCTTGATGATTATTATAGACCTACAAAAAAGAGACAGATATTAGCCGCACAGTCGTGTTGTTTATTTCGAGAGAGTGTTAAAGGAGAATCGGCAATTGTCTATGGAGCGTGGGCCATGACTAAAGAACTCGTCCTTCACCGTTGCCACATATTACGTTTTAAAGGGCTTTTACTGGCCAATATTTCATTACATTTCGGGAAAAATAATGAATTCCGTCCCGTGGAAATTGAGATATTTTGAAAAAACTGTTTTTCATTGCCCATACAAATGGCTGTGGTGGAGTATGAATGGACATTAAACGGGCTTTTTTTCATCTTCAGTGTCGTGGCCCAAAATGCCCCTTCTCCTTTTGCGAGTGCTCAGTCTATGGTTGTATGTAACTACTCGACTGCAAAGCCCAACCAGTATACTGTACTTACAGAAGTGTAAATCGTAGTTTTATAGCTAGTGTCACAAACTGGCCCGTCGACAAGGGCACTTCAACTTTCATTATTATTTAACTTTCACCATTATTTATAATATTATAGACTATAGACCCTATGGCGTTGTTCGTTTTTAGCCACCAGATAGTGGCGTTTTAGTCACATTTTCATTATTTAGCCACGCCCTCTATGTCAGAACCGAGATTAAAGCTTGAATATTGAATCTTTTTACAACATTGTTAATACCAAGTAGGTTAGGAAGTACTAGGATTCGTTATTGCGAAGGAGTTTAGAAGTCTAGGTTATACGATTTTAGGTATATTTTCGTGTATTCCCAATGATACATTTAGTTAGAAAATTATCAGGGCCCGATCGTACTGAATTGTAATGTAAATGGTTCGTTTAAGTAGCAGCTAAGGTTCACCAAAGTAACGTATCCGTAGCGTGTGCAACTTCGTATCGCTTTAAGCAGCTAACCGCTCATCTTTTTTCCGTTCGTGTGACAGCGGTTATGTCACAATCTTCGGCTCACTAACGTTCGAATGTTGAACGTGTTTGGCTAAATGCTTATCGCGATCCCAAAATACGTACGTTGGTGAACCTTAGCTGCTGGTTAGACGAACCGTTTACGTTAATTTTGGACAATCGGGGCCCAGCTGGGAACGTAATTTTCAATGTTATTCTACGTAGTTATATAATAAGCTTCATTTAGTATTATTACAATATTTGTTTGCTTTGTTTGTTGTAAGCATGTATTTTATTAATAGTTGATAAATCAATATCATGTAATAGAACGCTAGTCCAAGTGTGGTTCTATTTAAGTATATAATTTCAAATGTATATAATGTAAATATATTACGGCCATTTATATTACAAAATGACAATATAGATAATATTAAATACGCTAAGAGCGCAAAATTAATGTAATAATTCGAAAGTTTTTATTATTATTATTTCTTTTTTTTATTATTTTATTACGATGATCTGCGGCCTAATCCTATTTTAATGTAGGTACTTAATGAGCAAGCTTCGCATTTTCACAAATAATTAACTAAAGTTCTACGATAATATGTAATCATTATTTTTTTTATTTTATATTTACAACCTTTATCATTTCGTAATTTACAATCCAATTATGAATCTCTGTAGAATAAAAAAAAACAATTATAATATAAATCTAGTTCTAAGTACTGTTTCTGAAAGCGTACTAGGTACCTATACTTAAGTAGATTTTATAAATAAAACGCGTACTTATCTAAGTTTTAACTTAGTTAAGTTTTAATCCTGTAACTACTTGTAAATTGCTTTTATAGATAGATACGTAACTTTAGCCTTTATAAATGTTATCCAATCAAAGCATAATCGAAATATCCTGACAAGTTATTGTAAAAAACAAGTATTTTACGAAAGTAAACAAACATTTTCTCCTGTCACTATTTTTTGTTTCATAATTTTGTTAGTGGAGTCTTCATATTCTACCAGGGACCTTACTTTTGAAAACGGAACCAAACCCGATTTGAGATGCGTAAACTACTACAGTAGCTACCATGAGTTTTTACAATCTATACTCGCGTTTGTAGTTAAAAAAATGTATGAAGATTCGTACAGCGGAGGTACTGTACAAATCTTCATACATATTTTTAACTACAGACGCTAGCGAGTATAGATTGTAAAAACTCATGGTAGAGCTACAGTACCCCAAGTACGAGTTTGTGCACACACGAATCGTAGAGACGCAATCGCCTAGCGCCACCGTTTTTGTATGGAGATCTAAACAGCGCCCCTAGCAGATTTCTTGAGAAGCTTGGATTTCCATACAAAATTGGTGGCTTGCGATACGAAGGCGATACGTTCGTAGGCATGTGCAAAACTCGTACTAGGCCCTCAGGTCGCTGATCGAGTATGGTTCCGTTTAATAAGTACGAAGTTAACCTCGAAATAAGTTAGCGGCACTAAATAGGTTTTAATGTGATACCGTGAGATTGTACTCTGTTTGGCGTATCTAGGTTTTTAGTTTTAAGGGATACAATGTGATACAATGTATGCGAAGGTCAAGTCGTTATCTATTTTCAGTACTTAAATGTAATTTCATCTCTAAATTGTATGTTTATTAAACATCATGAAACCTAATCCAGTGGAGCGGAAGGAAAGATTTATACAATGTACAATTATACAATACAATGTAACCAAAACTGGTTTAGCGTTGAAAATTGAGAACGACTTAGCCTAAGGTGGGCCTAAATATAAAAATAAACTTTATTCCTTTAAAATGTAGAACCTCTTTTTTTTTTAATCACAAAATTTTAATGTTTTGATATATTTTTAGTTATTTGATTATTTGATATTAATGTTTTATTTTTATGCATTGACTAAACATACCACATTATTTATGTTTGAAAAGGTACCAGATTCAGGACTTATATATCATTTTATTGTAAATTCATACACCTAAAATGTGTTATCAATTGTCATATAAATAAGATACAAATATATTAATTAAATTACTTAAATCAAATCAAGAACATGAAATAACAGTAAAATACCAATTAATTCATTAACCTTTTGGCTTATGAATTAATTGGAGTTTTTTGGAAATACTTTACTTATGAGGATAGCTTGTTATTTTATAAAGAAAGGATATTTTTCAATGGGTTTTAATTTTAAATATCCAAAAACCATACTAACACTTGTTTGTAGGTACTGATATCTGGTTACAAGTCTTGAAAACTATACTTATTCAATTAGTTTTTGTTGTAATTATGTAGACCTTTTTCATTTCAACTGATCACCTTTTCATTACTTCTTTAAGATAATTTAGTATGTTTTAAAATTATGCTTGTATTAAACTATATAAATCTTCACTTTGTATACTTACAACTAAAAGTGGGATTTCTTAAGATTTATCTTTCAATTTTCAAACGATTTAATTTTGTACCATAAACAAACCATAGATTAGATCATGAGTTAGGTACTTAATTGAAATTGTATTAGTTATTATTTCATTGTGGAATCTTTGTAAAAAATATATTGTTTGTTTCTATTACCTCTTTTATTTCTACAATGCAGCTATCAAGCAGCAAATTGAATAACGATAGACATATCCATAGACAATATTATTTAGTTCTGTATCGTTAGTTTTGCTGTTCGTACTTAGGCACAAACTTAATACCTAGCTTAGTTAGATTCAGCAAGGGACCTTCAGTCGATATGAATCTAAGCCTACAAAAAAGGCATATTAATTTTTTTGATATATTTATTGCAGGTTTATTTATTACACTGAACTATTATCTCAAAATAATACCAAACAAACAGTTGCCGGAACTCCGGATCCGGAAATCTAACAAAACGCGCGAAAATTTACGTCTACACCACAGATAACAATGCCGACACTAGATGCGGCTCCACTTTCATTCCAAATTCCAAAAGTGAAAATACCGTATCTCGCTCTTCCAATTTAGAATTAAAATCGTATTATCGAGCGGTTGTTTATCTGAATCCATGTTCTGAGTCCTGCTGCTAGTTGTCTTGGCAGCCATGATGTGCGCCAGGATGTTCGTCGCAAGTACCAAGATGGAGCGGGTGCGCAAGCAAATGTCAAATCTAGCCAGCTTCTGTCCACATTATAAAATTCAGGTGCTTGTCTGCAAAACAATAGGGAGAGATAAACCAATCCACCTATAATTGTAACGTAACTTACATGGGACCATTATTATAAACTTATCGAGTAAACAATCTTTGGTAATAGTAGATACTGAAATAAACGTACCTTTCTACCTCTCCGTCTCTATCCTTGCGTTTACTTTTTCGTGTGGGCGTTCTGGCTCGGAACCTGTAATATTTAGGCATTGTAAGTAGCTAAGTAATGAAAAATTTTGCAAAAAATATTTCTAGTCAAACATGTAGGTAATCTAATTTCAGATCAAATAACCAGCATAGCCCAAATAAACATTTTTTTATTTTGGCAAAGTACTGTTGACATAAAATATTGACATCTATCTATGACTCCAAATAATATATAACTGGCCAGTTTCTTTCAAATGGCGAAACTCACAACATAGATGTTTGCGGTTTCGTATTCTACTAGGTTGAAATTAAAAACTAACTTCATACTCCCATTTTTCCTTTTGGTATTTGGTACCACAGAGTACATTGTAATATACTGAAATTTGGTACCTTTCCTATTCCTACTTATCTACCTAATTATTTCCATTAATAATGTCCGCATTAAAAAAGTACAAAGGACCACAGACTACACAGGCTGTTATGATGCTTGCGCGAATGACGTAAGATAGCTTGACCGTTTTGACGTTGATTGATTGTGTTCAGTTGAAAAAAAGAAGAAGAGACGCAAAGTAATGTTTATGTGGTTCGGTTCTTCGGGTTCTTCCTTGGTAAAGTTTGTGCATTTCGTGATTGTAAATTTTGATATTGTATCGTGTTCCAAACTAAGAAAATAAAGGAACTTCGGTATTCTAGTGATAATAATGAATAGGGTATAATTCGAACAATAAATATGGCTTTTTTGGAGGTACGTTCTTATGGTATAGCTCTGGAAAGTAATGACTTTTTATTTGCAAATGATCTAATACTTGTCCATCCATCCTGTAATACTGGACAAGGATAATATTCAGTTCATGAAATGATAACTAAATTTCGTTGAATTATTCGAAGTTCACATGTAATTGCTACACAGCTAAAAAACTTATCCTTGTGAACTAGATAGAAGGATAGTAGTTTTTGTTTGTCATTATTTAAGTACTAACTGTAATATAAGCTGTAAAGTAGAAAATGCACTAACTTGTTATTTATTTTGTTTCAGTGGAGACGATTCACATTTTTTGATATTCACAAAAATGTTGATAATGGTAAAATTGCTGAGTGCCTTCAAGTGAGTCAAATTTGTTAAATTAAATTATAAACAAATAATTTTTTTTATATTTCCACCCCGTAAACATAAACATGTTACCATTTAAATACCCCCAGGACACAAATGTGAATGTAGCGACCAGCGGCAATGGACATGTGGTGCTCTGTGACGTGTCGGGATGGGCACACCTCATCTCAAGATCCTGGGAAATCACCTCCTTCAAAGCGTACGAGATGACAATAACATTAGCGCAGCAGTTGGCACATGATCCTTATTTGGTTACGATTGGGGTGAGTTTTGAATGCGAGAAACAGGGCCAAAGGTGAAGTAAAAAGGAAGAAAGAATTTATTTGGACCAAAAAAGTAATCTTACATTAGCCTAGAGCTATACATGCAATCTTAGGCAATAGTACCTAAGTATAACTAATTATACAACAAATAATAACTTAATAAATCTTAGCTAGGGCACTAACTCTTCCCTAGGTAAAAAACCTGTGTTGTGATAAGCTAGGACAATTTTATTGACAACAAACATGGTTAGTTGCATGGGTATATGAACATAACTAGGTATTTAGTACTTTTTGTTATTTGTTACATATTTGTGGTTGGAGAAACATACACCCAAACTAGGTAAAACACCTGTATGAAAAAAATTAAAGAAAAAAAATATTGAGTACAAAATAAATATTTGTACACTACCTATGTATTAATACTGTAGAACAGTCGAATAACTGATAAGAACCATATATATTTCAATTGAATTATGAGCTTATCTGAAAGTATACGTTAACAGCATGATTAGCCCTCATTAAAAGCAATATTTATCTTCACATAATATGCTGTGGGTTGTGGGTTTGATTCCCACCCAGAGCAAATGTTTGTGTGATGAACATAAATATTTGTTCTGTGTTACTATGTATTCTATGTATTTACAAAAAAAAATATACTTACCTTTATAAGTATTCTATCAGCAATCTAGTTCCCATAGTACAAGCTTTGCTTTATTTGGGACTAGAGTGTGATGTGTGAAATGTCCATGAATATATATTTTTAAAACAATTGGATGAGAGAATTGAAGTTGAAGAGCCGAAGACTGGGTTCAGTGGCGAGTTTTGGGAGAGACCTACTCTCGAGCCGACAGTCGTCTCTTGGATGTCCTTATATATTTGTATGGATATCCTAGAGATGAATCTCGGCTCGAGAGTAGGGAGTTTTAAAATGCAACCTTGCCCTCAGCAGTGGACTGAAAATTGAAATTGAGTGGACTGATATAGGTTGTTGATGATGATATATTTTTATAATTTGCAGGATGATGAAGCCGGTGTGAACCCGCTTATAAAAGTGTGGGACTGGGCTCGTAGCGACCGGCACGGCAACCCCACACTAGCACGCATCTCCCGCGCCGTGCCCAGCCATATGAGACCCACGCCAGCCACTGCTCTCGCGGTTCATGAGCACAAGGTGAATATAGAAACGTGAACACACTTTTAAATTAAAATTTAAATAAATACACAAAATTTATTAAAAATGTCCCGTCTACTTTTGCTATGTACATCTTACTTTCGTCAAAGGTTTGCTGGAAGAGAACTCTTTTCAGGGTTATGCCATCTATGGACATTTAATTACCTAAGTATATTTTTAATATTAGTTTGTGTACAATAAAGAATAAATATTTGAAACCATCACGGTTTTGAACATAGCTTTCATTATAAACGGGAAATAATCAAACTCACAAATCATGGTGAATATCCCGTTTATAATGAAAACTATAATAAAGGATAAAAATTGTATCAATATAAAAAGCAGTTTTAGGACAAGGAAAATAAAATATGGATAGATTGTGTGACAAATTATATGCATGTGAAGGGAGAGAATGCTAAGATAGAGAAGGATAGGAGAGAGTGGAGGAAGAGAACTTGTTATGCCGACCCCACCTAGTTGGATAAGTAAAAAGTAAAGTAAAAGTAAAAAAATCACAACGATCATTTAGAATTGTCTTACATACTAGGTGATTCTAGGTTTCTAGAGGCTAGAAGAACTGGCAAGAAACTTAATAAGAGCAGGAAGAATCTCTTTTGGGATATAGATGTTATTTGAATATCATTTTTTTTCTAGAATCTTCTAGCAGTTGGTTTCCAAGATGGCTCGGTGACATTATTCCGCGGCGATATAGCTAGGCAACGTAGCGGCAAGATGAAAACATTACCCGACACCGGCACTAGTCCTATCACCGGACTTTACTTCAAGTATGTACAGTTATAGGCGCTGTAGTGTATGTCAACTGTAGTTTTCTTGTGTATCTATAATGAGAGTGCTCAGATTATGGTGAACAATCAATCAAATATTTCTTTATTCAATAAAATCACGGATCACAGGATCAATCTTACATACTATAGTATAGGTGATTCTAGGTGCCAGTTCCACGCGCCCAGAGCCTAGAAGAAACTTCAGTATTCAGTATTCATTTATTCATCATTATGTATGTTAAGTTACATTAAATATTGTCAGATCTGGTATTGAAACAAGTTGGAAAAGAGCGGACCGATTTAAAAGCATGCAAAGATTAATAAAATTATGTACTTAATAAAAATGTCAATAAAAATAAAATATGTCAATAAAAATAAAAGTAAAAAATGTCAATAAAAATAAAAAAGGTCAATATTTGTCGTCAAAATACTCGTCCAGTGAATAATAAGCTTTTGAAATTAGCATACTCATTAATTGCCATATAAATATGTTGTCTTTTTCTTGGGCCTTAATTTTTTCCGGAAGCTTATTGTATATTTTAACGGCCATGACATTTGTGCCCGAGCTGTGCATGTGTAACTTACAATGAACTTGTGTTGAACACGAATAAATGTGACGGACGTAAACGTATCGTAACGTTAGCACATTAAATACACACTGCGCGGCGATGCTCGACGGTCGAGCTCTATGATTTATATATAAGTTCGGTAGTTTGACGACCGATGTGGCGCGGTGGGCGATGGTCCGCCTGCGACGCGGAAGGTTGCGGGTTCGATTCCCGCCTCGGGATAAATGTTTGTATGTTCTGCAAATATTTATTCCGGGTGTTCTGGGTATTATATGTATAATAAAAAATATCTATCTATGTAATGTATTATATTAAGTATGTCAGTCTTCTAGTACCCATAACACAAGCTCTGCTTAGTTTGGGGCTAGATGATGTTGTGTGGATTGTCCAGCATTATTTATTTATTTATAAGTACGTTTATGATTGTTACATATATTCGTGTTAGAGTAGAGCCTCTAAAAAACTTGAAACAATAACTTTAAAATTTTCAGTACAGTTTAATTATATCAAGTACGAGTAAGTTTATTACATTGGCGACGAGGTTGGGATTAGCCCTATCTAAAATTATATTTTATTTTTACAA
Source organism: Ecliptopera silaceata (assembly GCA_932527185.1). Classification (NCBI taxonomy): domain Eukaryota; kingdom Metazoa; phylum Arthropoda; class Insecta; order Lepidoptera; family Geometridae; genus Ecliptopera; species Ecliptopera silaceata. The sequence continues at coordinate 7,780,988 of OW052207.1, read as the reverse complement.
ATTCTCTAAAAATATCTTTAGACTAACAAACTTATCAATATGTTTTATTTGCTATTTCAGAGACGCAGATAAATTGTTTGTAGTGTCTCGAGCGTGTGTGATGGTAGTGTGGCTCGGCTCGGACCGCTGCGTGCCGTTGGATGCGATGGGGGCAGTCAGCGGCTGTTCCGCGCTGACAGATAAACATCGACTCACTGTCGCTAATAATGAGGTTGGTTTTTGCACACCCCTACGTGTCGCACACCCGTTTAGTTTACTCACGGCTAAGCTAAAGTTACTTACGTACCAAGATTCAACCAAGGGAGCGTTCTAGTATTACGTAACGCGATTGTCGAAGATTTTTGACCCCAGTTATACGTTTTGATACAATATATTGAGAAACCTTTGATATTATTATAATTGATGATCTAGTTTTCGTTAAAAACCTTAAACGTTTTTGAAATAAAATTCTCGCCAACACCTTAAGGCCCAAGCGCTCAGTCAGGACGGTAGCCCAACAACAAAAGATGTCGCTAGTTTAAAAAACTGCGGTTTTTCTTCTGATTTGTTAATGGTTTTTTGCGTTTAGTTATCAAAATTCACCTTTGCGAAAACTTATTAATAGATACCAATTAATCAATACAAAATACTATAATTTTAGTAGGAAAAACGTGCAGAGGCTGGCGAGGAATTTCAAGCTTGCTATCTACTTTGACACGCAAAAATGTTTCCGATATTTGAAACGCGATAGCGTTTCATAATTTCGACGTCAGGTAATAAGAACGAATAGCGCAGTTCAAGGTACTGTGGACTGACAATCAGAGTATTCGAGTTCAAATCTCCGCCAGAAATGTAACTTTTTGTTGCTTCCTTTTTTTGATATTTATCTGTGTCTTTCTGCAGAGCAGAGGCTCTGCAGAATTTTTACAGACTACTATAAAACCTACTTTATTGGAATTTTTTTTTGAACTTAAATGCAATAAAATGCAGTAGATACCTATTACATAGGTTACCTTCTAATAAAACTGCTAATATCTTTAGGAATATGTTTATATGTATTTAATATTTCAATAGTAAGACTCTCTACAGCTCTATAAATTAAACAAATAAAACACATGAATATGTTTTGCCCAAAAACGGGCTACGGGCTATTTATGTCGTTTTCTGTGGCGTCGCTAAGATTCTTCAATTGCAGTTGTTGGTGCATTGTCTTGCCTGCGTACAAAGGATATAGATTGTTTGTGGGGCAGTTACATCATAATGCTTGATCGGAGTGATCGCAAAGCGTGAATGTTTCTTCGGATCCTTTCTGTTACCACAATGAGTTTCTAATTGGCACAATTGATTACTATACTTACAAGATAAAATTTCATCAAAAACAACTATGTACGACTAAATTGACAGACAGCTAGCAATGACAATTATGTCAGCGAGGTTGCCTTACTACAGGTTTTATTTACTTTGACAACAAAAAAAAAGGTTTTATTTACCTATATTTCAATGCATTATTTAGAAGTTTGTAATTTTTCTTACAAATAAACGTTTTTTTAATGAAATTATTTTTCTTTATATTTATAATTACAGAACATTAAAAAACGAACAGTTTGATAATAATGTTTGCAAGGAAATACATTTATGGCCACACTTTTATAACCAAACTTTATGAACAGTGACATTTATCAGTTATTTATTATTAGCAGTAGTGAGACTGACTACTAGTGACCCGTGACACGGCACGCGTTGTATATTTCGGCTCGGCAACGTTTTTTGCGTTCACTTTATTTTACATTGAAACGTTTTTTTCATATTGCAATTTGTACATAAAATAGTCTATGTTACTCGGTAAAGATATTACATCCTTATGTAGAAATAGTTTTAAAATAGGACGTGTACTTTTGAATTAAATAGTGACCAACAAACAGACAAATCTTATCCTTTCTAGAATTTTAGTTTAGATAATAGATTGGCAACGTAGCATTTTCAAGAAGAAAAGGGATAGATTTAGTTTTGTTGTCTTGTTTCTTTTCCTACGACTGGAGAGCTGACAACAAACCTTAGAATTTTGTATTTGATAGATAATTGTAAGTATTCGAGCGAATGACGTAGTCGTATACTTAGGTACTAGATACCCAAACACTGACGACCGATGTGGCGCGGTGGCATTGACGACGTGGAGGTTGCCGGTTCGATTCCCGCCTTGGGATAAATGTTTGTACTATCTACAAATATTTATTCCGGGTGTTCTGGGTGTTTATATATATAATAAAAAATATCTATCTATGTAATGTATTGTCGAGAAATTACAACACAGGTGGTTCATATATTACGTGTACAGTACATATTTAATTACCGCTAGTTTTGTTTCATACTAAGTACATACACTTTTTGATTTTATTATGGTGTAGAATTATGCGAACTTTATTTTCATACTATACAGTTAATAATGCTACAATATCCAGCTACAATAGCCGCTGTTCCGAACAGGGTAAAAGAGGTTTATTATACAGGGTGTAACAGAAGGGGTGGACCAAAAGCAAAAGGGCGATGGAAGAGCTCAATACCTATCGAAATAACCCCCATGTATGCTCAGCGATATTCAGTCGTTCAAAAGTTACTCGCACTTTTATGTTTTTTTTTCATTAACATATTTTAGGTTAGATTTCCCAAGTTTTCCCAAACTATCAAGTACGAAAGGTCTACTATGAAGCTACAAGGTGTAAAAAAATACGGTTGTAGCTCTAATAGTTTGGGTATACAAGAGAAATCTAACCTAAAATAAAATTATGAAAAAAAAAAAACATAAAAAGCGAGTAACTTTTGAACGACTGAATATCGCTGAACATACATGGGGGTAATATCGATAGGCAAAGAGCTCCTGCATCGGCCCTGTTGCTTTTGGTCCACCCCTTCTGTTAGACCCTGTATATATTTTTTTTTAAATATTTAATTCTGCACAAAATGATGCAAAAAAACAGCGCACAGTATATCTCCCATATACGTTACATTTACGATTGAGCTACGAAATATGAGTAGGTAAACAAAACTATACTCATACAATGTGTAGCAAACTTTTTGTTGTTACGTGGTAAATTTAACTTTTTTTTGGTTGTCATGACAACTAGTAGTAAGTAAATAAATATGTCAGTCATAAACACCCAACATTTTGTTGTTAAAAAAATCTCAAATAGTTTGTAATATATCTATATCTCAAATAGTGCCTATTTTTAATGCAATGTAAGCTAGATTTCATGGAAGCTGTCTGGGCAGTCTAGCCCAGATCCTGGCATTCAGTTACTCGCAGGCAGAAATCCTTGACGCGAAGAAAGTACTACAAGAACCATAGGCTGAGACCACCGTGACCAACATTCACCTTGTGATAAGAAAACATCTTCGTGAAGAGACCGTTGCCGTATAATGAAGGATTGAAGTAGGAAGAAGGCGACCAACTTCAATTCATACATCCTTACCATGGTGACCCAGTACAATGACAGTTCTTGGCTCTAGTATTCTGGACGTCTGGATTAGTCTAGCGGTAAAATAGGGGACCATTGTTGCCGCAGATGAAAGATCAATATGTATTACTTTTGTGTACTAGTGTTATTTTCATTTTATATAATAAAAGTGTATGCTAGCATCTAAAGTATACTTTACTATTGTTGTAAAGTGTGTTAGTCAGTAAGGTTTATCTATGAGCCGTTTTTAAATAAGTATTTTAGTACTTAAATTTTTACAACTATATTATGGTAAAAAATATATTTACTTTTCTTACAATAAATTGTTTTTTTTCCACAGCTGTGGAAAAAAATCCAAAACTATTTTTTTCTGTACGTTATTATCCACCTATGCTATGTAGAATGCATTAAAATTATAAGAAAGAAACCTTTTTGGTTCAACCAAACTTCTTTGCACGGGAGACGGGTGCAAGATATTACAATCTTTACGCTGACAAGTCCGCTTCGAATGTAAATATGACAAAGTACGATAAATAAAAGAATAACTAAAAGAAAAAGAGAAAAAAGATTTCCTATTTCTTTCTACACAAGTATTTAGTTCAAGTAACTAGATGGCGCTCTAGATACTTTTGCTATAACTTAATACCTAGTGCTTCGCACAGATGGTGCCCTTTTTTTACAGTTAGTTCATTTTTTGAACACGCGTCACGAACAACCTTAACTTTTGAGAGCTGTCGGACCATTTGTCCTATCAGCGTGAAAATCCGTGAAATCAGGCCGATTAGACTATTTGTATATTCAAAGCTCCTATTAATTTATTCATGGTTTTTATATTACTTCGTAAAGTGACCGTATTCTTGTATTCCAGGCTATATACTGCTACACAACCGAAGGCCGTGGTCCATGCTACGCATTAGAAGGCGAAAAAGTCCGCGTCAACTGGTTCCGTACCTATCTAGTCATCACTACAAACGAGACGCCCAACAAAAACACAGCATCAACCAGCACTAGTACCCCTAAATCCCACCACATAACCATTCTAGACATACACAACAAGTTTATAGTATTTTCAAAAACATTTGATGAAATCGACGCGGTTTTAACCGAATGGGGATCATTTTATATCCTCACGAAGAATAAAGAAATGATTTATTTGGATGAGAAGGATCTGCAGTCGAAGTTGACGATGCTTTTTAAGAAGAATTTGTTTGATGTTGCGATTAGGATAGCTAGTAATCAGCATTATGATAAGGAAGGACTGACTGAGATTTATAAGCAGTATGGAGATCATTTGTATGGGAAAGTAAGTATTAGTGATGCACGGCACATCTTCAGTGAACAGGCTTAATAAGAGCATTAAGTCAGATTTTGATTAACGATTCTGACCAATTCATTTATACATATATGTATAATTAATGGGACAAGAATAGACGTTGCTTAAAGAGGCGGCGAGCAGAATTTGAACCCGCGTCCTTCTGGGGTGTGGGATTTTATAATCTTTAATGTAAGCGCCATCTATATCGCTACATGATCGCGCAAAATGAAAATCTTTAAAATATAAATTATTTAATGATTCTGTAATCTTTCTGAACATACAGACATTTTTAATATTGTGTTAAATAAAATAATATGACCCGTGGGCTGGCCCAGCGTATCAGCATTGCTATTCAGCGCGGCAATGTAGTCAGTATCTTGGGTACGCGACGATTGGTACTGATTTGGATCAGTTGAGCTATCTATAGATCGTTTGCAACGGTCTGTAGATAGCTCAGCTGTTTCCTATGTATTTTGTATGCCAATGTACATTTTGTAAATACTGTATAGTCGTAAGTTTGTTTGTGAATAAATAAAAATTACATTTATGTGCAAAAAAAAAAAAATTGAATATATTCTAGGGTGATTTAAAAGGAGCCATTGAGCAATATGTGAAAACTATCGGCTGGTTGGAAACGTCTTACGTCATCAGAAAATATCTAGAATCGCGTCATCTAGAACCTCTAGGTAAGCATTTACACAATTTAACTATCTATTTGTATAGAAAAAAAAAAAAAAACTGACATCAAAAAACATTTTTATATGCAAATAGAACATCCATAACTATACTATAAAGAGGTAAAGTTTGTATATTTGTTCAATTGTAAGGGGTAATCTCGGGATCTACTGAACCGATTTTAAAAATTCTTTCACCAATAGAAAGCCACATTATTGCTGAGTGTCATAGGCTATATTATGTCCAACAAAGTGGGCACGGGTAGCTAGTAGTTTATAAATACATATTCAATTAAATGAGGTTACAACATATCAAAGTAATTACCATGGATTAGAAACTAATTATGAGTTAATACTTTCTCAAAAAATATGTCAAAATTATACCAAAAGTGAACCATAAAGATACATTATACATATCAAAGTAATTACCATGGATTCTTCGCTTTTGTTAGAAACTTATTTTGAGTTAGTACTTTCTCAAAAAAAAATATGTATATTTCTCAAAAAGTATATATATTTTGTAGTTTTGTTTTAAAAAAAAAATTATAAATTTTCTATTACCAATTTAGTTCCTACACTTCAAGCTTTGCGTAGTATGAGACTTGAACGCTATGTGACTATGTAAACTGTCTGCATTTTGTTTTCTAGTTCAATATCTGGAAGAGCTCCACAAATCTGGATACGCGACGGAAGACCACACCACTTTACTCCTAACTTGTTACGTGAAGATAGATCAACACGACCAGCAAGGGAAGCTCAAGAACTTCATCAATTCTAAAGACAACGCTATTGATTTCGACGTGGATGTTGCTATAAAGGTATTTACATTTCTTTACTTGTATGTACAATATTTACTTTGGAGTTGAGAATACATTATATGAAAAAACGGTAGGAACCAGGCCGTAAGTTTCTTGCCCGTTCTTCCAGGCTCTGGTCGCGTGGAACTGGCACCTAGAATCCCCTAGTATGTAAGACGATTCTAAATGATTCTTGTGATTTTATTGAATAAAGATTTTTTTTACTTTTATTGAGAAAAAATCAAAGAATTTGCTAGCTGAAGTGGCAGTGGGCCGGCCATGTTTGCCGAAGAACCGACAAGCGTTGGAGCAAACGGATACTGGAGTGGAGACCGCGTTTAGGCATTGTGTAGTGTAGACGCCCTCCTGCGAGATGTAGCGACGATACAAGGAGTGTAGCTGGCAAACAAAACATGAGAAGAGCCGAAAACCGGGCTCAGTGGCGCGTCTTGGGAGAGAGCTTCGTCCAGCAGTGGACTGATATATGTTGATGATGATGATGATGATGATGAGAAAAAATACTTGTAAAAACAAAGATACCTCACAGGGCACATCCTTAATGACTTGATTATAGTCATACGGTCTATCTTATAAAAAGTTAGCGCAGACTTGAAGTATTGAGTAAGTATACGTAATGATGACTTAAGCTACCTAAACATCCATCTAAATTAAGCAATCGAATTAAAAAAAAATTAATACTTTCCAGGTAGTAAGACAAGTGAGCGTAGACGATGCGTTATCGCTCGCCGCTAACCACAAGAGACATGACTGGTATCTCAAAGTGATGCTTGAAGACAAAAAGGACTTCAAGCAAGCCTTGGATTATATTGTAGAGTTGGAATTCGAAGACGCAGACACTTATATGAGGAAATATGGACATCGGTTGATACAGCATGAGCCCGAAGAAAGTACTAAATTTCTTAAATGTAAGTGACATTTATCATATCTATGTAATGTTATTGTATTAAGTATGTCAGTCTTCTAGTACCCATAACACAAGCTCTGCTTAGCTTGGGGCTAGATGATGTTGTGTGGATTGTCCAGCATTATTTATTATTATTTCAATCTGTTCATATTAAACCTGCCTATCGACTAACAGTATACTGTTAGTCGATTTAATCTCCACTAATAATCATTTGACAGGCGTCACAGCTCAGTTGGTAGAAGCTCTGCCTTCCATGGTCGCGGGTTCGATTCCCACCCAGAGCAAATGTTTGTGTGATGAACATAAATATTTGTTCTGTGTCTGGGTGTTACTATGTATTCTATCAGCAAACTAGTTCCCATAGTACAAGCTCTGCTTAGTTTGAGACTAGAGTGTAATGTGTGAAATGTCCATGAACATTTATTTATTTCTTTATTTTAATGTATAAAATATGTTACAGTACTCTGCACCGACTACAAGCCTCGCAGTAAACCATTAGTTGATGAAAGCGCCCTCTCTGGAGGCTTCAAAGAACCAGATCGAGCTTTGTCCGATGACTACATACATATGTTTTTGAGCCATTCTGAAAGACTCATAGAATTCCTTGAACATATGACTGGAAGCTCTTTGGAATGCTCCAAGCTAGTGTTTGATGCACTTATTGAACATTATATACATGTGTGGTGAGTGATTTAGTTATAATAATGTTATATTGATGACGATTTTAGAATATTCAAAGATTGACAGGCGTCACAGCTAAGTTGGCAGTAGCTCTGCCTTCTATGCTGGGGGTCGTAGGTTCGTTTCCAACCCAGAGCAAATGTTTGTGATATGAATTTAAGTATTTTGTTCTGTGGCTGGGTGTCACTTTATGTTTTAAATATTTACATAAAATAGTAGGTGTGAGGGTCCCACCTACTTTTTTTGTAGAAGTGCGTGCATACAAAGTAAACAAGTTCTTAAGGTTGTCTGAAACTCCTAAGATAATAAAAAAAACACTTTGATATTTTGTTTTTTTTTTCTAATAAAACTATTTTTGTTATTTTAATCTTATACCTCTAAGATATTCGATAGGGTCAAAGATATTTATTTACATAAGTATTTATTTTTCAGGGCAAAATCAGTGGGTGATGAGAAAACCCTATATTCAGATAAGATTCTGAAAGTACTGCGAGATCCCGAGGCTAATTACGATAAGGATCAAACTCTCATCATTTGTCAGATGCTAGGCTTTAGAGCCGGGGTCTTGTATCTATATGAAGAGAATAAGTTGTGAGTAAATAAATGTTTTCTTCATACGAAAAAATGGACAGTTCACACTCTGTTCAAATTATCATTTTATTTTCCAAATTTTAATTTTATGAAATTATATTTCAAAACATTTCTATATCATTTTAATTACCTCACTTTTCGTATAAAATTTTCGTGAAAAAACCACATTATCTGTCCAAGTTTGCGCATGATTTCATTTCATTAATTTCTCGATCACTTTAATTCTCAATAGATGTAAAAGGACCTATACTTAGAGGAGTTTCAAATGAAATGCAAATCCAGTAATAGTTCAAAGGTACTTTATTGAACCGAACCAGAAGAGGAATACACAATGTAATAGCCGCAACACCAACATATCGCGTGTGTTTTCGTCAGCGCGTTCTAGCCTTCAAAAAACTTTACTAGCGCCATCTAGTTGTGTTTTCGGAACTAACACTTTTTTACTTATTAATAATTATTAGAACCTAACTTAGACATACCGCCCACCAAGAACAACTGTTTTGTTCTTAACTAGAGAACTAAATAACACTATAAACACAACACACTTGGGCTAATTTACATTGACTGCTTCAATAGCTTATAACAAAAATATACACTAAGTGGACTGTAAATATAAAAACAACATCAGCTTTAACAAAATAACTTCAACCAAAACAAAACTCTACTTACAACTAAACAAAAGAACTCAAAACATTGTGAGGAAAACAACTTAAACTAATCAGTCACAGGCAAAACACATAGCCTGGACACAGGACGTTTACATAATGTGCCATTACACTTCAGGGTTACAACTCGTGTGATTTTGTCCAAACCAGAGTGTTTCTCGACAACTCTACCTAACAACCAACGAGCAGGAGGTACATTGTCCTCTTTGACTAAAACTACATCTCCTACATTTGGCTCTGGAACGAGCTTGTTCCATTTGTATCTCTGCAGCAAGTGAACCAAATATTCATCAGACCATCGCCGCCAAAATTCTTGCAGTAAACGTTGAGAAAACTGCCAACGTTTCAAAGAACTCAAATTACTATTTTCGTAATTGCGATCAGGCACCGTTATCAGAGGCTCGCCTATAAGAAAATGACCTGGTGTTAAAGGAGTAGGGTCGTTGGGACTGTCAGGCATCATAGACAACGGACGTGAATTGAGACATGCCTCGACTTGAATCAACACTGTAGACATCTCTTCGAACGTAAGAGTCGAGCTGCCTATCACCCGTTTCAGGTGAAACTTAGTGGACTTTACTCCCGCCTCCCATAACCCACCGAAGTTCGGAGCATGAGGTGGGATGAAGTGCCACTTCGTACCGTTGTGGCCTAACCACTCTCTGATGTCTGCAGCCACAGATGACTTTTCTGCAGCGACCAAGTGTACTAGCTCTTTGGAGGCACCAACGAAGTTAGTGCCATTGTCGCTCCAGATGTCGCTAACTAAACCTCTGCGTCCTACAAACCTCCTAAACCCTGCGATGAAGCCTTGAGCCGACAAATCGCTGACGACTTCCAGGTGTATGGCTTTGGATACCATACATACGAATAGGCAAATATATCCTTTATAGGATTGATGACCTCGACCCTTTGACGTCCTAATGTTAATCGGGCCTGCAAAGTCGACTCCGCTGTGCCTAAATGGTCTGGCTGGTGTCACTCGACTTGACGGTAACTGACCCATCAACTGGATTTGAGCAGCTACAGAGTACCGTCTACAAGTGACACATTTACGTACAAATGATTTAACTACTGTTTTGGCTGAAATAACCCAAAACTTGGTACGCAAATGATTTAAGACCAAGGTCGGGCCTCCGTGTAGAGTCTTCTTATGAGAATCACTAATCACCAGATTAGTGAAGTGACTGGTCTGTGGTAGAATGATGGGATGCTTTGTGTTTTCATCCAACCTTGCGTTCTGGATACGACCACTAACGCGCAAAATCCCATCACTATCTATGAGTGGGCAAAGAGACTTCAGTTTGCTCTTAGCTTTGACTGCTCCTGTTTTTCTCACGTCTTTCACTTCTTCTTTGAACTCTTGCTCTTGAACCTGTCTAATACACACTTTTGTTGCTTCTTCTATTTCATCTGTTGTTAAATAAGTTTCATACCTTCTGCGATCATCACTCTGCTTCTTCCATTTCAAAACCCTTCGGCAATAGGCTACTACTCTCACTAATTTCGACAATGTTGAATATTTTGTCCACAAAGGATCGTCTGGCGTGTTCTCAGTCACAACATGAGCCTTGACCGATCTTTGTTCCATATTTGTGGATATGGCTTTCGGTCTGGTGTATTCTACGACTTCGTTTCGTAGCCACGGTGGCCCCTGAGACCACAGAACATTGCACGAAAGTTCGTGTGGAGTCAACCCTCTCGAAGCAATATCTGCTGGGTTGTGAGAGGACTGGACATGAGCCCAGTGTGAATTTTCGAACTGCGAGAGAATGGCAGAAACTCTGTTCGCAACAAAAGTTGTCCAGCGGCTTGGATGGCTGCTCAGCCATGCTAAAACCACGGATGAATCTGTCCAAGCGTGTACATGAGTCCGTGGGATCTTCATTACCTCCGACACTTCAGACATTAAGTCTGCTAATAATGCCGCTCCCATCAATTCAAGCCTCGGAATCGACTGCTGCTTAACTGGAGATACCTTGGTGCGTGCAGTGATCAAACTGGTGGTAATGGTATTGTTCGCTTTGATTACCCGGACATACACGACCGCAGCATAAGCAGCAACAGATGCATCTGAGAACCCATGCAATTCTACACACAGGTTGTCAGTTGATGTATCGACCCATCTTGGAATGCTGAACTTACACGTCTCTACGAGAGTTTCTCGGTAAGTTTGCCACTCTGCCAATAACTCCATTGGTAGCTCCTCATCCCAACCTATTCCCGAAAGCCAAAGCTTTTGAATAAACATCTTCGATGTAACAACACACGGTGCTGCCCATCCCAGCGGGTCGAATAGGCGGGCGATGTCCGAAATGACTCGTCGCTTTGTAATAGGAGTCGACTGTGAAGAAAGTTTCACCGAGTACTTGAACTCATCACAATCACGATCCCATGATATTCCTAAAATCTTCATAACATCATCCATCTTGATATCCTTTTCCTTTATTCCTTGATCTTTACTCATTTCATTTTTGCAATCCTTTCCTTCCTCTATCATTAATTCATTAAGTTTGTTACAGCTACTGATCCATTTTTGCAACTCAAGACCACCTTTGGTAAGTACTTCTGTCATTTTTTTCTTTATCATTAATCCTTCTTCTACTGTTTGACAACCCGTCATCAAATCATCAACATAAAACTCATTTTTTAATTTTTCAGCTATTTCAGGATCATCGGAGCACTCATCGACCGCTGCCTGCTGCAATGTCTTCACTGCGAGATACGGAGCTGCCGACGTACCAAAGGTAACTCTCAACATGCGAAACTCTTCGATTTCGTCCATGGGATCATCGCGCCACACTACTCTCTGGAAATCTGCGTGTTCAGGTAAGACTTTCACTTGTCTGTACATTTTAATAATGTCAGCACATATACTTATCGGGTACATTCTCCACTTCATGATAATGTGCCGCAGTGGTGGTTGCAGTGTAGGACCAACCATAAGGTCGTCGTTCAAAGAGACCTTGTTCAACCCCTTCATAGAAGCGTCGAACACAATTCGAACCTTGGTGGTCGACTTGTCCTCGCGTACAACAGCGTGATGTGGTAAGTAAACCGCTGTAGATCTTCGGGTATCACCAACTGGTACGCGTTCGATATGACCAAGGTCCATGTATTCGTGGAACACCTCGGAGTATCTTTTCTTCACTTCTGGCTGCTTCTTGAACTTGTTTTCAAGAAGCTGAAATCTCTTTACTGCCAGGTCTCTGGAACTGCCATACTGACACTGCGGGTCATCGCTGCGAAATGGAAGGTGAACGACGTATCTACCACTTTCATCCCTTGAAGTGGTTTGAGAGTAGATGTCTTCGCATCGCTGCTCGTCTTCGGAAAGGATCTTTGGAGATCCCGGAATGATGGACTCGATCTCCCAGAACTGCTTTAGCAGTTCGTTGTCATCAACCTGATCTGGCGTGCTAATAATGGTATGATGACAATGAATGTTCGAGTCTGACTTTGATGGAACTTGACCAGACAAAATCCACCCTAAGGCTGTGTTTTGAGCTACAGGAAAGCCTAGGGGACCTTGGGTCACTCCTTCTCTCAGAACCTGGCCATACACTTCAGCGCCAAGCAAGATGTCAATCTTGTTTGGTGTATGATATTCTGGATCAGCTAAAGTGAGCTGTATCTCAGGCCAGTTGAATTCGGTAAGTTTCTCAGAAGGTAAGAGCGACGTTATAGTACCTAACACGAATGCTTCTACTTGGACACTAAACTTGGGATCAAAGCGTGAGTGAATAGTCACTGAGACTGTAAACCTAGAAGCAAAACTGCTCTGCTCACCGCCTATCCCTGAAACGACCGTTCTGGCCGCTGACTTCTTTAATCCAAGCAGCTGTACTGTTGATTCGGTTATGAATGATGCCTGGGATCCCTGATCCAATAACACCCTCAACAGTTGCGTAGACCCGTATCTTGTCTGTGCTTCGACAAGAGCTGTGGCCAACAAAACTTGTGTAGGTATTGACCTCTGAGAAAAATGTGACGCTACATTTGACGAAGAAGATTCGCCCTCTGATAACGCTGTCTGAATAGCAGACACCGTTGATTTGACTTCAGCCGTTGAATTTGAGTTCACTTGAGGAACGGCTGAATTTGAAACTGACTTGGGATGCAACAGCGAATGATGTCTTCGCTTGCAAACGTGACAACAAGAACTTTGACGGCAAAACTTGATGGAGTGGCCTAAACCTAAGCAGTTAAAACATAAACCGTTGGTTTGAACAAAATCATGACGAGATTCATAACTCTGTTTGGCAAATTGCTTACAATTTGCAATCTTGTGGCTACCTTTACAAAAAGAACATGAAATGTTGACATTGGCATTGTTGTCGGTGCTAACTACATGATGAACCTTCGGCTTATTCAAGGGCGGTCTAGGTCTGCTATGGTTGGAATCTAAGAACTCAAGTGCCCGTGATCTGGCTTCTAAAAAGTCTCTAAATTCCGCGAGTGTGGGCAATTGATCGTGTGAGCTTATTTTGGTTTCCCACTGTTTTCGGGATTCAACATCTAATTTTAAGCTCACAATGTGTATCACTATGATATCCCACGACTTGACCTCTACGCCTATATTTTTTAGACCGTTTAAACACTCCATTGTAGTGTCTAAGAGACCTTTGATTGCGCTTGAATTTTCCGCTACAGTTGGTTGGCTCATCAACCTCTTTAATAAACAATTTGAGATAAACCGCTTATTATCAAATCTACTACTAAGAATTGACCAACATTCATCATAATTAGCTGCCGTGATAGGAATATTCCGGACTAGCTGTTCAGCTTCGCCCGACAACAAGCCCTTCAGGTAGTGCATTCTTTGTACATTATCTAAACTTTCATTTTGATGAATTAATGACACAAACAAATCTTTGAAAGTAGGCCATTGGGTATAATTACCCGTAAATGTGGGAATTGATATTTTCGGTAGCTTAATACTATCAGTTTTACATTTTACAATATTTTCGGACACTGCTGTAGCCGTAGCTTGTTTCTCAAACCTTGGCATGACTTCTTTTAACTCACATTTATAAGTTGTGTACAATTCTTCGGATGCTTCATACAATTCATTTTTAAAATACTTATCATCTTTATTTAATTCTGTTACTCCTTGCACAATTTTTTCATGAACTTTTTCAAAACTATCCCAAGCCTTTTCTAGCGACTCTAATCTAACCTCAACGTATGAACGGGTAACGCGTTCTTTAGGCGATTTTTTAAAGTTATTTCTAGCTTTCTCTATACGAAGCTTGGTATCGTTTTGCAATTTGTACAAGTCCTCCATTATGAAATTAAATTAAAATAAACAAAAATATTCTAAGTCCAAAAATTTTCTTGAAAATTTTACAAGTGTTTGAGAAATGAAATAAAAATTTAAAATTTGGGCATAGGTTCCCCGTCTCAACAGAGTTTGAATTTCTTACAACTAACATGCACACAAAAATTACAAGTCCAAAATTTTAAATTATTATAAGTCCATAAAATATTATAAGTCCAGAAACTCTACCGAACAGCTCTATCTTCTTGCTCTATATTTCACCACACAGCTCTACACTTCAAGTATGTAAACAAAATGTACTCACAATTGCACAGCACAAACCACAACAATTAGCTCCATCCAGTATTGCCAGAATTGTCTCCAACTGCAGTGGCGCCCTCTGGCGTCTCCTTAGTGCTCCTACCAGACTGATCTTTCAGTCCGCGTATCCACCGACACGCGATTCCCACCTTGGTGGGAGGTAAAGGCACAGTGGCAATCCACCACTTGTTCCAGTGCCGGTTGAAGGCAAAAAAGTTCTTTTTTGAAACTCGCTCCAAAATAGGGGCTAGTTAAATCCGCTCGTAAGGACCATGTAAAAGGACCTATACTTAGAGGAGTTTCAAATGAAATGCAAATCCAGTAATAGTTCAAAGGTACTTTATTGAACCGAACCGGAAGAGGAATACACAATGTAATAGCCGCAACACCAACATATCGCGTGTGTTTTCGTCAGCGCGTTCTAGCCTTCAAAAAACTTTACTAGCGCCATCTAGTTGTGTTTTCGGAACTAACACTTTTTTACTTATTAATAATTATTAGAACCTAACTTAGACAATAGAATTACCTATATTCATTATTTATATATTAGTATACATTAATTTTTTTATCAACTTGTAAATTAGTTTATTTCTTTTTAATCTAAGAGCTGTGGATTTTGTTACACAATAAATAAATAAATAAACTTAATTACCTCAATTTTCGGGAGTATTTTTGATGTTGTTAATTTCCCCCAACAGATGGCGCAGTCAAGTGACAGTACATATGAGGGAGAACACAGTGAAAGGAGCTGAGAAGGCGTTAAATGTTTGTAGAACGCGCGGTGTTGCCAGTCCGCGACTCTGGCTCGATGTACTGTGGAGAAAACCACCCGCAGAATGTTTACCCGAACTATTACATGCTATAGGTATTATAAAATAAATAAATAAATAAATAATGCTGGACAATCCACACAACATCATCTAGCCCCAAGCTAAGCAGAGCTTGTGTTATGGGTACTAGAAGACTGACATACTTAATACAATACATTACATAGATAGATATTTTTTATTATACATGTAAAACACCCAGAACACCCGGAATAAATATTTGCAGATCGTACGAACATTTATCCCAAGGCGGGAATCGAACCCGCAACCTCCGCGTCGCAGGCGGAACTTCGCCCGCCGCTTATATTAACTCAATTCAAAACTTATATTAACGCATTATATTAACTACTATAAAACTAACAACGATAATGAAAAAAAAATGTTTTTGTAGTAGATAAATACTTGTCCATTCTACTTTAAGGCGCCAAAGACTCACTCAAAGTAGCAAAAATATGTTTTTATGATGCCTAAATGATTTTTAAATAATTAATCAAGTAAATACACTATAACTAATCTTAGTGGAAAAAAACCAGCCCCGTGAATGTCGGACTCGCGAACAAAGGGTTCCGTACCATAAAAACACATTTTTTATTAGAGCCTCATAATCATTTATTTTATTCTGGTCTTACGGCCGGTTTCTCGAACGATGATCAACGAAAAAATCGAATAATTACTATGTGTCAAACTCGGATCAATCGTGATTTAGGTTTCCAGAAACCGGCCGTTAGTATTTGTTGTAGCGGCAACAGAAATAAATCATTTGTGTAAACAACCATTCTCTAACTATCACAGTTCATGACAGACGGATAGACAGACGGACAGTGGAGGCTTAGTAATAGGGTCTCATTTTCCTTTTGTGTATGGAACCTTAAAAATAGTAATCACCTTTGTTTCAGCCAACGAGAGACTATTATCACCAATTCTAGTCATCGATTGTCTAGCAAGCACACAGTCTTATACGTTAGGAGACGTGAGGAAGTGAGTTTATACCTACC
Organism: Ecliptopera silaceata; assembly: GCA_932527185.1. NCBI lineage: Eukaryota > Metazoa > Arthropoda > Insecta > Lepidoptera > Geometridae > Ecliptopera > Ecliptopera silaceata. Next base: position 7,764,506 of record OW052207.1, on the reverse strand, counting down.
TACTATAATTACTTCATAAGAATTCGAAAATCGGCATGTGTTGGAGATTTTCTACGGTCGCTGTAAAAAGGCTGTCGGGCCATTCCGTCTGATTAAAATGACAAATAAGCGGTTTGACGGTCCCATGAAAAATATAACCAATATTCTAGAATACTATGTGTGACCGTGTTGTGTGAGAGTTGTCTGCGATTTTTGATAAAAAAAAAAAAGATCAAATCTAGTCAATTTAATATAAATATTCATTCCAGATACCTAATGGACGTATTAAAATCTGAAAACGAAGTGATAACCCGAGAACAAGAATTAGCAGAAAAATACAAAGCGGAGAGTACACAAGAGAAGGATTATATAAATGTTCTTCAAAACTCCCCGATGACATTCCAAAGTTCACGCTGCGCCGCTTGTAACAGACCATTGGAATTGCCAACTGTACATTTCTTGTGTCAACATTCCTTCCATCAGCAGTAAGTTACATAGTCAGTAATATCACTACGATTATTAAGAATCGTCTAGCTAGATCATGCTAGATGTCAGAATTTGAGTTGGTCGCAATAAAACTTAGCACATGGCAGTAGGTGTTACATAATCGTAATGTAGTCGCATTGTCACAGTTTCCAGAGCTACGATAGACTATTCTATATTCTATCGGTCTATCTTATAAAAAGTTAGAGCAGACTTGATGTATTGTTTACCATACGTAGTGTTGCCATAAAGTCAACGCTACCTTTTTATAAAATAGGGGGTACATCTGTTACTGTAATCCTAAAAACCTACATAAAAAAAATACTATAATGTCATATGTCAATACCTTTATTCTGTAGCTGTATCCTATACTAGCTGACCCGTGCCCACTTCGTTGGGCATAATTCGACCGTTTTTCTCCGATTCGCTTTGCAAAACGGACTACCACGTAAAAGCCTTTTTATTTTTCAGTTTTGTATATAGCCTATGACACTCAGCAATAATGTGGCTTTCTATTGGTGAAAGAATTTTTTAAATCGGTTCAGTAGATCCCGAGATTACCCCTTACAATTGAACAAATATACAAACATACAAACTTTACCTCTTTATAATATTAGTATAGATTACAATTGACTAATGTAGTCGCATTACTACAGTTGTTTCCAGAGCTACAATAGACTATTCTATTCCATATTCTATTTGTACACTACAATAGAGTAATGCAGTGGTTGTGTTGCAGTTGTTTCCAGAGCTACAGCGAGTGCGAGATGGAGTGCCCGGCGTGCGGCCCGCGCCGCGCCGCGCCCGCGCCCTCGCACGCCGAGACACTGCACGCGCGCCTGCACAACCAGCACGACAAGTAACTATCACTACATACTAATACTACAGCGAGTGCGAGATGGAGTGCCCGGCGTGCGGCCCGCGCCCTCGCACGCCGAGACACTGCACGCGCGGCTGCACAACCAGCACGACAAGTAACTATCACTACATACTAATACTACAGCGAGTGCGAGATGGAGTGCCCGGCGTGCGGCCCGCGCCCTCGCACGCCGAGACACTGCACGCGCGGCTGCACAACCAGCACGACAAGTAACTATCACTACATACTAATACTACAGCGAGTGCGAGATGGAGTGCCCGGCGTGCGGCCCGCGCCCTCGCACGCCGAGACACTGCACGCGCGGCTGCACAACCAGCACGACAAGTAACTATCACTACATACTAATACTACAGCGAGTGCGAGATGGAGTGCCCGGCGTGCGGCCCGCGCCCTCGCACGCCGAGACACTGCACGCGCGGCTGCACAACCAGCACGACAAGTAACTATCACTACATACTAATACTACAGCGAGTGCGAGATGGAGTGCCCGGCGTGCGGCCCGCGCCCTCGCACGCCGAGACACTGCACGCGCGGCTGCACAACCAGCACGACAAGTAACTATCACTACATACTAATACTACAGCGAGTGCGAGATGGAGTGCCCGGCGTGCGGCCCGCGCCCTCGCACGCCGAGACACTGCACGCGCGGCTGCACAACCAGCACGACAAGTAACTATCACTACATACTAATACTACAGCGAGTGCGAGATGGAGTGCCCGGCGTGCGGCCCGCACCCTCGCACGCCGAGACACTGCACGCGCGGCTGCACAACCAGCACGACAAGTAACTATCACTACATACTAATACTACAGCGAGTGCGAGATGGAGTGCCCGGCGTGCGGCCCGCACCCTCGCACGCCGAGACACTGCACGCGCGGCTGCACAACCAGCACGACAAGTAACTATCACTACATACTAATACTACAGCGAGTGCGAGATGGAGTGCCCGGCGTGCGGCCCGCGCCCTCGCACGCCGAGACACTGCACGCGCGGCTGCACAACCAGCACGACAAGTAACTATCACTACATACTAATACTACAGCGAGTGCGAGATGGAGTGCCCGGCGTGCGGCCCGCGCCCTCGCACGCCGAGACACTGCACGCGCGGCTGCACAACCAGCACGACAAGTAACTATCACACATTACACTATACACTACATCATACTATTACTACACCATACGATACACCACATTGTACTATTAGTACATCACATTAATCACATCATACTATAAACTGCATCATACTATAGGATAGGCTATATCATATCATACAGCATACTACATCATACTATTAATACACCATACTATCACTATCATCTATATATATAAAAATGAAACCCGTTTTCCGTTGTCACACATAGCATGAAAACGGCTTAACAGATTTGGCTGATATTTGTATAGTTTTCTAATACTCTGTACAAGGTTCTTACGGAAAAAAATATAGAAAATCTCTCATAAAAAAAATAATCTCTAAGGCGGTACGAAGTTCGCCGGGAGTGGCCGGGACAGCTAGTACAGAATAAAATTTAAATTAATACAACATGTACGAAGTCTGTACGGAAAATCAAATGATTAATCTTATAACCTACTGTAAAACAAAGCAATACTTATATGTATAATGTGTGCTACACACTGATTTATAGATCTATGTACCACTACTTATAATGTACTTTTTTCATATTGTCATAATATCATAACAATTAGCAGACACATGGGACCAAAACTATTTGATACAAATAACTTCCAATGAATCAAGAGAACAGCATGACCACGACCACGCTAAGTCTGCATTTAAAATAGTAAAAATCGGTAGCATTGTCCTTCAAAACTTTCAAAATAAATTATAAATTTACAGACATTTCACACAACACCATCTAGTCCCAAACTAAGCATATCTTCTGTAATAAATAGATTTTTGATAGAATATTAATTGAACGAACCGGCGCCTAGAATCACCTACTATAAGAAGATTCAAAGTGATCCTTGTGATTTTAATCATAAATCTTTGAGTTTGTACTCCGAAAGTTACTGAACAAATATTCCATTGCAGACTTACCGTGGTCACACTCTACTTAATAACATAATGTGGCTATTGTACGTTGGATCAGCTGTATTGTATATAAACAAACTAGTGACGTCATTAATGACTTATTCAGATTAAAATATGTAAAATATACTAACTTGTCAAAAATAACTTAAAAATAAACTACCATATATTGTAGTAGAGTTTTTAATCATAAATAAATAAATATACACGGACAATTTACACATCACGCTCGAGTCCTAAACTAAGCAAAGCTTGTACTCTGGGAACTAGATTGTTGATAAAATACTTATATATATATATATATATATATATATATATATATATGTATATTTTTTTTATACATATATTTAAAACTGTCGTCATACTTTGTCTACGAAAGTACTTTATAGATTGATAAATAAGTAATATAATTATAATCGGTGTTATATATCTTATCAATCAATTATCTATATTTTATTGGTTTAATGAATAATGTTATAATGATAGACAAAAATAGTATGGCTAATCTGCACCAACTCTTATCTAGGCGTTAATGTAAACAAGTTTTATATATTGTTGGTTTAAGATACCGTCATGGTATTATATAAAAGTTGTAACATAACTAGTAGTTACTGAGATCTTGGGACGTTTCTATAAAAACAATTAAAAAAACAACTACATATGACTAAAATAAACTTTGCAAATCGCATCGTTGTAAATCATAATTTCTTTTAAATATTTCTAAAAAATAGAATGATACATTTTCCTAGTCTAACCTATAAATAACTCCTATAAATCTTATTAATAACTGTTACCATATTTAATGAATGAAGAAAATCATAAGAAGCATTTTGAATCTTCTCACATTTTAGGTGATTCTAGGTGCAGTTCCTCGCGACCAGAGCCTAAGATAGCCATAAACAGAAACAGCTGAGTTATTTACAGACAATCAAACGATCTAAACATAGCTCAACTGATTCAAATCAGTTATTTTTCGAGCCCGGATAGGCTAGTGTATATCGGTTATTAATAAGTAAATTGAATTGAAAACATTATGAACGCGCCTGTACTCAACATGATAAGTACAGTGCAGTACACAATCCGCGCTCGCGAAGTAACCACGTTATCGGTACAGAATGCTCTAACTAATCTTTACGATCGTAAAATTATTGTTTCAATATGGTTTCTGTGTTCAAATCTGTTATGATACCACCTTTTTCGTGGTGTTTCTCAAATAGAGCTGACGAAAGGTATGTTTGGATAATGGAGTAATAATAAGAATCTAAGTAGAAGATGTTCCAACAGCCTACCCATTTCGGGCGTACAATATTTTATGCTTAAATTATATGACTTAAATTTGTATTATTTACTTACAGTAGTATAATATCTAATAAATAAAAATAAGTCTGGTTTTCCTTCCTGACGATATAACTCCAGATCGCACGAACCGATTTCCACGGTTTTGCATTCGTTGGAAAGGTCTCGGGCTCCGTGAGGTTTATAGCAAAGAAAATTCTGAAAAAAAATTTCAACAGGAAAACGGGAAAATATCCCGTGCGAAGCCGGGACGGGCCGCTTGTTATTGATAGATTTGTACCGATTCGGATTATTGTGTATTATATATTTTGCATTGCATGGATGTGTTGCTATAATTTTACATAATAATACATAATAGTAGATATACAACTGGACTTTTCTTGGTCCTCTTGAAATTTGTTTCGATCAGGTTCTAGTATTGTTTTTTGTTAAAGCAAATAATAACATATTATGAATTGTAAAAAATATCAAACTTAGTTGTTTGTAGAGAGATAATCTCCAAAACCACTGAATCAATTTTAAATATTCTTACCCTAGTAAATAGTTACATTCATTCTGAATATCTTAGTTAATATATTTTATATAAAATATTGAGACTCGACATAAATAAAACGGATTTCAAATAATTTGTCCTAGTTTAATCAAGGAAAAAGTACAGAATTATTAATGCATTGTTTACATATGTTTAATCTGTAACTAATATTTATTTCTTGTCAGGCGTCACAGCTCAGTTGGTAGTAGCTCTGCCTTCCATGCTGTGGGTCGTGGGTTCGATACCCAGAAAAAATATTTATGTGGTAAACACTGTTATTTATTCTATGTCTGGGTGTTACTATATAAATAAATAATGCAACAATCCACACAACATCATCTCGCCCCAAGCTAAGCAGAGCTTGTGTTATGGGTACCTACTAGAAGACTGACATACTTAATACAATACCATTACATAGATAAATATTTTTTATTATACATATAATATACTATGTATTCTATGTATTTACAAAAAAAATATATTAGTAGTCCACCAAAATCTAGTTGCTTCAAATCAAGTTTTGCTTAGTTTGGGACTAGAGCGTGATATGTGAAATGTCCGTGAATATTTATTTATAACTGACAGTATTTACAAAATGTACATAGGTATTGTTAAGACACATAAAAAAGTTATATATTTCTGTTATTGTAGGTACATAATGTATATTGAATTAGTAGGTAATACGAACAACAATATTATTGAATAGCCTTGAGTCACACACTAGTGACTTATAATCAGCTATTCTTCACGCATGCGCATTTTGTAATTCTATTTGCAATATACACAACATTTTCGACAGGCGTCACAGCTCAGTTGGTAGTAGCTTTGCCTTCCATGCCGTGGGTCGTGGGTTCAATTTCCACCTAGAGCAACTGCTTGTGTGATGAACATAAATATTTGTTCCGTGTCAGGATGTTATGGCGCCTATCATATAGAACCATATTCCATTGTCAATTCGTACGGTCAACAATTTGAGTGCATTCAAGAAGTTACTGTCTAAGTAATTGGAAGAAAAGGCATACTTCTCAATTGACGAATTTTTAAATGACAAATTCTAATAAATATAAAACTATAGTCCAATTCAGAATCTTAGATAATTTATGTAAACAAAGAATTGTCATGATATGTCACTGTCATAATGACAAGTCAGGGGTAGAAATCATTTTTTTTTTGCGCTACATAAATTGATATATTTTTTCTTTATTCCAGCTATGCGGTTGTATCAGAATACTACGGCCGGGGGTTGTTTAACAAAGTGACGCTCATCACGGAGAGCATGCAGGACTCGCCCCCGCCCCCCTTAGCCCCCGCCCCTGCGCCTGCCCCCGCCCCCGCGCCCCCGACCTACGGCCCGGGGGCTGAGGCTAAACTGAGACAAGCGGAAGGACAGAGCAAACAAGGTAATTAGTACTATATTTTAATTTGTGATTAAATATATAATAGTTTCAATTAGATTTAATTTGTTTTAATCCGACTATAATTAAGTTTATTTAATTATGGTTCTGAACAAAATTGTTTAAATAAATAATGCCGGACAAATTTTGGCATTCTTAAAATTGTTTATTATATTTCATTTTTAAATAGACCATAGTACAAGGTTCATTTATAATTATTTTATTTACTAAGTAATTTTTTGGTGGTGTAAATTCTTCACGACCTGAAAAACTGCCTCTTATTATTGCAACCGATATAAAAATAACTAACTTGACTAATCAGGACTATTTTCCTTATTATTCCTTATTTTATTTTTACCGCATGACGGAAGGGTTTTAATTCGCCTGTATTTTTACTTTATGAAACAATCATTATCTTATCTATATGTATATTTCACTAATTGTATTAAAAAAAATCTTGATAAAATATTCAAGGACATTTCACACATGACATTAGTCAGAAGCAATCTAGCTCCCATAATACAAGTTTTGCTTAGTTTAAGACTAGGTCGCGTTGTGTGTCTATGAATATTTATCATTTAATCCCAAATTCAGTTGAACTATCTATAGATCGTTTGCAACGGTCTGTAGATAGCTCAACTGTTTCTTATGTATTTTATATGCCAATGTACATTTTGTAAATACTGTATAGTCGTAAGTTTCTTTGCGAGTCTATTGGGTAAAATCTTAAACCTACTGTAATTTCAATTTTCTTTTCCAGTCTTCGTACCCAACACAGCGAAGCAAGTACCACTAAAAGGCACCACAGTGGTACCTATCCCTGAAGGTAGAATGAGGGTGTTAGAACAAGCAAGATACAGTTCTAGTTTAGAAGCAAACATGACCAGACTAGAACCAGTTCACACAAAAACAACCCCGTACCATTCTCCCCTAACGATCAGAAAAGAATCCGCTATATCCCAACACATAACGCCAGCAAAATCCACCGGTCCAGTCAATCCGTTTGGTGAGGATTATGATGAAGCTAAAAATCCATTCGCTGATGATGAGGTTGATGATCCCAAAAATCCGTTTAGTGATGAAGATGATTATGATAAGAATCTTAATCCGTTTTCTTGAAGATAGATGATTCTTAAAATATCCTGTTTTCATGAAGACTTAGTGAAGTGAAGGAAGTCCATGAAGTCTTTAAAATAGATAAAGTTTGTTGGGAAAGATTTGCGTGAAGACAGTTTCTTAGGCTTAAAAATAAGCAAATTTTAGTTGAAACTCTAGCGCAGTTTTATTGATACTTCTCAATGAAATTCTATTGAAAAATGCTACTCCTTAGTCGTGAATTTCTTTTAAACATAAAAGCCACATTGTTTTTTAGGTAATATATTTTTTTGTCTCTTTGTTTATCAACATAACCCACTTAAACATTCAGACTTAGTAGATTTAAATTAGTGTAATTATTATAATATTAAGCTTATTATACTGTTGAGATCGAGATTTAAGTTACCTACTATAATGATCTCGCGAATTTATTTAAATTTATTTAAAAATGTCATCTCTGAACCCTTCAGTTATATTAAGTCTATAATTTAATGTTGTATAACAATTTTGTTAAGACAGTCTATAATTTAATGTCTTATAATCAAATGACAGTAATATATTTGTATATCAGAGCCCGTAGTCTGAGTTTTACTCAAACGAGTCACGAAAACTAAAACGCAAATTTAGGGCGTATGGAGGAAAACTCGGACTACAGGATTTCTATTATTATTACGCTTTCAATTAAGCCTTGTTAGAAATTATTTATATGTTAGAACATTGTTATATTCTAACATATAAATAATTTCTAACAAGGCTTAATTGAAAGCGTAATAATAATAGAAATCCTGTAGTCCGAGTTTTCCTCCATACGCCCTAAATTTGCGTTTTAGTTTTCGTGACTCGTTTGAGTAAAACTCAGACTACGGGCTCTGATATACAAATATATTACTGTCATTTGATTATAAGACATTAAATTATAGACTGTCTTAACAAAATTGTTATACAACATTAAATTATAGACTTAATATAACTGAAGGGTTCAGAGATGACATTTTTAAATAAATTTAAATTAATAATTGCTCTAGAAAATAATATTACCTCAACATTACAATCAACGCTCAGTTTTGAAGGTAGAGGTATTTAGTATATTTGTTACTGCTAAGATATAATAATGCATATTTATTTTGTAACGCATCATGTAAATCGTATATACCTACTTGTACACATTGTGATAATAAAGTATGATTTATCGAATTCAGTGTTTTTTTTGCAACACAAAAGTCCTTTATTTAATATATTTATCTAAGAAGACATCACACAAGAAAAACAAGAGTGACGTAGTGAAGTTTAAAAGATGTTAATTTTTTTTAGGCGTAGTCGCCTGAAAAACTAGTCGGTGAAAGTAATTATCATTAAAGAAACAGAGTTTTTCACCCTGTGGGTCGCGACTCTTGGGCAATCGAGAAGACTCTAGGAATGTTCTGTCAAAATGTAAATGTTCCTGGAATCTATGTAAACGCTACGTTATAGCGCTCATTAGCTCAGCTTAAACATTGATTAAGTCTTAAACTCTAAAACTACTGGGTCTAGAAGTTTGAATTTTTTGGTACCTCAGGCACCAAATATGTATGTATATTAAATCTAGAGCTACAAATAAATGCTGGACAACCAGCTGTTTGGCGTAACCAGATGTGTATGCTGAGGACCATGATGTCGCTTAGTCTTGGGCTTCTTACCTAAATTTAGACCTAGATTTTCAGTTTACACCTATTCTGCTCTATATAACCTAAATCTAAAATATTATTTGCATTGTTGATATACCTTCCTAGTTTTCAGTGTTTCAATAAAGTTAATTGAAATGAATACGGTTAGATTAGATAGGCCCTATCTAATAGGGATAGGGATATATTTTATAATGAAAACAACAATGGAAATTTTCAAAGCATTTTATTTATGACCTTTAACACTGTGTATAATATATTTGATAGTACATTTAGAGCAATGAGTAATATTACCAATTATTACATTGTTCTTATTATCATAAATTGAATGAAGTCCATAAATTATAGAATATATAATTTCTCAAATTCATTCTCGCCAACAATCAACAATTACCATCGAAATCACGAGAGACGAGCAGCGGTAAAGCTACCCGTCTCTTTCACACCCACGTAATAAAGCGAGAAAACAATATCTTACACGTCCTCGAGACAAATACTACCAATATAACGATCGAAATAAATTGATAAACAGATAAAATAACAGCTAGTTCTATAAAAATAGCAGTACAGCTTTTATACTCTATAAAAAAATATAATCCAGCGCGAGCTGTGATCTCTAATTTAAAACGTTTTATTACAGTAACAACATAATCGGAAAATAGCAAAAGAAAATTCCAAAAAATAAATAAAAAAACGACCAACGACACATTCCGATTGTTAAACTCCCGCTCACTATTCATATAAGAAAACATTTTGCTATGCAAAATACATTACCCTATATTCGAAAAAAAGAAATAATTTACATACTTTGGAATGTTATACAAAACTGACTAGAAATTGAAATATCTGAATCATGCATGTAATCAGCATGGAGATCTATTCATTACATTTAACATTACATTATTGAAGAAATCACACACTTATTAATTTCGTAATGGCGAAGAAGTATGGACATAATAATACAAAACATATATATTTTTGTCATGAAATAACTATTTGATAACGCACAGCGCTCAATCAAATATAAAAATAATTCAACGTAAAATAAATTTCATCCCAACGCTGCACCACACTAATATAACTAACGACAATGTTGACAAACAGTTGTTATAATTCTCTACACACAGCATTACTAATTTTGGATAATACTTTTGATCTTAAAAACTACATTACACTAGATTTATTATCTGGTTATTCACTAGTGTTTAGCCGAGTATTGAATTCTAATAACATCGCAAGCCAGTGAGAACGAAGGAAAGCATTTATTTTCTGTAAAATAATGCAGCGAACGCATCAGGTATTTACAACGCTTAGAAAATGCTTATCTACCACAAAAATGTAATCCAACAGAAAGATTTGTTCATTAGTTTTAAGACAGAACAGACATCACTAAGCGATCACTCATGACTTTTAGAAGCCTTAGTAACTCAACAGTGTTAGTACGAAGAAGGATAGGTATACATATAAAACTACACATTCATTTTCTACCTACAACATATGCTCTGTTTTTCAAGTATTCTATGGACAGTCTAACCCCCTATCTTACAAAAAGTTAGCGTTGACTTTATGTCATCATTACGCATGGTAATCAATACATCAAGTCTGCGCTAACTTTTTATAAGATAGACCATAAATGATTGAAGTTTTTAACGGAATATTATACTAAGTTTGTGATTGTTAGCACAGCTTGTGAAATATCTACTGTCGTACATGACTAGTCTAATAGTTTAATGGTCTCGATTGTGACAACTTTTTAATCAATTCAACATAATGAGATTTGCCAACTTTATCCTACTTTATACAATTATTTAAAGTTCATTTAACAATTATAATTACTTTTACAACACAAATAAATAATTAATAAGTAAATAGCGTAAACTGATCACGCTTGTCTACACTACAATGTCATTATTATTTTTTTATTTACAATGAATATAACTGTGAAGAAAGTACAACGTTGACTACTCTCAAACTTCGGCATTTGAGCCTCCTCAAAATATACTTTTGTTTCAGCCGTTCGGGCCATACATATATACAAGGTAAGAACAATTAAGAAAAAAGTACAATTCTTATTTTGTCATTTGCAAAATTCATCTTGCCTTCTCAAATGGAGTCTATCTGGAATCGTTTCACATTTGTGCGTTAAACAATCTAAAGTTAAATTGCACGTCTCTATACAAATGTGGTTAAACGCGTTCTAACCTGAGCCAGTTGGGCAATAAATTTAATAATACATGACAGATGATTTTATAAAATGTAAGCAAAGTCCCGATTAAATATTGATTAATAATGGACACGATTTTCTAACATTTAAACATTAAAATTGAATGTCCCACTGGCTTCGGTTCAGACATAACTTAAACGTACACAATATCCTAATGCATACATTGAAACACGCCCATTTAAGTACATAAAATTAAAAACACAATATATATAATAATTTTTTTTTACGCTGTTTCGTAATAGTGCACCGGTTTGGTCCCAACTACATCAGAATCTTACCATCCTTCAAATATATAATCAGTAAATTAAATACAATATACATAAAAATATATAACAATTTACGTATATACCGTATATTTGCATTAAATGCATATGGTTATATTATATACTGGTATAAATTATGGATATGCTAAAATAATTGATTTAGACATTATAATATTTCACTAGGTTTTATTTCACCCCTTGGTCACATAGTTGGGTATTTTTTATCCAATCCCCATTATAACAACCTACCAAACCAGGCACAAATGTATATTTTAAATCCTTTTTTAGATATGGCACCTATATTTGGCACCATTTAAATACGATATATAGGTAAATAAAAAATTGTCCTTTCGATTATACATACGTAAAGCGAGCATTACACTATACAATTTTGATTGCTAGTGTGCTTGATATTGTATGGTGTAAAGGCAGCTAGACAAAGCAGTTAGAATACAATCTAGTTGGATCTCATTGTCTCTGCCACGCTACTTTATATAATGCACTCTAGCTCTCTGAAAATTTGATAGTGTAATGATCACTTTAAATTAATCAGATTTTGATTGACCTTGAGAGGTCAGTTATAGTGGTTGTAGTTGACCTTGAGAGGTTTAGTTTTAATGGTTTTAGTTAACATTAAGAGGTCAGTTTTATTGGTTTTAGTTGACTTTAAGATGTCAGTTATAGTGGTTTCAGTTGACCTTGAGAGGTCAGTTATAGTGGTTTTAGTTGACCTTGAGAGGTCAGTTATAGTAGTTTTAGTTGATCTTGAGATGTCAATTTTAGTGATTATAGTTGACCTTGAGAGTTCAGATATATTGGTTATAGTTGACCTTAAGAGGTCAGTTATATTGGTTATAGTTGTGACCTTAAGAGGTCAATTTTAGTGTTTTTAGCGAGCATGTTTCAAGGATGCATAGGATAGTGTACGTTGGCGTTAGGTTTGTGTCGCACGCGCCTAATAAACGAGGATAGAGTCCATTGTGAGGTGTTCTCATGCGTCGGGCGGGTTGTGCCCGCGCCGGCCGGACCGCGACCTGCCGACAGACATCTTTACATGTCTATTGATTTGAAACTCAGCATTTACTTATAGTTATCATATAAGTAGAATATAGATTAACGGCCGGTTTCTGGAAAGCCAAATCACGATTGATCCGAGTTTGACACATAGTAATTATTTGATTTTTTCGTTGATCATCGTTCCAGAAACCGGCCGTAAGTGTTGTTTCAGTTCTTACTAAGAATTCACACAATTCACATACTAAGAACAAAAGCTCATTCTAAAACATACAAGGAGTAAAATAGCTTTTACTAGCAGTGCGTGCATACAAAAATATAATAGGAAACCGATATAGGCTCTAATTTAATATTTTTTTTGGAAAAGTACGAAAACAAGTATATTTCGTAGAAATAAAATTTGTGCATTAAAATAAACAACTTCATCATAAAAACTATAAGACCTTTCTGAAAATGAGAATTTCTATCGATCTTCCTGGAAATTTATGAGAATTTATTTAAATCTATAAGTTTAGAAATTCCCTAAAATGGCCAAATCTTGGGGAATGTACTATTATTAGCATAGAGTAGTACAGATTGATATATTGTCTCACCTAATCTGTCCGGCGAGCAGAGGGTTGATGGCGTACAGCCAATCGTGGACCTCTTTATCTCCCAACGTTTGCAGCAAGTAGCCGCGTTCCTTGCTCACCACACTGTAAACGTTAAATGATAGAATATATTCATAGATATTTCATATAAAATCTAGTCTTAAACCAAGCAAAGCTGGGAACTAGATTGCTCTTAGAATACTATATATATACATATATGTATATATCTATTTATTTATATTTTATTGTACACATTGAGACAAAAACATACGTATTGAAAATTATGTACAAATGGGAATCGAACCCACGACCCACAGCATGGAAGGCAGAGCTACTACCAACTAAGCTGTGACGCCTATAAATAAAAAAAAAAAAAAATAATCGTTTATTTTCTCCCATAGAAAAAACTTAAATCAAAATTATCAATAAGTAATAGGTAGTAATAGGTAATATAAGTAATAGTAGTAATAGGTAGGTAGTAGTACTAAATAGGTATCGTCTTAGTAGTACTTATTGATAATGTAAGTAAGTTACAGGTTTGTGGGAGACTGGTGCCTGAAATAGGTAACATAATACCTGTGCCACAGGACACCAGGGCTCCACTCCGCTGATTACTTAAGTATACAATCAAATATCAATGAAGATGTTCACATTAACTAACTATATATAATAAACTATAATTTGATATAATAATAGACTAACTTAATGGGTACTTACGAAACTATACATAAATGAAAACTATTATATATGTATATTAAATAACAATGCAATGTGATTGTGTTTTTCAGTGCTAATGATATGGTGTGGGTGTATGTGTATGTGAGAGTGTGTAGTATGATAAAAAGGTGAGGGTGTGAGGGAGTGAGGGTGTGTGTGAAATTTATATTGTGAGAAAGTGTGGATGTATTAGTGAATGAGAGTGAATGATGGTATATTAGTATCTATATGACTGAGATTCCGTAGATAAGATAACTATCGTGTGATAAGGCGTAAGAGAGGTCAAGTGGGGTATAATGAGGCAAGGTTTGTGTTGAGGTCCAGGTATAACTAATATGGAAGTATTATTGTTTTAATCTAGTGATGTTTTAACAAGTAGGGCAAACTTTCTGAAACGTAAGAAGGTGCTATGAGCCTGCTTTCGTCGTCTTGGCACAACTACTCCCAGACAAGAGCACAGCAATGCAGGCTCACAGCATGATGGCAGGAATAGCACTTACTTCATAGGTATTAAAAGCTTTTCAGTTTCCTCGTATGTTAGTTTTTTAAGCCATTCACTTACTGTTACTTTGCATTTGGTTTTAGTTAAGGGATAGATTTCTATTTTATTATTTAGCTTATTATACATATAAGGCCCAAGAAAGCAGAAAAAATTATTTGTTAGCATCGTTCGGAATTTAACAGGATCACAGACATTTGCTCTTCTTCGCCTTTCCGAGGCCAGTTCTGGGTCGTATTGTAATAGGGAGTGTTGTTTAAGTATAACTTGCAGGAGGAAAGATTGTCTGATAGTCAGGACACTCCACTTCAGATAAAGATCGGTGGTAGGAAAGCGCCAAGGTAAGCCTAAACTGACTTTTAATATGGCTCTCTGAGATCTTTCCAGATTTATTAAATGGGTTTTCGCTGCACCTCCCCATGATGTGATACAATAATCAATAATAGATTGGCAAAGAGCAAAATAAACGACCCTGAGAACTTTACGATCAGCAATATGTCTTAAAGTTTTGAAGACGAAAATAAGTTTACGTAGTCGGGTTACAAGTACGTCGATGTGTGGTTTAAAAGACATTGTTTGATCTATGGTAACGCCCAAATACTTAATAGATTCTGCTCTGTCTAGAGGGGGACATGTGCAAACTGATCCTTCTGAGCAGGAATGAGCCGTTATGGTAAGTGAAGACGGCGGAAGCAGGTTGACTCTATGAGCAAAGGAAAGGTACTTTGTTTTAGTCACATTCAAAGTTAGGATGTTGTTATGAAGCCATGTACATACTCTACTTAATCCTTCGTTAGCTTTAGAATAGACGTCTTCCCAGTTTTCCGCACTAAAAAACACTACTGTGTCATCCGCGAATGTAAGTATTGACCCATTCTGTATTCGCATATTACAGAGGTCGTTTATATACACGAGAAACAAGGTTGGACCGAGAATACTTCCTTGTGGGACTCCGTAACTTATGCTGAGTTCATCGCTGAGACATTGGTCAATTTTAACCCTTTGAGTTCTGTCACTTAGGTAATTACGAAATAAATCAAGAGGAACGCCACGCACTCCAATTTTTTCGAGCTTACAAATTAAGAGAGGGATAGAAACTGTGTCAAACGCTTTGGCCAGGTCGAGGAAGACAGTCAGGCATTTTTTCCTCTCATCCAGACTTGAAACGATAGAGCTAACAAGTATATGGACAGCATCATTAGTGGATTTGCCTGCGCGGAAACCGAATTGAGATGACGAAAGTAGGTTATTTGACTCTAAGAACTTAACCAAGCGATTGTTTACAACACGTTCCAAAATTTTTGAGAGAGCTGGGAGTATAGAAATGGGCCTGAAGTTGTTTACACAGCTTCTATCTCCTCCCTTGTAGATGGGCTTTATCAATGCAGTTTTAAATGCTTTTGGGAAAACTCCAGTAGTAAGCGCTAGATTACAAATGTGGGTGATTGATCTTGTTAGAAATTGGGCATATCGCTTTATGATTTTGCTTGAGATTTGGTCTAGTCCCATAGCGCAATTTTCTTTAAGACCGGATATTAAAATTCGGACTTCATCTTCGTCAGCTGGGAGCAAGACAATAGAATTGCTGGGTGATAATAGTTGACCTTGCTTTAACGCTTCGTTCTTCATTTCTTCATTCACAGTAATATCGGTGTCCTTCAGACTACATGACTCTTCTGCTAGTTTACGACCTATATTTACAAAAAAGTTGTTTACTTCGTTAATGCTTCCTAGCTGATTATCAGATTTGACTAAACAGGTCGAGTGATCTTTAACCTTACTAAACCCGCCAACGTTTTTAATTATTTCCCATAGTTTTTTCTTGTTATCCTTTGAATTCTCTATCTCTTGCCTTTCATAACTTCTTTTAGCCTTTTTTAGTTGCGCAGAACAAAAGTTTCTGTATCTTTTAAAAGTAAGTTTAAGAACCTCATTATCAGGATCTTTTTTTAGTTTTTTGTATATATTATCTCTATTTCTCATACAGCGTAAGATGCTTTTAGTTATCCAGGGTTTAAATATTTTTTTGCGTTTAGGAAGTTTATTCGTTTCCGTACTCTCTTTAATGGCAGTGACAAGAAGATTTACCAACAGATCAGTAGCCTCATTTGCCTGGTTGCATAGTAATACGTCTTGGAAGCTAGTATTACTTATAACCTTGTCTAGGTGATCGTAATTAATGTGAGTAGTAAAGGTTTTATAGTAATTGAGTTGTGAATTTAGACTAAGAGAAAGGGCTACACATTCGTGATCTGTTATAGACGATTCTATAACAAAACACAGGGCTTCTTGCTTGGTTTTAAGCATCATGTGGTCGAGGCATGTACGACCATGTGTAGGGTGTGTATGACCCGATAGTAAACAGTGGCTTGCTAGACAGTTCAAATACTCATGAGCTCGCTTATCTGACGTTGTAGGTGTTATATCTATATTAACATCACCACAGAGTATTATGTTTTTGTAGGTGCTAAGCTTAGAAAGTTGCAAATCAATGGCGTTGTTAAAACTTGTGGTGTCCGATACGTGAGGGGGGCGATAGATACCAAGTATGGAAGTGTCTTTGTTTATTTTAAGTAGAAGGCAGTTGGCGTCAGTAACAAAAGGCTCCTCAGTCACTACTTCCAGATTATTTTTATAATACATAACTACCCCCTCGTTCTGCGTTTTGTGCCTAGTAGTGGCAGAGTAACTGTAGCCGCTTAGTTCCGGGATAGATTTAGCTGTAGGTAGCCAGCACTCAGAGAGGACGATAACATCCCAGTCTAGTTCTGAACGGAGAGCAAGGGTACTAAAATTATGTATATTACAATTAACGCTTCTTATATTTTGTGATATAATATTTATTGAGTTTTTAGGATTCTCAAGAGTAATGTGGGATTTAACTTCTTCAATATCACATTTTATTACTTTTGCTATTGCTAACGAGTCCAGGCCCAAGTTGATAGAATCAACATTGCTATTAACCATTATCTATAAAAAATATTGGGGCCCGTCGTATGGCATCATTGCCGTAGATGGGTAAATAGATTTTTTTATTTAATTGAAGGGAACTTGGGGCTCGGACAACATGTAGCAGTAGCTCGTTACTTGTAAATAACGTGTTTGGGATTATTGTGATATTAGTATGTGATTTAAAGTTTATTTCTTGGATATAGATACTAAACAGAGTGTGTTGAATTTGTGTGTTATGTTGGTGTAGAAATAGGGTGTATGTTTGTGTACGTGTGTAATATTGTTGAGTTATGTAATTGTGGGTAAATATTAAAAAAGTTATAGCACTAAGAAATTTAAACATAAGGTAATTACAAGAAAATATAATGTAGGTATTACTAAACAGCTTGGCAATAATATAAGATAAAAAGATTACGACTAGTCACTTTGTTAGTTGTAGCAACTCATCCTCTTCTTCGACCCGTACTGGAGCTGAGTCTACATTTCTTTTCACGAAAACTTTCCCAAAAGCGGTCCATGCAGAAGTGAGCTTCTTATCTTTGACGCTCTCGCGAGCAAGATAAAATATACGACGGGCTTTGAAAGTTAGATATTCGGAGACAAAGACGTTTTGCGAAGGCCCCGCCAGCTGGATATCGGTTGTGTTAAAAGGTGGCTCCTTTTTTTCTCGTCTGGATTTATTTAGCTTTTTGAACTCGGCTACAAGTAATTCTTTTCTACTTGAGCAGGTGAAGTCGACGATGAGAGCATCGAGCTTGGATCGGTAAATATTTTTTATTTCCGAACTCTGGATCGGGGTCTCCAGGCCTAAAGATTTACCTACTTTCTGGACAATAGTAGATATCAGCTGCTTGCTCTCGTTAGGTTGCTTGGGAATGTTTCTAATTTCGATCATTGTACTGCAAGCTTGTTTTTCCAGTAGCTCAATTTTATTTTCCAAGTTTGAAACTCTCTTCTTATATTCGGAGTTTTCGTTTTCTAAACAAGAAACCTTTTCTAATAAAGCCTCGTATTGGCCGCCCATGAAATCCACAGACTTTTGAATCTCCTGGTTCTGATTGATAATGGTGTTCATAGCTATAGATAGGGCATCGAACTTTTGATCTTGTTGTGTTTTAATTTCAGTAAACATTGACTTTATGTCGTTGGTTTCAGCTGATTGGAACGAAAACTCGTCGTACGTACGTTTTTGACGCTTTGTGATGTTTAAGTAGGAATCCCTGGATTCCGCAGTCGAACTAGTGTTTATAGCAGAGTCCGAGCTATAATGGATCATTGGAGGAGTCTTCATTTTGTATGCTGGGGGTTGCGGTGGCGGTGAACGTGATACCGACATCGTAGATTCGTAGCAAGCGAAAAAGTAGGCCTAAATTAGCGACGGGAAAGCTCAATAGGTATGGTAGGCGTAACCTGCGCTTACGCACACTAGGTAATAAGAGGTGGTTCCTTGTAATGCGTTAGTAGAAGTGCGAACTTTGATTGGCCGTCCTTGAGCGCAAAGCTGCGAAGTCAAGTGCGAAGAAATGCGGAGTCGTGATTTATATAGTTTACACTATCACTCGGCGGTTCTCACTCACTCACTTAAGAGACAATAGTGGGTATTTCACTGTGTTAAAATAAATGCGAGTAGTCTAGTTAATGACTCATGGCACACACGTCCGCACTGTACGGTGCCCGCGGAGGGAACTGAGCCTATCTTTTGCTTATCTTTTGCCTATCTCTTGAGCCTATCTTTTGTTTTCAATAATGATTTACAACATTGATAATGAGGGGAAGATTAAATAATTTATTTTTATATTAATGAATATAAATAAATACAATAAATATATACCTGAATGTGTTGGGCATGCGGACCATCTGTTCTTGATGCTCGGAGTACTCGACGTGCGCGTTGGCGAGGTTGATGAGCGCGCGCTCGATGGGGTCGCGCTCGTCGCGGTAGATAAACACGTACGGACGGCGCACCACCTGGTTACAAATAAATATAATTATACATAATAATATTAATAAGTACATAATAATATTCATGGACATTTCACAGATGACGCTCTAGTACCAAACTAAGCAAATCTTGTGAACTAGATTGTTCATAGAATACTTACTAGGTACATCTTTTTTTTTAGTGCAGTTTACAAACATTTATCCCAAGACGGGAATCGAACCCGCAACCTTTCGTGTCGCAGGTGGATTTTCACCCACCCCGCCAGTACCCCGTACCCCGCCTTTATTTTTAGATGGCGCTGCCACATAGCCGTAAAATTATCCTATCAGCACTAAAAGCCAAGAAATCTGTATTATTTCTGTGTTAGTGCACACCAAAATTTTTATTTTATTTTTAGGTGTGAAAAATGTGATCGTAAACAATGATTTATACCATATGTTTAATTGGAATACAGCGCCATCTAGAAATAAGCCAGGCATAACTCTCGGAATTTCACCTTTTTCCGAGTCACGTTTTTTTGTATGAGGTTAGCAGTCATCTTGTTTATACTAGTCTTTGCTATAATATAACAATGTGTACAGACCAGCCATCGTTTCTTCCAGCCGTGCGTGCCGTGCTGCAGCACGTTGAGATGTCCGCGGCGCGCCACGGCGGCCGACACGCGCACCTCCTCGCACTCCGCCACGTACAGGGCTCCGGCGCCGGCGACTCCGCCCCCCGACCAGCCCGACATCGACTTCTCAAGCAGCGCGCGCTCCGGGGAACATAGTCTGAAGGACACCTCACGTTTAATATGATTTCCTCCTTAGCGTATCCACTAACGGTGACGGTTAATAACAGCTAATAACAAATAATAACGGTCAATAACAGGTACGTTAAATATAGTGTACTAATAACAAATACGTTACATGTGTGTTAATGATAGGTACGTTAAATATAGTGTGTTACTGACAGGAGCGTTGAACGTCTTTTTGTTCTAGATCGTGATGTTGATGATGAACCCTATCTAATTCTAATTCTGGATGGGGAAATGAGATCTGCAGTGACGTCTTGCAATGGGGAGTATTGTGCATTGTCCCTCTGCTAACCTCACCCCAGCCAGCACAACTCCTTAAGGTGAAACGTCTCGCTCTAGCGAAAAATTCAAATTTTTAGGGTTTTTTTTTATTGTGGCTGTACTGTTATATCTTTTACTAGTTTAAGATACTTTGCGAACATAAACAATAATTTTCTGTGTTACCCTGTATCAATATTTGAGATTGGTTCTTTATATTAACTTACTAATTCCTAATACTGTTTAAAACAATTTTAAGATTAAGTAAGTTCAGCCACAATAATAGAAAGCCCTAAAAAATTTGAATTTCCCGCTAGAGCGTGACGTTTCACCTCAAAGTAATGGAGAAGGACTTTGGGTTCGCAACAGTATTCTAGCAAGAGAATAATGATTCTTCTAAAGAAGAAGAAGGTGTACTAACTCTATGCTGCTGGCGCTGTGCATGGAGGAGAGTAGGCTGGGCGTCGAGATGTCTGCGGAGACGCCCTCGTCCACCGGCGTCGACGGAGACGCAGCAGTCTCCACCTCCTTGCCGGACGTGGTGCTGCCTATCCTTCCTGCAAATTATTACAACATAATATAGTAATTATATATTTTACAAAATATATAGACTTCTATCTTCATCAACAAGTTTTTTTTTTTACAAAGAATAGATCGTCCTTTGGTCACAAACTCACCTGGTGGAACGTGATAAGACGCATTTAAACTCGAAATACCTATGAATAATAAATATTCACGGATAAATCACTCATCACACTCTAGTACCAAACTAAACAAAGCTTGTACTATGGGAACTAGATTGCTGATAAAACTTATATACATTTTTTTTAAATGGGCGGCGATTTTTACTCTTGAGAAAATATACTAAAATAAAATAATCTAAGTATATATTTTTATTTTTACTTTATGTTATAAGTTTACATTTCTTTAAAGCAAATAATGAACCTTAAAGTAAAGAAATAAATCAATATAAATTGGACAAATGAGAGTCATCCAAAAATACCTAATTGAAGAAATCGTACCCTGTATAAGTTTGACGTATTTCCCGGCGAGGTCCCGTTCGTGTGACGTCATGTCCCACGGCTCGTACACGGTGTCGTCCCGCACGCCTGACGTCACGCCCACGCATTCACCCGCCGCCTTCGCCGCCATGTTGCACACCTCCTGTTATATAAAACTAATTAATATTCACGAACATTTCACACGTCCCGCTCTAGTACCACTAAGAAAAACTACTTGAACTGTAAACATTTTAAGGTGCCAATAGATGGCGCTGTCACAAACCAATGCAGATGAGAAGATCGGATTCAGACATTTCTTTCACACATCGAGCTTTAGTCCCAAACTAAGCAAAGTTACGCTACATGAATTAAACGCGTTCTGCTGCCAATAGATGGCGCTGTTACAAACCAACGGAGATGAGTAGATCGAACAAGCGAAGTTATCACAGAGTTTGAAGTAAAGTAACACTTCCGAATACTATTCAATACTTTTCAGAATTCGTAAAATCGAATTACGTGTAATTTTTTTTTAAA
Organism: Ecliptopera silaceata; assembly: GCA_932527185.1. Classification (NCBI taxonomy): domain Eukaryota; kingdom Metazoa; phylum Arthropoda; class Insecta; order Lepidoptera; family Geometridae; genus Ecliptopera; species Ecliptopera silaceata. Next base: position 7,742,348 of record OW052207.1, on the reverse strand, counting down.
ACATCACATAGTGACAATGTTGTTGAATTTTAAAAATAAGTGTTGACTAAGTCATCATTACGTATGGTAATCAATACATCAAGTCTGCGCTAACATTTTATATGATAGATAAGAATAATATAATATTTTTTATGTAAATCCGTTTTTGGCTACCTGTATTGTAATTAAGTTTATTTAATTTTAATTTAAGAGCTGTGGATTTTGTTACACAATAAATAAATAAATAAATAAATAGATAGGGTAAGTCAATAAAATAACTTTACATTAACGTCACATTGCTAAAAGATGAGGACCATACCTTTTCTGTCTTGGTGAAGTCGTTAGGTGCGACCGTGTTTTCGTGTCCATGGCGGAGTCGTTCGCGCAGCGCTAGGAAATGTCGAGTGCGACCTACTTGCTCCAATCTCGTCATCTTCTCTAATTCCCACTGGAAATTTTATATAATCACAGATAAAGAACTATGGAATTACGAAAAAAACACTTACAGCCGGTTTCTGGAAACCCAAATCACGATTGATCCGAGTTTGACACATAGTAATTATTTGATTTTTTTCGTTGATCATCGTTCGAGAAACCGGCTTTTAGAGTATATAATACAGAAAAGTTTTTGTTTTTTTTTTAAGATCAATAGCAACGGAAACACAAAAGTTATTTTTTACAAGATTGCACCATATTCATATTCTAGCAGATTGTTCACAGGATAATCTTTGGCTTTTTTATAATATGTATATAAAAAAAAATTAATTATATGAGGATTTTAAATGTATTGTGTACCCGTGTTGGGTTTAAAAAAAAATCATATAACATAAGCATAGTTTAGTACTTTGTAGTTTGTGTGTCAAATATTGATTCTAACCTGATGGTCGAATATAAGTGAATCACCGCGCGGTCTCCACCCGTGTAAATTCTCTTCGCCGCGCACGTACGTGCCACTCGTGTCCAACACACGACGTTGTCGTCTTTGTACTCCTGTTATTAATATGTTTATATAAATAAATAATGCTGGACAATCCACACAACATCATCTAGCCCCAAGCTAAGCAGAGCTCGTGTTATGGGTACTAGAAGACTAATATAACTAATACAATACATTACATAGAAGGATATTTTTTATCATACTCATCAAATACCCAGAACACCCGGAATAAATATTTGCAGATCGTATAAACATTTATACCAAGGCGGGAATCGAACCCCCAAACTCCGCGTCGCAGGCGGACCTTCGCCCGCCGCGCCACATCGCTTGTCATAGAGCGCGTAGTCGGAGTTTGAAACGAATTCCAAAATAAAAATTACATACATACCACGTCGAACTATCGTTATACGCCTAGATATGTAGTTTTGCTCCATACATTTCGAATAAAACTCCGATACGACCATCAGTAGACTTACTTCATTACAAGATAGACTTGCAGGTTCAAATACAAGTTGTAAAAAGTATAAGTCCACATACCAGGTTCCAAAGCGCGATGCAGACTGAGTTCGTAAACGCCGGTCAAATGATCGGCGCGCGCGGATCGCGATCCGAATAACGCGCGTCGCAGCGAACGACCCGATCGTGCTTCGCGCCCCACTACCACTACGGAGAGGTCCTTTGTTATTATAGCTGGACGGCCGCAGTTTTCCACCTGGAAAATAAAAAAAATAAGATTTTGGAATAGGTAAGTGTGCTACGTAGACCGCATCGTCACGTAACATCAGGTGAGATCGCGGTCAAACGCTTGCATATAACTTGTAAAAAAAAAAGGTATTTTTAGATGTAAAAATGTTTGATAAATAGCGATAAGACTGTTGATGCACCTTATTAATAATAACCAATTTACAGTGGTACATATGTAATTGTTTCTTTTTATTTTATTATACTTCAGTTTTTGGTGTTGTATTCTATTGTTATCAAAATGAGTCTATCTATAGTCTATCTTTTCAATGGAAAATTGCTGTAAATGGACATTATTTTTCAAAAAGGTTAAAATAAGTTTTTAACAAAGATTTACTGTTTGAACAAAAAAAACCGTGAATTTTTGGTTTTCAAAAACCATTAATCGGATCAGACCACTTTAACACGTCAAATTGTTGGCAAACGAGTATGATAAGAAATGAATCTCCTACGCTTATAATGTCTATACCTCTAAATATGCGCTGAGCGTTATGTAGACGACTTCTCCGTTTGCGCTGACCCTATTCAGCATAGGAGACCCGTGAAGACTGCTGTCCCAGGCTGCTTCGAACCTGTTTACAAACTATGTTTGTAACGCATACATACACTTTTGACTAACGTATGGAGTTGTGCTATGGGTTACATGTTTATAGAAGTTTCAAATTCACCAAAAATTAAAAAAAATAACAAGATCAGTGAGTTTACAGCTGGCAGCATAAATCTTTTGGTTCAAATTAAATAAAACAGTATGGAACTTAAAAATGCCCCCCTTTGAAAGATTGAATTCGCTTAAAAGCTGATAAACACAGTAAAAATTATTAGTTTCTAGATTTTTAGAAATCACGAGTTTTGGAATGAATACATATTACAATTGGTTCCAAAGAATCTATGAGCCAGACTTGAACTAGTTTTATTTTGCTTTTTGTGCCCTCAGAAAAAAACCCTGGATCCGCCCTTGACTGATCTGATTGCACTAGGTTCCAAAGAACCGATGAGCCAGACTTGAACTTATTTTATTTTTGCTTTTTGTGCCCCCCAGAAAAAATCTTGGATCTGCCCTTGACTGACCTGATTGCACTAGGTTCCAAAGAACCTATGAGCCAGACTTGAACTTGTTTTACTTTTGTTTTTTGTGCCCCCAAAAAAAATCTTGGATCCGCCCTTGACTGACCTGAAGACAGCTCTATCGTCGAGCGAGGGTCGTTCTCCGGGGAACAGGCCCAGAGATAGGGCTCCGTCTTCATCACTATCTGTCGTGTCTTCACTGGCTTCAGGAGTGTTGCGGATTCGACCTATATACACAATCATTTAAAAGGTAATAAGGAATTAATTAATTCGTGAAATAAAAAAAATTAGAATTAAGCCGAAGGTAAGCTAATGTTTAGTGGTAGCCTTTGTCAATATCGATTATTTAATTACTCTTTATTTACATATACAGGATTTCTATTTTTCTTTTATAATTTTTTGTATCGGCAATATGAGAAATGTATTAATAAGATTATTTGCAATAAGATAAAAAATACCAATATTGCATAACAAAATAACATTTAGATTATTTACAGTGTTAAGTTTAAACATATAACAAGGTAAAACAAAGCAATACATATACAACAAAGTTAGATTAGATATGACTTTAAGAAATATTGCATACAAATATCTCAGTGATGTAAATTTTAAACAAAAACCCGGTGTATAGGTAATGTAATATTACATATACAACTATACATAAAACTAAGTTAGATATATACAGCCAAGTAAACTTCCCTAAGGCAAAGCAAAAACAAAACAAAACGGAACCCAAACAGACATTTACCGACGACTAGCTCGCGCACGTCGGTCCACTGCAGTTCGGAGGACGGCTCGTGTAGGATCGTGATCCGAATGCGGCGCTGGATGCCCTGATGTAGGACAAACAAGCCCCGGCAGGGAAGTTCGTCGCTATGCTCTACCACCTACAAAAAAAAAATGGTAGCACTCCGGGAGTGCCGGCAGAAGTGAAAACTTCAATATTAACGTTGTGTTTTCACTTTTAAGTTTTCACTTCAAAAATATAACCACAGTCGTCATAATGACAATGACAATCACAATGACACAGACACATTCGCGCAAGCGCGAATGTGTCTGCGCCACAACACTATTAATTGTTTGAGTCATACGTCGCGTGACCGCAAGTGTGTTCTTTTGTCGTCTCTTGTTTTACGAGCAATGTATAAAAATTAAATAAGATCTTACGCTTTTTCGACGTCACGTGACCCTGACGCGAGTTTGAAAGTTTTTACCCACCCAGCGCCGCTAAAGAAGTTTTCACTTCAAAAAAACATTTCATACAAAATACTCTAGTCTCAAACTACTATTCAAATATAATATTTGAAACTATCATGGTTTTGAACATAGTTTTCATTATAAACGGAATATTTACCATGATTTAAATATTTTGAAATATCGGGAAATAATCAAACTCACAAATCATGGTAAATATACCGTTTATAATGAAAACTACTATTCAGATACCTATACTATTGTAAAAACTATTCACATGTGATAATATGTCTTTATGTGAAAAAAATTCTTTAAACCTAAACCTACTATGGGAACTAGATTGCTGATAGATCACTCAAATGCTCTACCAACTATACAAAAAAACATGGACATTTCACATTACACTCTAGACTCAAACTACTATGGGAAATACATTGCTAATAGATCACTTAAATAAGTACACTTTTTTTATTAATATAATAGATGTATGGTAACATCCAGATACAGGGCAAACATCAGTTCATAACACAAACGTTTGCCCACAGCATGAAGCCGAACTACTACTAACTAACCTGTGAAGCCTGTCAAATGTAAAGATATATTACAGCTACATTCATAGTATGATGTGATACGGTATCTTTCTCTGGGGAAAAGCTGGGAGCAAGAAACACAGAAATTTTGTACTCACAGCCGGTACATATTCTCCGTTCGGTGCCAGTTCACAGATCTCGAACCAGACGAGCAGGTCGTGCTTGGAGTGCAGGTGAGATGAACAGCAAGGGGGCGCCACGGAGGCTGCGCCCCATTTAGGGCTCCGCACGGGCGCTGAGATCGGGATGGAGGGAGGCAGCATGCGGCGAGGTGGGGTTCGACCCGCGACTGGACCGTCTTGTTTAGCATCCTAAAAACACATTCACAAATCAAATTCTATACCTAACTACAGTATAATACTACTCTAAAAAGTAATATTCTTTCTAATATTGATATAAAAGTGCTAAAAGCACATAGCAACATCACAAAGATTGACTTATTTGTTGATCGAGATTAAATACGTTTAAATATAAAAAAAATTCTAAAATATATTTTTTTTAATTTAAAAACTATTTAATTTAAGTCTTATACTTTTGTTAAGAATAATATGATTTATGCCTATATATGAATAAAATCGCACTCAGAAACATAGCTGAAAAATAATTATTACTTATACTTATAGATATTTAAAAAAATGATTACATTCAAAGTTACATTTCTGAGTGCGGCTGTATTAATACTGACTCTATAGTCATACAAATACTAATCACACATACACTTAATACCTTATGTAGGGGATGTTGTTGATAATGTCCAAATACTTCGAACACTATCGGTTGTGTCTTGATATATTCGACAAACGATTTCGTTACTGGCACTGTGATCTGAAATATATAAAAAAGTTATTTAAAAGCAGTCAAATATACAAGAAATATTAAGAAGGATGGACAAGATTTTTATATTCTTGACCATAATAATTTTAAAGTAGATATGATGAGAAGGATTAAGTAGAAAAATGGGGGATAAAATAGGTAAGTAGATTTATGAAAGTAAGTAAATTTTATATTTATCAAACGCACATAATTCTAGATTACAGACATCTAGCGTAATATAAAGTTACTTTAACTTTTTATGACAAAGAGAGGTGATTTTTTGAGCCAGTTCTCTGGATGCCTAGAAAAACTGACAAGAATGTTACGGCCTGGTTACTACTATACTTTTGTATGATTTTTCTGAAAAAGAAAATTCTTAAAATATGAGTAAATATCAAAAACAGTGTTTGCCCACGACTACGTAAGCGAAACGGGCTAAATAACAATAGTAAAAAAAATGATTTCTTACATTTTGCACGTGGTAAAATCCAAGTGGAGTATTCTTTCCTGTGTTCTTGACGGGCTCTGTCGAGAATGCATCTTCATTACGGTGAAGGAAGCTGAAAATAAGAACACAGTTAGGTTTTGCCCAAAAAACATGGTATTTTTGTAGACATTAGAGAGGCTTACGATACGATCAACCAAATATCTCCGTCTAAAAATTACTTTTTGTAAGAGAGATCTTGACCAAAGTTTCGTTAAGAACCTAGATACTGAAAGAACAAGTGGTTGTACAGTACAAACGTTTTCAATTGCATTTCAATAACAACAATAAGACATGGTATCGCTAAGAAACTGGTGTTCCTCAGGGTTGCCTACTGGCACAGATTTTATTTAAGTTATACAATTCCGAAAGATTTTGCTTTTTTTTATTACAGGTTATAAAAAAATTATAGACCGTATGGCTAAATAAATAGAGTTCTTACTTGAACTGACAGAACACGTCGGCGTAGTCGGTAGCGACGCTATGAGCTTGCAGCACAGTGACGCGGAATGTGAACTCCTTGCCAAGAGTGAGATGCTCTGGCAGGTCTTCCTCCTTCAGCTCGGAGGCCAAGGAACTGTCTCCACGGCCACTGTCAGCATCACATTCGCCCATAGCTAATTCTGTAAAATCATTGATAATTACGAACAAAGTTTTCATTATAAACGGGATATTTACCATGATTTTTGAGTTTGATTATTTCCCGATATTTCGGCACAGTTGCATGCGCCATGATCACGGGTCGAACTCAAATATTACATTTTCAAATATTAAAATTATTCAAATATTATAATCACGAACAACAATGTAAAACTAAAGATATTTTTCTTTAAGTTATGCAGTTGTGATGTCAGTTGATAGATAAAAAACAAGCTTGTTTATAAATGTAATCACTCATTTGTTTTTTTTTAATTTTTTGTTCCTTCTATCAGTTTTAAATCTTATCTTCAATATTGAAGCCGTTAATGATCTTAAACTAAGTTTTGAAATCGTAGGAAATAAAAAGATTTTTTTATTACGCGCAGTATGCCGTAAATATTTTATCATTTTATTATCAATATTGAGACCCTTTTTAACTAGTTTACCTTCAATTTTGATATTGGAGTCGGTAATCTCTGTGATACGATCTTCGAGATTCAAAGCGTTGTTTTTCTCTACATTTGTCATCGCTGCAGTGATGGCTTTAGCTCGACGTGCAGGTACTATGTCATCGTCAAACGATATCTTAGCGGATTGCTTTACACCCGCTGCGAATTCTGCATTATCTATGAAAGAGTTTGGTACAATATTATTTAGGTTATACAGACATGTGACGAGGTATGAATGTGGATGGATTGAGAGGAAGAGGTAGGCCTAAGAAAAGATGGATGGATTGTGTAAAATGATATGTATGTGAAAGGAATAATGAGATAACGGATGATAGTGGAGAATGGAAGAAAATAACATGTTGGGCCGACCCAACCAAGTGGAATAAAGGCAAGAAGAAAAAGAAGAGACAAATAAACATTGGAAATATTGGAGATTATACAAAACTTACGATATTAAAATTTGAGAAGAAAGCTTAACCATCTCATCATCTGAGTTATACTTTAGATAGGTAACATTATTATCATATTTGTTTTTGTCAAGTAATTAATAGAAATATTATATCTAACAAATAGCGTTGTATTAAACAAAATTAGGCTTTAGTAGAATATAAATAAGTCTTACTTTTGTCAGCATCAATAACTGCTTGAACAGCAACACGGAGGTAACCTTTGACATCGCCTTTCTCATTCACGATGGCCACTTTGTGGATCAGTGGTACTGGGTATAGCAGGTTCGAAAGATATACGAAGCTCCTGTAAAAATATACTTTGGTGAGATATTTATAAAGATGTTGAATGTAAGGAGATTATGTTTTGCTATCCTATCTACTTTTATAGAGTCAGTAATTATTATGATGATGGAATACAAAACCAACATCTAGTAGGTTCAGTAAGTATAATAACTTTTTTACTGAAGTTATTACTGAATACAGGTTAATCTTAGTTTAAGTGCCAAAACGATGGAACTATTTGATTGTTAATTATTCTCAATATTTATAATTTGCGACTGTTATTACTATATTCCTTACCCTGTAGAACTTATCATTCACTTAGAAACTCTAGTCTCCGTGACGAAATATAAATCAAATCTAAGTTAACATAAAATTCCGTTAAAAATACTATTCCTAAATATATTTACCGTCCAACAAGACGGAACCACGGGAACCGATCGTAGAACGGATCCCCCCCGGTCACCGACTCGATGTTGTGATCAGGCGACGTTGGCGACAACTCGGCTTCGTTGTGATACATTTCACGCATCAGCTCCAACCGTTGTCTGCAATAAACACGCGATTGTAGACCCTATTTGTTGAGACTTAAGGTTGTAAGCTGGGTAGGACATGCTAAGCTGGGAATTTAGACTTTGGTGTATAGGGATAAGGTTGATAGTTCAGTGGTTGAAGCGGAAGCTAGGATTGCGAGGAAAAATAAGCAATAACTAAAAGTACGATAGAAGTTTCCTTATTCATAATTCTTTTAATTTGCTTATCTACTAGTTATATAGATATAGTTGTTTCGAGATTTATTTATGTAATGATAGTGGTATCACTGGTATCACTTTTTGATATTATGAATACAAATATAATCAAATGCCCTGTCCTAGTCTGTTGTTGCATTTTCATAAAATGACCTAATTTGACAGCGTTAAAGTAATTAAGTAGTTAACGCTATAAAATATATTTTTATGGTTTAGTACTTATACAGCTTAATTTAAGTTATCAAATTAGATAAGTTTAAGTAAATGAAACCGCAGATCTCCCGAGAATTATGGAATAAGGAATAGTGCTGGCAACACAAACGAATAGTGGTATTTTTATCTACACTACAACGTACGCATATAGAAAGCTAATGACGCCGCCATCTAAAATACTGGTATCTACTGCAAATAAAAATAAATTTACTGAAGGTAGGGTAAAAATAAGCAATACATTTTATAGTGCCCTGATTTTTACAACCATGTTTGACCAATAAAATGAACTCCCACTTGGAACGCTTACAACGATCACACAGTGATGGTATTTGGGAACACTGCGTGCAATTCCTATTACGTGCACGGTTTCTGCTTTAGCTTACCTATGTTCTTCGCATTAAATGGATGAAGTATAGAAAAATATATTGAACTTTTCATTTCTCATAGCTTTAATATATAACATTTAATATAAATAAATAATGCTGGACAATCCACACAAAATCATCTAGCCCCAAGCTAAGCAGAGCTTGTGTTATGGGTACTAGAAGACTGACATACTTAATACAATACATTACTTACATATAGAATTTAGCAATCAATAATAGTATTAACTGCTAAATTGAGGACCAAACACAGTTCTGCTGCAGTTGCAAACCGTTGCAACTTATAGCTTAAGTAATCCAAATAATTACCAATCGTAAACGTTATCAACTGATTGTTTTGTAATTTTACGCTGGGCTAGATACTTGTTTTTTAAAAGTGACGTTTCAGACTACCAGTCAACTCTTACAGCATTACAATTAAGTGCTAGCAATCTAGTTCCCATACAAGCTTTGCTTAGTTTGAGACTAGATAGTGTCTTATAGTATTTAAATAGCCATTGCTACCATCAATTAAACGTGCTTGTTTTAAAAGTTCTTTTAAAAGTGACGTTTCAGACTACCAGTCAACTCTTACAGCACTCAATTAAGTGCTAGCAATCTAGTTCCAATACAAACTTCGCTTAGTTGCACGACACTTCGTGTAGAATTGAAATAGTCGTTACTACCAACAATTAAACTACCTTACATTCGTATACACATCGCTAAACTGGGGACCTAAACACGGTTTAGTTAGTCTTAAAAGATGCAGAAACCATGCACATACCCTAAAGCCTATAACAACAGCGCGCACACAAACCTCGACGGCAACAGATTAGCCAATGAGAGCCTCGTCTGCTGCGCACAGGCTGATATACACTGCAGAATGTCCTGCTGGCCCTGGCCGGGTGTCGAACCCAGGCCCGCTAACGCCGGCGGCGGGCCGAGGACTAAAGCAGGCGTTTCTTCCTCTTCAGAATACGCTGCTTCGTTCATGTTGTATATTTGACGCATTAGCTCCAGGCGATGACTATGGACAATATATTGCCTTGTAGCCTGGCCCTACCCCTTTTCTTACTTAGATTAGTTTTTAGTAAAACAGAACGGTATTTTTTTACAAAAATTATTTATTGACATGTAGCGGGTTACAGCTTACTAACTGTAACCTGTACTAAGTCTGTTTGTTTGTTTGTCCGTCTGTAACTGTAACTCATGATCAGAGTTGAAATTAGCAAAGATGATATTTCGTATTTCTGATGCCGTTATAACAACAAATATTTAATTATCTTGATATAGATAGACACTAAAATATCTGTCTCTACACAGTTAAAGTACCTACTTGGTGTTACTTTTTATGGCCGAAAATGCTAAATATAGAATAAAATTGTATTGTGGATAATATTAAATTTGGAAAAAGATGTGATATTCAAAGGTATCCTATGACATGTCCTTTGAACGAACAACTAGAAAAATAACTTACACTTCACAAACTAATCTATATTAAACACTACTAAATATAAAATCTAAGATTCAGTATGAACGTGCATTGATAATAAAATTTATATAATTATGTTTTTTTGACTCTCTTTGCCATTATGAGAGAATTATGTAAAATGTAAAATTATAGCAAAAATGTAAAATAAAAAAATAAAAAGCGGCAAATAAGACAAGCATTTAAAACATGACAATTCGCACTAATTTATATACCTAGAACAAGTATAGGTACTTACCAATAACACTATTGGGTATGTACAGACTACCAAGGATCTTATAATATAAACCGTTGAATATATTGTATGGAATATATTTATATAATATATTTAAATTTGAAACAAAGATAGGGGACTCAAAATAAACACTGCATCAGCAAACAAAAAGTAATCAATTAGAAACTTATAATCAACGTGATAAATTAATAAAAATAATAAAACAAAACAAAGTGCAAAATAAATCAATAACAAAACAAATGAGTGTCATATTATTTTATCACTCTTTGATATTTATATTCTTTACGTATATTATAATAACTTAAAAATAAAGATAAATAGATATGTGATTAATAAAATAAACTAAAAATAATCCTAAATATGTAATTTTCATATTATTATACAAAATTCACAGCCCTAGAAAAATTCGCCACCCGATTTTGCGACAAAAGGAAAGAATTTCAAAAGATTATATTAGACCTTGTTGACGATTCTTTGCATTAAAAGTTTAAATATATTTTCATTTTTGAATGAACTCTTCTGCGTCGTGATAAAGGTTACAATGCTCACTCAGTGTTTCTAGGGTCCACCATTTATAGTGGCATTTGCTGCTATGTACGTTATGTTTACTAAGGTTAAGTCTGAGTCACGGGCTATCATAGCCTGAGTAGAGTTTTATCAAAGGTCAATTTAGATTTCACATACACTTCTTGTGCGTCCGAAAATCAGATTAGGATATCGCTAATTGTAGTATCGTTATCTTCCAATACATGATATTTAATCCTACTTATATTATCATCGACTAATTTTTTTAATAAAAATGCATATTTATTACTGCATAATCTAAACAAAGGTACCTAGTATTCATCAATTAACACGTAGCTTCATTTTTTTAATATCAATATGATTTAGTTAAAGGGCGGAGCGTAGTCAAATTCCTGGACATCGTAAAATGCACCTTATTACACTGAATATAAGACGCACCAATAATCCTCCTCGATACAGGCTGAGCCTAGTGAGGAGACTGATTGGTATTCTTTTTTAATATGTGGGTACTTGTCTGAGAAAATTGTAATCGTGTCAAACCGATAAGTAATCATTTTTATTTTATACATTAACCTACTCACTGTTTGATTTTTGTTATACTTAATATGTTTAGCTACTAAGGTCTTTTTTCTCCGAAATAAATATTTTTTACTTTTACTAATCTAAAAAAACTGTGAAGATGTCCCTTCTAAGAAGATTAGTGAGGACCTAATTACGTTTATATCGTTAATAAAGTCTCATTTTATATTTTTTTTAATCAAATACCCTGTCATTATAAAATGCACCTTACTCCACTGTACATAAGACTCACCGCAGTTTCTCGAGCGTCCAGTAATGCGTAGCACCGTTTTTAGTGTCAGTGACCTCGACAGCCACTACGGTGGGGGCAGACGGACGGTATTCATCGTCTGCGTCATCTCGGGGGGCTAATTCCGCAGGGAGGGGGGAATAGGGCGTGTCCGTTAGTAGGGTGAACTGGAACTGCACTTTCTTGCGTAGCTCCACTGATATAGCGTTCGCTTCCTGTTGAATATATTATATTTATCAAGCTTAGGAGTTTAGTTGGCAAACATTGGATGAGAAGAGCCGAAGACCGGGATAAGTGGCGCGTCTTGGGAGAGACCTACGTCCAGCAGTGGACTGGTATAGGTTGATGATGAAGCTAAGTTATATTAACTAACAACTTACAGATATATTGTGATTTTTACAATACTATTGGTGTTGTAAAAACTATAATTATTTTTGTATGAAAACATTGAGTTTTAGTTCAAGATATTATAACTGTCAACGTAGGTAAATTTTGCACATTATGCAATTAGTCACAATCGTATCGAAATCAATCTAGAACTTTCAGTAATTCAGCTTAACCGCTTGAACTTGGCGGCTAAATTACAGTTATTCTTTATTGTACACATAAAACACAGAGAAAAAACTTAAATACAAAACATGTACCTACAAATAGGCGAGCTTAACCCTAAAGAGAGTTCTCTTCCAGCAAACCTTGGAATGAGTGAGGGTAAAAGAGTTTTATGAGATAACTAATTTAGTTAACGGCATCGCTATAAAGGTCATCTCTGAGTGGGGTCAAATTTCTTTCTTCTAACTGTGACTTAGGAAAGGATTTCACATTAAAAGCACACATTACAGGATTAAAAAAAAAACAATGTGTCTAATAGATAGCTTGACTCATACAAGAATACAAACCTTTAGGAAGATCGCGTTGCCCCAAAGGTCATCCCTGAGTGAGGTGAACTGATGGTACTTCCACTTTCTGAACGCCCAGGCGGCTAACCCGACTTCGCGCGCCGACCAACATTCTGTCTCGAACAGAGGATTTACTGGAATTACAAAAGAATTCTTACGGCCGGTTTCTGGAAACCCAAATCACTATTGATCCGAGTTTGACACATAGTAATTATTTTTTTAGATTTTCTCGTTGATCATCGTTCGAGAAACCGGCCGTTAGGCAAGTTTGACTAAATCACGGTTATTTGTATGTATGTATGTATGCTGGACAATCCACACAACATCATCTAGCCCCAAGCTAAACAGAGCTTGTGTTATGGGTACTAGAAAACTGACATACTTAATACAATATATTACATAGATAGATATTTTTATTATACATATAAAATACCCAGAACACCCGGAATAAATATTTGCAGATCGTACAAACATTTATCCCAAGGCGGGAATGGAACCCACAACCTACGCGTCGCAGGTAGACCTTCGCCCGCCGCGTCACATCGGTCGTCAGACAAACTCGATTTTTGGATTCAGAATCGTTTGCTTTAGTGGATATCTGCATATACACTATTTCCATAACTTTAATTTTTGGGCTCTTTTACATTTTTATAAGTATCAAATTGGAAATTTGAAAGCTTGCTATAAAAATAACTTACCAAATATATCTTCATCATTATGGAAATCTTCAGGTGTGTATGAGCTGTACATAGACATAGTAACACTCTGCTCTTCTACTTGTCTCTGTAATGCGTCGATACGGGCTTCGTAGTTCTGTAAATAATTATATTTTATTTTAACAATGAACCACTCAAAGTTCAATCAGGTTCATAGAACTAAAAATTAAACCACCGAAAAAAAAGAAAAATACATAAAATAAACAGGCATTATTATTGTATCCTTATTAGTAAGTTTTTTAATTTATGTAAGTAAACCTAGTAATCTTAAGTCGGCGCCGTAGTAGGCACAGCGTGATACCTGATTATCACAAAATTAATGGCAGCGAGACTATCACAGTTCTTAAGATACAGCTTAGTGACAGAAGGACAAACAGACAGACAGACAGACAAACAAACTGACAGGCGGACATACGGACAGCAGAGTCTCGGAAATAGGTCCCACTTTACCGTTTGGGTACGGAATCCTAAAACTTGCAATATTTAGATACCTTCCGTTGTTCTTCAAACTGCTGATCAGCGTGTTCCTTCTCCCTTCGGAACTGCTCCTCGAGCGCCAGGAGTCGCTTCTGCATCTCCGCCTTCAGGTCGATGCCTTGCTTCTCTAGCAACTCGCATTGGGCGAAGTCCCAATCCACTGTCTCAGCTGTGTTGGTCACTGAAAGGATTTTGCCATTATAGAAAATACAAAATTTTTCAAAATGTGAAAAGTACAAGAAAAAAAAATTAAATTGGCGAAGTCTTAATCTACTGTCTCAGTTGAGCTCAAAATATGCTAGTTTTTTATTATTTTATATCCCAATCCTGTCTCATCTGTGTTGAGTAAGTGCCATTACTGTCTCAGTTGAGCTGGAAAAGTGCCTTTTTTATTATTTAGTCCCAATTTATTGTCTCATCTGTGTTGAGAAAGTGCCATTAGAGAAGTAAAAACTTTACCATTTGAAAAGGTACAAAAAAACATAAATAGGTATATCAGGACAGGCAACCTTTGTTTCGGGGTCCGAGAACCAATGTATAGTATTCGGTTGATATTACATATATTCCAAATACCATGATAACTTCGTTTGCGTGATCTAGCATTTGCCAGCGCCATCTGTTGATCTGTTACGCAGACTTATCCGCAGTTTAACATTAAGCGAGTTAGATGGCGCTACAATACTCTTTTCATGTACTTCGCGAGACTATTGTGACTAGAAGTGACTAGTGTAACTACATCTATACTAATATTATAAAGAAGTAAAGTTTGTGTGTTTGTATATTTGTTAAATTGTAAGGGATAATCTCGCGATCTACTGAACCGATTTTAAAAATTCTTTCACCAATAGAAAGCCACATTATTGTTGAGTGTCATAGGTTATATAAAAAACCTAAAAATAAAAAGGCTTTTACGTGGTAGTCCAAGTAAATCGGAGAAAAAAAGGGTCGAATTATGCCCAACGAAGTGGGCACGGGTCAGCTAGTAATAGATAAAAACCTAAAGAATTGACGCATACCTTCAGTGTCCGGTTTATCAGCCTGTCCTTGAAGTTCTTTGTTAACGGGTGCTTCCTCACGCGGCTGGCCGGGGTGAGTGAAACGGAACACGTGGTTCTTACCGAGAATCACTCGAGAACCAGTCTTTAGGATAACCGGTTCTTGTATCTGTTGAAGAGTTATATTATATTTTATAAAATCTGTTACAGAAAAGTCGTGAAAGAAGTCATGCTTTCGATTTATAAGAAAACCAATAACTCAGTTTCAGTTTATTTATTTCCAAGAACAAAATACATTGTATGCGGAAAATTAAATTGAACATGCATTAAAAATAACAAAATGTAAAATAAATATAAATTAATTTCTGTCTCAATTCATTAAAATATAAATAAAATTAAAACACAATAAATTAATACATAATATAAGCCATTGGAATTTTTATCATTTTATAACGTCAATAAAGTAACTGAAGTGTTTTTTTAATAATCTTCTTATCGAAAAACACGCTTGATTTAAAAAAATAAATAGGACTTCCTGTATTATTAAACCAATGAATTATGATAAAACTAATGGAATATAAAAGTATTTTTTTTGCGAATAATGTGTTACTCAATTAAAAAAAAAAAGTTTTCATCTGTATTATTTTCAAAATTTTTAAAATAAGTACATTCTTTTTTTTTATTCAACCTATGCTGTCCCACTGATGGGCAAAGTTCTCCCCCTCTCTCATTCCATCCTTCTCTAACCCTAATAAAATATTTAATTATTTTATAATAATAAAATCTCACCTCACGTCCATTAACATAGACCAAAGCACCGCTATGCGGGATGAGACAAATAACGCCATCTGTGTTCTCGAAGATGCAATGTTCACTCAGAATGTGCGAGCCGGACAGCTGGATATCTTGAGGCACGTTACCTTCCGATGTACCGAGTCGGGTTATACCTGGAAAAAAAATAACAAAAGTTCCTAAATAACCTAAGGAACTTTCTAAGGAACTTCCTACGTAAGGAACTTTCTAAGGAACTTCCTACGTAAAGAACTTTCTAAGGAACTTCCTACGTAAGAAACTTCCTAAGGAACTTCGGTAGAGCTGTCAGACTTGACAGTCTATGAGCATTTAGTCCATGCGGAAGATAAGTTTATTCAGCTTATTTAGTAGAGAAGATAGTAGGTTTAGTAAATGTCATTTGCTATAGAACTCGTAAGTTATAAAATGGTTTGATGTTCAATTGATACGAGCATAAATGTTTCAGATTATTTTAAAGGAAAACTGATCTTTGAATTCACCTTATTTTGTATAATGGTTTTATTATTCATATTTAAAGATATTTTTCACCTTCTTTAAGAAGTAAACCAGTTTCGATAAGAACACGTTTTAAATGTTATCTTATAGAAACTTACCTAAATAATACATAATAAGAAAATGAAACTGTTTTTGTAAATTTTTCGTTTGACATTATTATTGTATTGTGATGATTCGATTCAAAGAATTAATCTATATTAAGACACTGGCACAGTTAGTTTCATTGTTAGAATTATTCTAAAACATACCATCTTTAATATAGTAGATGAGACATTCAGATAGATTCGGATCCTCGTTCAAGTTGACCAAATGGGGGGTTTTCTTAGGGGAGTAAACCCCCACAGTGATTCCCTCTTTCACGGCCACGCCCATTTCAGCGAAGACTGCTTCTCGTTGCACTCGGATTTGTTCGGTCCGCTTCAGTTTTTCTTCCCACGTCTCGTTTAGTTCTGTGGGAGAGGGACGGGTATAGTCTAGCGAGAGATAGCGATATAGAAAGGTTGGTGAAGATTGGGTACTTACTATACTTATGCTCACTAGTATATTTTAGGGTCTAATTCTTGAGAGGTATAGATTAAAATGAGCGATTTATCTATTAGCATAGCTGAGGGATATTTTGTATAGTTATAAAGTGGGTACTTATGAATTTTAGTTTTACCTTCATAATTTAAATTAAAACAAATTATCTACCCTATTCTGTGATTCTGCTACTAATGAATTTTTTGGGTTTTCCGTAACATCAATTCTTAATGTCTTAAAAGGAGCACGTACTTTGAAAACTAGCGTTTCTTTCTTAACTAATAAGGTTTAAAATACCAACCTGCGATAAGTTTCTCCGAAGCCTGCAATTGGTCGACCGCCTCTTCGGCAATAGTCGTTGCCGCTCGGGATAGCTTCGGCGACAGTACTTCTGCTTCGCTCTTCTTACGGGCGGGTGATGTTGTCTCTTCGGCTGTTCGTGGAATATGCGTTGTTAGAAAAAGATGGATATAACGTATAACGTATTGAAAAGCGTGGTATTGTGCCATATAAGTGCACTTTTGGATTTAATTTTGTGATAATAAGTCGAGTTTTATAGTTATGTATATGTCGAAAGGAGTCATTAGAAAGACAAAAAATATATAACAACATAGGACGTGACGTATTTATTCGGAAAACAGGAACGCCGAAACAAGTTTTTTAAGTGTCATTTTAAATAAATTCTCAGTATCATAGAAAAAGGAAGAAATTCGGGAAAATTCGAAATCTCCCGATTTGTAAAATATCCCGATGGGAATATTTTAATCAGTTACTGCGATAAGAACGACCTTTTTTAAATTGGATTTTCCTTAAAACATCCGAATAAACGTGTCTCATCCTTATTACAACATTGATAAAGGTATAAAGGGTACAACATCGGACAGGTAAAGTTAATAAGTGTACTCCGATATATAGATTTGAAATTGAGTAAATATATATTAATTCAATAGATATTTTACAGTAAATACACATCGAGATTTGGATAAAAATAAGAGTAGAACATGCAAGGCCTTTCAAGCATAAAGCTTTTTTGTTTTTTTTTAAACCTGGCAACACAAAAGTTAATAAATGTTACAACAATTAATTTAAATGTCTCGTAAAAGGTTATTTTTTTTAAATAGATTATATTTTCCTATAATTTTCGGTATAATGCAGGACAAAGTTCAAAAAGGTAACTACAAAAAATACTTCTTTATAAAATTATATATCTAACGTAACCAACACCAAGTATAACATACAAGCGCATATATATATTTATACGACCCTTTTCCCAATATATACGAAATAATATTTTTATATTGCAACGTGTAAATGCTATAAACGCCTACGACGCCACAAGCTTGGAGTAGGGTGCAAATCAAATTGCTTTTTTTTTGTGACGGGCTGCCAGATTTCGCCAATTGATTGCAACAGTGTCTTTTTGTGTCTGGCAACACCGAATCGAGGCGAAGCGTACAGTGGGGTGTACATATGCAAAATGCGCAAGCCTCTTTACTTTTTACTTACTGGCTGGTAGGTCTTTCTTTTCATAAACGACTTTACCATCTGGTCCTAGTGGTCAAATGTCCATTTGAAAACAGAAGACCAGATTTTAGTAACAGGAATTGGAAGTTTTGACTTTGGCGTTTTTTTTTGTAGATAATCTTTATTGAGTTACAGACGACTATACAACCTATTTTTATTTATAATGCGTCGTATTCTAAGTAGAATAGGGTCTTCAGACATTTTACACTCAAAATCCTGCATTCCTAAACGTATCGTCACCTATAAGTCTAAGGGTGAGCGCACAGCGACGACAAAACTTCTTTTAACATCACGAGACTTAATTTAATTTTGGGTATCCGGTAGCATGTGACGTAAAAACTGTCTAACTTCAGTCTTGTCGTTAGTGTGCGCTTACTCTAACACATTTATTACAACATACATAGTAGGTATGGTAGAAAGGTACTTACCTTCCTCCACATCGATTCCTTCAGCTTTAAGGAGCTCTCGAAGTTTGAATATCTCCTCCTTGAGCTCTCGTATAAGTTTGGCATTCGCATCTTCGTTGACCACGGCTTTGCAGACAATTTGTTTAGCTCGGTCGGCGTATCTATGACAATAATAATTAATTTGATCATAATAATTTGTATATCTCTCTCAATACATAAATGAACCCAATTAATAATTTGGGACCCAATAGCCTGCCTTAGGGAGTTCCATAATACTGTATTTAAAATCAGTGATGGCCTCTACAAAAAAATGTTTTAAAGTAAATCAGAACAAAAACCTGATACAATTTACAGCCATTTTGTTACTGCCATAATATCTTTATTCAATCTAAAGTAATAATTCAGCTATTGAAATTGTATTGAAAGGGTTTTCATAATCCGAAATGTTTGCTCATAAATTTAGGTATTTTACACATCACCATTCAGTTGCAGTTATATTACAATAATTCGGTATTTAAACCCAAAAATGCGGTTTTAATATGATTTACCTGAGCGTGCTAAGAGTTTCATCAAAGTTGATATCAGCTGGAGAAATAGCAGCTATCATGGCTGTTTTAGAGTTCCCTCCAAGGTTCTCGCGAAGAAGCCATGTCAGTACCGAATCTCGGTACGGTATAAAGTCTGCCTTCTTGGATTTCTTACTTTTTGATGCCTGGAATTTTTACAATAAAATCTATTAAGCCTAAGACTTAATTTCCATGACTTTCGGATAAACTTTCTTGGTTATTTTTGGCATGATGCAAGCTAGATAATACTTGCAAAAAGTATGCTAAAAAGCACTGCTTTGCATTTATTTGTTTGATTTATAAATCATTAATATGAATACTGATTCAGTATAAAGTGTATGTAAATCCAAATACGCAAAGTATATGTTTTGGTGGTCAATGTATTTTCTGAAATATGCTCAAAAATGTTAGAATGTTATATCAATAAAATGATAAAAACAATCATAACCACATTTTCACAAGCGTTACTTACCTTAATATATATTTTAATTATATACAAGATGTCCCATTAAATACTATCAAGATATGTCAGATTGACGTGCACGTGTGAAACGAATAAATGGGACACTCTGTATATAAATATTGTTTTATCGAGCATATATTTAACAGCCAAATATATAAATATATAGCCACACACTTACCGACTACACAGTCATATCCAAAGTAAAAGATGTGCGAAAGAAAAGATAGAAAACGTGAAATTAGTCTTCTAAATGATACCATTTATTATATATATATATATATATATATATATATATATAAAATATATATAAATATATATATATATATAATATAAAAAGAAATGTTAAGGATGATATAAATGTTTGATGATATAATATTTCATTAGACATATCTACTACGCTCGATAATCTGGTATTTACTATCAAACTTTATAAAAATATACACAAAATATTATTATTTATGCAGGTATAGTTAAATTAAAATCTAACTATACCTATACCTATGCAGTGGGACGACAGTTGCTGAATAATATTAATAATAAATTGAAATCTTAATCTGATTTTCAAAAATAAACTTGACTTAGTTTGCTACTAGATGGCGTTGTGTGAATAGTCCCTGAATGTAAATTGATTTATTTATTACTGTACTGTTTTTTCACTGAAAGGTACATTATAACATATATTATATTTTTTAAAACTTTAACATCGGAATACCGAGCGTTAACATACTACCTCTAAAGGTAAATTTCCTAAACATAGCAATAATTTGAAAGCACTTTAAAAATCTCTAATCATACTTACAACTTCAGCCAAAGCTGATATGACCTTGCCCAAGGTCGTGAGAGATTTGTTGATGTTAGCACCTTCCTTCAAACGTGTGCCTTTAGCGCCTGTCGAATCTGCACGCTCAGAACCAGCCAAATCTACTAGAGATATTTTCGACACCTGGGGATGGAAATAAATAAATAATACTGGACAATCCACACATCATCCAAGCTAAGCAGAGCTTGTGTTATGGGTACTAGAAGACTGACATACTTACATAATACATTACATAGATAGATATTTTTATTATACATATTAAATACCCAGAACACCCGAAATAAATATTAGCAGATCGTACAAACATTTATCCCAAGGCGGGAATCGAACCCGCATCCTTCCGTGTCGCAGGCGGACCTTCGCCCACCGCACCACATCGGTCGGGAAAGTCTACTAAATACATTATTTTTATTCGTTATTTTATTTTAATATCCTTTTTAAAGTTTATTGAAATATCTTAAAAATGTACTATAGGTAAGCTCTTAAAGGAGATTCAGTAATGCTTAATTCTTTATGATCGTTGGCATCTTAGAACGATCATAATAATAGACTTATTTACCTTTTCCGACATCAAATTGGTGGTGACATCGTGCCGTTGTTGCGTGAAGAATATCGTGAAGACCGCGTGAGATCGAGACGATGTTTCGTTCATGTTCGTAGCTGCTACCGTTCTAAATAAACAAAATTATTAGATTAATATTTAATTAATCATTAATAACCATATACCCCTTAAAGACCACTCGAAATTTTGTGGTGATGTGTGTTTTGATTGTTTTTTTGACGTGACAACGTCTTATAATTCGATAGAGCCGGCTGCACGCACGAAAAAACATGACTCATGAAGCGTTCCGGCGTTCTGAGGCGTTCCAAGATGTTTCGAACGACGATTTATTTTGCAGAACCGCTTACAATACCGTTCGTTGACGTTGTCACGTTCAACTATCGTCAGTAAACCGACTTTACAGACAACCATTTTTTTTTATTTAGAAGTTCGCGATAGCCCTATGCGTTTGTAGTAGGTACAACGCACGCACACGCCAACATCAAAACTTATATCAATATTTATTCACACAATAACATTAAAACATACAAAAATAATTGCAAAAAGATCACCACTCAGTATAAGCTATAGAAACCGATGGTTCCCATGACGCTGGGTTTCATTGTTAGATTCTGTAAATATTATTTTATTTTTCGTCAATATCTAGCTTGTAGAACTTTTTCCCTCACCTGGCCTTATTTCCCTCATCAATAAGGTCTTCAATGTCCTGGTATGTAGACACGGCGAGTTTGCTCAAGTCTTCCACATAGGGTCCTAAAGCGGGATGCTCACGGACTCGAAGATTCCCCTTGTTCTTCGGGTTTAGGAGATCTCGAACTCGTTCGCAGTATATCTCCATGTAGGATACTTCCACCTGGATATAAGAAACTATTCAGATTCTATCTAAAAAAAACACACGGAATAACTTTGTAAGAATAATATATGTATTTGTAAGCTGTATTTGTGAAACTATGGGTTCAGGTTCTATTTGATATATAAAAAAGGGATTCTGTCTATTTCTGTTGCCAAGCAGGTTAATAATGCTCGCAATGCCGTGTTGTGATTCAGATGGTATGGGGTAGGACTCAAGATTTAGACAATATAATAATTCCGCATCGTTTATATTGCTGAAGGCAAACATTGTAACTTTACTGTACAAATTTAAGTGATAAGCGCTAAGCACTTTATGTCTGATCAACTTGTCTGTAAAATGCTCAAACTTCGACCAAATTCGGGGCGATAACAGCAATGCCTTTCATTTGCCAGCTAACTTGGCTTGTTGGTGACTTACAGAGTATTTGAGATCCTTCGAGGTCGTCTGGTTGACGCGCCTGAAGAGATCCAAACAGATCTGTGGAATGATCCCCTCTTCCCCTTTCTCCCCTCGACCCATCATTGTGTAGGACTTGCCCGCGCCGGTTTGTCCGTACGCGAATATGCAGATATTGTAGCCTGGAATGCAGAATGGATTTGAACTTAAAACAAGTGAAATAAATAAATAATGCTGGACAATCCACACAACATCATCTAGCCCCAAGCTAAGCAGAGCTTGTGTTAGCGGTACCTACTAGAGGACTGATATATTTCACCAATGTCAATTTAGTAAATATGACTAACAAATATTTGGTATTGATGCCTATTTGCTTTCGCGATAGCATCTGAGAGGTTTTGAAATCCGGTTTTAACATTGAAGTCAAGAGTACGAGGGCAAGTCTTTTAGTGCTTAGTTTAGTACTATAAATTGTCAAAGGTATTGAAGATTTTTATTCGTAAGAAGGGTCACCCTTAAGTTAGCAAAACAATAGAATCTTACCATCAAAAGCATGTTGTAACATCTCTTCTCCGATGTCTTTGTACACCATTATTTGTGATGAGAACTGAGGATCGCTTGGCTGCAACAAACAAACACACATTGGTCAATAATATATACACAAAATATACATACATCTATGTACATACAATAGAAACACTTAATTTTACGCGGCATATATATAATTATATTAATAATAATCAAGAGACAATTAAGTTTAAAAGTATTACATAAATAAATAATCATGGACATGTATCTCATTATCATTATCTAATTCTACAAGCCCGAGGATCAAAAATCATTTTATCATTTCATTAATCATTAATCGACATCATTGATTACATTTAAGGTTCTATAAAATCCTGTATTCTATGCTATATGTAAGACTTTAAAGTAATAAAAAGCCGTTCAAAAAGAATTAATTTAATACTAAGAAGATCATACATGTACGTTCTTCAGTAGTTCGTTCTTGGTATTTCCATAACATCTTAACCAAATCCCAGTACTATTATACTAAGAAGCCGTTTAAACTAACTAGGTATAAAACTTCTTGATACTTCTTCGTTCTTCAGTAGCTCGTTCATGATGTACTGGGATCCCGGCTTAAGAAGAACAGTTCTGTGGAGATAGGTGTGGTATCTCCTACGAAAAGGGAAGATCTTCCACGCCGAGCGACCTTTGGCTCGGGGTCCTAGGACCGATGGATAGTCATCGGTTCTATTACTTATGTTCAAACTCCGTGATAACTTCGTAAGCGCGATCTAGGACTTGTTTCTGTCATCTGTTGGTCTGTTGCGTACACTACGATGTAGTTCATCATGTAGCGATATAGATGACGCTACATCACTCCCTTTCCAGACCGGAGGTCGATCCGTCGATAGCAGCGTCGATGATGTCCAAGTTGTGCCAGTAGTGTTGCCCATTGTCTACGGTGTGTCGAGACGCGGAGGGCAGGATGCGATGCAAGCGAGGCGTTCATTATCTACGGTGAGTCGAGACGGAACGAGATGCGCTTGCTGTGGCTGCGATCCAGGAGGCGTGAATCTGGCGGGTCTGCGGTGAGTCGAGACAGGTGCTGTGATTCATGTGATGGATGCAACGATGAGAATGTCGCGGTAGCCTGCAGGTCCAGGAAGCTGACAGTTGCGGCTGCGATGGAACTGCGGAGGCTGCTGGCTGATGGATGCTGCCGCTGCTGCTGAATGAAGCTGGGAGGATGAGAGAAGGTAGACGAGATGATGCGTAGCTAGATCGGCTTGATTCTTGAAGAAGGTTGTGCGTGTTCAGGAAACTCCAGTCATCAGGCTTCGGCAGCTGTTCCGAAGCTGTGGACGGCTGGATCACGTCGGGTTGTCACCACTGTGGAGATAGGTGTGGTATCTCCACCGAAAAGGGAAGATCTTCCACGCCGAGCGACCTTTGGCTCGGGGTCCGAGGACCGATGGATAGTCATCGGTTCTATTACTTATGTTCAAACTCCGTGATAACTTCGTAAGCGCGATCTAGGACTTGTTTCTGCCATCTGTTGGTCTGTTGCGTACACTACGATGTAGTTCATCATGTAGCGATATAGATGACGCTACAGTTCCATAAAGATAAATATAACTTCCTTATGGAATTGTACCCCCGAAGCCAAAAACCATTTCAGCATATCTTCTTTGAACCTTCCGAATATATTAGCATAGTAATGCGATTGACAACAAAAATGGTACAAAGATTTAGGTAAATTTATGCTGTACAATATTAGCTTACATTTTTATATTTTTAATTTACATTTCAAACCAAAAAGTTTAAGATAATCTTATTATTTTAAAAGATAAAGATTATAGAATCCCTTCAAAACCCTTGGAAACAATATAAATGAACAAGTTAATTAATAGTAATGGACATTTCACAAAACACACACTGCTCCACACTAAACAAACTAAGCAAAGCTTGTAGGTACTATGAGAACTAGATTTAGAACATCGTTTAAATCATCGACACGAAAAAGCAATTGAAAAATTCATAATATCTGATCTCTCAGCTTAAGAAGAACAGTTCCATAAAGATAAGGAACACCTCTTTATGGAACGGTACCCCCGAGGCAAAGAGTCACTTCGGCAACTCTTCGTGTATCTTCGGTTTTTCATTCTCCAGATTCTTCTCTTCTGCATCTTCTTTAAAATCCAAACAGATTTAAACCAATAAAACTCGGTGCATATTAACTGTTGAACACATCATACATTTCGATGATTTTTAGAAAAAACTATCTAAAAATATTATTTTGTATTATTACTATTATAACAACTCTGAACTCTTATATTTTAAAGGCGGATTGTGGACGGATCGGTTGTCTGTAGTGTACAACATTACTTCAAAATACACACATATAAAACAATAAACTTATTCAGAAGTTGGTTTCCAATTCCTCTTACTTTTCTAGCAATTAGTTAGTTATTCTCGATCTTCCGGCTAAAGAAGAACAGTTCCATAAAGATAAATGACACCTCCTTGTGGAACGGTTCCCCGGAAGCCAAAAGTCACTTAATATTTTCTTTCTTCGATAGTGATTAGATTGTTTGTGTATTTTCTCTCCCGGCTTTAGAAGAACAAATCCATAAAGATACATAATTCCTGAAGAAACTTCCTTGTGGAACGGTTCCCCCGCAGCCAAGAGTCAACTCTCACCAGTCTTCTTGCTTCGAGAATCTTCGTATGATGATTCACCATTTACTGATCTCCCGGCTTAAGAAGAACAGTTCCATAAAGATAAATAGCACCTCCTTGTGGAACGGTTCCCCCGCAGCCAAGAGTCAACTGTCACCAGTCTTCTTGCTTCGAGAATCTTGGTTTGCTGATTCACCATTTACTGATCTCCCGGCTTAAGAAGAACAGTTCCATAAAGATAAAGAGCACCTCCTTGTGGAACGGTTCCCCCGGAGCCAAAAGTCAACTCAAGCAACTCTTTTTGCTTCAAGAATCTTTGTTTGTTGATTCATCATTTACTGATCTCCCGGCTTAAGAAGAACAGTTCCATAAAGATAAAGAGCACCTCCTTATGGAACGGTTCCCCCCAAGCAAAGAGTCACTTATGAAGGCTGCATCTCTTCGGTTATTCACTATTTCTTGATCTCTCGGCTTAAGAAGAACAGTTTCATAAAGATAAAGAGCTCCTCCTTATGGAACGGTTCCCCCCAAGCAAAGAGTCACTTTTGAAGGCTGCATCTCTTCGGTTATTCACTATTTCTTGATCTCTCGGCTTAAGAAGAACAGTTCCATAAAGATAAAGAGCACCTCCTTATGAAACGGTTCCCCCCAAGCAAAGAGTCACTTTTAAAGGCTGCATCTCTTCGGTTATTCACTGTTTCTTGATCTCTCGGCTTAAGAAGAACAGTTCCATAAAGATAAAGAGTACCTCCTTATGGAACGGTTTTCCTTAAGCAAAGATTCACTACTGCAGTCTGCATCTCTTCGGTTGTTCCATCACTAGTTGATATCTCGGCTTTAGAAGAACAGTTCCATAAAGATATCGATCACCTCCTTATGGAACGGTTCCCCCAAAGCAAAGAGTCGATTCATGGGCATCTTCTTTATTTATCTTGTCAATTATCCACGTTTAAAGATCCAAATAAAACAATTATACAAAAGGCAAAACATAAACCTATACAAAACCTCAAAGTTCTTATTTTCGAACTATGTCTATATAAAAGAGCGTAACAATTTCAAGCTCTACGTGAAACTTTGATATACTTTTGTAACTAATCATCAACGCACCACTTTAAAGAAAAAAATACAAAGGTTCTTATTATTTATAAACGATCTTCAATTATTCATCACTACTTAATATCTCAGCTTAAGAAGAATATAAATACAAATAAATGACACCTCCATATGGAACGCTTTCTATTAAGCAGAGATTTATTTCTACAAATATACGAGAGTATGTGCTTTTAATTGAAACTGCGCTCGCAAGCGCTATGTGGACGACGTATCTTTGATATAAGTAACTAATCCACGTAGCGCTTTAGAGAACAGTTTACAGAGCTTTTCTTATTTTCTTGAGATCTTCAGCTGTTTTTTCACAAACTAAGCTCCCGGCCTAAGAAGAACAGTTCCATAAAGATAAATATCACCTCGTTATGGAACGGTTCCCAAGTCGGCAAGAAGACACTTCTGCTGCCTGCATCTCTTCGATCGTTTTGTATCCTACACTGTTTTTTGATCTTCCGGCCTAAGAAGAACAGTTCCATAAAAATAAAGAGCACCTTCTTATGAAACGGTTCTCCCCAAGCGGAGAGTCACTTCTGCTATCTGCATCTCTTCGGTCATTTGCTGTTTCTTGATCTCCCGGCGTAAGAAGAACAGTTCCATAAAGATAAATATTACCTCCTTATGGAACGGTTCCCCCCAAGCAGGAAATTACTTCTGCAGTCTTCATTCACTTCTACTGCCTGCATCTCTTCGATCGTTTTGTATCCTACACTGTTTTTGATCTCCCGGCCTAAGAAGAACAGTTCCATAAAGATAAAAAGCAACTCCTTGTGGAACGGTTCCCCCCAAGCAGAGAGTCAGTTCTGCTATCTGCATCTCTTCGGTCGTTAGCTGTCTTTTCTTGTTTCTTGATCTCCCGGCGTAAGAAGAACAGTTCCATAAAGATAAATATCACCTCCTTATGGAACGGTTCCCCCGAAGCAAAGAGTCACTTCTGCTGTCTGCATCTTTTGGATTGTTTTGTATTGTTCACTGTTTCTTGATCTCCCGGCCTAAGAAGAACAGTTCCATAAAGATAAAGAGAACCTCTTTGTGAAACGGTTCCCCCCAAGCAGAGAGTCATTTCTGCTGTCTGCATCTTATCTGTCGTTTGCTGTTGTTTACTGTTTCTTGATCTCCCGGCCTAAGAAGAACAGTTCCATAAAGATAAAGAGAACCTCTTTGTGGAACGGTTCCCCTCAAGCAAAGAGTCAATTCGTCAGCATTTATTCTTTCTTCATCTTGACGAATCTACATCTGAAATCTACTTCAATAGAATTTAAGATTTATTTCCTTTTTTAGTTATAAAGGTAGAATTAAGTAATATAACCAGAACCACCACAGCTAAACTCTTCATAATAGCTCAATATGAAACCGCAACAAAGCTGATATTCCTGTGGTCTGAATCAATAATAATAGATGTCGAGACCATTCCGTAGAGATTGGACAATGTGGTTTTACCCGTGCATTAACAAAATGGAATATGTATTCTGAACGCTAGTAGCGGTTTCATGTTCAAGTTTGCAACAAAACCTCCTTCAATATAACCGGAATACATACATTGATGAAGCATCATTGCAAAAGTATATTGATTTTGGAATACGCGACATTTTGATGATAGGGTTTCTGTGATTAGAACCGAAAAGCTTCCAACACAATGACATTATGACTGATAAATATGTTCAGTAGAATGGTGGATAAACGAAGGAGATCGAGATGAGTGGAAAAGTTTCAGAGTACAACAATAGGTTGAATAAAAAAAATGTATATATGTTCTGATAGAGCAATGACAAATTTAAAACACAAAAGAGTTTAAGAAAAATGAAAAGAACATTAACAAACTTAATTAATATGTTATCTCGAAAGTCGTAATGGTAAAATTAGACTTGGGCATAGCCGTTGGGTGATTGCAAATTCGGTCGCACAGAAACCATACAGTCGATTGCCAACTAATCCGATAATCGAGTTGCGGTTAAATCCAATATGGCGGCCATCCCAAACAGGAACACGCGCAAAATCTTGTTAGAAACCTTCCGGTAGCCATTATAGACCGCCATTCATTGGCATAATAGAACCATAAATACCGACTTGAACTTACAACCTTCAGATTAGTTGAAATAGACTTTGCGTGGCCTATTTCTGTTGTAAATTACAATCACAAATTAACTGCAGTAAAATCCAAAATGGCGGCTGTTTATGCTGCTGAACTAAAAAGGTTTTTCCATTCTACTATATCTGACTAAAAAACTGACTTGAAAGCAAGAGCTTTCAATCAATTACGTACCTCGTTGGAAATTCATCACTCAATTCACAAACACTATTTCGATAGGTACTTTAACAGGAAATGGATGCTACGTCGCATCGATAATACAAACTAATACAAGCAGGTAGAGTGCACTTTTGTCTGTGACCCGTTGACTTCGGGGCAGTAACTAAATGTTTTAGTGTCTGCTACGTCAAGTCCATGTGGTCTATAGAACCAACCAACGTATTTGTCGATAATATGAAATTGGCCAAAAATATAAACATTTTGATGTTTTATTATGAGAGGAAATTAAATTCATAAAATACAACTATATTATACACATAGCAATTACGCTAGCAGTTACGCTATTGAAAAATAAATGAAATAAAACCAATCCAAGAACAATCATAGCAACCAAGAATTATTTTAGTTATGATACAAGTACTACTTTTGGCGCTTGTACAATAGATGTCACTGTGGAATAAACCAAAGTAATTTGGCATTTTGGAACTTCAGACAAATAAATACGAATATATTAAATACATTTCTTATCTAATATTACAATGGAATGCGAAGGCTGTAAGAAAACTCTTAAACTGGATAACTATTTAAGCTGCCATGTCTGCATCCGCAAGTATGACTATGAATGTCTGGGTATGAAGACAGACCAGTTTATATCCCTTTCCAAGGATAGCCGCGCAAATTGGGTGTGCCCCACTTGTACCACTTTGAAGAGACGCAATAAATCGAACCATAACACTCCAGTGCGCCATAATCAAATTCCCATCATCGAAAAACCCATGGATACGCTACCGTGTGATAACTCCAACACAAATATACCGTTGTCTCCGATGCCAGAACCATCCTTGATTTCACAACCACAGATAATTACTGTCGATAAATTTAACGAGTTGTTAGGCGCCCTACAGGTATGGCGGAGTGACATGGGCGCGGACATGGCGAAGATGAGAGATGACATCAAAGACACTTTGACTGAAATACAGTCAGAAATGAGAGCTATTCGCATGGAGCAAACAACTATGAGGTTGAACATCTCCCAAATTAATACCGAAATTATAACTCTTCAAGGCGCCGTACAGTGTCAGAAGGATGCTCACGACATGTTAAAAAACCGCGTTGATGATGTAACAGGTGCTTCATGCGAACCTGCATTGACTGCCATATCTGGTCTGGAGTTCAAGATTGACACTCTTGAACAACAAGCGAGACAATGTAACGTGGAGATCTGTAACGTACTGGAGCGACGCAATGAAAATTTGATCGGAATTGTTGTAGATATTGGAACTGCTATCGGTTTTCAGTTACACCACAGAGACATAGTGTCTGTCCATAGAGTGCCGCACGCACATCAAGGGGGAGATAAGCCAAAAAACATAATTCTAAAATTAACCACTCGCATACAAAGAGATAACATGCTTAGCACCTTCCGGAAGACCAAATCTCTAATGTCCGATCGAATCGACATTCCAGGGACGCCCACCAAGATTTACATGAACGAGCATCTGACAATTAAGCGAAAACAGTTGTTTCGCCAATGTCGTGAGCTTGCAAAAGAAATTCAGTATAAATATGTCTGGATTAGAAACTCGACAGTCCTTCTTAGAGAAAGAGATGACAGCCCAGCAATTGCAATCAGATCGGAGAAGGACCTCCATAAACTTAAAAGAGATAAAAACGTCAATGGATAGATAGTTGCTATGCTTTTGTTTATAGATAAGTAGTTTATTTTGTTTTGCATTTTTGTAACTATTTTATACTTAACTTTCTTATCTTCGTATGATAGTCGTCTACGCGTAGCTAGTGCATAGCTATGAGTTGATCAGACTATGTAGGTATGTATACTTAGTAGATGTTTATCTATTTTCTTGTAGCTCACAAACACACTGGCCCACCTCATACTAGTTTTATAAAGTCATCTTTGTACTAAAATCATATTATAATAAAATCACAAACGAAAAATATACATATTATAAGTTTTTATTTTTATTGTATGTAAGTACTTGGGTCATATGTAAAGGTTTGAACTGCATCATTTTAAATGTTAATTGTTTATTGAGTTGCATATACTTAAGTAGGTACCTACACATTAAAATCTTAGCGTAGTCGGCTATTACCTTTAGTTTTGAACTCATATGAGTACTTGTTACGTACCTACCTATTGTTTTCTCTTATAATCTTTATAATGTCTACACTTTTGTTATTTTTTCTTATAATACTGTTCAGCCTGCAATCAGCAGTCATTTAGCAGAAACTTTTCGTTTAACATGTATATATTAATCTGTGAATAGCCATGTGGGCTACATTATCAACACTTGTTACTTGTATTATTTTTAGTTTATTATTTTACTACTTTATAATGTAGCTGTTTGCTTTTCCTTAATAAATAAAAAAAAAAAAAAAAAATACATATTATACACCAAAAATACAAAATCTTTTAGTACTACATGCTGACATCAAACGAGTTGTTGCCTAAACAACTTGTCTAAACAACTCGTTTGATGTGAACGAAGCATTCGTATCCTGTTTCCGACCTCGTTGAAATGAGAAAATCTAGCGAGCGACGGAGCAATCTGCTTTTCCAATATTGATCTTGCAGAAGGACCTCTAGGTAGGAACAGGAACAGGTAAATACATAGAATACACTTTGTACTAACAAAAGCTTTCATAATAATTATGTGTAGTTAGAAAATCTATACAGAGCAGGATTTAAGGATTTTAAATAGTAGGTATATCGCTTGGTTGCTTACATTTATTGTGGAAATTAAATTTGGCAGATATATACATACACGCATTAGAAAATTAATAAATATAACGTAAACACACGTCTTTGGTTACAAATTGCCGTCTTACACCTAAAAATGTATATACTCGAAGGCATGTCACAAGACAAAAGAACTACGCACCTTATTGAAAAATATTAAAAGTATAGTAAGACAACCGTCCGCCGTCTTAAACCTAAAGCTACATTATTTACTAAGAATAGAATATTAACCTTAACCTAACAAATATCGAAAGTAATAAAAAATAGAATAAAACATAGCGTTGTCTTCGATCTTAAAGTACAATACGAATACAAGAAAAGTTAAGACAACATGCACTCAGAAAATATGTAAAATAAGACATAACTTAATTGCCAATTACAAATTCCCACAAATAGCTAGTAAATGTTTAATTTTATTTATTTATTTTTATTTCACAGGAAAACAAACAGTCTTATAAACTATATCTAAACTAATTATATCTGCTGACCAGTTATACGTTCTTGCATATTGAAAATAATACAGATTACAGTCTCAAGGTAAACGGAAAAAGAAATAGGTACACAGCAATACACATTTTACAAACATATCCTATTAGTAAGTAAAAAATAAAAAGCTACGGATTACTTACGTTATGTGACCAGTATGAGAAATCAAAATTGAAGCTTTTCGGTGGCTCCTTGCTTCCTGGCGGAGCTTTCGGATTTTGTATCACTGCAACAAAGAAATATACTTAATGTTACTTGAATCAAAAAAACTTCTCAATATAGTTTCATTACTTACATGCACTTATCTCATAGCAGTGACAGAGGTTTAGTGAGATAATGCGTTGTCACCTTGTCACAGGCAAAAATCTTAAACAGTCTATTGACTTATTCTTTTAGACTTCATTAATCATTTGAAATAATGCGATTTCTCAAAAGAAGGAAACATTTCACTAACAGATTGAGAAACGATAATTTTTTTTAATTACTAGCTAATACCCGCAATTTCGTCTTATTATCGTCATATTTTAAAATTCACAAGATCTTTATAAACTATAGCATAAGTGATATTCTGATATATAAACTACATTATTGTAAAGTTTCACTAAAATCTATTCAGTAGTTTTTACATGAAAAAGTAAGAAACATACATCCATACAAACTTTCGCGTTTATAATATTAGTAAGATGAAAATGTGCCGTGGCGTCTCGTATCGACCGCGTTCGCCTCAAGTGTGCCCTTTCAGACTTTCAGACGTGGATATAAAAGACTTTAACAAACCTAAGTACCAACTTCAAACTGTCTGGGTGGCTTGATTCAGTCTCGCTAAATTCTATGCCCTGTATCACAGATATTTTTTAAACCTATCTTTTTATATACAAGTTTATCTCACAATTCTCTCTAGTAGGTACTACGTAATATTTGCCACAATTGTTACCATTTATGAAAAACTTATTGCTTGTTTTTTTATATGTATTATAAAACACTGTTTCCAGTTCTTATGAATAATGCTGATAGACAATAATCTATTTAGTTTGAATATAATAAAAAGACTTCAGGCTTAAATTAATCAAATAGCTATGTCAAATTGAAAATACAAAATCCTATAAATTTATTACTTATTTCTTTATAGATAGAGCCTGTTTTGCTGTGGCTAGAAAGTAATAGAATACAAGAGGGAATTCCTTTATAACACGACGTCTCGTGCAATCAAACTGAGAGCAATGTTATTAAAGTTTGTTTCGACATTGTTGTAAAGATATTGGATGCAGGCGGATACAGTATTGTGGGTTATATTTTTCCTGTTTTATTGCATTAATGATATTTCTGTACAAATGTTTTCTAACAATAGACATAAGAGAGATCTCAGACATCAGACTAGAATAGACACATCAAATGCTACTGAAATTGTTATTAAACCAGCTAAGAGCATTATGATTTTTTAATCACACAAAATATCTATGTCATGCCTGCTTGTACCAAAATTTTATATAATAACTGGACTATTTACTACGTAACATAAGAGCTGTATTAAATGCAGAAAAAAATAAATATGCATTATAAGACATTAGAGAAAAAACCTTTCTAATTAATCTACCGTGCGCCTTAATCAGAGCGGATGTTTTACTCTCACAACGGCCGCCATTTTGAAAACTATGACGTAAGCAGTTTCCGCTTCGACGTGAGCTCTTTCCGTTTTCCGTGGGCGGATGGAGTGATAGGTATTGTACAAAGTATACAAGGTTGGACTTCTACTGAGACAATAAGAGCATTGTGAAATGAATATCTGACGATGGACGTTTAAATGTATTTTGATAGATGAAGGTTCTGTATGCCATTAGAACATTAACGGCCGGTTTCTCGAACGATGATCAACGAAAAAATCAAATAATTACTATGTGTCAAACTCGGATCAATCGTGATTGGGGTTTCCAGAAACCGGCTGTTAGAGTCCCCGCAGACTGCAGACTTTTTATCGGCCGATAGTTTGGTCGGCTTCTTAATCAGTATGAAGACAGAATCACTGTAATGTGCGCATCTGCATACATCTTCATACGGATTAAGAAGCCGATCAAATTATCGGCTGATAAAAAGTCTGCAGTCTGCGGGGTCTCTTAAACGACCTGAACAACGAACCTCAATTTATTTTTCTATAGCCTATTATTTTTAGGAGAAGCACATTGACTTATGTATCCAAAAATAGGTAAAGAAGTCAATGAGCTGACGAACAAAGGAGCTAGGTCAGAATACGTTACAAACAGGGTACTCATTGGGCGGTGATAAGGCGGAAAATTCGACAGGGGAGGTTTGAAGGAATTTTAATTACCGCTCAAATTATTTACACGAATATTGAAGCAAGGGAATTTTTACAGCGCATAAAACAAAAGAATTTGAGATAATTCAGTTTAAAAATTTGGTTGTTATCGTGATGTTAGAAAAAAACGTTTATTTTGGTTTATAACAGATAGGTACACAGGTACATAAAAAAATAAAAAAACGTTTATTTCGCAACAGTAACAGAGGTACATTAGCAATTAGAGAAACTATGGTTACCGCAGTAGTCGTGAGACTGTGTCGAAGCTACCAACGCCCTTGAAAACTCAAATATTTGAAATAGTCCAAAGTTGCTAGTGGATATTTTTATCAATTGAAAATTAACGAAGCTCTTCATTAAGTTTTATCTCAGCTTATCTCAAAATTTATGATTGTAATTTAAACTTTATTTTACAAAATTGCTCATTAGCGCTAGTAATGGCTGAATTTAATATCATAATTCAACTTTTCTTATTAAGTTCTGTAGAAAATAAGCAAATTAAGGTAAAAATATATTTGCTTTAAAGGCTTAGGAACAAATACAGGAATACATAGAACGAGATTTAGAACTAAACACATTTACATACACATTATTATGATTGCGTGTAGAAATAAATTATTCTAGACCACCTTTATTGTCGCTTCATTTCCCATTTCACGAAGATCTTAAACTTGTTAACAAAATTAACTTTTATGGTAACAGAAACCGAGACCCTAGTCTGAATTTTACTCGAACGAGTAACGAAAACTAAAACGCAAATTCTGTACGAAGCAAAACGAAATTACAGGTCGAAATATCAGCTCCGCTAACATCTGTACGGCGAACTAATGCATTCAAATCGAGCTATTCTCCTTCATTAACCTTCGCGGATAAGGTTGGGTTATCAAGCCTTGCCTCTGGGGCCTTGAGTCGGTCTTTATTGACCCTGCGTGAAAGGGTTATCCAATTCAACCGGCTAAATGCCTTCCGTAAGACTACGCCTCGCTTATTGGGAGGTAAACCCGTTGTAGGCTTGAAGTGATTTGTACTGTTTTCTTTATAGATATCCTTTGGCAAAGTGGTACTTACACTCTATCAGTGTATCCCTTATATGTAGACTTTAGAAAAGGTGAAAAGGAACTATGTAGTATGTTTTAAACGAAGTTGGATAGTAAAATATGATGGATATTAGAGGTATTACTAGAGCGGTTTCTTTTTATAAAGGCATAAAGTATAATAGAATCAGAGAAGGTTTCAGTCCTTCTCATTCCGTGTTTGCCAGCTACCTTCCGCAGATCGTCGCTCCATCTCGCCGAAGAAGGGCCTACCAGTATCCGTTTGCTTTAACTATTGTCATTTCTGGTCTGACCCACTACCAATCCGGCTTGTTAAATCTTAAAAATGTACCTACTGTACCGGTTAAATCATAAACTAGATTCGCATCATATTTTAAACGATCCTAGATTTGATTGGTCGAACAGTTTCAAAGAAGCGTGAGCTCCATAATTGAACTATCATCATAAAAAAGTACATATTGTAAAGACCAGTCAAGACTTCATTGTGAGTTAGCCAAGCTGTTTAAATTCAGAGATTCTTAGAATAAATTCGTGAGACTACATTTTCAAACTATTCATGTCTGAAAAAGTATAACATGCAGACCTTGATAATTCAACCTAAATGCCCACTGCACAATAAAACGATACAAACGAGGTTGCGTGCTTCATTCGCGATTAACATAACCGTACAACATAAACCAGAACATAACAGAAATGGTTATCGATAC
The DNA here is from genome assembly GCA_932527185.1 of Ecliptopera silaceata. Taxonomy (NCBI): domain Eukaryota; kingdom Metazoa; phylum Arthropoda; class Insecta; order Lepidoptera; family Geometridae; genus Ecliptopera; species Ecliptopera silaceata. The sequence continues at coordinate 7,705,988 of OW052207.1, read as the reverse complement.
TCTTTTGGATAACCTACTATACTGGTTAAATCATAATAAACCAACTCGATTTACTTCTACCCTTCTTGATCGAGTTATTTGGAAGGTTTGTTGACCTATCGTTATTTGGGGTAATTCTAATGTATTATTTCTGTTTTCGTTTCATTAGGAAATATGAAACTCCTTAATTGTTAATAAAGTATATTGGTTTCTATTTAACTAGGCTTTACCTTTATCTTTAAAAAAATCAGAAATATAAATCATTAAACAGAAGTGCACGCCTTCATTTCAAATCAGGCTGTCAATAATTAGACCAGGCTCGATAGGTTTTAAAAACAAAGAAATTAATAGCAGGATGAAACCCATTAGAAAAGGTAGAGAATATTATAAAAACATAAGGAAAAATAATTTACGGGCGATCTGAGTTCGGGAAGGGGGTGGGGGTGGGCTTTTAAGGGTAAAAAACGCTTTTTCTCGATTTCCGGCAAAACTAAAAGTCCTATGGAAAAAAGTCAAATGGCAAAGTTGTAGGTAATTAAAAGATCTAAAACTTTTGCATACACACTTTTTTCACATAGGTAACCTCAAGATGTATGTGAAAAATTCAAAAAACCAAGTTTTTGGTTTTTTATTAATATCTTTTACAAACAATTATATTTTTTCACTAAATTTGGTGAAAACTTACCTCTTTATGTTCCAAATACGCTGTAATTTATTCGATTAGAAATATATATTTTTTTCACCTTATTTTGATAAAATATCGAAAAAATATCCTTATTTTCAATCGAAAATTCATCCGTCAAAATATCAGCTTTCTTCAAAAAGTTGATATGTTTTCTGTTCGTTGAAATATCTTCTTTTCGATAGTGAAAAAAAATATATATGTTACCATAGAAAATCTTCTCAGAAAATGCAAAAAAAAAAGTTAGTGAAAAAAAAAATTGTGGGATAAAACCCATTAGAAAAGGAAGAGAATATTATAAAAATATAAGGAAAAATAATTTACGGGCGATCTGAGTTCAGGAAGGGGGTGGGGGTGGTCTTTTAAGGGTAAAAAACGTTTTTTCTCGATTTCCGGCAAAACTAAAAGTCCTATGGAAAAAAGTGAAATGGCAAAATTGTAGGTAATTAAAAGATCTAAACCTTTTATATGCACACTTTTTTCACATAACCTCAAGACGTATGTGAAAAATTCAAAAAACCAAGTTTTTGATTTTTTATTAATATCTTTTAAAAATCTGATTTTATATAAATAAAAATGTAACTAATCAAATATACTACAGCGTATTTGGGACGTAAAGAGGTAAGTATTCACCAAATTTCTTGAAAAAATCCCAAAACTTGGTTTTTTGAATTTTTCACATCAATTTTGAGGTTATGTGAAAAAAGTGTGCATACAAAAGGTTTAGATCTTTTAATTACCTACAATTTTGCCATTTGACTTTTTTTCATAGGACTTTTAGTTTTGCCGGAAATCGAGAAAAAGCGTTTTTTACCCTTAAAAGCCCACCCCCACCCCCTTCCTGAACTCAGATCGCCCGTAAATTATTTTCCCTTATATTTTTATAATATTCTCTTCCTTTTCTAATGGGTTTTATCCCACAATTTTTTTTTTCACTAACTTTTTTTTTTGCATTTTCTGAGAAGATTTTCTATGGTAACATATATATTTTTTTTCACTATCGAAAAGAAGATATTTCAACGAACAGAAAACATATCAACTTTTTGAAGAAAGCTGATATTTTGACGGATGAATTTTCGATTGAAAATAAGGATATTTTTTCGATATTTTATCAAAATAAGGTGAAAAAAATATATATTTCTAATCGAATAAATTACAGCGTATTTGGAACATAAAGAGGTAAGTTTTCACCAAATTTAGTGAAAAAATATAATTGTTTGTAAAAGATATTAATAAAAAACCAAAAACTTGGTTTTTTGAATTTTTCACATACATCTTGAGGTTATGTGAAAAAAGTGTGTATGCAAAAGTTTTAGATCTTTTAATTACCTACAACTTTGCCATTTGACTTTTTTCCATAGGACTTTTAGTTTTGCCAGAAATCGAGAAAAACCGTTTTTTACCCTTAAAAGCTCACCCCCATCCCTTTCCCGAACTCAGATCGCCCGTAAATTATTTTTCCTTATGTTTTTATAATATTCTCTTCCTTTTCTAATGGGTTTCATCCTGCTATTAATTTCTTTATCTTTTTGTCATTTTTCAAGCTATCTACCCCGGACTAAATATTGTGTTAAATAAATCAATAAATATTTACTACATTTCACACATCACACTACATAACCAGTAAACTCATGTTCTTTTCATACATTGAAATAAACTCTTTAAATCCAGAACAAATAGAGAACTCTTGAATGTTCCCAAGTATTCTCAATGTTCCGCAGACAAGGTTTATGGGGTGTTACGAGTAATGGCCCATCGCAATGCGGCCACCTCACGGAATGTACCGCGGGATTTTGAACAGCCTGTATACACGGTATACGCTAAATTCTCCTACATATTCAATACAACAAAAGATTTACAATATTAGATAAAATAAGAGATTGGAGATAAATTTAGCACATTAGAAATATACAAAAAATCTCAGATATTAAACTTTACTAAATTAAAATACACAGAACTTAAAAAGTGTTTTCTGTTACACTTTTTCTATTCTGTAAATACTAAGGAGAAGCCACTGGCTCCTGTAACACGGTTTACACTAGTTCGCGAGACTATAGATTCAACATTCTGTAAACCCCGATATATGTAAATAAAGGATATACACTTGCTATTATTTATTTTCCAGAAACCAGCTGTTAAACTTGTCACTTATCCAACAGCCGGTTTCTGGAAACCCAAATCACGATTGATCCGAGTTTGACACATAGTAATTATTTAGATTTTTTCGTTGATCATCGTTCGAGAAACCGGCCGTATAAGTATTTTAGGGCCTCACAAATGATGTCAAAAGATTCAAGAAATCAGGTAAACAGCCAGCTATGTTAGTGACTTCGAGAGATTGTATAATATACCGTTTATGGTAAGCAAGCTCGGCACAAACTCCAAGCAAATAAATATTAAAAGCGGAAACTTCTGATGACGCAGATTGTGACGTCAACGCCCATGAAGCACAGAATTAATGAACTTGAAACCCCCTATTATATCTAATAATAACTTGAGTATTTCTTAATATAACAGCGTTGACCGCAGGGGTGTAATTAGAGGTTGTTTAATGAAGACCAAGGATACTGGATTACTCGTAAGAGTCAACCGGGATAACGTGAACCTTCATTTGTTATGATTAAATTGACTTTATAGTCCAAGACTGGCTTTGACGACTGATGACGGGTAAAGCCAAAATTAGATTGTAAGATCTATGCAATTTGGTTAGCGTATCTAAGCCATAGTTTAAAAAAGTATTTGCATTATATTATTCTTTTTTAAGAAACATCAATAACTATTAACAATATAGTCAATGCTCATACATACTCCTTAGTTAGGTACATTAGGTAAACTAACATAGGTAATGTTAGTTTAGTTTTTTGTATATTTTAAATCTATTTTCTGTAATAAGCATTGTGTGGTGTTTACTATATTAATAATTATTATCTACCTTTCTTTCTATCTATCTAAGTTCTGAGCGTACAACTAGAAACTGCTGTACAAAGTTGTAATTATGGTACGTTTCACAACATTCTCTTTAACTAGTCCGGCCAGATAGAAGAAAAATCGCATAAAATATGTAAGCATCAGGTGCCGGCACTAACGAGGTTGGCAGCTCGTTAGGCGGCGCTGCCATCCTAGACAAGTGTCTCGACGATACGCAAACGAATCTTTAGTTTGTAGTCGTCAGCTAGAAAATAAACTACTAATTATTTTGAAGAAAATTTGTGGCCTTAATTACTTACTGGATGAAAGATGTACTTAGACTTACTTGATTTATGTATTCTATGTAATGAACATAAGTATTCTATCAGTAATTTAGTTCCCAAAGTACAATCTTTCCTTAGATTGGGACTAGAGTGTGATTTGCGAAATGTCCATAAATATTTATTTATAAAACTGTCTGTGTGACTATCCTTAAAAAAAGCAGCTTCACAGACAAATTTAAATAATGTCAAGCGAGCTGCGACCGATGAATATTCATGGACGAATCACAAACGATTTCAACGCCATTTTCTGGTCCAAATTAAGCACAATACTACTGCGGGACCAAGTTTACAGATACAATTTATAATTTCATATATTTTATAAATATATTTAGAATCCCCAAATTCACAATGATTGCCAACACAAGTCAAGATAGCTTTGGCTGTACACCATTCCTAATCAACAACAGCACCCCTGGTGTAGCAGGAATCCATGACCAGTTTTCAACGGCCAGCAATGGCGTTAAAATACCCTCGAACGCAGTACATTTGATAGCGATATTTTCGTAATGAGCCGGATGTCTACAGCGGCGGAAACGACTGTGCCGCCGACTGTGACTAAAGCCGAACTGCTGAACTGTTAATGTGCTTAATTGGCACGGTACGGTACCAGCCCTATTTGACATTTGTCAAAAATAACTTTTTGCAAGTCTAGCGCAAACATCACTGGTGCATGAAACAGACCAAAAGGCATACGTAAAATTCGTAATGATCAGTAGCTCTACCATGAGTTTTTACAATCTATACTCGCTAGCGTCTGTAGTTAAATTTTTTTATGAAGATTTGTACAGCGCCTCTAGCGGATAGTTGGGTACTAAAATTCGTAATACTAATATTTACGTAACTACTGTAGTTAAGTCAGGCGATTTTACTGTGACAACTCATGGCAGAGGTACATACTGAGGGCTAATAAATGTGACAATCGTAATCGTAACATATTTAAGAGATCGTGCTAACGCTGACAGTAAAAGCTGGGGCCTTATTCTCTATATTCCTTCCCCAAACCGTGCTACGTCACAACGCGTTCCAGAGGGCTTAGTCCGAGGTTGCATTTAAAAACTTCCTACTCTCGAGCCGAGAGTCGTCTCTCGGATATCCATACAAAAATATATGGACATCCGAGAGACGACTGTCGGCTCGAGAGTAGGGAGTTTTAAAATGCAACCTCGGACTAAGCCCTCAAAACGCAAACTTCAAAAATGATTGATTTGTATCTATATTATTCGAATCGCGCATGACACGTTTTGAAACGAATACTTTTCATAACGCGGCAGACTTCGACACGTTTAGTTGACAGTTCAAACCGTACCGTGTCGCGGTAGGGAATGACAACTAAGGCTTACGCCATACATTTTTTTCAGATTCCACGCCGGTTGTCTTGCCTAAGCCAAGTAACGCGCGTGGTTTGCAATACAATAGAGAATAAGGCTCCTGATGTCGTCGACTCTGCGTATCTCAAATACGTCACTGTTTCAATACATTTACGATTGTTATATTTATTTGTGCTCATCCCCCAGAGATCGTTTTGTTAGCGGGTTGTTTTCCACCAGACAAAGGAGATCATTAGCCCAGGCAGATGTTTTGTTCTCTTCTCTTTTGTTTTTATACCACTGTTATACTGTTTCGAATATAATAAAATGTATTTGTAAGGCAAAATGTGTGTATAAAACCGAATTAAAAGCTACTTGCTTTTGAAACTTTGAAACAATAGAAGACATGACATGACATTTGACAAGGGTAAGTGTTTGTTTGAGAGCTCATTAAGTTTTTAAGCCAATAAAACGAAAAGAAACAATAGTAGTCTGCCAAAAAGTTTCAACCAGAATTCAACAAGCGCTGTGCCTGACAAAGCCTCTAGAAGAGCTTCTCCATCTTTTATGGATTCAAAGGTATTGTCCGAAATATCTTCAAGCTTATTCTTAAGCTAATAATAACAAATATATGAAGCTATTACTATTTAGCAGAGCTACTAGCTTACTAGCAATATATTGCTATCCTGGCTGAACTAACTTCATCTATCTTAAACAAGTTACATATTTAAAAGTCCCATCTTATCTACCATATTAGTTTACCACGAGGATTAGCAAGACAAGCAGCATTAAGTAAACAAAGCGATTGATTTCTCCTGACATTGTAACTTATAAGGTTTCGTTCGCGACCTTCCACCAGACTACTTCGCAACACGCACACATAAGTAACTGCGCATGTTGAGACGCCTAAAATATTTTATGTGCATGTAGTTAACTAATAGCTCAAACCGCTTCGTAGGATTGCATTGTTATAGAAAACCGTCAGAAAATAGGAGTCGCTTTTTAATCCAGGGGATGGCCTGGAATAAAAGGTGACGAATCAATATATGTAATTTCAAACATTATTTGTTTCAATGTGTTTCAAATGATAAAATAAAAAAAGCTTTAAATTAAGCCGTATTATGTATTTGGTTGCTCAAGTAATAAGAAGAACGAGTGTTTAGCATAATATGAAATGACCCAAAAAAAAATGTAATATAATTTTGGCAAATTATTTTTTATTTTATTAAAAAAAAATTATTTTTTTATTTATTATTACTAGGACATTATTCACGTTTTTGTGTTGGAAAAGCATATTCATTTTTGCGAAAGAGGAAAAATGTATCGTTAAACGATAGAAATCAACAAACCAATCGTATCACAGACGATGTTCCGAAGGGTTTTATGAACCTTTTATAACTATTCCAGTCGAAAGGGCGAGGGCATTGCGGTCTAAACTCAATCTTCATTACCGAGGGTCAGGTCAAAGAAGTAGCTAATGTAATTCTCAAGGTGACTGTTGAGTTGAAAAGAAAATAAAGCGACCATTAATGTCACCCGCAGACTTGGTATCCGATACATTTTAATTAAGCTTTGTCTTGAGCGTCACGTTGCGTCGTCGAGGTTCAATATGACCCCGAGTACAGTCGACTACAGAAGTGCATTTAGTTTAATTCAGGTTACATTATATTAGAAATCTAAAAAAAGGCTTTACAAATATAGAGTAACATTATTTACATTAATAGTAGTAAAAATGTATTTAAGTATTCTATCAGCAATTTAGTTCCCATAGTACAAGCATTGCTTAGTTTGGCACTAGAGCGTGATGTGTGAATTGTCCGTAAATATTTATTTATTTACACTGACATCCATACTGGTTAATCAGAAATACACATAAATTACTTTTTTTTTATTTTATTTGGAAAACAAACAGAACAATGGTGCTTACATGACAAAAACTAATTACTAAGGCCTTACTTGCCAGGAAACAAAAGTACGGTGATAGTACTTCCTTGGCTGAGCTTCAAGACAGTAGCTTGATCCTTTATCGTCGACTGTTTCTACTATTTATTCAGTGTTTCACAAAATGCCATTTTCTCGGCATCTCAAAGAATCAGAAGCAATCTAAATGCATATTTGGACATAACCTTATTTCACAACTCCAAGAACAGCAATAAATTGCAATTTCTGTACCCTCTAGCAATGTGAATTTATCAAGGAAAGATATAATGATATTCTATTACTTTATTCGCTAGATTTTTATTTTACGTGATTGTAATGTTATTAGTTTTTAGGACAAATACTTGGAAACTTAGAATTCGATTAATATCAATGTGGTGATAAAACTCTTATTGTTAAGTGGACAGAAGCATATATTTTTATATTTCAGTATCCTCCAAGTACATTACTTTTCAGACCTTGACACTCTCACACATTATATACACTTTTTCAAGGTTTATGGTCTGAAGGTTTCACTTGAATAGCAGCTCTATCTTTTTATATAGCACATATGCACTTAAGATAAATCAGATATTCATTCATGGACATTTCACACATCACACTCTAGTCCCAAACTAAGCAAAGCTTGTACTATGGGAACCAGATAGTTGATAGAATACTTATACACATTTTTTTTTGTAAATACATAGAATATATAGTAACACCAAGACACAGAACAAATATTTATGTTCATCACACAAAATATTGATCTGGGTGGGAATCGAACCCACGACCCACAGCTTGGAAAGCAGAGCCGTGACGCCTGTCAATAAAAGATTATCGTCTTCCTTTTTTGCCATGTTTCATTGTTTATTTTGTTTTAAAGTGAACTTTTACATTTAATTACGAAAACCTAACTTCAAAGTATTCATCTAACAATCGCAACTATATACGCACTCAATAATATCCTGGCATATTATTTGTCCGTGTATACGCAATTGAATATCCTTGTTTATTATTCCTTTATGATTTAGTTGTTAATGTTTGTGTTTTATAAAAGCCTTCTACAAACATAACGGCCGGTTTCTGGAAACCCAAATCACGATTGATCCGAGTTTGACACATAGTAATTATTTGATTTTTTCGTTGATCATCGTTCGAGAAACCGGCCGTTAGACTATCTATTTCAGGCGATATGCATCAATGGATTGATAACAACAACATTATAGCTAAACAAACGATAGCACGCCCACGTTCACTCTTATCAGGTAATACGATAGTCTGTACATGGTTCTATTTCAAGTTGATGTGATTGATTTAATCCCTTTTGTTTACTTGTTATGAATAAAAATCAAACTTTAGTCTCATTTTAAAAAAGTCCAGAGTCGAGTTCGACTTAAAAATATGACTGCTGTAAAATCCAGGAGTTATCAAGATACGATTAAAAGAATTGAAGCGAATTAAACACTGCAGTAACTGATACAGACCTCCGAAGTTCTAAACCCTTAATTGTGTAAATCTCATAGTTTTTTTCTAAATTAATAGTCTTACAATCAAGTATATGATAATGTCCACTTAATTCTTAGAACCGATGAACACTCCCATAATTGCAATAATATTGTTAGCAGCGTAAGGCACGCATTCCACTATGCTAGGTGAAAGACTTGAGATGAGTGAACTTTCTAGTTTAGTTTGTGTGTTTTATTATTAATCTCCCTTCCATTCTTCCACTCTTAGCGATTTTATGCAGTTACAGGCCATGCTTAGCTGCGAATCTTCCTGCTATTTCCTCCTGGGTCTCCCACGCCGCCCGCCTGCATATTGTGGGATCCACTGTGGTTTTCTTTGTGTTACCGCAACTAAGGCTCGGCGCAAACGGGCCACCGACCACGCTTTTTAATATATTTTGTAACGACGCGCCGCACACGTGTATCCGGTGGCGGCCACTCGCTACAGTAGTTAAATAGTATCAAAAGTGTGTAAAGTCGCCGTCGCTGGCCACCGGTGGCTGTGGTCATGTAGCCCGTTTGCGCCGAGCCTTAATCTCCCTGTACCTACGTATGGTTATATGTACTGACCTGTAGTGTTGCCATGCATCTCGATGATGCATTTCGACTCCCTGGCTATCTCCCGCGAGTTGAAGGGGCGGACCCTCACTGCCACCTTGACCGACGACATGGCGGCTGCTTTCTTGTCTCGGGCACGCTACTGCATGGATGCGGGCAAGTTACGCCTGGAACAATACAGAAATACATATGAAATGAAATGTTTATTTGCCTGAAACATGGTAGGTATATGGGCTTATTCTAAATAGAGTCTAACATTTCACCAATCACCATAAATATTGGTTGACGTTGCCCTTACTTATTGGAAAATTTTGTAGAACGGAATCAAGTTTAGTGTGGACGCAATATCTTCTATCGACGACTTTACTTCGTCTGCTAAGTTTGCACGACTAAATAAAAGACAGAAATATGTAGTTTGTTTACTTTTTGATTGACAAATCGTTGTCTAGATAGTTATGTTACACCCTCGTCCCTCTGCCTTAGCTTAAGATAGTTTATAATATTTTGCTGAAATGCATCTTCAATGCATTTCATAGAATTAGATTGTTTTTGCTGACGAGCCGTCTGGCGTCTCGAGACGGGCTCATCCGCTCTTGTCGTTTTAGATTCATTAGTTAAGTTACCTCCAAATCGGTATAGCGTATAAGTTTTAATTTTACTTAATTAAATAATTTTCAAGTTTTTTTAAAAAGCTTTTATTACGTTCCGAAAGCAACAGTGGCGCAGCCGGCGCGGATTTTCTTGAAAATCACGGAGTTTTTCGCGTTTTCCGATGTCAAAATCCGTCAGAAAATCGTTAAAATAAAATTTCGTGTAGAGTGAATCCGACGAACCAAATAAATAACTCGCTATACGGAAAAAGCAAGCAGTATGGGAGTAACGGTCGGTTGGTGAGTAAAACTTTTCGCCATTCCTTTCCCTCATCCTCCTATATTGTGCGTTTAATGTAATTTTGTTATACTTGAGATTAGAACTCTCTCATTGTAACTTTTGGGTAATCTTTGTATAAAATTCTACAAGGTTAAACCGTGTTCTCAAAATAGAACAAACATAGAGTTAAGAAAAATTGATGCGGTATATTCGATCTCAAATCGATCTGCTTTTTATAAGATAAATAAACGTTTTAATTAAAGATTATTGATCTAAAAATCGATCTAATCATTTTATATAAGAAATGAAAAATAATTTTAATATTAAAATTTAATTTTATCATTCCTATTTTTATATTGCTTGTTTCTTTTACTTATTGTATTTTTGTGTGTTTTAATTTTGTGTATTTTTGTGTAAAAGTGAGTTGCCACCTCCGAATTACTTATTAGCTCGCGATGTCGGAACCAGTGATCAACCTTATTCCTAGAGAAGTCTCTCAATTAATCCCGCTTTTTAAAGGCGATAAAAGACAATTAAATTTATATTTGAGAAAATGTCAGTATATTATCGATCGTTATGGTAAAGCAGGTGATGAAAATCAGAATCTTTATGTTTATAATGTTCTGACGAGTAGATTAACAGAGGAGGCAGCTGCTCTTTTATCAGAACGGGAAGATATTGTGACTTGGACAGAATTGAAAGAACTACTCATCCAGCATTTTGGAGACCCGCGTAGTGAAGCGTGTATTAATATCGAATTAGAATCTTTAAAAATTAAATCAGGTGAAAGTTTTCTAGATTTTTGCAACAGGATCCAAAGCGTTCGATCGCTTTTGATGTCAAAGGTAAACGTGATTGCGGACAGTGACTTAAAGCGCGCTAAGTTAATAATTTACAACAATACAGCTCTGAATGTATTTTTATACAATCTACCGGAAAATATGGTTCGCGTAGTGAGACTTAAAGCTCCAGCAACATTGGAAGCAGCATTGACTGTCGTACTTGAGGAAGTGAACTTCTTAGAACAATATAATATGAGGAATAAAATTCATGGTAGTAGACAGATTGAACCTACACCAGGTTCAAGGCCATTAACAACTCAGCCAACTGGGTTCAAACCAATGTTACAAGGTAATAACAATAACCAGCCCAAATTTAATTTTGGTATACCCCAAAATACACAGATTAGGACGCTAGGTCAACCACAAAATAACGGTACATTCCGCCCACCAACATTAGGATATAAACCTCAATTTGGTCTTCAGCCACAACAACAAACTGGCCTTCAGCAATTCGGCTATAGGCCTCCTCAACAATTCGGCTACAGGCCCCCTCAACAATTCGGCTATAGGCCCCCTCAACAATTCGGCTATAAGCCCCCTCAACAATTCGGTTATAGACCACCACAGCCATTTGGTTACAGACCGGAAGCTAAACCATATGTTCAGCCTCCACGCACACAGACAAGTGACGTTACGATGCGAACAGCAGCCCCTAAGGCACCAGAGCAAGGTTTTAAATTGAATGAACTGACCACTATAGAATATGAACCTTATTATGATGACAGTAATAATTATAATGACGTGAACGAGTTTAAGGACTATGATGATGATTATGACAACTCGGAAAGTAACGTAAAAAATTATGAAATTGAACAAACTGATGAAACTGAGTATCCTGAAATCTTAGAATTAAATTGCGATCCAACTTTAAAACTTCCTTATGTTCACATAAAAGAAATAAACGCAAATATGATAATAGATACCGGAAGTATGAGATCCTTTTTAAGCCCTCGAATTGCGAATAAATATTTCAATGACTTTGTTCAAAAAGAACCATTTCATGTGGTTAGCACCCACGCAACAAGTAGACACGATGAAGTAATTGAAATCCCTCTCTTGCCTACTTTTGCATCTAAAGATTGGCATAAATTCTATATATATGACGTCGACCCACGTTATGAAGGTTTAATAGGAAATGACCTTCTTGAACAATTAGGCGCAATTATCGATTTGAAAACTAATGTTTTAAAGACGAATGCTACTTGCATTCCAATAATCAGTAACAACCTAAATTATACAATTGACATACCGGCTCAGACGGAGAAAAGAGTAAAATTACCAATTGATCAGTATTCAGCTGAGTCTATCCTTGACGCAAATGATTTAAAAATGCCTAGTGCATTAGTAAACTGCATAAACGGTTACGAAACTACAGTCATTCAGAACACATTAGATGAACCAAACAAACTGACGGTCAAACAACCCTTTACTGTGACTAGATTCGAAAATGATGTGACAAACTGTGACTTGAATTTTATTAGACCAACTAACGACATTGAAATTGATCAACTGTTACAGAAAAACTTAAATAAAATCAGACTAAGACAGCCCAAATTAAAAATACAGCTAGACAAATCGGAAGTTTTACGTAAAGAAGACTTAGGACATACGATTACTAAAGATGGACTGAAACCTAACAATGACGAAATTGAAGCGGTATTAAAATATCCTATACCTAAAACGACTTCTGAGATTAAGACCTTCTTAGGACTTGTAGGATACTATAAACGATTCATAAAAGACTTCGCTAAAATTACTCAACCATTGACAGCCTGTTTAAAAAAACGCAACAGAATATTAATTAATCAAACATACATTGACGCATTTAATAAATGCAAAGAACTTTTGACGCATGCCCCTTTATTGCATTACCCGGACTATGACAAACCCTTCGATGCCTTATCTGGAATAAAAAATAATATTCCTGGTGACGAAAATCAATCAATAACAGTTATCGGTGATGAGAAGGAAGAAAAGCTTAAAGAACATTTACATGATGTAGTTAAACAGGTAGGAAAGCTAACAGCTGAAAAGAAAAAGAATAAAGAAAAGAAAGGTGGTGAAAATGACGTAGAGTTGCCCATAGGTAAGATAGTTTACGCTAATGACGTTAACGAATGTAAGAGTCAGGATACGGCACGTTATGTAAAAGCGAAAGTAGTAGGTGAACCAGAAATAAATGTATTGCCTATACAGGTAGGAGAAAGAAAAACTAAAGCTCCTATTAAAAACATCAAACGCCCTTCACAGGTGCAGTCTACTGCTGATAGTAATGCCGTCGCTGGCCCTTCATCTCCAAAAACTTGATGAAAATCCAGGATTACTTCCAATTAAAGAAGGACAAGCTTATGTACAAACCGATCATTGGACTATAATTAAGGTTATTAGTTTGGAAAAGATTTACGATGACTTTAATTACGTATCTACGAATTATGAACAACTATGTAAACTAATTAACTGGAATGTTTCTTACTCTCACGATTTTAAGAGTGTGAAATTACATACAGAGTTTATTCGCCATATAACTAAAGAAAAATACCGACAACTTGTTCCACAACAGCGTTTTAGGAGAGGTCTCCTTAATCCTTTGGGTTCTCTTATAAAAATTATTACAGGAAATCTTGATCACCAAGACGCGATTAGAATTGACAATCTTACTTCTCATTTGAATCAAAATGATATCGTAATATTTAAAAAATTAACCCTGGTCTCTAAAATGTTTGACAGCTTTATAAATGTAACCGGAACTATTGATCAAAATACATTAAAATTGGATAACCGTTTAAAAATCACTGAAAAAATGTTAAGTGATTTAGCCGTTACGCAAAATAATTGGACTTTTTATACATTTGTAATAGGATTATTTAACGTTTATACAAGCAGTTTCCACACTATATTTATTAGACTTAGTGAAATTGAAACAGCTCTAGCATTGAGTAAAGTCTCTATATTACATCCATCTATCGTGAACTCTACAGAACTCTTGTATCATTTGAAATTGATTTCTAACTCTCAAACCTTAGTATACCCACCTATAGAAGAAAACTTATTGAAATTAGAGGAAACTATTTGTGTAAAATCTTATATTAAGAAAAATCTAATTACGTTTATTATGGAAATTCCTTTAACAGATAGAGATATTTATAATTATTACAAATTGTACTCCTTACCAATTTTCCATGAATCCGAGAATAAGACCTTATCCATATTTCCTAAATACCCGTACCTTTTGGCGAAAGGAACGAAATACTTACCGATCGTGAAACCGTGCCGCCCGTTATCAGCTGGCGACCATTTCCTGTGTAACGCAGATCACCGAGCTTTGTACCATGAGCTTACCTGTATCGAACAGCTCATGAGATTCGACGATGACCCCACTCATTGCACGCAACATCAGGTTCAAATTGAAGAACTTAAGATCCAGCAAGTCAACTCTGACAGTTGGATCCTGTATAGCAGACTGAAGACGACGCTTACCAAGCATTGTGACAGTGACGTCAGCAAACTGTCAATATTCGGCACATACCTCGTGACAATCGATGAACCATGTGATTTGGAAATCAATGGAATTCGCATAAGCCACCGTATCTACATAGAGACGGACGTTGTGGAGCCAATTCCACTAGTTACCTTACCACAGCTACGTGTGGGCGCAAATCTATCCAGTGCACGCGCACTCAATCTCAACGGCGTTAATCTAGATGAAGTGAAGTACATGGCGTACTCCTTAAAACATTCTTCAGTGATCGAAAGTGTTTTAAATGAAAGAAATGATTTTAAATTCAGTGAAAATTTAGGATATGTATCTTTAAGCTTAGTAATCTTAAGTTTTATTGCATTTGTGTTTTATGTGTTTCGACTCAAATTGTTGAATAGCATACCGTGTGTGAAAAATTATCGGAACCAATCTCAAATCGATCGTACCGATAATTTTCCTCTTAGGGATGGAGGAGTTATGTTACACCCTCGTCCCTCTGCCTTAGCTTAAGATAGTTTATAATATTTTGCTGAAATGCATCTTCAATGCATTTCATAGAATTAGATTGTTTTTGCTGACGAGCCGTCTGGCGTCTCGAGACGGGCTCATCCGCTCTTGTCGTTTTAGATTCATTAGTTAAGTTACCTCCAAATCGGTATAGCGTATAAGTTTTAATTTTACTTAATTAAATAATTTTCAAGTTTTTTTAAAAAGCTTTTATTACGTTCCGAAAGCAACAGTAGATACAATTATATTGTATGTATTTATTATGCTGATAAAGAAACAAAATCTTTGAACTTTGCTTAACAACAAAATCATTTTTATCAAAGTTTTCCCGATAGAAACAGAATAATTTCGAATTCACAGTGAAATAATGATCAAAACCCGCAAGCGATTCGCTTAATTATAAAATTTGCTGCCAACTTTATAACAATGTTAAGTTTTAACTCCAGCTTAACAAAGCGCCTAAAACCATTAATTAAATTAACCCTTTCAATAGACTAGTATTAAAAGCTACTAACTTTTCCTATTCTAAAACATCTCAGAAATTCTCGATTGAATTGAAAAGCTTTCTTTGAAATAACAAGGAATATAAACAGATCTTAGTTAATGAGGCAACTGGCAACTTTTAGACTTCGCCTACGATATAACGAACAGTAACAATTTGTACCTTAAGTTTTGGAAGCGCTGTCTTCTCATTTACCACAACCTTGAGTAGACTTTACAAGTAAAAAAAAATAAGCTCGTTTTTGTTGAGACTTTCGCTCTCTGAAATAATGTTAGTCTTTCAGACTTGACTTATAATGATTATTATGAATAAATATCTTAACTTAATGACTAGCCATTTTCACATAATGTAAACTGCTCCAAAAGCTAAGTAAGCTCAGCAAACGCATTTATCTAAAAAAGGACTATTTAGCAAACAGGGTAGGTACTACAGATGAATTGAAGAGTTCCCTTAAACCTAAAAGTTTTGTAAAGTCGTAAAATAAATTACCCAAACGGGAAAGACAGCTTCACGAATTCACATCAGCGTTTGCAGCAATAACAATTATGCTAAGGCTTTTAATGGCCTGAGAATAGGTTGAATGTCTCTTTGGCGTCATCACGACGAAAAACGTGGTTCCGTGCAAGATTTTAGAGCCAATTTTGTGGTTAAACTGTGTAAGTGTCAAGTCTTTACAAGTAGACAGGTTGCTCCAGTTTACGTAGAAATTGATGTACCAAGCAGGTGTTCTGTGAAGTGATGGCCATCTGAGTTGTGAAGTCTTGTGACACCTGACTTAAATTATTCGCACTAGTATTTTGTGGCTCAGTGGCCTAGGCTCAAGCAGACAATAAAACCACTAAAAACTAGCGTCTATAACGCTGGTTTTCAGTGCCTTTGCTGCAGTATTAGTTTTCAATGCAGTGGTGGCCTTTTTACACTTCTTTTTGTGTCCTTTAATGTTATACTGTGTCATTGTGTCAATATTTTTTATGTCAAACTATCTGAAGGCGATGACGTCACTGCAAATATCCCAAATACCAAACTGAAAAACTACTTAGGTTTTGTATTTTCTTAACACAGTAAATGTATGCTTATTACTACTAAGTTAAGTACTGTTGAAGTAAGAAGTATACATCAAATAAAGCAACGATCGGAATGGCTCTTGGCTCCCCCTTATAGGCTCTGAAGATGTTAAAAGTGATCTTATCACGACAACTTAAAGTCGAAAGTTGTAAGTCTTGTCCTCTGTAATGGCGGTGCTAAACGCTATAACAATTATGCTAAAGCTCTTAAATGTTTCCCTTTCAACGCTGGAACAGCAGTTTTAAAGTAATTTGGAAAAACAACTTTGAGGTAGTCACGACACATTTTTTTACTGAGCTTACAGAGTCGAATCTTCTCAATCCATAAATTTTTAACCTACATAGTCCCACTGTTATATATTTTTCTTTTTTATTTATTATGCAAAACTCGTTTTCTAAGCGATTGTATGTAGTGATAAAAGTTTAAATAATATATAGTAATAATATATAGCATTTTTTTTTTCGTCCTTCTGTAATCAAAAAACAGATTTTTGTGTTATTTTTTATTGGACGCAACATACCATCGTATGATGAATTGACTGCGCATTTTGTATTAACAATCATTTATAGAATAATGAAGTAAGAGTGCGATTACCGATAGTCATAGTCAACAACAAGGAAATGAAACAAAAACTTTAAGATTTACATTGATAGCTTTAAATACAATGTTTACATTACAACAACGAGTGGATTTAGGGAATTTAAAACATTTTATTCAATGAAATGTATTATGTTTATGGATGAACTTGTGTTACTAACATTTGTGTGTTGCTGATAGATTGCTGACATCGATAAATCGCTTCAATGCAATTGACTCACAGCTCAGAGCTGCTATTACCTTTGTAGTAGAAGGTACTCTACAAAATCATAAAAAGAAACCACCACACCCAAATTACTTTCAAGTTCAACTATCATCCTATTGTAGACTTTATGCACATTAACTTTGAGTTATTTATAGCAAAAATTGGGATCATTGCAATTGTAACGGTATTTTTTTGCTAGCAGGTCAAGAGACCGTTGTATTGCCGTCACGGTAGTGCGCATGTCCGAACTGCGAGCTGAGTGTGCGCAACTCAGCTGATACTGTAGCATTAGATGGCCGATTTGCAGCCTATTTTAACAAACTTGAAAAATGGACGCGATTATCATTTTTTTTTATCGAATTAATTAGCTTTTTTGCTGTAGCATTAGATGGCAGATTTGCAAACTATTTTAACAAACTTGAAAAAAAAAACGCGTTTATTGTTCCTTTTTTATCGAATTCATTTGTTTTTTGTTGTTAGATGGCCGATTTCCAACCTATTTTAACAAACTTGTTAAAAAGAACGCGTTTATTATTCTTATTTGTATCGAATTCATGTTTTTTTATGTAGCATAGTTGGCCGATTTGCAACCTATTTCCAAAACTTGAAATAAGAACGAGCTTATCATTATTTTTTTTTATTGAATTCATGTGTTTTTGTTTTTGGATTATAGGACTTACATGATTTTCTTCCAATCATGAAGCGATTTTGATATTTTTTTATTTATGAAATTTATCCTTCAAATGTGTTTATTAGTAGATCTTATAATTAAATAATTCGGAATTCATCGTTGAATGACAAGTCCGGCGTAGATACCTTACAAAAAGAAAATTAATTATTTGTGTTATTTGTTTTAACGTGAATCTTCTAAATTGTGTTTATTATGTACATAAGTATAATAATAATTTAAAATGTCTCATATTTGTTTTAAAATACTTCCGACGAATATTTCCGATAAAGTTATAAGTATTGTTTTTTATTTTGAAACAAACCATATTTCGTTAATTATTGGTTTTTGAACAAAAGCATAGGCTTCACCATTTACTTTTTAACTATCACCCGTTTATTATTAAAGCATCGTAGAAACAAAAATACCCACTTGTGATGATGATGAAATCGATTATGTAATTCGATGCAATTGCACTATATAACTTCTCATCAATTTCAAAACACTTTCACAAAGAAAATCACCCCAAAGAACGCGAACTAATTTCAAAACGCACAAGATCAAACTGACTCATGTTTAGATCGTTAGAAGAGAGCACAAAAACACGGTCGGTATCACAAGGTCCGCGAACAAAATGGTGAATGTTTTCCTGAAAACGTTTCTCGCGTGCTGTGATTCGCCACAGCCGAGTGCGCTCCGCGTATTGAAAGTGTCGGCCCCAATGCCGCTGCACTCCCAACGCACTTACGTAACATCCACTGCAGCCGATCTTCCAAAACCTTCCAGCACCTAAGCGAACGCGAGATCGAAGGCGGCCATGAAAAACGTGTCGCAGAGATGACTCACCGGCCGCACTAGCGCCACCTACAACTCGGTTCAAAGATCGGTTTCAATTCAAGGATCGCTTCGGGAGGAGCACGAAAGCCTTTTTGTCTCGAATGCCGCACCGATGGAGCTCGTTAAACACTGCAAACTTACCCGGATCTTCGTAGTCGATCGGCTTAGATATATTCCAGCGGGTTTGTTTGCAGCTGGAGCTGGGTGCTCGGTCAGGTTGCAGCGGCGGCCGACATGGCGCGTCGGGCCGGGTGCGCGATGCGACTGCGGGCCGGCGGCGGCGTCGGAGGGGCGGCGGCGTCGGGCATGCGCACTGCGCGGCCCCGAGCCTTCGATCTAACTCCTGGCTGCGCGCCCTCCCTACGCGCATCCCTACACCGCAAATAACACAATCCACAAACCTGACCGTTTCAGCTCTCCAATAATTCACAGTTGAGAGCGCTTTTGAATCAATCCTTTACTTCAACGTTCGAATTAAATATTCTTTTATGAGGCTTTGAAAGAAGAACGGAAACAGAGCGTAGTTGATTGCGTCAACCGAGCTATAATAGCTGACACCTACGCTTGGAAAAGCGAACACTTTAATGCTTTGTCCTGATAAATTATGGAAACGGCATCTGCCATAAGCCTCTAAGTATAGGCTGCTCATAAAACATAAAGGCTTCCATTAGAGTGGCAATAACGCTTACTTAATTGGAAATGCAAACGAGACGAAAGGGGCGAACGGATTGGAAATGAAACTTTCGATTGGGACGCCAGGCACGTGCACTTTGATTTCAGCACTCTCGATCTACTCCATCGGTAACCTGATCTGAATTTCAGAATTTAAATTAAAAAAAATAACTTTAACGTTCCTGGTATAAACCAAATTAGCATATAGTTTTACGGCATCTGATGCTAAAGATCAATTTAATTAGATCCAGTGTTATCTCTATGCTCGGGCGTCTTAATCTATAGATTCCAGTAGACATCACGTTACCAATCCTAGGTCAAAGAATAAATAAACTACGCACTTACTCCGTCAGGGTGGGCAGCGGACGATGACGCAGTGCCTATCGATTGGAGGTTGCCTCTCAGCTTTAAGCTCTCGAAGCGCTGGATGTATCTAGATTTTTGACTTGTGACGTTGAAGTAACATGGCAATACATTACTATAGTATTTTTGTTAACCTTTTTCAATTTTTTTTAATATGATTAAAGACTATTCGGATCAATCGATACAATTTAAAAATGTGCGTTTACTATTTCTGTAAAAAGAAAAACAATCGAGTTTTCCTTCTTATATTTCCTATTGCTAAATGTACTAGTTCTAACAAATTTACATAAAAATGTTTTCTAATTTACATGAATTCCATTACCAGTTTAGGTATACGGAGATTTTTACCAACTCGATTACTACTTCCACGATTCTTCCGATAACAATCCTACTGAGTTTGTTTACAAATAAGAGAAACTAATAAATTCGCGGCCTAAGGTACATAATGAGAGATTTTTTTTCACCGCATGAAATACACATCGTGAATATAATATTTTTATCATTATATATTATTATTTCGTCATAAAAAATTGGTTGTCAACAGTCGCTATCTTCTCATTGTCGTCCGGTTAACTGTAGCTCGGTTTTTTTTTAATTTTAATTAAAAAAAAAACACTGGCACCTGGCGCCTTAGCACACTACTAATCATACTTGTGTATGTGTGTATCTAAATAGCAGATAATATGATTTGAATTTTAAAATTCAAAATTCGTAGAATAAAACATACTTCTGAGAACGTATCAGTATTGCTATTCAGCGCGGCAATGCAGCCAGTATCTTGGGTACGCTTCCGATTGGTACTGATTTGGATCAATTGAACTATCTTTAGATCGTTTGGAAAGGGTCTGTAGATAGCTCAACTGTTTCTTATGTATTTTATATGACAATGTACATTTTGTAAATACTGTATAGTCGTAAGTTTGTTTCACAGAATAAATAAATATTCACGGACATTTTACTTTCATGCGGAAACGTATTCAAATATATAAAAGTAACGGTATACCAATATCATTTGAAAAATCCTTCAGCAATAACCATATCAGTTTCGCAAAGTACCAACTAAAATAAAATGCCAATAATGTGTGAGGAAAACGTATTAAACTGTTTTCAGAATTACATAAACGAACAATCTGAAAGTATTATTACTGGAAATGTCGAACTTTATTGTAAACGATAAAATTAAAAAAAAACTTGTATTCAAATCCTTGCCATTTCATAGAGAAACTATAAAAATATCTTGAAAAACAACTATAATTATGTAGTCATTTAATTTTTATAGTTCTTATTTTTTATTCATATCGGGCTATAACAGTATCATATTTATGTGCAAACATGTAATTAGTGATTAGTTGTTGTTGTTTTAAGTTGTTTTTAATACAGATAGTAACACTGTTTTCCGAAAATAAATAAATCATTAGTATCATCAACATTAATAAGAAGAATGTATTATTACTGTTACATAATGTTTTTATCCCCTACTATTTGTGCTATGCTATGTGGTTGCAAATACCATTACAGTAGACCCTGGTAATCAAATAAAACGATGGTCGGTCGAGTCTCCAACGTCCCATTTTTGGTTATCGAGTAACCCTTATTGATTCTGCATGAAAACTAAATTGCTAATACATAATTATTCCAGCTCTCTGTGAATATTATTGATTAGTTCTACTAATATAATATAAGCTATAAACTAATATAAGCTGAGGCTGAACCTTTTTAACTCACATCAGCACTGGTCAGCACCCACATTACTACTTACTACTACGTATTACTACTTTTTTTTATAATGTAGGTACCTATGTGTTAATGAATGTTTTGTAAATTTTGTGTCTTACTTTTTCTTGATTTCTGTCTTTGTGTACCTATGTGTGTTTATTTATTTATTTATTTAATCTAAGATTCACAGTTTATTTGTTATCAATTGTAGGCTATCTATTTTATATCGCACATAAACCAATTTGAATCTACATTTTATAACTTAGAATAATAATATAGGTAGGTAAACATTAATAACAATGCGGCGGGCACGCCAGACTAGTTAACAATCATTTACAGTACATATCTAAAACTAAAACTAAGATTAAGAATTAAAATAGTATATAGCTGAAGGTAGGTGTTTTATTTATTTATTTAACACTTTATTGCACAATAAATGTAATGTACAAAAGGTGGGCTTAATGCTATAAGCATTTTCTGCCTGCCGACCTTAAAGGTCGAGAAAATGGTTGGCGTGCTAACTTAATACAAATGTACAAATAAACAGTAACTTAAGGAGGGATACTTACAGAAAAATCAGGTTACAATATTATGTTTAATAAGGTATGATTAATAGTCATGGCTAGATGCGGTCTGTTTAAAGAAGTGTTCATGAACCAAACGCTTAAAGATTAACTTATTCGGAGCACTTTGCAAAAGGTGTTAGTATTTTGAATGTGTTGTACCTGTGTGTTGTGTGTTAAATAAATTAATCTCTCTTTCTCCCTCTCTTAATATTATAAACATATCTAATGAACTTGACCGATTTTGAGTAAACGTTACGTTACATCTGACCTGCGCGGTGTACGGACCCGTTGGGCCGGAATAACTAAAGGTAAAGCCTAAAGGGTGTGACCCTGAAACTATGTATTTGTGACGCAATACTCGAGCTACCACATCCAGTTGTGGTCTCAAATGAGTAGGGAGAACCCCTCAATTTTATATAGGAGTTTGGTTTAAAATTACTAATATCATAATACAGAGTAACGGAGAGACCTTTGCCCAGCAGTGGGACAGCGTAGGTTGATAAAAAAAAATAGCATAATAAAGGTTACATAAATTAATCTTATAGATAGATAGATATAAAACAATTTATTGTACAACACTTGATAAAAAAAATTACAAATTGGAAAAGTACGAATTCAAGATATACAATGAGCGGTCACTATAAGCGATATCTTCCAGACGACCTTATCTCATTGGATAAAATTGAAATGACTATGAATGATGACCAATAGAACACCCTCATCTGGATTAATTAAATCAGTTCCTATTAAAGCAATTTACTTAACCGAGGGAGTGCGAGGGATTTCAAAATTAACTCAAAATAAAGTCAACAAACTGATACCCAACTTCGTCTTAGCATAATATTATATATAATATAATATTATATATTTTGGATAATTCACACAGTATCTTTATAAATGATACATATAAAACATATAGGTATTATCGCAAAAAGTTTCATTAAAATCCATTCTATACTTTTTACATAAAAGAGTAACAAACATACATCCATCCACCCATCCATACAAACGTCAGCATTTATAATATTATTCGGATATTGATCAACATCCAGAAAATAGATAAAGCCAACAAGATGAAAACGAATTTCATTAACTCAGGGACCCTAAAATCAAAATGCCAGAAAATCTCATATGAATTAGGTAAATTAAGTAACATCGTCCCTTGATCTTAATCAAAGGTCTTAAAACCATGATGAGAACCGAGCTCGCATCTCACTAGATCTTATTTATTAGGATCAATGTGACAGGTAATACGGTCAGAGGTGAATAGACATTATTAAACATAGATGGACTGAGCAATATTCTCATGAAATTGACAGGTGTAGCTATGGATGGGCGCCGGGTATATACCCAATCTACCCATTTGGGTAAATACCCGGGTAGTTGGGTATATACCGGGTATATACCCGTATGCACCCATTTGGGTGGGTGCATTCAATTTTGATTTTCAAGAAAAAAATTGTTATAAACAAAGTATGCAAATCTGTTCTAACCATTATTTCCTACGAAAAGTACCTTATAACATTTTTTGATTAAACGTATATTTTCAAAGTTATTACAGATTTAGTATTTTTTTTGTATGGAAATCAATGTTTAAGTAGCTTTGTATTCGAATATTGAACTTTTTATGACTGGTAAAATAGTTTTTCTATAAATGGCACTTTGAATCATTTAAATTTGAGGAGAATTGATATCGACCATGCACGCAACGATCTAATATGATCGTTCATCTGGATTTTCGTTTTATACAATAGGATAATAACCACCACAGCTAATCACTGTTGCTGAAATGCCTCTCGAAGTTGTGTAAGATCTGTCTACCTCGCACAGTGTGCTAAATGACCCTAAAATCAGACATAGCTTTTTTATTTTCTTAATCGAATGTATAAGCCATTTTGAATGCTATAATAGAACTCCCAAAACTCAATTCGTTTCTGATTTTCTGAGATTTCTCGAGCTATGATTTTCGTATTTTTCTGATTTTATAGAATTCCCTAATGAATGTAACTTTTATGGAAATAAAGTTTTTAAGTTTCAGTTATGGCATGCTACAAAACCAACTAACTGCTATTTTCGAAATCATATGACATGTTCCTAGATGAGCCATAACAATTATTATTATTATACTTTCGATTAAGCAAATAAAAAAAGCTATGTCTGATTTTTATCTATGCTATGTTTTTAATCAATGTATTCTGCCCATACTCACCTATGGATCCGAGAGATGGCCGCTCACAAAGGAATACATGCATAAGATCAGAGTCGCGCAACGGGCAATGGAGCGAGCCATGCATGTAATATCTTCTAGACCACATACCTACCGAATACAGAAATCCGACGTCGCACAAAAGTTGTGGACGTAGGTTCGCGAATCGCAAAGCTGAAGTGCTAAGTAGAGAGATAGGCGGGCCACTTAGCAAGAAGAGACGATTAAAGGTGAAGAACGGCGATAACGAAATGGTGGCCAAGGGATGCTCGTAGACCAAGAGACAGACCTACAGCCCGATGGTCCTAAAACATTTCAGAACAAGCCGGGAATAAGTGGATGAGAGTCGCAACGCAAGGGACCGTAAATAATGGCATAGTAAAGAGGAGGCCTAAACTCAGCAGTGGGTGCCAACGAGCTGAAATGATGATGGTGATGTCTGATTTTTGAGTCGTTTAGCACACTGTGCTTCGGTCAGATGCTGCAACTAGGTAGACACAACTTCGAGTAATAGGTTAGCCAGAGAATTCAGCTGGGCTGTACTGCGTTTGGAAACTTCGTCAAGTTTTCTTGTCGCCCATTTATCAGTGTTTGAAATGAAAGTTTTATGTTGACGCGCAATGTTTTTCAAATACGTTATGTATCGATACGTTTACGAGTCACATTTAATCGTGCTTGAACGTTTGTTGCTGAAACGTAAACACTGACAGTAGGATTCATAAGCTAAAAGTTGCTCAACGCACTAAACCGAAATAAAGTTACTCGACAGAAGACCAAGGTACTCGTCACAGCTGTTTTATTTCATATGCATCTTAAATTGCAAATTTACGCGTTTGTGACAAAAAATCTACACCTGAAAATATGTTTGACCAACAAACGCAGTAAACTTTATTTTTTTCACATTCAGTGAAATACGACGCATCATCCATCGCAAGTCGTTCCATTTTGCCAAAGGACGTCCTACAATTACCTTGTCATTTATTTTTTACACGTGACAATTCTATCATTATAATATTAGGTTATGTGAGACTTAAACCGAGTAATTTTATAAAATAATCTTAAAAAACCTATGTCCAGCAGTGGAATGGAATGGTTGACTATAGGAGGCACTCAGGTATTGTTGCTCTTAATCAAAACTTCAAATCGCCTTCGAGATTACAGTTACAAGATCCTCAAATCTGATTTAGTACTGCGAACTACTATTTCAGACACTTTTGATGGTTGGTCGATAACAATTCTCCCCAAATTTTAATGATTCAAAGTGTTCTTTAAAGAAAAACTATTTTACCAGTCATAAAAAGTTCAATGTTTGAATAGAAAGCTACTTAAACATTGATATCCATACTAAAAAAATACTAAATCCATAATAACTTTGAAAATATACGTTTAATCAAAAAATGTTATAAGGTACTTTTCGTAGGAAATGATGGTTAGAACAGATTTGCATAATTTGTTTATAACATTTTTTTTTCTTGAAAATCAAAATTGAATGCACCCAGCAAACGGGTGCATACGGGTATATACCGGGTGCATAAATGGGTATATACCCACTAGTGGGTAAATACCCGGGTGCGTGCCCATCCATAGGTGTAGCCAATACCTGACTCATTTCTGTAGGTCTACATGCAGTTTTGGATATTTGAAAGAACATATTAGGAAAAAGCCATCTGAATTTCAGGTGCCACTAAACATTTACCCCCTATCTTATAAAAAGTTAGCGTTGACTTTAAGTCGTCATTACGTATGGTTATCAATACTTCAAGTCTGCGCTAACTTTTTATAAGATAGACCGTTAAACCTGCGTTTTCTGAGCGTAAACAAATAACCAGAGTAAAAAATTTTTCAGAAAGCACAAATAGTGTGGAAAAATATGACTCTAATGAAAGAATAAATAGTTATGGTGTACCACAGGGAAGTATTCTAGGACCATTATTATTTTTAATCTATATAAATGACTTACCAGATGGGGTTAACCATGATTGTATACTATTTGCAGACGATACAACAATAATTATTGACGAAATTGATTTAATGACTTTTGAACGAGACATTAATACTGCACTAAATGACATTATATCATGGCTTGACATTAATAATCTCAAAATTAACACAAATAAAACGAAATTCATACAATTTAGGACATTACAAAAACAAGAAGATATTAAATATAGCATATAAAAATGACAGAATTGAACAAACAAATAGTATAATTTTTTTAGGAATAAATATTGATCAACACAAATATATATAAATATTGATTGGAAGGAGCAAATAAATAAAGTATGCACTAAAATAATACTTTCAGTTATTTTGAAAAGACCGCTATTTGAGTTTCAATCGTATTGATTAGTTAGATTGAAATAACGTCGTAAAGACCGGAAGGTGTAAGTCTATGCAGAGTTAGACGACTCGGCAGCACGATTGTTCTTTCATAAGGAACGCTCAGTCCATTCTCTATGTCCATGGGTGTGAAATATACCGCAGATATTATGGCATGCGTAGATGAGAGAATATCTAAGCAAGAAAAACTGATCAAGAAATTCCAAGCTCTAAGCTCGCTGATCTTTTGAGACCGAAAGTTTTAAGCTTAATATTGGACTCTCGAATTCAAGAGTTCGAATACCGAGAATCGGGGATCATAAAAATCAAGGTCGAATATTGAAGCGAAAGATGGTAAGGTTTTTTCCGTGTTTGTTTACACTATGGTACGTTAGAAGTAAGGGTTTAAGGTTTAAGATACTTTATTCTTAAAAAAAGACATAAAAACAGTCACTTACATGAGTATAGGAAAATATTTAAGAAAATTATCGGCTAGCAACTATTAAGATACAAGAAATCGCTGCTGCGATAAGACGGCCGATTGTAGGACAGTTCCTTAATTAAATTAGTTTTATTCGCCTCTGTAAAGTCTGACCTCAATGTGGCATCATTATGCACGTATTTTCAATTCCTTGAAATATGTAAACCATCTCGAGAAATTATTCAGAAATTGAGACATGTTCCTGAATAAATGACTATCATCCAACCTTCTTGAGCCTTTGCAATGTCACAACTCATACCCGGCCGGTCCCAAAGGGCACAGAATAAATAATAGTACAGTACCTCTACCATGAGTTTTCACAGTAAAATCGCCTGACTTTACTACAGTAGTTACGTCAATATTAGTATGACGAATTTTAGTACCCAACTATCCGCTAGAGGCGCTGTACAAATCTTCATACATTTTTTGAACTACAGACGCTAGCGAGTATAGTAAATATAGTAAAAACTCATGGTAGAGCTACAGAATATTGCTATGAAATTGAAGGCGAACAACGCAGCCAGCCCTCGGGAATGGAAACAAGAGATATACATGTTTCCGTTAGTGTTGCCCAAATTCAGTCTTGGTCTTGCAGTCTTGGTCTTGTTCTTGCATTTTTGCAAGACCAAGACCAAGAACAAGACCGCGTATTTTTAGCAAGACCAAGACCAAGACTGACCGTGCAAGACTTGAGCAAGAACAAGACATAGCCTGCAAGACTCTTGCGTCTTGCAGCTAGGACTTAGCGCTATTTCACGGAGTAGTTAGGTGTAACAGTTCGGTGTATAGGTAGGTAGGTACGCTTAGGAATTCTATGAGACGCAAAAAACTATATCAAAGAATATGAAAAACTGAACCTATGCGCATTACGACTAATACCATAAACATAGCGAATAAAAAAATATCTATTAAAATCAAACTGAGTGCATGCATAGTTATGTTTTAACCATCGGCACTTTGATAATGCGGCATCAAAGGTTTTGTACTTACTTCTCAAAGAAATTTGCCGCTTCAAATTTCGGAAGTACATGGTTATGATACACGCGCCGGCGGCTTCTTTTGAAATCTAAAACAATCGTTGCCGCCGCGCCGAAATCATAACATTTGACACTATTCATGCAAAATAATTTCGAATTTTAAGAGTACCTACATGTGTTCCAAAGAATAAATAAGTTTCAGAGTGCTTAGAATGAAAATGAATACATTATACTGATCACGCAAGTAGTATTATGATTAGGATAAAATGGTAAGGATAGGTAGTAGATGTCATAATAATTCATTCTAGTAAGTAATTTGTTTTTTTACATGTTTTAGCAAATGTAAGCTTATAAATCATAAATGTTTATTAAGAAACAGTTACTTCCATGGAAAACGACATATAGGTCAGTTGATTTTTCGAATTTCTTAGCAAATCTTCAGTTATTTATTAATCTGCTTGATCTTTACTATGGCTATGTTAATTCAAGCTCACAATGTTCCAATTCTAATACGTTTTTCTAAGATTTAAAGTAAACTTTAATAAATAGTAATAGACTAATAGGTAATTGCAAGACTTGCAAGACTCTTGCTGCAAGACCAAGACCAAGACCAAGACTGGGAGCGCAAGACCAAGACCAAGACCAAGACCAGGTGTATTGGCGCAAGACCAAGACCAAGACTGGCTAAGTCTCGTCTTGTTCTTGCATTTGGGCAACACTAGTTTCCGTCAACGTATGAATATCTCTTGGTCCTTAGTTTTGTTCAATTTATTTCGTCAGTATTTATGAGATAGATAGATAGATAACACTTTATTGCACAAACAGAAAATACAAAAAACATGATCATGAACATGAGATGTTAGGATCGTGTTGCAATATTTAACTGGTTTAGAGCGTTTGTTTTTAAATACATAATTCAAAAATAAAACTTCACAAACATGTTAAATTTGAATATTTATTTATTTATATGTCATGATAATATGGAAGTAAAACCACTTAAATACTGAGACTTTCTTTCGTCGGAAAAACAATTGATACAAACGCAAAATTTATAAAATCTCACGAATTACTTCAAATGATGCCATTAAATAAGATCACTTTGTCCTCAGGCACGGTAGACATCTCAGATAGTCTCTCCTGATAGTCTAGCACTAACTCAAGAAAGTAATATTTTATAAGTCATTTGAAAAGATAACCTAAATGCGAGATCAATAGGTATGGTCATTAACTTTTACTATTACACCCATTACAATAAAATTCAAATACAAGTTTTAACTGCCCTTCGAGTTAAAGGGTAAACCCAAATATCGTTAATTCCGAAAACCGAGTAGTAAATTCAATGAGAAAACGGGCAATAGTGAAATTAGGTCTTTAATAGTTTATGTAAGTTTCTTGCCCGTTCTTCTAGGCTCTGGTCGCGTGGAACTGGCACCTAGAATCACCTAGTATGTAAGACGATTCTAAATTATCCTTGTGATTTATTGAATAAAGTATATTTGAATTTTCTATAGAACTTTAAAAAATGTTTCATGTTATAATAACTTAACGGCGATCGACTAAACTCGAATAAGAGTGATATATAATAAAATACTTAATGTTTTTTTAACAACTTATAGCTACATTTAGACAGAGAACCAACATTAAAATGTCATCAATCAAATGTTTGTTCTTGGTGGTAATCAAACCAACGACAAAGTACAGAAGGGAGAGCTAATAACTACTGAGCTGTCGCCTTTCGATATATAAAAACCTAAACAACACGCGTCCAGATCTTGAAATAGAAACCTAGATCTCATGTTTACATTGATGTACAAAATATTGCCACATTGTATATTGCTGACAGAGTATCTCTTTGATGTATCAGCCGTAGTCAACATGCCATGACGTCCTTTGACGCCATATTATTCAATTATTCATGAAGTTTCAAGTACTTGGCAAGACAGTGCAAGAAATGCTTTTTAAAGTAACTGCTGAATAATTGATTCATTTGTTTCTAGAACGTTTATTTTGTTTTCCTCTTGATCATCATCATCATCAACGTATACTGCACTGCTGGACACTGCTTTCGATAATTATTAATCATGTTAGGATTTTAAATATCACAGTAACACTTAGTATTCAAAAATATGAAATGTTAAATTACATTTTAGTTTAATACTAAAGATCATAAATAAATGTAATGTTAATAATAATACTAATTGCTAATAATAATATGTAACGTATTGTTCATAATATAACGTATACGGTTTACGTAACATATTTTTAGTAAAACCAGAAAAATACAAAAACTTTCAAGTTATGTTATTTCTTTCACTGAGCAAAAATAAAAGCTAAAAGCCAGGTTTCTGTTTAAAAAAGAAAAGAAGCAGCGAACTCGCAGAGTGCTCAGAACGCCTCCATTCGTTCAAATTAATTTCAGGGAAGTCTCGGGAGAGTCGACTTCAATGTTCAGCACTGTACATTCTTACTTAGTACAGTGCTACATATATAAGAGGTTCCAAAAGTTTACAAACTTACACAAATAAATTGTGATAGGAATTGATGCTAAGCAACATCTACCAGTCTTCTAACTCGCAAAAAGCTGATGTGGAATGGTCACAGGTGTGGTCAGGTATGGTCACAAGGAAACAGAATAACAAACGATAGAAATATCCTTTACTAAATATAATAAATACCAAATATACATAAAGGCTTTAAAAATAGGTCTAAGTAAGTACTCAAATGTTATAAAACATTAAACTGAAATGTTGTAAAACATTTATTTGATTATTGCGATAAATTGAAGGTTTCAAAACTTTATTCATACGAGTATATTATAATAAATAGGTCTTGGAAGACTTCGCTTGGAGTACAAGTACCGTATTTATCTGACGCAAAGCAGTGGTGCTAGGATTGCTGTGTTCGACTTTCGAGTGTATGAGATTTTACAGGCACATGAATCTTTACACCTCCATCTCAGAGTGATGGACGCAGTGATATGCGTCACGGGTAGCGTTACGGTTCATGTCACGGTTCACGTCACGGTCCGCGTCGTGTCACGTCACAGAGAACATTTGCCAATGGAACCTTAAAAGTGTGGTACACTGTTACAGTATTCTTTCAACGCAGCTAAACTAAGACGAAATTAGTACCTAATTGGTAAAACAAACGCGTTCTAATTAAGGTTGTAAGATAACACAAGTGTTGTTTTCGTCTATTTGGTTTTGTAAAGGTTATTCTGCGCCGCGGCGTAATCTTTGTGTAAAATTTACTTTATTTTTACAGAATATACCTCTAGTGTAAATCAGACAAAGAATAAGAATAAGAATCATTTATTTGCATAATACATGTCATGAAAACAGATCTTAAGTTAAACAATAGTATCAATATATTATACCAGCTAAGTTTTGGTGTGCAAATATTTATTTATTAAGTATACTAATATTAATTTGTCAATTTTAATTCTAAAAATTCCCTGACTGTGTAAAACCCATGATCCAGCAACCAGGCACGCAAAACACTTTTGAATCTCCTGAGGGGCTGTTCTTTAATAGTATTAGGCAAATAGTATTAAAGTAAGCTGTTAGAAAGTACGATAGTATTTGTAAAAACTTAATAACACTTAATACTATTTAGTTTAATTGTAATTCTTTGTAAGGATCATATAAAAAAACGGTACGAACTAGGCCGTAAGTTTCTTGCCCATTCTAGGACTCGCACCTAGAATCACATAGTATGTAAGACGATTTTTTTTTTTTTTTTTTTTAACAATGTATAGGTCGTCCTTTGGCCACAAACTCACCTGGTGGAAAGTGATGTTGTGGCCGACGATGGAGCAGGACGATCTAGGAGAAACCTATTCACTCGTGCCTTGAAGAGACCAAGATTATAGTGATCGGGAAAGACAGAAGCCGGCAACGAGTTCCACTCCTTGGCGGTTCGCATAATAAATGTGTTTCCGAAGCGCTTTGTGCGGATCGATTCTAAATGATCCTTGTGATTTTATTGAATAAAGAAATCTTTAACATTGACTAATGTTATAAAACATACTTTTAGCGCTGTACACTAATTTTAGGTACTTTTACGATGCAAAATGTCGCAGAAATATTGTTTTAATTTAAATTGAATGAAAGCCAATATCTATAAAGCCATATCAATAAAAATCACTAATAATAAATAACAATTTGATGCTAAGGTACGTCATCTGGCGGTCTATTTAAGAGTTTACAAAGTAAATGCCCTTTCTTTAAGTCTATCACCTCAGTCTGGAGCGTTGCTCCTCAGGTCATTGTACTACGTAAATGCCTAAACAGAGAGCCTAAATACTAAGTACATAAACCTATTTACCTCGTTTTTGCGACGTCGTCTTAGTTTTTCTCGAAGTTAGCAGTTGATAGGAGCGACATGCAACGTTTAAGAAACTTTGAAGCTTTGATAAGAAGCATTGATGTTTTTTCCTATTATTTATTTATGTTACACCAACGGCATAAACAATACATATATATTATTAATTTGTTACAATCTAGGCGTATGTGATGTACCATTACAGATGTAAGCTATGTTACATAATTATTTTTATACTTTGGAACGAAGTTCCTTATCGCGCGTACCGAAAGGGCTAGACGAAAAAAAATAAGACCAAAAGTTGTAACGACACTTTTTGCTATAGTTGTAAGCCGTGCTGCGTACTGTTAGACTGGGTCCCGGACTTGTCTTTAAAAAAACCAAGATTTATAGGGACACAGATTTATTAACTTAAAAAAAATAGCTTTTAACACTTTCCAACTTATTTGATCTGTGTTGGATCAGACGGGTTTTAAAATATCGCGCGCGGGACTTCTTTTCGGGAATACTCTGGAGCTCTGATGCAGCCGGCGGGCAAAAACCAGGTCCGTAGCTGGGGAGAGGCAGAGTAACCTTCTAAGAACTGACTGACAAGAATTACCCAAAAACATGAGTTTATAAAGTAAGATATTGCTGACTTGTTAAATCTCGTTTATACGGAATTTATTATGTGTGAGTGAGGCCGACTGCATCTTCAGCGCAAGATCAGCAAATACCAAGGTTGTAACATCTCCCTCCTTTGAGACGAAACATACTAAACGGATAGTATGTGAGTAGGATCTGATCCAGCATAGATGTACAGGATTGAGACAATATAAAAACACTAGAAATAGAAAAAACACAATGAAATAGTAACTTAAATCTTAATAGAATAGTAAATGCTACGTTATGGTAAAATATTTTGTAGTGAAAACATAGTAAAAGAATTAACATTAAAACATTATAAAAAATAAAAGAGTTAAAATTGAAGAATGATTAGTATTCAAGGTTTCTTCTAGGAGATGAAACAGATACATGAGGATTAGATTGATCATCAGAACTAGTAGTTTCAGAGTCGTTTCCAATAGTGGTCATCTCAATGTTTGTTCTTGAACGGATATTGGACTGGGGCTTTGAATAGCATTTATTGAATATTTGGACACAACATCCGGAAGTAGTAGTTCTGCGTTTAGGACAAATACAGGAACAAAGTCTATAAAATAAATAAGAAAACACAGATAGTGATAATAACGTTGTTAAGATACTAAAGTAATATCCATATTTAATGTGATAAGGCTGGTTTTCGATTTCAGTTAATTCATCGCTAAACTGATTAAGTTTATGAGTCGCGTATTGTAAGGAATCTAGGTTTATATGAGAGCTTTATTGGAGTTAAATATGGAATACTTTTGTTGAGTTTAGTTTTAGAACAACAATCATCATCGATAATGTTAAAATTTGGAGATGGGATATAAATCTTTGATTCATATTCATTGCTAGGAATAAACTGTAAAAGTTTATGGTAAGCTTTACTATTTTTTGGGACAGTTAAGATACCTGTTCCGATTACATCATGATCAACAATATTTTCATTACAATTAACAGAGAGTTTAGCAACATCTGATTGGACGTAAATCCACTTATTGTTCATCAAATTTTGCCAAATATCGATGTTACCGAATATTACTTTATAATCGCAAGAGTCTGGCATATCTTTTAAATATTCACTGAAAATAAGCACTTCACAGATAGGATTTGAAACACTAGATTGTATATTTCCTAGTTTACACAAATTATAGTTATTCTGAATTAACTTGCACTCACTTGAATCGTCCATTGTCGAATACGTCAGACTATCTTCTGTTATTGATAAGTACTTTGTGAATGGACTAATCAAAGCGAAAGAGTTTAAATTGTTGATATCATGAGGTGTTGGGAGAGCATAAAATGTGATAAAGATTGTAATCTACTTATAGAACTAAAGGAATTTTAACTACGAATACTAATTTATTATCGCTAATGAAGGATGAGACAGAGATAAGTTGTTAGAGTTAACATTATAATATAGGGTTTTTAAAGGACTAAGGACATTGTCAAATTGGAGACGGAGACGGCCCCTGGCAGGATGGCCCTGGAATAGGATTTTCATTAGCTATTTTGATTTGGTCGAAATGGTAACGGATATGCCTACGATTAACTAGAAGGGTAACATTGTTGTTATTATGGATTTTAAGGACTTTATAGGGACCTTTCCATACAGAAGATAGCGCTTTACGTAACCTATGATGTTGCTTTAAGTAAACCATATCTCCAACTTTGTAAATTACGTCTTTAGCGTGTTTATCGTAATAGGCCTTTGATCTTTCTTTAATACGTAGGATATTTTCGCGAGCTAACTTCCTGGAATTTATTAACCTTTGTTTCAGAGTCTTAATGTAGTCAGGATACGTAACCGCAGGATCGATGTCATAGATAGAGCTAGGAATGTTAGGTTTGCAGCCGAAAAGTAACTCATGGGGCGTAAAGTTAGTAGATGAATGCACACATGAGTTATATGAGATAATAGCAGTAGGAAGGAATTTGTGCCAGTTATCTTGATTGTCATTGACATATGATTTTAAATATTCCTTGAGAGTGGCATGGCTTCTCTCGAGGGCACCATTTGTCTGAGGATGATATGGAGATGAAAAAAGATGTTTGATTTTGAATAGAGTGGCGACTTGTTTGTAAACATTAGCAATAAAATGAACACCTTGATCTGAGAGTATGGTTTTAGGAATCCCGTAATGGCTTATGAACTTAATGAGACATTGAGAAGTTTGTTCTGCCGTAGATTCAGTGATAGGATAGGCCATGGAATATTTAGTCAGATCATCTTGAAACGTGACAATATACCTATATTTTTCAGAACCGGATTCTGGGAGTGGACCAACTATGTCCGTACTAATACGTTGAAGAGGCTCAGAGGATGTAGTAGTGATCTCCATAGGAGCTTTATTGATTCTACGAAGTGTCTTATTTCGCTGACAAGATGTACAGTTTTGAACATATCTTTCAATTTCGCCTTTCATGCCTTTCCAATAGTAAACGTCTTTCAACTTGTTGTACATCCTAGTTGAACCGATATGACCACCTACAGGACTATCGTGATTGTCTTGAAGGATAGTAGGAATTTCGTTAGGTTGAGGATAAATCATTTTGTTATGATATATATTGATTCGAATGGTAGTGTCATGGAATAAGAAAGATAGGATTTCGTGAATAAGTAGGAACTGTAGTTTATCAAAAGGATTGGTAAAATCAGACATGGAAATTTCTTTGATATCCGGGAAATTTACTATAAGATGAAAACGTAATTTTTTTAAAGTTGTGAAGAGTTCTTTGTAAGATACAGAGTCAAAATGATGAACTTTTGTGAACATGTGAAAATAGATTTTATCTTTAACACGAGAAGTTTTTACTGTGTAAAGTTCCTTCTCAGAGCTTTCAAAAGCTTGTTTGTCATCTAGTAGATTAAGGATACTATCGCTATAAGGATTTGAAGGGTCTAAGTCAATGGAAGTAGGATAAGCGATAGCAGGACATTGAGATTCTAGAAGGCTTTTGTTATGTTCAAGGATTTGGGTATTAAAAGTGTTAGGATTAAATCGTGACTTCATGAAATTTTCATAAGAAAGTGGATCATCTGAAATGTTATAGATGGGAGGTCGCGAGAGGGCATCAGCGTTAGAATTTATTCTACCAGGCTTGTGCTTCATTTCGTAATCGAATTCTTCTAATTTTAACCTCCAGCGAACTAATTTACTACTGGGGTCCTTGCAATTCATTAACCAGATTAAAGGACGATGGTCAGTAATGATTTTGAACTTCCTACCATAAAGATAAGGCCTGAAAGTTTGAGTTCCAAAAATGATAGCTAAAAGTTCCTTTTCCGTGGTGCTATAGTTACCTTCCGCACTGTTAAGTGTCCTAGAAGCATAAGCGATAGGGAGGTCTGTACCTTCTTCACCCTGGGAAAGGACGGCACCCAATGCATAGTTAGAAGCGTCTGTGGTAAGAGTAAATGTTTTATTAAAATCTGGATATTGTAGGATTGGAGCATTAGTGAGTAAGCTTTTAAGCATGGTGAATGATTGATTTTGTGAATCACCCCAAATGAATTCAGCGTCTTTTTTAAGTAATGAAGTCAGTGGTTTCGTGATTTTGGCGAAATCTTTTATGAACTTTCTATAATAACCGACTAAGCCAAGAAAGCTTTTTATGTGCTTCGGATTTCTAGGAGCAGGATAATCAAGGACAGCTTTGACTTTTTCTGGATTCGGAGAGACACCTTTATCGGTGATGATATGACCAAGATAGGCTACTTCTTTTCTAAGGAATTCGCACTTATCAGGTTGTAGTTTAAGATTGTGCTTCCTAAGGGCATCGAATATAAGTTTGAGTTTTTGGACATGGGAGTTCAAGTCGTGGGAATAGATAATTACATCATCGAGATATGTGAAACAGTGGAGACCTTGTAGACCTGTAAGGACGGTGTTCATCAACCTCTGGAACGTTGCTGGAGCATTTTTAAGCCCAAATGGCATCCGATTATACTGGAAATGGGCATTAGGAACAGAGAAAGCTGTTTTAGAAGCGTCTTCATCCTTCATCTGGATCTGATGGAAGCCAGATGCAAGGTCCAGAGTTGAAAAATATTTACTATGTCCTAGCTGGTCTAGGATATCAGTGATATTAGGAATAGGATAGGCATCGCCTATTGTGATATCGTTTAGTTTACGATAATCTACTACGATGCGCCATTTCTTTTGACCAGAAGCATCCTGCTTCTTGGGAACAACCCATATGGGGGAAGACCAGGGAGAATCAGAAGGCCTGATGATTTTTTGATCAAGCATCTTCTGGATTTGTTTATTAACCTCCTCTTTATGGACTTCAGGATACCGGTAGGTTTTCGCATGTATAGGTTGGGAATCATTGGTCTTGATCTCGTGCTTAAGGGTTTCAGTGCATGTAAGAATATCACCTTCGAGATGAAATAAATCAGAATATTCAGAGCACAGTTGTAAAAGGGCTTTTGATTCTTCATCATTGAGATGAGAGGATCTAATTTGATTTTGTACAGACTTAATTCTGTCTTTTGAACTAGTAGGAGCAGCGCTTGATTTTATTGAATGAATTGAATGTACTTTGGTCTGAATGTCCTTAAGAGTATCACAAGGATGGATTTCAACATGAAGGGATTGGATAGTGACATCTTGATGAGTAGTGTTAAGAATAGAAACATTGGCATGCTTGTTAGGTTTGACTTCGATTAAGCAACTAGCTAAATAAACGCCATTTTGAATTTCAGATTTATTTACAAAACCAGATGAGATCTCTGGATTTGAGATTGCACATTCTATGATCATTTCTGAACGGGCAGGGATGGTGTAACGAGGTTTAGTAAAATTGAGGTTAATATGATGTTTTCCGATGGTTAAAATATTGTCCTTGTAATTTACATTACAGTTATATAGTTTCAATAAATCATTACCAATAATCCCGTCAAAATGAATGTTTACTTTATCTGATATTAAATGAAATTTACTATAGATCGTTTCGTTTTTAGATACTTTCAAGTCAAGTTTAAAATTACCTAGAGTAGTTGAATAATCAGAGTCACTATCGATACCTCTGAATTTAATGATTGTAGGATCAAGGACAGGTTGGATTTCGAGCGAGGATTTTTTTACAAAGGATACAGTGGATCCGGAGTCGACTAGAAACACTAGTGGTTTCGTAGAGTACCGGCTTGTGACATGTACGTGAGGCAGATGAGTTTTATGATTTATATTTATCTCATAACTAGTCTCACATTGATCCCTCGAATGGGGAATGGATATAGTAGATTTAGTAAAGATCTTTGAAATAGTAGATTTAGTCATAGAGTCAGTGGATTCAGTGGATTCAGTGGATTTGGTGGATTCAGTGGATTCAGTGGATTCAGTGGATTCAGTGGATTCAGTGGATTTAGTAGGCTTGGTAGATTTAGTAGATTTAGTAGGTTTAATTGATTTAGTAGATTTTGTAGATTTAATTGATTTAGAAGGTTTAATTGATTTGGTAGATTTAATGGATTTGGTAGATTTCGTAGGAATATCTGTCTTTATGGAGAAAGTATCCAATAAAGATTTCCATTCATCAGCGTCGGTTTGAGTAGAGGATTCCGTACGACGCGGGACCGGAATCTTACTTAGTTTAAATCAGAGTGTGAGTCAGAATCGTAGGGATCTTCCCGGATGTTGCTAGCATCCTCATCGTGGGAAAGATTATGAACCTGCTTGGGAGGATTAGTAGTTTGGTGACGAGAATTATTAAATTGTCGTTTACGGCATTCATGTATTTCGTGGCCCAAGCTTTTGCAGTACCTGCAAACTTTCGGTTGGTTCTGAGATGTAGCGGCTGACGTAGTAGGATGCTGTAAAAGATTATTAGTGACATTGTGCACAGGGCGCTCACGATAATAATTAGGACGCTCACGATTAAAGCAGGCTCGATCCGTATGCCCTATTTTGCCACAAATTTTGCACTTGGGTTTCAATTCGGTAGCCCTTTGAGTTTGTAGAATATAATTATGTAATTTTTCTTCCTGGACGGCGAGATTGATAGCCTCGTTCAAATTAGAAGGATTCCTACACCTAAGAATGGTAGAGATATGATTTGGCAACCCTAATAGGAAAGCATGAAGCGCCAGATCTTCGGTATTCGCAATTCGGCCCTTTAGTTCGGAAGGATCATTCGTGGAGTGCGTGATGTCTGTCTGTAATCGAGTTAAACAAGTCTCTAGACGCAAACTATACTGACTAATAGACTCATTAGGTTTTAATTTACATTGCTGTAGATCTAAAAATAGATGATCTCTATGTTTGGTTTCACCAAAAGTGGTTTTAAGAAAAGATTTCAATTCAGGCCAATCACTAAATATTTTTAATGCGCATGCCGATTCAGCTTTTCCTTCTAACTGGGACAGTATGTATTTAAATAAAATATCTCTTTGTGCAATTGACGCTAGTGTCAGCGCATTCTCGCAATTCCGCAAAAATGAGGTTAATCTATTTTTATCGCCATCGAAAGATTTAATGAACTTTGTAAGAACACTAAAATTTACATCGTCTTCTACAGCTAGCGACGAGCTGCTAGAAGCCATTTTTTTATCACCTTTAATGCTCTCATTAACCATGATTTATTGAATTGAAATAATAAATAGAACTGAATACAAAGTAATTATAAACAACAGAAAGAATAATCAAATCACTTACAGGGCGATAAGTAGGCAACACGTCATTGAGTTTGTAGCGATGCGGTGTCAGCACAAACGGCACGAGACGTCGGTCGGTCAGCTGGCGAGTATCGCGTTTCACAATATTATGCGCCGAACTCGACCTTGTCCTCGTTGATCACGAGCAGGATGCGCGTGACGATGGAATCTCTCGGAACCTCGTAGACAGCGGGGCAGCGAGGTCTCGGGAGGGCTACTCGGTGCTTGGTAGAAAACTCAAGGCACAATGGAGCTGGGCGGCTGGTCAGTCTTGAAGTCAGCAGGGTGACTCGGCGTAAGGGCAGGCAACCCTTAACACAGTGGAGCCAGGCTGATTAGGAAGTCCTTGAGCCTGGGGTCAGCTGGTGTAGCTCGGTGTGATGTGTAGCACACAGTGGAGCTAGGCTGACGGGTACAGTGGCGGCGATGATGGTGGCGTCGGTTGGCGGCAGGCAGGAGCGTGCTATGGCCAACTCGGACCCACATGCGATAACCCGGAACGTCGTGGAAGTGCAGGATGGTCCTCGTCAGGCTGGAGCGACCAAGGGACAGCTAAAATCCCCTTTACTTCTGACACCAATAATGTTAGACTGGGTCCCGGACTTGTCTTTAAAAAAACCAAGATTTATAGGGACACAGATTTATTAACTTAAAAAAAATAGCTTTTAACACTTTCCAACTTATTTGATCTGTGTTGGATCAGACGGGTTTTAAAATATCGCGCGCGGGACTTCTTTTCGGGAATACTCTGGAGCTCTGATGCAGCCGGCGGGCAAAAACCAGGTCCGTAGCTGGGGAGAGGCAGAGTAACCTTCTAAGAACTGACTGACAAGAATTACCCAAAAACATGAGTTTATAAAGTAAGATATTGCTGACTTGTTAAATCTCGTTTATACGGAATTTATTATGTGTGAGTGAGGCCGACTGCATCTTCAGCGCAAGATCAGCAAATACCAAGGTTGTAACAGTACGCGTGTTCTCTGTCTGACTCTCTCTCATAGAAAACAAAGCCAGTTTTGCATTGAACCGTTGTCGGGACGATTATTTTTGTTGTTTTTTGAACATAATAAATATGAATACTAATTAATCGAAAGGAACTTCGATACATTCGGGTGTCTCTTGAGTTCTTGACACCTCTCAAGTTTTTTTAAATAAAATAAAAGCTAGAGCTACAAAGAAGCAGATTCAATATTTATTTTACTACACTATAAGGTTTCCATTATTAAATAAATCAGTTCACAAGTGCATACACGTGTCACATACACACAGTACACAGATGTGGGTTGCAAGTTGCAAAGGTCAAAGCTTCAGCGCTATTGATCGATACATCGTGCGCGGAGGGAGGGAGCTACAGATTTACTCTCAGACATGAATTATTGCTTTATAATCGAAATTATACCATATAGACAGGCTTTTGTGTGGTGTCACAGCTCATTGGGCAGTGCCTTCCATGCTGTGGGTATGGGTTCGATTACCACCGAGAGCAAATGTTTGTGTGATGAACATTAATATTTTTTTTGGGTATTTACAAAAAATAATGTATTTATAAAAAAGTGGTTGGATTGTGTAAAAGAGGATATGAATGTGAAAGGAGTGGACTCGGATTTGACGAATGATAGGAGTGAGTGGAAGAAAAAGACATGTTGTGCCGACCCCACTTAGCGTGGGATAAGGGCAGGGGAATGAAAATGAATGTATATAAGTATTCTATCCGAAAGTGCATAAATAATTACTTGCTATATCATTGTTATTACAAAACCCAACTAAATATTTGAAGCAAAACTCTATTAATATCAAAACCAGTACAGCATGAGGAATGCATGAACAAACAAACTCGGCGCACGTAGATACGAAGACGGATTTCAGTAACAAAGGACACATTTACACTGTAACCAGTACCTCTACCATGAGATGTCACAGTAAAATCGCCTGACTTTACTACAGTAGTTACGTAAATATTAGTATTGAGAATTTTAGTACCCAACTATCCGCTAGAGGCGCTGTACAAATCTTCATACATTTTTTTAACTACAGACGCTAGCGAGTGTAGTAAATATAGTATAGTAAAAACTCACGGTAGAGCCACAGGGCACCCAGTAGAGACGAAATGTTTTATTTGTGTAAAATTTTCCCAAAACACGGCAGCAACCGCTGCGATTATGTTAAGTCTCACGTACGTACTTTTCAAAACAGAATGATCGCACAAGGCAGCTCTTAATACTGAAAAGAATACTTACAAAAAAATGGTTGTCTGTAAAGTCGGTTTACTGACGATAGTTGAACGTGACAACGAACGCAAAGGCCGATTGTGCTTCTTTGTCGCTCGTTCCGCGCTCTCGCTTGCACTTCATGGAACGCCTCAGAGCGAGGTAACGCCGCATGAGTCATGTTTTTTCGTGCGTGCAGCCGGCTTTATCGAATTATAAGACGTTGTCACGTCAAAAAATACATCGGCTTTATTCATTTCTTTTGTTGCACTGAGAACATCTTGAGGAGGTGGCCATCACATCATGAACGTGCACTTTTAGAGGCACCATCATTACAGACAGTATCACAATCAAGGTTACCTACCACTTAAGGTATTTGTGTCTGGGTGTTAATATGTATTCTTTGTATGTTTATACAAAAAAAATGATTATAAGTATTTTATCAGCTATCTAGTTCCCATAGTACAAGCTTTGACTAGCTTGTGACTAGAGGGATGTGTGAATTGTCCGTGAATATTTATTTTTTATTTCACCACATGTTTAATAAAAAACCTGTTTTATATGTGATTGCAGTACAAACGTATGTTACTGCACATCGTCGCCATTTTATTCCTGTCTGCGGCGCACTCGTGTTGAAAGAAGCTCTGGCCAAAGTGCTTTGAATAAAGTACGGTTTCTGTTTAGGCTGGATATTTAATTTTTTCCTTAGCTTTTTGTATTGTAAAATTGTAAGTAAACGCGAAACGGAGCGACTATCTGCGGAATGTAGCTGGCAAACACTGAATGAGAAGAGCCGAATATCGGTCTCAGTAGCGCGTCTTGCGAGAGACCTACGTTTAGCAGTTGGCTGATAAATGCTGCTGATGATGATGAACATACATAAATTTTAACTAGACAGACGTCACAGCTCAGTTGGTAGCTCTGCCTTCCATATTGATGTTTGCACTGTGTGTTAGTACATATTCTATGTATGACTAATTCATTATTTATTATATTTATCA
Organism: Ecliptopera silaceata; assembly: GCA_932527185.1. Taxonomy (NCBI): domain Eukaryota; kingdom Metazoa; phylum Arthropoda; class Insecta; order Lepidoptera; family Geometridae; genus Ecliptopera; species Ecliptopera silaceata. Next base: position 7,663,106 of record OW052207.1, on the reverse strand, counting down.
CATGTACCAGTTTGCAGTGAAAATTATATAACAAATAATTAACACACACATACGGCAAAATATGCAAACTAACACACGTATAACGAGCTACTAAGCTCGCGTAGCGCTTCTACGAACCTCGTAGACAATTGCTACGTACGTAGCATAAGTGCTTATAAAAGCGTAGCAAGCTTTTGAAATGTTTTAATGAATCTACTCTTTTGTGCGTCATACAATACTGAGTAAGGTTGTCAAGCAATTTTGAATGCTAGGTTAATTGTTTTAGTTTATATTTTGTAATTATTATGAAAACTGAAGTATACACGTGAGATAAAATGAGTATATGAGAATGGTTTTTTTTTGTAACCGAATCGAAAAGTGACGAAAGACGGACTACATCCAATGGACCAATGATTGCTAAAATCGAAAATTCCTATAAAAATATCGTACTAGCTGACACGTGCCCACTTCGTTGGGCATAATTCGACCGTTTTTTCTCCGATTCACTTTGCAAAACGAACATACCACATAAAAGCCATTTATTTTTCGGGTTTTTATATAGCCTATGACACTCAGAAATAAAGAGGCTTTCTATTGGTGAAAAAAAATTTTAAATCGGTTCAGTAGATCTCGAGATTACCCCTTACAATTTAACAAACACACAAACTTTACTTCTTTATAATATTAGTATAGAAGTATAGATAAAGTCAAATTCGTACTTTCTGCAGGCTTTCAGCAGTAGTCATATTCAGGATAATTTGATTATAATGAGATACTTTATTTGGCATTTGTACTTATTCATAAACCCAGCGATCGAATAACAAAGACGCAGGTTTCTATAGGAGCGAGTGGGTGTACGCCTTCGCTGTATGGATTTTTCTTTAACAAATAAGAGAAAGAAAATTGTGAGTATTGCCCTCTTATTTTCAACGTTTCTGTGAAATTTGTTCTTTTTTATAGCACAAATTACACAAAAAAGAAAAAATATAAAATGAATAGACTAATAGATGAATATAACACCCTGACTCAAAACAAGTATTTATGTTCATCACACGAAAATTTGCTCTGAGTGGGAATCGAACCCACGACCCACAGCATGGAAGGCAGAGCTACTACCAACTGAGCTGTGACGCCTGGATAAACTACCAAGATTGTATTAAGACTTAAAGTATGTTTTTATAAACATTTTATTTATAATTTCTTAGCATTTTATTTTATATCGAAATGTATTTTGAAACCAAGTGTGTAATATAATTTAAGATTACGAGTAATCCATTTAACGTTCATGATAAAACTACCAATTTGCTAGCAATCTCTTTGTATTACAATTATTTTAGAGCAAAGCTATTCTTAAAATGGGTATTGCTATACACATAATCGTAAGCCACGGAAAACTTCACGCTGATTTGAACTCTAATTCAAATACATATGAGCCAATCTCGCGTTGTGTCACTGATGAGTGTACAACGTTAAAGTAAGCTGAAATTCTTAACACAAATACTTTTGATAAAAGCCTTCTAAGCATCATCTTTGTACCCTTGTCCCACGCTATGAGAGAGGGAGAGAGAGGCAGGTAGAGGGGGAGATAGAGAGGGAGAGGGAGAAGGAGAGAGAGGCAAGTAGGTGGGGGAGAGAGAGGGCGAGGGAGGGAGAGGGGAGAGAGAGAGAAGGGGGGGGGGATCGGTACAACCCGACATTTTCCACTCACCTCACTGTGTGTTCTATCATGTCCTCATTCACACAGTCCATCCATCTTTTATTGACGACCGATGTGGCGCGGCGGGCGAAGGTCCGCCTGCGACGCGGAGGTTGCGGGTTCGATTCCCGCCTTGGAATAAATGTTTGTATGATCTGCAAATATTTATTCCGGGTGTTCTGGGTATTTTATATGTATAATAAAAAAAAAATATCTATGTAATGTATTGTATTAAGTATGTCAGTCTTCTAGTACCCATAACACAAGCTTTGCGTAGCTTGGGGCTAGATGATGTTGTGTGGATTGTCCAGCATTATTTATTATTCATTTAATGATAAAAGCCTTTTTAATTTTTAAAAAATCAAACAACATCAAAACTCAACCCATTATTGTTTTTTTTTTTCGAACAAAGCGGTATCATTACATTTGATGCTGCTATTAGAAGTTTGGAATTCGAATCGATTCGACGGCGCGATTGGATCCATTGGAGGCCATTTGTACGTCATTACTAGTCAATTTTATTTAAATTAAATACAAAACTTTAACACAGTACGACCCCAAAACGCTCCCTTAGAGCCCCCGCAAACTGCAGACTTTTTATCGGCCGATAGTTTGGTCGGCTTCTTAATCAGTATGAGGATGTATGCAGATGCGCACACTACAGTGATTCAGTCTTCATACTGATTAAGAAGCCGACCAAACTATCGGCCGATAAAAAGTCTGCAGTCTGCGGGGGCCCTAAGGGAGCGTTTTGGGGTCGTACTCGTATTAAAAATGAAAATAGATAGAACATCGATAGATGAAAATATAATGATAAACATCGTCGAATAGAAGAAGAGCCACACACAGTTTGTGAGTTAAGTTGGACAATGGATAATGATGATGATGTTAAAAATAAATATCTTTACTAATTAACTTCATTAACATAGGTACTTGGTAATTTTAAACTTTTAACTTGGTTTTCAATTTTCTACCAGATGAACGGAGTTTGAAGGGATTCTCAATCAATTGATTTTCAATAATTATATTATAATCATCACTAAATGATAGTAATAAGATTCTAAATGATCTTTGTGATTTTATTGAATGAACTTATTGATTTTGATTACAAAGGGATAATTATGTATTTTTTAATTAGGTTTTTTCATTGTGCGCCGTAGGAATGTTAATACATAGTTATTTTTTCTTTTGTGTATATAACACACAATTTAGGGCAAAATAGTAACCCTAATGCATTTGTCACGTCAACTAGAATTGGGGTCGCAATAAACCTTATTCGAGTCTTTCTTATTTCGATTCATGTATGGTACAACTGTTGTCCTTGAGGAACTTAGATTATGGAATGAGGTTGAGAAAAAAAATGATATTACCTAAATATGAGATATTTTCTAATATCATTAATTAATTAAATCAATACGCTGTTTAGAGATTTTAAAGGTTATAGTATCCAAAATTAAAAAAAATCGAGTAGGTACTTATCAATATCTTGTTTTAATAACTTTATGAAAATCGATTAGAAATTAGAAGTTCGATTTTAAATGTTTTTATACTTGACTTTTGATTTGATTTTAAAATGAAACAGAACTTTACTTCCACGGATATCAAGTGTCGGTTCCACACTGAAACGTATTAAAAAACCTATTAAAAACGAGTGAACAAATGCAGAAGTTTCTAGCAATTTCCAACTGTCGGATTCCGGTTTAAGTTCCCGCGTGACTTTCATCCTTTCAACGCATTTCATACTTCAGAGGAATTTAATATTCTCAAGCTACGAACAACGTTTTTAACAATCATTTTGCGTTACACTGCGCGCCGTCTTTTGAGTTAAGCTCAGACGTTTGCAAAGTGACCGCGTCGCCGCGCAGTGTAAGTTAAACGTTGACAGAAACCTTTTTATTGATTTACGTGGTAGACGCTGTGGTGAATAAGCTTTTCCTGTCGGTGCAATTCTCGGAAATGTTTTTACTTTTTGTTTTTTCCATTAGTGTAGACTGGTTTCTGGAGAAACATGAGTTTTAGTCTTGTTTGGTAAGCTCTCGTATGTAGGTTTGTTCTGTTTCTTATTGCTTTTTCGCAGTTCTTATTCTATACTACTAAGACACAGGGTACGTATGACTTTGAGACATCAGAGGGCTGAGCCCTAACAAATGTGACAAACGTAAACGTAACGTATTTAAAATACATTACGCGCTAACGCTACAACGTTCGATAAGTAAAGCTGATGTTGACTAGCAGTGTATCTCAAATACGACACTGTTTCGATACGTGCTTACCCCCCAGTTATACACTAGATACACATATACCAGCTTACGTCTACCACTGCCTAATCTCTTGGTTAAGTACTTATACTTTAAAAAGAGATTAGTTGTATTATGAGCACGAATTAATTTACTTCAGATTTTTTATTATATTACACCTCTCGGTCGCACGGTTGGAGTGTCGCACGACAAATAAATATGTATGTATAATAATAAATAATGCTGGACAATCCACACAACATCATCTAGTCCCAAGCTAAACAGAGCTTGTGTTATGGGTACTAGAAGACTGACATACTTAATACACATAGATAGATATTTACAACAACATTACATAGATAGATATTTTTTTTTATACATTTAATAAATGTATGTAATTTGTTTGAAATATTTGCAAATACTTGTTCTTAGTTCCCAAGTGTGGTGCGGGTTCATAAATCAACCCTGACGGCTGAGCGATTAAAATTGAATAGCAACACTATTAAGATTAAGCGGGTTATATACCTTTCATGGTATAATATGCTGTAATTACCCTCAAGGGCCAACAGTGATGGATGGTTGACCCTTGGTTAAATAAGAGTAGATTAAGCTTCAATTTTGTGTGCATCATACTTAAGGTGATATCTCTCGCTCTAGCGGGAAATTCAATTTTTGGGTTAGACTAGTAATAGTACATTGTTCACCGAGAGGAGAAAGTGACCGATTACTAAAATAAAAAACTAAAATTTTCACATGTTCTTTTTTCAAATTGTTTGACACCATCCAACACACAGCTAGTGGCCAGTGTCATTTTGCGAACTTGGAGATAAAAACTCACTGTAAAAACTTTTTGGCTTTTGATATTTAGGTTACCAGCGCATAGTCTTACCCAAAATTAAAAAAGAAAAACCACGTAAGAAATGGATTTTCATACACTTTTCTCTCCCGCTCAGATGCGTTTTCTCGCCGCATATTTGTTCGATATGCAATGACGTACTTTCTACCGTAAATTTGATAAAGTATCAAGGTACTTTCCGAGCAGGTGTAGTATAAAAGATATAACAGTTCAGCCGCATTAAAAAAAAACCCTAAAAAAATTTAATTTCCCGCTAGAGCGAGAGGTATAGATATAACCTTAAGTAAACTTTTAGTTATTTTTTTTTTATAAATTCAATCAAATCATATGTGTGTTTGAAAAAGTAATAGCGGTTCTAAACACCATAAATGAAATTTAAAAAAACAACCATATTTGGGTGATATTACAAAGCAGACTTAGATTAAAACATAACTGTGCTGGCTTATATTATAATATTGTATCTTAACTCTTTTTGACAGCACCCAGACGTTCATAAATCTGAACTAAAATGATCAGACAAGCTGCCAACTCCAAAGCTGCCAACATCAAGGTTGGTGAATGTCAACATGTTCACACAATGAAACTAAGTCTCTCTGACAAGTGTTATCGTAAACAATACAAACGAAGTCTCAAAAATTAAGCCCATGTTTTTTTTTTTTATTCAATTTTAATTTGGGGCTTTTGCCAAACATGGTATGCCAGCCCCCAGCCCATGTTTTACACTAACTAGTAGAAACTAGCAGACCGTCTCGTCTTCGTCAAAGTAGACTTTTTTTATCCTATCGGGTTAATATACAAGCCTGACATGAATAATTTGGCTTTCTGTTAGGATTTCCAAAATCGGTTCAGTACATTCATATATTACCTATTACCCATTGATATTACCCATTTACTTACAACCTCACAAACTTTACCTCTTTATTAATGTAATTTTGATTAAAGGTTAAAGTGAATTTCCAGCACAGCCAATCGACTGACTACCAGCAATTGGAATAATCTACTTCTTGGAAATGAGTCGTGTCGGTTTGCAGTAAATACGTCATACTTCGCCGTGGAACCTAATTTACCAATCGCACTTGCTATAAACCACACAAAGAAGATTTACAGATTTATTTTGTAAACCTCAATTCAGTAACACTTTTCTGGGAGAAAATGTTTTTATAAGGCGACGGCAACATTGTAACAAAAATGTTTAAAAATTGAAACTTTCTTAACAAGAGGCATTTAATTTTAAATATTATTTCTGTTGTCAAATTGTCAAACACAAAGACACACTATAACGGCCGGTTTCTCTCGAACGATGATCAACGAAAAAATCAAATAATTACTATGTGTCAAACTCGGATCAATCGTGATTTGGGTTTCCAGAAACCGGCCGTAAGAGTCCCCGCAGACTGCAGACTTTTTATCGGCCGATAGTTTGGTCGGGTTCTTAATCAGTATGAAGACTGAATTACTGTAATGTGTGCATCTGCATACATCTTCATACTAATTAAGAAGCCGACCAAACTATCGGCCGATAAAAAGTCTGCAGTTTGCGGGGGCCCTAAGAGTTTGGAGGCCAATGTAATCACAGCTATATATCTCGGTTGAACTTTAAAATGCTACGTTTCTTAAGCTGGTCACACACGAGCGTTCCAAAAAGACAAATGGCCTGGTAGCGCACCAATGGAACGTCGTGTATGGCGAAACCCGATCATGATTCTTTCCTTCGCCGCTCCTATACCACCCGCCCTCGCGTCGCCACTCTACTTGGAACGCTCGTGTGTAACCAGGTTTAGTAACAAACCTAATGCAAAACTTTCTTAATAACTTACCAGGTAAACGAGCTGTCCACTTAATGTTCATAGATTAAACGCAAATTAATATAAAGCGAGGCTCCAACGAGGTACTAAATCAATACTTGCACGTTCAACTTTCCAAACTCCATCTCGAGAGCTTTCACAAGATTGTGTTTTGTTTAGATATCTATACCTGTGTTTATTAATATTATCCCAGCATCTATATAGCGTGTTGTCTGACATGTTCTAGCGCTTGTATTCTATTGATTTTAACTGCACTGCACTTTTGTTAAGTAACAATGAGAGTATCTACAAATGGTGTTTCTATAAATATGTACTTCTTTCGCAAGATAATTGGTTCGGAACGTATTATTGTCTCTGATTTATGAGTTACAACTTTTTCTAATGCAATGTTAACGTGTTAGTATGCATGTATTTACAAAAAAACATCCGCTAGTTCCCATAGCACTATGCTTAGTTTAGGAATAGAGCGCGAGGTGTGAAATTTCCATGAATATTTATTTATTAAAGTATTCTCAGTGGAATGAGAGGGGGGAGACCTTTGCCCAGCAGTGGGACAGCGTAGGTTGATAAAAAAAAGTATTCTCAGAGATATCGTTGCTACGCGGGATTTAAAGAAGTTCGTTCTATAACTTATTATATTAACTAAATATAATTTGCAAATATACTACAAGTGTTCTTGTCTAAAAGGGCTCTGTAGGGTACTTCATAATAAGCCCTATGCTCTGGGTTGAAGAGTAAACGCCAGACCACTTTAATTTAATTTACATAAAACTAACTTTCATTCGTATAAAGGTACAAAGGAATGAAATACGTCGCACTCTGTATTTTTTTCACTCTTTACTATGACGGCTGGTGCAAACTCGGATTCAATTAGACTTTTTTAATTTAATTTCATCATCAATTCATGTAGCATACAATCTAAGGAGTTTTTATAATAGTTTTACATTTTTATTGTTTTAAATCTCAATAAAGAACAATATTATTGGTATTCGTAATAAAATTCAGTATAACAATAATGAAAAGTAAAACGTGTTGACATGTTTCCGACTGTTACAAATATAGTCATTCATTACTCCGAACTGTATTTGTTATACAAAATAGATAACTGCATACAATATTAAACTTGTCCAGCCAGGTAAGTAGCCAAATTATAATCAAAGCTATATAAGTAGGTGAAAAGAAAAAAAACAAGCGATCGACCATAACGACCAAAATCCAAAAGCTATAATTTAAAATCCAAAAGCGCACAGACAGACGAAATAATGTCCAGATGATCCAAGCATTTGCCACATCGAACTAACCTTCTAGAGCTGAACAAATTCTGGATGAAGAGAAGCGCGAAGTATGCATGACTGCCAAGCTGTTTAGCTAACAGATTAGGCCTAGCATTATACGTGACATTAGAATTCATGAGATATACGTCTGCGGGTGAGCTCGCATAGTCCGTTAGACAGAAAATTATTCTTAATGTGTCTGCTGTTTGTACCGACCAATCCTAGGCTAGTCTGGCAGATTATTTCGGCAATTTCATAGAAGTTAGGATTTATAAATAAATAAACATGTTAACCTTAAATTGAATGGTACTCTTTAAAGATTGCTCATATATGATCCATCCAACAACAACCAACTGAGTGATGTTAAAGTGCATTTCACAGCGCATCATGAAAATTGCAAACATGGCGTCGTTTCCTTCCGAAGTCTTCAGTTCTTCAAACGCGGCATCGATTGATGTGCGGCGGGCCGGCGCCATTGGTCCGCGGCCGTGACGTCACACTATCGATCCGACGCGACGCCCACGCGCGCATGCGTCAACTTACCACCTCGCACGCGATTGGTCGAACCAAAGAGCGTATTTTGATACGTATTGAATTAAAAGGCTTTGTTGATACGTCGACAGATTTTCTTTACGCTCTACCGATACCAATGTTAAGTTATGAAAAGAAGTACCTAATAATTGGATGAGAGTATTCATTACTGAGTATATCAGATCAGGTACTCAGTATATCTCTGCATACGGGTTTCTTGCTCTTATTATTTTAGATTAGGTATGGGAAGATGATGCTGAGAAAATCTACTCCATTTCACAAAAATCCCAAGCGCTTTATTGTTGTGACTCTCTTCGCTGATAATCTGCTTTCGGATACACAGAATACAGCAACATATAACTTGATTTCATTACATGGTCTGAAGATATATCGACTACGCATAAAACATGTTCAGCAACATAGCGACGCGATATTAGATTCCGATGTAAACATTATCGATTGGAACCTCAAGGGCATAGGTTTGGATACGGACTGTCAGACAGATGTAGTCAACACGACGAATTGAAAGCTTTATAGTAGTCTTTAAAAAAGCATTTGTAAACAAAACCTTCAGAAATCACAGTACCAACGACAAGTTGATCCGAATTTCCAAATAGTTTTTAATGGCATTTATCTCATCATTATTTCCCTTACTTAACGATGTATTGACTACATTTTATTTGTCAGCTGACGCATGAGAGAGGTTGATCCAAGATCATGTGAAGGGCAAAAACCAAAGGGAGGTCTATGGTCTATCTATCATCAACCTATATTAGTCCACTGCTGTACGTAGGTTGCTCTCAAGGCGCGCCACTGAGTCCGGTCTACACTACACTATCTATAGTAACTTGTTATATTTTTTAATACACAAACAGTACACACTTTACCTACACCAATATAGAGGTCGCTCTAATGGATTACTTTTTTAGTAATTGTCCATATTGTCAAAAAAGACGGAAACTGAAAGTTTCTTGCCGCTTTTTTCAAGCTCTGGTCGCAAAAAAACTGACCTATCACCTAATTTGATTCTTGTGAGTTTACTGTTTAAAATGTTGAATGTAATCATGAATTTGTCATGTTGAGTGTACTTTACAGAATCCTTGTAATTTACACTTCATGCTGACAGAAGGCTGTCAGTGAAACAATGCCAATCCAAAGTATCCAAGGGTATCAGGAATGGCATCTGAATGTAAATTCAGGCCCGCATCACAACACAATACAAAAGATAGTAACAGTAAGGACACTCCGAAAATGTAGTCATCTCTAGGCTCTGGCAGTATGCTTAATTTTGAGTGGTACAAAGGAACTTATAGACAAAAGCAATAAAAACTAAGTTAAAACTCATTAATTTACGTATTTGTTGTAAACAAAGAGAAAGTAAACATAAAAAAGGAAAAATAAATGGAATCTGAACAGCATACGTTTTCAAATGAGTACTAACTGCTCGCAGCTCAAAGGCAAGGGTAACTTGGTAAAAAATTGTAGAGTGTCCTTTGCGTTATAAACGTTTTAGATTGGAAAAACGACGTTGACTTAAATTACAGTTATCAATATTATTTCTATTTTCATAATTTTTTATTATTTGCAATTGAATTATTTAACCTAGCATGTGCAATCTGTCTCCATTCATGATTAATAAATTCAAAGACCTTAGCGACTGTTTGGTCAATTTACTGTGCCCGCATCTGTTGGAACCACAGCGAAAGGTTGATTCGTCGGAATTTTAATTACAGGGTTGATTGTGGTTCTAAGATCGATCGTCACAATAACTCTACCGTTCCACAAAAAATACTCCAATTCAAAGCATTCTATAGGTTCGGAAATGAGATTCAACGTTTAGTTACATAACTGGGGTTAAATGCGTAGGATAGTTGTAATAAAGCTTTTGAAAGAAAGAAAAGAGAGTCCGGGTAATTATTCCACTGTAACTTTCTCTACTACGCTTTAGGGAAGCGTATTGTAGGACGCCCTCCTGCGAGATGGAGCGACGATCTGTGGAGTGAAGCTGGCAAACAAGAGCCGAAGACTGGGCTCAGTGGCGGCGCGTCTTGGGAGAGATCTACGTCTAGCAGTGGACTGTGGAGATTGATGATGATGATCTTTCTTTGCCACTAAACAGTGATGTTTGTATTACTGTGTTGCAGTCAGATGTTTATTATCACAGGTACTTAAGTCATCACAGATACATAACTCGTCTTTGAGCGAAGGATTTCATCCGCATTCTGTCCGGTGTCTCATAGGGTACAGCCTAGACACACATCTAACCAACCTCGGTAAATCTAGTGCCCACTGAAGCAACGTATTGTTAGGAACATGTTACCTAGCGTGTGTGATTATTTCACTATTTGCTCTTTTACAAATTAAACAATGTAGAAAATAGAAATAGAAAACGTTTATTTACACATACAACTTATAACATAGAATTTAAAATTTTTTTATAAAAGAACAGAATAAAAATGTGCTAAAAGGTCACCACTGAGCATTATGCTATAGGGACGGTGAGGTACCTATAGCGCTGGTACTGTTAGGAACATGTAATCACTTGCATGTGCACTTGCATGTGTATAGTTAAACCATTTCGAATAAAAAAAATGGGCGTGATACCCATATTAAAGTATCCACGAACTGTATTAAGAAACCTTTTCATGTGAAAACTTACAAAAACTCACAAAATTTACTTTTCTCTGATGTGAAACTTCGTAGTACAAACAGTACATAACCTACTCGTTTAGCATTACCTAGTTACGTAAATAAGACCTTTGAAACTGAGACTAATATTTACTTTCTTGAAAGTGGAAAAAAGGGCAAACTCTCAAGGACCGAGTGTCGTTATATTTTCGCCGAAGTATAGAGCTCGTTAAGTATACTTTGATATGAAAATCTTGGGAACCCCAGCGCCGTATGTTAGGAAGTCATGATGGATGGGCGTATTGCCATTATGCATCAAGTTAGGTGATGCCATGAATAATGAGAGTTGCCGATACTATCTATTGAAATTGGCTGATGATAGATTGACTCGAAAATATTTATCAGCATATTGCGTTTTAGGAATCACACTACTTTCATCACACTAGATTCAAGTTACAGTATGGAAATTTATTTCTTTTCCACATTTTAATATATTTATTGATATTTTTATTTTTATTAAAAAAAAATGACGATAGAAAGTTTTTCTAACGTTTAATCTAACGTTTAATGACCTATAAGCTGTGCTAGTTAATACCTTTTTGTACTAATATTTTATTAAATAAATTTTCCAAATATTTTCACGTCTTAATTTGACAAATGGTTATAATAGAGTTTGTTTGTTATTGTCACAAGTCTTAGTACGTCCATCGACGAGGGAGTTCCGTGTGTTACTTTCAATTTACGCTATAACAGTAAAACTCTTTCCACTTATCGTATCTTAATAACTTTTGTCTTGTTAACATGCACGTGTTCCACCAATCACCCTTAATCCGTCCCACACGGCGGCGGCGTTCTAAGCAGGCGAGCATAAACAAACCCGCAGCATCGACCCCGGGGAGAGGAAAATTCGCAGATAAAACTCGTAAATTGAGGGTAACACACGCACTTCCCACACCGATGGACGTACTAAGATGTCACAATAAATAGATCATTATAAAACATCTTTTCATTAGATAGATTGTAATTTTATAACTGTATCTCAAATGTGTGAATGTTGTGTGCTAGTATTAATTAATGTAATTGGTTGTCATAACCGTTTTAGTTAATACTAGCTGACACGTGCCCACTTCGTTGGGGATAATTTTTATTAAATAAAAAAGTAAGACATATGCTGTCGTTGACTTGTGGCTTTTTTGTAGGCATTATCAAGCTCCACATCTTTTCTGTAGAACACTTCTTTCATAGTTAAGGCAGCGTTCGTAAGAAACGCTTTCTTTCGACCGTTTTTTCTCCGATTCATTTTGCAAAACGGACTACCACGTAAAAGCCTTTTTATTTTTCAGCAATTTCTATTGGTGAAAGAATTTTTAAAATCGGTTCAGTAGATCCCGAGATTACCCCTTACAATTTAACAAATACACATACTTTACCTCTTTATAGTATTAGTATAGATTAAGTAAGTATATTATATATATATTTTTTTCCTAACCTATTTCGTCCCACTGCTGGGCAAAGGTCTCCCCCAAATCCTTCTCTCTGCTTTCCGCTTTCGTCCACCAACCCCTCTCGAAAGCATCGAGGTCGTCCCGCCATCGCCTTTTTGGTCGGCCTCTACGTCTTCCGTCTTCAGGCAGCCACGGTGTCACGATTTTGGACCATTTCTTTGGGTTAATATTCCGGCTAATATGACCTGCCCAGTCCCACTTAAGCCTCGCGGTTTTTTTGCCTACATCTGCAATACCAGTGAGCGAACGCAGCGTAGTGTTTCGCACTCGATCGATGCGCTTGAAACCAAAGATGCTACGTTCCATTGCTCTTTGGCAAATCTTGGGTCTGGATTTTAGTCCAGTCAAATTATGGCTAAAAACGAGTTAAATAAACATGAGCGAACACAGTTTGGGGACTTTGAGGATCGATAGGGGGGTGTATTCTGAGCATACATTCCAATTTGAGGGGTTGTACTGAGGTCAGCTCAAGGTCATTTCGATGGAAACGCGTTTCATTCGATATCTCGAGAATGGTTGGTGTTAGGCGAAAAATTGTTGAGACCTTTTCTTTTTCAAACAAAATTTACAAACTTTTTTATTTGAAACTTTTTTTTATAACATTAATATTTTTCAACTTATTACTCCCGCAAGGCAAAAATTTTACTTTTTTTTCCATTTTTCGTCGTTTTCTCCCCAACCATTCAATTTTATTAAATTTTACCGATCATCAAAGCGTAGATCTTTTAATTATGAACAGTTTTGTCCTTAAACTTTTTTCCTTAATGCCAATATCTTCGGAGTTATATATTACTTTACCGATATATTATTATTTTTATAAATTATTTTTCTATCAATAAATGTGTAAAACAGTTTTAATTGTTAATTTACTTCTTACCCAAATTAACCCAAAAATTTACCCAAATTAAATACTTAATTTTTAAATAGTTTAATCGATTGACCTTTTTATATTGCGACAGTGGCGCGGATTTCGCTCGGTAAAGTAATATATAACTCCGAAGGTATTGGCACTACGGAAAAAAGTTTAAGGACAAAACTGTTCATAATTAAAAGATCTACACTTTGATGATCGGTAAAATTTAATAAAATTGAATGGTTGGGGAGAAAACGACGAAAAATTGAAAAAAAGTAAAATTTTTGACTTGCGGGAGTAATAAGTTGAAAAATATTAATGTTATAAAAAAAAGTTTCAAATAAAAAAGTTTGTAAATTTTGTTTGGAAAAGAAAAGGTCTCAACAATTTTTCGCCTAACTCTAACCATTCTCGAGATATTGAATGAAACGCGTTTCAATCGAAATGACCTTGAGCTGACCTCAGTACAACCCCTCAAATTGGAATTTATGCTCAGAATACACCGCCCTATCGATCCTCAAAGTCCCCAAACTGTATTCGCTCATGTTTATTTATTTCGTAATTTGACTGGACTATTTCTGTGCTTCAGTCAGTGACAATGTCTGCGCACCGTAGGTTAGGACGGGCAGGATGCACATGTCGATGAGTTGGCGTTTAAGCGTAAGTGGAAGGTCGCCTTTAATGTGTTCCTTCATGGACCAGTAGCTCTTCCAGGAGTTCTCGATGCGGCGATCGATCTCCTTATCCTGCCTGTTTTCGAAGCTCGCTAACTGGCCCAAGTAAATGTACTCATCAACAACAATATATTTTTTATAAAATATTATATTTAAAAAAAAACAAACCATCTAAGTAAATTATGTTTTTGTATGAGATTATGAGCACCCCCTTGAATATTTAATATTTTGTTTTTAAATATTTATTCGTCATTAAAGCGGTAATCGGATACGCAACCCTAATTAACTTATCAAGATAACTCAATTTAACGGAACTATTGCTAAATACCGACCGACTTATAACACATTGCCAAAACGCACCGATAGCGCGATCTAGGATTTGTGCACAGTAACGCCATCTAGTGGTAAACACAACAAATTTCAAACTTTACTCTATTTGAGTATTCAAGTGCGACGGCGCGATGGCTTATTTCATGTATAAGTTTGGTGTTTCTATACCGATTTCTATGATTCTTTTTTTATTGAATAGGTAATAATGTTAACTTTTTAAAATGTGGGATGACTGAGAGTCTTATAAACGTAAGAGTAAACAAATATAATCAGAATGCTCCGAACTGCTAAGCTATCAGGAGTTACACGTGTTATTGTGAGTCAACCATAAAAGATAGACATATGCTGCTCCGGGATATTTTTTAGACAATTTAATGTAGAATATTTCCGTCATACATGATTTCTATGTAACTTTAACCATTAAGGCTGCAAACGCGACGGAAGCTTAAAAAACGGAGTAACTTCCCGATATTTCCATTCACTACTCAGCTCCTATTGATTGTAGCGTGATGAAAAGTATCCTATAACCTGCCCAGAAGTATGAAGAATAATTGTACCAAGTTTCGTTAAAATCCGTCGAGTAGTTTTTGTTTCTATAAGGAACATACAGACAGACAGACAGACAGACAGACAGACAGACAAAAATTTTACTGATTGCATTTTTGGCATCAGTATCGATCACTAATCACCCCCTGATAGTTTTTTTTTAAATATATTTCATGTACAGAATTGACCTCTCTACAGTTTTATTATAAGTATAGATAAATAAATAAATTAGTGGGGGAGGCTTATGTTCTAAGACACGATTACAGACCACCTCTGCCTTTTGCGGGGCGGCTAACAACCTGAGTTTGAGCTTTTTTGACAATTATTATTAATAATATTTCATAGGTGAGGGAAGGCGTATGCCCAAAGACCCGATCACGAATAAATGTGACGTAGACGTATCGTTCGGTAGTTGATTCTGGCAAAGGCGCGCAGTGTGGTTCAGATATGTTACGCGTTAACGTCTTATTTATTCGTTACCTTATGTGGAGTGGAGTAGACTTAACAAAACATATTCTCGATTCAACTATACTTGTGCGGTATGCAAACGACGCCTCCCAGACCTTAATTAGGTTTTCTTTCCATTAGGAGGGCTGGAAATCTTTGGGCCGCTCGACTCAGAGTTCTCATTTGACATTATGACGATGAATTTTGCTACGGCACTCCTTCGATCTAAGCTCGGTTGTAAATTATGAGATTTTAATAACGTACGTTTTTACTCCAGATTTGTACAGAACCTGGCTACACTCCTGTAAACCGTATTCACAACACGCGCAGAGTACTTCGAATCTCCTAAAATATTTCCCTCCCGCAGGGGTATTTGACCTTGTAGTTCAATGCGTGTCAAGACATTTACGAATGTTCATTGAATTGCAAAAATACGTTTATTCTAATTTTTTTGACTGTCTAAAGATAAAGTTGATCTTTTAGGCGATTTACAAAGGACAACTTTCATTTGTTTTTTAATATGCTGATATGCATTTTATGTACATATTTAAGTAATATTTCATACGCATTATTATTGCAAATTGATATTGAATTATTCACGAAAGCTCCTTTCATTAAGATTTGATTAAAGGAACGTAATTTTATAACTACTTCAAACTATGATATAATACTTACTCACTTGAGTCACTGCGCCATAGAATTAAATAAGTATATTTCATACCAAAGTTTGAACAGAATTTTTGTCATAATAAACTAAACATGCCTTAATACAAACCAAAACTGTACCTACACAAGATAATCTGTTTATCCTGTATTATATCAAAACCTGTATCTACAGAAATATGGTGTATCTACATTTTACTTTGTATCCGCAAGTCAGCTCCACAAAGGTCCAGAGGCAATCAGACGAACAATTCGCTGTTGCATTTGTTATAACCACTTATCTATTCATTGGACGTACAATACATCTGCAAGGGATTAAAGAGTCAGGAGACGGAAGAATGGAAGTCGGAAGATAATGTGATGAAGCTGAAAAACTCCACAACCTGGTACATTCATCTGCAACGCAATTTTATAGATTTTTCGGTTCTTTCGTTGATTCTAGAGCTTTCTGCTTAAGGTATATAAGGTACATAAGACTTTTACTTACAACGAAAAACACAATGATACCATCAAGGAAAACTGACTTAATTTGTACATTTTGTATTACTAGTTGAACTACTCAGTAGTGATCTACTATTACTAGTTGAACTACTCAGTAGTGATCTACTATTACTAGTTGAACTACTCAGTAGATCACTACTGAGTAGTTCAACTAGTAGTACAAAATCACAGCAATATAAAAGAATTCATTGAATAAGCTGGAGTTATATGTATTCTTTGTATGTACAAAATAAAATGAATTAAATGTATAGAAACTCTAGAATTCTAAAAAAAAAACAAACTAATATAGTACAAGCTTTGTTCAGTTTGAGACTAGAGTGGACTGAAATGTCCGTGAATATTTATTTACATTATATTTAGGCAATTATTATTTCAAACAAACGCCTTTCAACTACAGAAACATCCACAATAGACTCTTATTTAAATAGTTGCGCCAATATTTAATTTTTCTAATTAAGAATTCGCTTCATCATGATATGGGATTCAGAAATAATTTTCAGTATAATAGCATAGTATAACTAGTTTTCCATTGCGTTTTCCACAGCGCTGCAATTTAAGACAGTATAACGGGCGGCGCCGTTGGGTCGGCTGCAAACGCCAATCAGCCTAAAGTGAAGTACATAACAGCCTTCGGGCGGCACGCAACGTAGTCCCCACGAAGCCTGCTGTCAGGATATTGAAGGTTGGAAGAAATGTTACGTTTTATTATTTAATGTACTTTATTGATCATTGTTTTTATTCTGTAGAAGATTATTATAATTTCAAGTTTGACATTTATATTGCAATACCCTTAAATCATAGGGTAAATCATAAATAATAAATAAAAAATCTTAAATAGAAGGTTCATGTGTGAAACTAACATTAACAATATTTGTAACCTGACATGTACCTACCATTATGAATGCAATAAATATATTGAGTATGAACATTTCTGTGTGAAAAGCTTACTGAAACAACCCGTCTTCGGGGCTTTTGAGGCGAGATCAAAAGCATGAGGAAGCAGTTTGTTGCTTTTTTTATGTTGTGTATGTCTAAAAGATTGTGTAAAAATATCACAAAATTGTAAAAATACGCTCGAATCAAAGATCTTGGTTTAACGTTTATACAGTTCATTTAGTTCTCATACCACTAATAAGTACCTATTTTTAAAGTATGTTGGAAAATTTTTACAAGTACTTTTTCATTAAGATTACTTTGACATTCAAAAACTGATAATTACATGATAACCAAATTTAAAAAAACCGTCTTAATCGGTTCGCCAATAAAAAGTTCAGACCATACCTACATAAAAAATACAGTCGAGTGCAAATCTCATATTTTTAAAATCGTTACGAAACATCAAACTTGCGTTCTTTTATTATAATCCAATCACCAGTATACACTGCACTTTATTATGTTGATAGCGAACATAAAACGTCAATAAACGTTCGCAGAAAACCCTGACCTATTTCTCGAGCTGCAGGAACAGAGGGAGGTATGCTCTTGAGAACTTCCAAGGTCACCTTTGTAATTTACAAACGTTTAGGATTCCAAATATTGACCTTGCTATTTGTTATGTAAGTGATAACTGGTATAAATAAATATAAAGAGATTTTGTGCTTTTTATCTTTTATTTGTAAATCTACTGTAAAGCTCCATGTGCATGTTCTGGGTATATATTTTAAATGTATAATATAAAATATCTATCTATGTAATGTATTGTATTAAGTATGTCAGTCTTCTAGTACCCATAACACAAGCTCTGCTTAGCTTGGGACTTTATGATCACAGCAAGAATCGCGGGCGAGTGTAGAGCGCGTTTTAGAAGCTCCGACAACACTCCCAATAACTATAGCCCATTTACGTTTAACACACACAAACGCTTAACCCAAGTATCTGTCTACCACTTTTAACTTTCTTATTAACGAGGAAATCGAGTGAATAGCAAGAGATTTTACATAAAACTGTACTTCTTGTAAACCTGGCTTGCAAATGACAGGCGAGGCGACTGGACGGCGCGGCGCGACTGTGACGCATGTCCAAATGTTGGGACGTCTGGTCTGGACACTCATGCTGACTGAATCACGTGTTTATGACGACTGACAAATTAAATAGCAAGAAGATATGAGCCCTATTTATTAAAAAAAAAGTAATACGCTATCTTAGCTATCATCTACTTTGACCGAAACCACATATGTTGTATGGATTGTCTAGCATTATTTATTTATTTATTAAACCAATTTTATGTTAAGTATTTCTTATTATAACTAGTGTTTAGAAATCATAAGGTCCTACATTATTTTTCTATTTGAAATACAAATTTAAATATAAATAATGTCATGAAATCATAAGGCCTTTTTTTAATTTGAAGTAGGTACGCATCAACCTACCGCCACAATTTCTACTCAAACCTAATTCAAATACACAGAAACTTTTAGCCTTTGAACGCCTACGATCATGACGTAAATCCACAGCTTGAAGTAACCTTCTTATCCTGTAAATAAAGACGTCTCGTCACACTGCGTCACGGGCGCGACACCTAGACGCCTATCTGACTGCAAAGAGTTCAAAATCACTAATTACACCTTAGAAATAAGAAAGTAGGTTTTACTTTTATGGCTAAACAACAGATTCAATTTATTTATTTACTAGTAGTACGCCCCGGCTTCGCACGGGTAGCCTATATAAAAAATATCATTATAATATAGCCTATGTTCAGCGCAGATAATGTAGCTTCACAACAGTGAAAGAATTTTTGAAATCGGTCGTTTAGTTTCGGAGCTCATTTGATGCAAACAAACAATCAAATCTTTCCTCTTTATAATATTAGTTTAGATGGTGGAGCATAACCTTCAGCACGCGTAAAAAGCTAATAAGTAGCCGCCAAAAGTTATACTTGCGATAGGTGCTGGTTCGAAGGTTTAAATAGGGAATCTAGACTTGCGATAACTTTAGACGTTGCATAGCTAAAATAACCTAGGTAATATAGGAAGGTTCACTCACCAGCAACGCCAGCAATCCAGTCCAGGGGGGTCTATACGGGTTCACAAGCATCCAAGACCACGTCACGACACAGAAGTTTGTATTGTCAATGTAAATTGTTATTCCTTGCGAAATGAAGCGATGATGTATCGCTCCGCGATGCGATTTGATCTCAACAACAGTAACTTAGTTGGAGACCGCGAAAGCCGAGGATCTGACCGGACCTCGAGGCTATCGGAGACACGGCAGCTGCACGACCAGAGATGTCGGCGCCAGAACCATGAATCGAATGAACGCCGGCGCGAAGAGTGAATGCCGGCGCGCGATGCGATGAGTGAATGAACGGGTAGCGATATACGTTCGCATGTTCACTAGTTCACTCTGATAGGTGGGCGCGAAATACAAATTCGCGCGTATTACCCCGATTATAAGATTGCATAACATTACAAGCGAGATAAACCAACCTTTTTCTACCTATAAGTATTTTTAACCATACAACGTCAAAAATATTGAAATATATATAAATTACACACAAACGTGCTGTTGGCGTAACCATTTTCCCCGGCTTGAAAGTTCCTACTTTCAAAACACAAGAAAAGCGAAATATTATAATTGCATATCGTCGCGAAACTCTACCATATAAGCGATGTAACAAGCAAATAAATTATGCTAAAGTTATCCTAAAGAAAATTATACTAATATGTTTAAATTACTAACCCTAACCTAATCAACTGAATGCAATTTAGTTTATTGAGTTGGAAGAGGGCACAATTTTACAATCGGTCTGCTCTGAAGCATTCCACCTTGTACTTTAACAGAAGCTACTCGACAGATGCCTTTCTTGTCCGGAAAGATTTCAGTAATTAAACCTAACGGCCAATGCAAGGGCATGACGTTATCCTGAATGGAGACTACAACCATACCAACACGTACTGGGTTGGAAGGAGTATTCCATTTTTGTCTTGACTGAAGGGTGTGCAGATACTCGTTGCGCCACCGCTTCCAGAATGACTGAACAAGTTGGTCAGTTAACTCATGTCGTGAAATAAGGTGTAAACGCGTTTCAGTAATTTCGCGAGCAGGTAAAAACACCAGCGGTTTCGTATGAAGAAAATGCGCAGGTGTAAGAGCGGTAGGTTCTGACGGATCCGAGCTAAGTGCATAAAGAGGCCGGGAGTTCAACAAGGCTTCTACTTGAGCTAACATAGTGTTGAGCTCATCAAAGGTAAGAATTTGTTGGCCAACGACCTTTAAAAGATGCGTTTTAACACTCTTTACCTCACTTTCCCAACATCCCCCGAAATGCGGAGCTCGGCATGGGATCGTTTTGAGAATAATTTTCTGATCCGCCAATTCCTGTTCCCAATAAGGGCGATATTCATGTGATAGAAAATGGTAAAGATCGCGAAGATATGACCTAGCACCAACAAAGTTGGTGGCGTTGTCTGAGTACAGACACTCGATTGGACCACGGCGAGAAATGAAGCGTTTTAATGCTGACAAGAAGCTCGCGGTGCTGAGATCTGAGGCAACTTCCAGATGCAAAGCCCGCGTTGTCAAGCACGTAAACAGACAAATGTAAGCCTTACGACTCTTTTGACCTCTGCCGCGAACAGAAGTGATCATAAGCGGCCCGGCATAATCACACCCAGTGTGTGAAAATGCTTTAGGAGCAACTTCGACACGCGATTGCGGCAGATCAGCCATGATTGGGAAAACCGGTCGTGGCTTAGCGCGAAAGCAAATATTGCAATTAAATGTTATATGACGAACAATACGTCGAGCGGACAGAATCCAATACCTCTGCCTCAAAAGAGATAGCAGAAGGTTCGGACCTGTGTGAAAGTTTTTTATATGACAGTGGGAAACCAGAAGTTCCACTACGTGGTCCTGTCGAGGAAGCAAAATTTGGTGACGAGAGTCAAAGTCTAACGCAGAATTGGCTAAGCGTCCACCAACGCGAATAAGTCCATCATGCAGAAATGGACTAAGTTTCTGTAATGGCTTAGAACATAATTGTTTGCGATTTAATCGATCAAGATCTGATTCGAAATATATTCGTTGAACAGAGCGCCACACTTTTAGTTCAGCGAATTCCAAGTCCGATGCGGTGATGGGCCCCTTAGGGAGGCGCCTAAGGAATTTATAAACAAAACAAATTGTCTTTAAATATTTCATCCAAGACGAAAATCTTTTGGCGCGGTCGTACAAAATGTCTTCCGTTGAAGAACCCTCTGAACAAGAACTATCCTGTGTTACCGCAGGAAGGGCAACAGGCTTCATTTCTGGCATCTCTTGCGCTTCACCAGAGACATATGGCTTGACAGGCCATTCGTGTCGAGGTGTTGCAAGCCACGGTGGTCCAGCCAACCACAATGGATGATGAACCAGTTGAACCGGTGTCAAGCCGCGAGAGAGACAGTCACTCGGATTCTCAGATCCTTTGACATGAAAGAAGTGTTCTGCCGATAGATTTTCATGAATTTTAGCGATGCGATTGGCCACATAAGTGTGCCAGCGATGTGGCGATGAATGAATCCAACTCAAAGTTACAGTTGAATCTGAAAAAGCTACGACAGCCTCAATGGCGCATCGAGCGGAGTAAAGATCAAAAACTCGTTTTATCAAAATTGATAAAAGGAGTGCGGCGCATAGCTCCAGGCGAGCTAGCGATACAACCTTTAGAGGTGCGACTTTGGATTTGGCGCATATTAGTGAGACAACAATTTTACCATCTGGCTTAACCACATGAGCGTAGACTACGCCACCGTAAGCTTTCTCACTAGCATCCGCGAATCCAACTATTACAAGTTGACATTTTTCAATAACGCCAATATGACGTGCGAATTTAAGCTGCGAAATTTGGGGTAACTCAGCTTGAAATTGTTCCCAGAGGCGAACAATGCGATGCGGTGGGACATCATCCCAATCGATTTTGACTAGCCAGAGATCCTTGATCATAAGCTTAGCGAACAAAATCATAGGTGCGACTAAACCCAAAACATCAAAAAGGCGAGCGATAGACGACAGGATATTCCTTTTTGTGCAAGGGCGATCATCAGGGTTGACCTGAAATGCGAAATAGTCTTCGTCGGGAAACCAACGGAGACCGAGAATTTTCAGCGTCGGATCCTTACTTAGATCGACACTGTGCGAGAGTCGCAATGACTCGGGAATAGCTTGAAGAACTTCAGAGCTATTGCTTGACCACTTGGTCAATTCAAAATCACCAAGAGAAAATATCTTAATCAATTGATGAGAAGACTCTATTGCTTTCTCTACACTAGTAGTAGAGCTGGCGATATCGTCCATGTATATGTCTCGGCTCAGTATCTCACTGGCGAGAGGAAAGCGATGACCTTCATCCTTACACAATTGTTGAATTGTGCGGATAGCGATAAAGGGAGAACATTTAAGTCCAAAAGGGACAACTGAAAACTGAAAAACCTTTATTTCTTCGGTTTCGTGAAACCGGTAGAGAATGCGTTGCAGCGGGCGATCAGAAGATCGCACTGCGATTTTGAGGTACATGGCTTTCACGTCAGAGGTGATAGCCACAGCGAAAAGTCTCAAGTTCAATAAAATATTGAGAAGGTCCGCTTGAAGAACGGGACCTGCGTAAAGAATGTCATTAAGTGACGTTCCATTGTCTGTCTTCGCGCTTGCATCAAGCACCACGCGTAACTTGGTGGTAGTCTTGTCCTCGCGAATGACAGCATGGTGCGGGATATAAAACGAGACCTCACCGGGTAAAACTCCTTCAACGAGAGAAATGTAGTTGTTTTTTAGATAATCTTTAATGACATCATCATAAAGAATTTTGACATTAGGATGCGATTTAAATTTACGTTCGAGGCTAAGAAACCTACGACGTGCGATTTCGAAAGAATTGCCTAAAGCCGAAACGTCCATCTTGAGTGGCAAAGCAGTCACATACTTGCCAGTAGGGGTGCGAGTAGTTGTGGAACAATAAAATTGTTCACAGTGCTTATCATCTACGCTAGTTATAGAAGAAACCTGAATTTCTTCTATCTCCCAGAATTTGCGCAAATCACAACTTTCTAAAGACGACGTAGCGCAGAAAGACATCGTAGCGGTAGGAGGCTCTAGAATAGGTGCGTCTCCCATAAATATATAACCTAACACAGTCTCTAATGCGTCTGGACATCCAGCTGTAGAAGTAACCTCGCTGGGTTGCAATAACTTAGCAAACAGCTTTACTCCAAGCAAGATGTCAATATTCCCTGGCACACTCCAAGTATCATCAGCCAATAAGCGCGAATCGATATGACCGAGATCAGCGACATCTATCGAACACAACGGAAGCTGTCCTGTTATTTCATCGAGTACCAAGGCATCAATGGTGTACTTAGGTTGAGCACGAAGGCGCGAGCTAAATGTGAAGTCTACGGAACCACGAACAGACTGAGAAGTACCACCGATACCTTTCACAGTGACAACAGAATCATCACGGATAGGTAGCCCTAACATACGGCAACATCGGGTAGTAATATAATTCTTCTGAGAACCCGGGTCCAAAAGACAGCGAACAACAACATCCTTTCCTTTTCTACCTACCACTAACACTTTCGCAGTAGCTAAAACTTCCGTGGTGCGAGTATTATTTTGAGCCAAAGCCGAATGAGTACACAAAGAAACACGTTTCTCATCCGGGGTCTGATCTTCAGCACTAACCGACGGCGCGGCGCTAGCTGCCTGCAATTGTTTCTTTTGTTGTGGCGGCGATTGATCAAAATGTAACAAGGTGTGATGTTTACTATTACATTTCTTGCATGTAATCGATGATTGACATTTAGATACAGTGTGTTGGTCACTAAGACAATTACCACATATGCGATTGTCTTTTATGTGTTTAAATTTATCAGTCGTGTTTAATTTTAAAAAGGCGCTACACTTATATAAGTTAGCGTGCTTCGACTGACAAAGCGAACATGTAGGTGACGTAGCTACGTACACCTGCGAAACCCTAGCGGACGTGACGGACGGCGCACCAGCGCCGGAGCCAGCAGTCGAGCGCTCTGGCCGCTGCGGCGCAGTGCGATATAATATTTTAACTTGTTCTCGTACAAATTTAACGAAATAATCGTAATCTACGCTTTGAGGATCTTTCAATGTGCGAAGCGACATTTCATAATGTTTTGCGATGTCGGAATCTATTAACTTAAGACCCGCGTACATAAATATAAAATCAGACATATTGTCTATTTTTAACTGCTTGAGTCCGGCAACAATAGCGGTATATTTATCAAACACTTTTTCAACATTAGCGGGAGAAGAACCAGCTGATTTTAGCGAGAACAGCTGATTCAAATAGTTTACAGCAAGAGCGCGCGTGTCCCGGTATTTAGCGATAAGCGCATCCCAGATAACACGATAGTTTTCTGCAGCGGGCACAATGCCGACTGCCACGCCCTTCGCCTTGCCTTTGAGGTGACTCAACAAGTAATGGATGCGATCCGAATCCGAAAGATCGGGATTGGTGTGAATGACACGTTTGAATGTTTCATAAAAGAAAGGGAAGTTCTGAATATCACCATCAAAGGTAGGTAGCTCAATGCGAGGTATTTTGATATGCGGAGTACCTGACCTATTTGTCGAGGTAGTTGAATCCTTAGTTGGGGTTAATGAACTCAAAACATTTTTAATTTCGCACGAAAGATCGTCAAAGGCGGAAAGCGAATTATAATTAACCTCGTACTTGGGGTTAACTTTCATTGAAATGAGATTTATATTGTCAATCATATTAATATACTCATTACGAATGGTATCTATTGTTTTAGCTTGAGCAATAAAAGTGTTCCGCGATTTTTCGTCATCAAGATTGCCGATCGAATCATATAATGTTTGTATGCGAGCGAAATAAGCGGCACGTTTGCCTTCATAAAGTTTTAATTTATTTTGTAAATCTTCCATTTTAAATAAACAATAGAATCAAACAAACAACAATTTTTATAAGTACAAAAAATATTGACTCGGAACCTTAATTATCCGACGACGGAACCCTTAACAAGCTAATTGCGAAAAATGCGAATCAAACAAATCAAAAAACAAATGTTTGAAAATAAAAATATATTATAATATGTAGATACGGAACCAATTTTCCCTACAAGTATGCGGAACCCTAGCGGAACGCGCAACAAAAATAACAACAAAAATGTTATTACAATAACACAACAGGTACAGGAGTATTTCCCGCCCGGTACCTATCACAACAACTTAGTGAAGGCAGCGTAAACAAAAGACTATTCAGTAGGTATAACTTGTAAGTACGGAGACACTTTTCATAGGTAAATAACTTATACCAAACAAAAACTTCTATAGTTACTTACAATACAATTAACCAAATGTGTATTTATACAAAATACATGCGATGCGATGCGATACGAATTACAACTCAGTATGGTACGAATAAGACGCAGCAATAACTTAGCCGATAGCTTTCCGTAGACCATATGATCCTAAATAACTTATAGGTGTAACTCGCAGAAACGTAAACAAAAACACAATGTTTTTTAGGTAAAGAAATAATATCCAACCTAGCGAAAACCTAACTTGAACGTAGGTGTAAATACGGAATTAACTTATCCGATATCACAACCGTAGCGTAAGTAGGTATAGTGGTAAACAAAAACTTTATCTACCAAAAAACAAAACAATAACAAAATTATTATTTGCGATTAATTTGAATAAATTGCACTAATTTAATCAAATGCGATGTGGACTGTATTGCGATTAATTTCTCGTACAATACGAGGCGATTAACGAATAACAATAATCATACAAAACTTCTTATAAATCAAGATAACGAAAGTTCAATGACTTGTCATAAAAGTTCTAGAAGTGTCTACGATCTCCATGCACTCGTTCGCACGAACCGATCACGACCATGTACCGTGCGTGCCACGGGGGATTTGTACGGCGCACGAAACTACCCGAAGTTACAATGCGATGGAAAGTTTTTTGCGTATTTTTGCGAAAACACTTATTTCACGACACAAATCACTGTAAATATTAATAACTTAAATATTTTCGTTACGATTTATAAGTTTATAATGCAAATTAATAACTTAAATTCACAAAAAGTGACAGGACTGCTATAAAGAACGCAGGCCAATATAGACCTTACGTACAACGCAATAAGGACGAGTTTCCTATAACGATATGCAATTATACGTAATTAAAATTTTAGATTTTTATAGATTTTAGGCTAAAAGTATCTAAGCTCACTAGGATCAAATGATAAAGTATCCAGGCTCGCTAGGACCAAATGATAAAGTATCCGGTTCGAAGGACCAAAATGGAGCATAACCTTCAGCACGCGTAAAAAGCTAATAAGTAGCCGCCAAAAGTTATACTTGCGATAGGTGCTGGTTCGAAGGTTTAAATAGGGAATCTAGACTTGCGATAACTTTAGACGTTGCATAGCTAAAATAACCTAGGTAATATAGGAAGGTTCACTCACCAGCAACGCCAGCAATCCAGTCCAGGGGGGTCTATACGGGTTCACAAGCATCCAAGACCACGTCACGACACAGAAGTTTGTATTGTCAATGTAAATTGTTATTCCTTGCGAAATGAAGCGATGATGTATCGCTCCGCGATGCGATTTGATCTCAACAACAGTAACTTAGTTGGAGACCGCGAAAGCCGAGGATCTGACCGGACCTCGAGGCTATCGGAGACACGGCAGCTGCACGACCAGAGATGTCGGCGCCAGAACCATGAATCGAATGAACGCCGGCGCGAAGAGTGAATGCCGGCGCGCGATGCGATGAGTGAATGAACGGGTAGCGATATACGTTCGCATGTTCACTAGTTCACTCTGATAGGTGGGCGCGAAATACAAATTCGCGCGTATTACCCCGATTATAAGATTGCATAACATTACAAGCGAGATAAACCAACCTTTTTCTACCTATAAGTATTTTTAACCATACAACGTCAAAAATATTGAAATATATATAAATTACACACAAACGTGCTGTTGGCGTAACCAGATGGTGTAACAAAATCCACATCCCTTTAATGAAATGAAATAAATTTTATTACAAAACAGACAGCCAATAACGGATTTATATTTTAAGAATAAAACATGCAATTAATATGAAAATATGGTATGTATAGTTTAAAGTTGTTTTTTACTCATTAGTAGATATATCCCTAACATGACTTAACTTCAATATTTGATTGTAATTCTTTGTAAGGATCATACAAAACATGATAGGAACTACGACCAAGGCACCTACGGCCGGTTTCTGGAAACCCAAATCACGATTGATCCGAGTTTGACACATAGTCATTATTTGTTTTTTTCGTTGATCATCGTTCGAAAAACCGGCCGCTAGAATCGCCTAGTAGGTACCTATAGAAGACGATTCTAAATAATCTTTGTGATTTTACTGAATAAAGTTAAATATTTCTTTTTTCTTACAATCTAGGGACGAATTTATTTTATCTGTATATTTCTAATCGTAATTTATTTTGAATGAAAAAGACATGTCATCAACGAGCATTGGGAGCCTAGGTATAAAGTTATCCCTAAATCCTAGTACCCCAAGATTCCAAGATTCAAGATAAAAAAAAAAAGAAAACAAGAGCTAAATAGCTGTAAGAAATCTTTAAAAACGTTTTCAAACATTTCATAAGATAACTTTTTTCTTAACAAAGACATTTACTCCGTGATTTTATGAACCACTGTCATCTCTACCCTCCAGACGCACTTTGCCAAAACTATTACCACCCATCGGGACCGTCTGTCTAATAAAGATATACAATATTAGAGGCCAGACTGTTCTAACTTGGATGGCGTGGGTCTACAGAAAAAAATATTTTTACCTTTACGAGTTCAGAAAATGAAAATTGGCCCCTAAACTGAGCCATTGTTTATGCCACGTCAGGCATAAACATTTTGTGTAGATAATATTGTATTATGAATATTACTACTTATGAACGATGTAAAGCCTACTAGATAATTATTGGTTTATTCTTGAATTGATAGCATTGAAAAACAAAAGTTTTCTTTATAAACGGGATATTTAATTTACCGCAATTAATGAGTTCAATAGTCTCACCAATCACAAATCTTCTCATCTAGATTTTTTTGTTATATCACGAAACAAGTTCAAAAGAAATTCTGTAAAGTCTGACGCAAAAGTTATGTAGCATGTAAACCAGATACACTGCGCGGTGACGCTACAACCCGCCATCGATCAGGCATTGTCGCGCAGTCTGAATCGAACACGCTACCGTTACGATACGCTGATTATTATCACCTTCATATTCAATTATAACTTTTCTGAAGTCAAAACACTGTAAGTTTTTACTGTTATTCTATGGTACACCAACATCAAAAAATCGTATTTACAGCTCAGGAAACTACAAAAAACAAACACCATCCAAAGAACGAATTCAACTATTTATTTATTTATTCGTATGGTGGTAATCCAACGATGCTACTATATAAAAACCTAGTCCACACAATTATGTCCTGTGAATTTAGGAGATTCGGCAAACAGCAGCCTATATAGAAAACTGCAAATAGTTCACTGAACAAAAGGTTTTATATATCGAAGTACGCATCTTAACACCCACGAAAAAGAAATAAACCTCACCGCGGTCCACTCAGAGGGTTGAGCAAGAATAAATGTGACAATCGTAAACGTGACGTATTTAAGAAACACCGCTAACGCTGCAACGTTCGACAGTAAAGAAGTAGCTCTACCATGAGTTTTTACAATCTATACTCGCTAGCGTCTGTAGTTAAAAAAATGTATGAAGATTTGTACAGCGTCTCAAGCGGATAGTTGGGTACTAAAATTCGTAATACGAATATTTACGTACCTAACTACTGTAGTAAAGTCAGGCAATTTTACTGTGACAACTCATGGTAGAGGTACTGATGTCGACGCGTAATGTAGGTATCCCAAATACGTCACTGTTTCGATATGCTTACGATTGTCACCCCCCTGGTAAGAGCTAGACCCGATAACGCAGGGTCTAGTCTGCCTAATTTTTTCAACACAATCGCACAACTTCAACATACGAATCGGCTCTGGCGGAAGACCAGCGTTGGTTGTAAGACCGACTTAAGGCTAAGTCAGAGTCCGTTTTGTGATACTTGTTGTTTGCATTATAATTTAGGAACCTTTAGTTTATACCGAAGTTTTTGGTATCGCAAATAAATAAATTCTTTCTTCTTTCATTCTTTCTTTCTAACGATCAACATCACCAACTGCTAATGCTGCTTTGATCGTGACTTTCATAATATAGATAGGCTTTTCAGACGAAAAGTCACAAATACTGTCTGTACAAATACCCCCACTTTACTCTTAGATTAGGACCACCCACAACGATCGTCGATCGAATCGTAAACAACATGGTTTCCGTAACTGTCAGTTGAAGGGAGTAAATCCTGCCGATGACAGATTTCTCTGAAATGTTACTCTCTCTCAAAGCTTATTGAGGGCGCTAAACCCGCAAAGTGTAAAAATATAAAACAAAAGACGGTTACTGAAACTGACAGCTGAGCGCAAGGTTTTTTTTTTTAATGGGAACAGTGATGGAGTAAGCTGATGGCTTATCTAATGTCAAGCATTGAACTGAATAATGGCCACTGCTGAACGGTTGAAATGGGTGTTTTACGAATACTTCCAGCTCTTGCACAAAAAAAACTCTACAGAAGGTACTCTCTCGTTACATTTTAATAGTTTAAACAAGTATAAAACTTAAGCAACTTGGCGGCATTGTTCATAATATATTTCAATTCGCTTTATTAAGTACAGTCAGCATCAGAACTTGATCACTTCGAATTTCATAACATGATTGAAGTCGAATAGATAGATAGAAAAACTCTTTATTGTACACCAAAGATATTTCAGAAAATACAAAATACACAGTATTATTTAAGGAAAGAATATTACGTATCAAACTTTTGTGAAACCTACAAAATCATATTTTTAAGCGATAAAAGCTATACAATAGGCATAGCTTTCATCGCGGGCCTGGAGCGTGGAGACCGAATCCAGAAATTCCGTAACGAAAATAACCTAACACTGCGCATGCGTAATCCAGCAAAAAATGCTATGCAATAGTTTTACCGCGGCAGTCCCCGAGTGCCACACGTCTTTTTATTTTATTTACTAATGATGTTGACTTTAGATCTGAATCCTCGGCAAGATGTTATCCAGTTGTTTCGGTATTTACGAGGGGCCGGGAGTTTTATGTCTGGTCAGACAGCTAAGCCCGACTTGCCATTCGGAAAGTATTGTTGGTTCGGCTGACTAACTTCACACACCCACTCAAGTTATATGCCTGAAGTGAACTATGGTTTAGTGGTTTAAATAAATAAATAAATAAATAAATAAATAATGCTGGACAATCCACACAACATCATCTAGCCCCAAGCTAAGCAGAGCTTGTGTTATGGGTACTAGATAACTGACATACTTAATATAATATACATTACATAGATAGATATTTTTTATTATACATATAATACCCAGAACACCCGGAATAAATATTTGCAGAACATACAAACATTTATCCCAAGGCGGGAATCGAACCCGCAACCTTCCGCGCCGCAGGCGGACCATCGCCCACCGCGCCACATCGGTCGTCGGTCGTTTCGGGTAGAGGTTTAGAGATTTGTGACTTTATTGACGGTTTAGCAAAAAATTAACATGTTGTAATGGTTATGGAATATCTAGTACGACTATGACGGATTATAATACTTTTTAAGTAATTAAGATTAAAGCTGCAAAAAAGATGTAAAAAAACAAACGGAACAACGCACATTAATAACTAATAATATATTTTGTCATATTACAAAATATATTTATTTGGCTCGATAAAAAACAGAATATTTTTGTCTATGCTTTATTTCGTTGATATGTTAAATTTGATAAATTTTCGTCAAAAATGTTCATGAATACAGTATTTAAATGTAATTGTAATTACGTTTTGATTTATCTAAGAATAGTAATACACTAATTCAATATTTTTATAACATAGATATAACATGTAATTTATACATGAACTTTGACTTTAACCTTATCACTGAAAGCTATTTTTCTGACGCAGATCAACGATCTGAAATTGGTGAAAGATTGGACGAGGCGATGTTTTTTTTTCGTAGTCACCTCTTACGCAACGAGTAAAAAACATCATTAGTATAATTAATGTGCTATACCGGAAATGTTAGCTCGAAGTAATAAGGCTTCTAATTGCGCAGAATGTTCTAAAGCAATTATGAAAAAATTCTGAAAGGGAAAAGTTCAAAGGTTGTCTTGCATTTTTTGAGCTTCTCATAAAGTTTCGAGTACTTTTTCTGTATTTAATATATTTGAAATAACTTGCGTAATGTTACTTACACGTGTACAACGCCCACACGAAGACTCGTACAGTTGTATGAAAATATTAGGTAAATATATAAAACAGTAGATATTTTACATTAACGAATGAAATAAAGTTGAAATGAAAATTCAACAGTTAAAAAAATTCAGTTTATTTCTTTGTACAAAAAATACTTTTCTTTCTCGTTCGATTTTGATCGCGAGGATCTGAGTCTTAGCATCACCTTACCAACATTATTCTTGTTATTATATTAAATACAAACAAACAATTAAATAAATAAATAAAGCCCCAAACTAAGCAGAGCTTGTGTTATGGGTACTAGAAGACTGACATACTTAATACAATACATTACATAGATAGATATTTTTTATTATACATATAAAATACCCAGAACACCTGAAATCTTTCCTCTTTATAATATTAGTTTAGACAATATAATTACTTTGATATTTAAAAAAAAAACATCTGTGTCCTAGACATCTTTATCAGCAACACGAAACCAATTAGGGTATACGACAAATAAGCCTCAAAAGATAATTAAACTGTCGCACAGCTAATTTGTCTTCCAGGGATTAGGGTCGCAAGACTGCTGAATTATAGAGCTTACGGACACTCTGCTCGCGCTAACATCCTAACAATATTATAAATGTCAAAGTTGAGATGTACGCTTATTTCTGAATCAGGTCGCGATTACTGTTTTTTATGTTTGACATTCTAATAGTTATTATTATTGTATTTAAATTTTGACTTATTGTATTTTTGATGTTTGTATACCTAATGGCAGAAGCTAGTGACGCTAATCTAAGTTTCATATCATCTGAAATGTACTTTGACCTGGTTTCACAAACAATAAATGATTATGATTAAATAATTTATAGATCCGATTATACCGATTCGGTAATTGAAAGAGGTTTTGAAATATACGAGTAAGTATATGATTTGTGATCAGAATTAACGCAAGTTTTAATACCCAAAAATCAATAGTTCTTACGTTAACGGTACGGTGGCTGATGTTAAATAAAAGTAACATTGTATAAAGTTTCTTGATAACAGAATATTTTGAAGTTGTACCTACCCCTAAATAAAGTCCAGGCAATTAAATATTTACCAATTCAATTAAACTATACATATTTGCTCCTCTTGGGTTCGAGACTCTAGGTCCGTGGGGTACCGAGGCCCACCGCGTTTTCAAAATTATTTCCGGGCGTCTAGTCGAAGCGACGCGTGACCCGAGGGCTGGTGAGTATCTGGCCCAGCGTATCAGCATTGCTATTCAGCGTGGCAATGCAGCCAGTGTCTTGGGTACGCTTCCGATTGGTACTGATGTATTTTATATGACAATTTACATTTTGTAAATACTGTATAGTCGTAAGTTTGTTTGTGAATAAAGATATATAATATTAAACTTCAAAATGTTACCCGCAGGGGCACTAGGGCAATTCTGTATCGCTCTAAGCCAGATCACAAAAACATTGTTAAAATGAAAATGTATACATTTAAAACGAGATTACAAGCACACTTCGCCAAGGACTTAAGTTCTTCAAACTGAGCTTGTACAGTGTTTCATGTCAAGGATTATGATTTCACCGCTGCTTACCTTTTTTAGTTCTGTTGTTTTAGGTTGTCATCTGTAACAATAAGCAGTTTATAAGCCTTTTGTAATTAATAATAACAATAAATAATGCTGGACAATCCCCACAACATCATCTAGCCCCAAGCTAAGCAGAGCTTGTGTTATGGGTACTAGAAGACTGACATACTTAATACAATACATTACATAGATAGATAATTTTTATTATACATATCAAATACCCAGAACACCCGGAATAAATATTTGCAGATCGTACAAACATTTATCCCAAGGCGGGAATCGAACCCGCAACCTCCGCGTCGCAGGCGGACCTTCGCTCGCCGCGCCACATCGGTCGTCAATAAAATAATATTGAATGTGCCCACCTAAATACCAAGTTATCACAAAATATTTAAAAGATATGTTAAAGAAACTCAAGCTGTAAAACATTAAACATAACTTTCTGATAATCGTTTACAACAACTAAATAATTAGAATAATCGAATAACTACGCAAGCAGTAAAACTATAAAAAGAAATAAATAGAGCATTTCTTGAGTTTTTCAGTAGCGCTAAAAGTGTTGTCTAACGACCAAAGGTAGGTATTTGGTAAAATATATATCAGAGCCACAGCAACATGACGCGTGCCATAACCTTTGCGTTGTTTTTTACTCTTAGCATATTACCTGCTAAGAGTTTCTTGTACCAGTATCAAAAACTGAGGTCCAGTGAGAAAAATAAGAGTGACCCTGGAGCTCCACTCTTCCTAACACCATTCGTTGAGTCTGGAAACACAACAGAAGGCAGGAGCCTCGCCCGTGTACCCATCACCGACACTCTAAACATCAAGAGCTATGCTGGTTTCTTCACTGTTAATAAAACTTACGATTCGAACCAGTTCTTCTGGTACTTTCCAGCGATGACACCGAACAATACGGAAGCGCCAGTCATTGTTTGGCTCCAAGGAGGCCCTGGGGGAAGCTCATTATATGGCCTATTTAGTGAAAACGGCCCGCTTCAAATAAATAATGGTGCAATTGAGCAACGTAAATATAATTGGGCTTTAGACCACCATATCATTTATATAGACAACCCTGTAGGCACTGGATTCAGTTTCACAAATAATGATGAAGGTTACTGCAATAATCAAGACCAAATTGGTGAACAATTGTACTCCACCATGACACAATTCTTTCAGATCTTTCCTGAGCTTCAAAGTAATAAGTTTTTTATAAGTGGAGAGTCTTACGCAGGGAAGTATGTTCCAGCATTTGCTTACACTATTCATAAAAATAACCCTACTGCTACTGTAAAAATAAACTTGCAAGGAATTGCTATTGGCGATGGGTGGAGTGACCCAGAGAATCAACTTGTGTATGGCAAATACTTGAATCAAATCGGTCTTATCGATTGGAACCAGCGAAAATCTCTAGAAGAGGATGAAAATCAAGTCAAAGAGTACATACAGCAGCAAAAGTGGGATGATGCTACAGCAACATGGAGCCATATGGTTAACAATGCTGCCGGTATAATGCGTATCGAAAGTTTATACAACTACTTATATACTAATGGCAGCACAGGAGATGAAGGTATTGAGTCTCTGCTGGAAACAAATGAAATTAGAAAAGGCATTCATGTTGGGAATCTATCATTTGATATGATGAATTTCGTTTCTCAGCAACACCTATATCAAGATATAATGAAATCGGTAGCACCCTGGATATCAGAACTTCTTGACCATTACAATGTTCTGATATACAGTGGTCAACTAGACATCATTGTTGCTTATCCATTGACCGTCAACTATCTTAGAAACCTCAACTTTACTGATTCTGAAATCTATAAAACTGCAGAACGTCACCAATGGTTAGTTGACGGAGAAACAGCTGGTTATGTTAAGACAGCTGGTAGACTTACAGAGCTCATGGTCAGAAATGCTGGACATCTGCTGCCTAGAGACCAACCACAATGGGCTTTAGATATGATCACACGCTTCACTCATGAAAAACCTTTTTTTGATCCTGAAAATCAAATCATATATAAGTCATAAGCATTTATTGGTAATAAACATATTACAGGTCACACAGTATGAATATTATTATTCATATTATTAATTAAACATAAGAATTTAATATCAAAAAAAATAATTAAATAAATAGTAACATTTGTTTCCATATTGCCAGGATACATGGCAATATAAGTTGCACAAAACCTTGTTACTTTTCTGTTGTCATTTGTTTAAGCCATTTTATATAGTCACAAATTAAGGTACTTTGACGTTTGATATATAAATATGTATTAAAATAAGGTACATATTATAAATTTAGAAATTTTTAATTTCAAAAAATCCTTGTTTGATAATATTTTTAAGTGCTTCGCGTGAGAAAAACTCGAAGAAAGATTAAAAAAATACAAAAGTCAAATCCTGCTCGAATAAATAGGTAACTTCGGAATTTTCAAATCTCTGTGATATATGGTTTATTCATAGCTTTAAATAAATACTCAAAGTTTCAAGGGCTATTACTATGTTTGTTGCAAACTTTTGGTCAAAATAAAAATAAAAGTACTGGCAACCCTAAGCCCAGTGCATAAATAAAGTACGTTTAGTTTTAGAGCTGTTAACCTTTCTATAAAATACGCAGTTAGCAACGCCCGGGCTTGCACTACGTTCCTTTTAACGATACTACGTGACTTCACGTTATACACGTAGTTTAGTTACAATTCGATACTTCTAGAACGATGTACTTAGGTTAGAAAACTATATTGCACGCCGTAAATTCTTTTTAAATAAGTTAGATTCAGGAACTTTGTAACAGGCGTCATTGGTTAGTTAGTTGGCCGGTTGCGCTATGGGTAGTAATAGGTACGAATAGGTAGTGAATAGGTCGTAAATAGGTAGTGAATAGGTAGTGAATAGGTAGTGAATAGGTAGTGCATAGGTAGTGAGTAGGTAGTGAATAGGTAGTGAATAGGTAGTAAATAGGTAGTGAATAGGCGGTGAATATGTAGTGAATAGGTATGTGAATAAGTACGGTACCTGTAGGTACTACTGCGTTTGATCAAAAAAACTGATAGTTTGACAGCAGTGAAAAGTAGGCATAAGCCACAAAAAAATGGAACTTAAGGGCTAAAATGTTTTAAGGGAAAAAGTATAAAAATCTTCATCGGGAGAAGTGGATGTATGATATCGAAGGTTTGTATACGATCGGATCGGATATTGTTGAATCCATAAAAAAATATTCAGAGCCTACTTAGTTTACATACGCAGTTTGTTGTAGACGCGTAGCAATCACGTAGCATGTCTACGGCGTAGCACATCGAAAGCTTTCTAGAGCTTCTATATCGATATAGAAAAACAAGCATGAAATCTGACAGTTACCGCGTTATGTAAAACTTCTTTTTTCTATGGCGTCTGCGCGCGTTCTAGAAAAAGCTAGGCGTATTTATCCACAACAACACCATTTAATAAGAAACTGTGTGGGATGTTTATATGATCGAATAAAATAGAATTTGCTCAGAAAATCAGGAGCCGGCGTTAATTGGATTCTGTGATAACGCCCTCGCTTTATTCCTCTGAATAAATCTATTGTATAAAGAATATGACCTAAATATGTCACCTAGCAAGATCGAACTTCAGACTCCGAGCAATGTGGGCGTATCGTTTAATATAAATAAATAATCATGGAAATTTCACACATCGCGCTCTAGCCTGTAGAAAAGCTTGTACTATGGGAACTAGACTGCTGATAGAATACTCATACACCTACATTTTTAACCGACGAAAAAAACGGAAGAGGTTATCAAGTCAACGTGTATATATTTTTTTTGTGTGTTCACGAAGAGCTTTTCACAGAGAAGGCCGATTTTGATATTTTTTTTTGTAAATACATAACACCCAGACACAGAACAAATATTTATGTTGATCACAAAAGCATTTGCTCAGTGAAAATCGAGCCCACAACCCACAGCATGGAAGGCAGTGCTACTAGTAGTAGCCTACTACCAACTGAACTGTGACACCTGTCAAAAGTTGGTAACTCCTCAGACTTAATACACTCCCAAGTCTAATCAAATTATTTATATTCACGAAGCATAACGTCTCGACGTGTAATTCCTCCGACACGTGTTATCAAATTTCCATTAACCTTCCGAATATTCTCGGTACGTCGTCTCTTAAAAACTTCACCGGACGTGCGGTACTGTTTTCGTATTTATTACTGATGGGATGTGGAGCGGGGTGAATTGAGTCGTATTGCTGAGAGATAGGGTAGGTTTTTTTCTGTTTGAGGTGTCGTGGCTTACTGGGGGTCGTGTTATTAGAGTCTTGTCCTTCTTTATTGGAATATACGAGGGGGGATCCTCTCCCGACCTCGATGTCGACCGTTTAGTGCGAAAGCATCTCTTGCAGTTGTGACGGGAATTAAACTTATTACAGAAACCTTCGTCATCTTAATGTCTTCGTCGTTGGGTTCACTTTGTAGATAATAAGGTTGGAATCTTAATACGTGCACTGGATTGTTAAAAAAACAAACAAATTACAGATGATCTGTAATTAACATCAGAATCAAACTAATTTTTATGCAGTTTTTTTTAAGTCACAAAGATTACGTTACATGTGTATTTTATAACCTTATTAAATACGCCGATCTACGCTGCCACTGAAAACGCCGAAAGTTTTGAAAAATACTGTTTGGGATCATCGACACGAAGAAGAAGATGTGTATTTATTAATATCCAATATATTAATTACACCGGGACATAGAACAAAGTTCTGTGGAACAAACATTAATGTTTGTCACAAAAATGTTTGTTCCTTAACAAAAAGTGACAAAGATAAGTAATGTTCAAATTTACTTCGAAATGTTTTAATCGTTAGACACGATTTTAAGACGGACAATATACTTCCCGGACTTAATTCGTAAACATTTTCTAAAAATATTTTCAGCTTAATTAAGCAACATTGTTGGTTGTGTACGGGTTAAACTTTGGACCTTTACAGAGTTTTTATAACCTCATTCAGCCCTCGCTGTTTTAATATTTACTGAAATATATATATGTAAAGATGTAGCTCAAGGGGATGCGTGTCGTGATATTTTCAAAATATGTTTTACAAAAGCAATTTAGTTAGAAAACTATTGCTATTTCCAGCGATAGTAAGTAGTAGTATAATTAAGTAATTTTTTTGAGATTGGTTGTGTTTTACACCATAAGAAAAAGTATTATCTATATTCTTTAGTAATATGTTTTTGTAGCACCGTGCCAAAACATCTCTCAAAATAAAAACGCCTATGTCATACAATTAAATAAATGAGTAATAATGCAATAATACCCAGACTTTAACCCCCTATCTTATAAAAAGTTAGCGTTGACTTTATGTCACCATTACGTATGGTAATCAATACTTCAAGCCTGCGCTAACTTTTTATAAGATAGACCGTTATATTATAGAACAAATCTGAGGAGAGTTCTAAAAGAGCCGACTAGAAAACAATAAACCTAACCTATACATATACACTGTGTTCATAAACTTTCTACGATAGTATCTTTTCATGATAGTGTTCTAGACTCTTTTGTTCTGGAGCAGAAGAGGCTGCTTTGTGCTTTGATATAAACTCACTCTCAGTCTGCGGGAGGGTTAGATAAAGGAATTTTCTAAAAACTTTTTTTTATTAAATTTTATACTCTAAAAATTCACACTATAATTATCAACTGGTACTACGCTTTCGCTTAGACTTTAAAGCTCATTAATTAGATTAGAAAAAACACTTTTTTGCATTTATAAAAGAGTAGCGCGACTTAACGCTAGTAAGCATTTTCTTTAAACTACTCTTTTACTCAGTATAGATGTCTGTATTAAAATGGTAAAGAAAACACGTGAAAAAACCCGCGGCTTACGGCCGGTTTCTGGAAATCCAAATCACGATTGATCCGAGTTTGACACATAGTAATTATTGGATTTTTTCGTTGATCATCGTTCGAGAAACCGGCCGTTAGTCAGCTTCACATATTAATGTTAATTTTATTGTCATAATAAGGCCGATTAGGCTGAAATAGGACCATATAGGTGCTAAGCTTTCTAAAATCCAAGGTTTTTAAAAATGGCCGCTGTATAAATCATCTAGATTAGAGGCGCGAATGGTGTTTCATTTATTTTAAACGATAACCCAGAAAACGTTTACACCACTTATCAACATCGCTCATAAAAATAATTGGTTTCTGCAAACTTAAACGTTTTAATCCCCAATTTGTATTACAAACTTATTTTTTCATAATATTTGAAGCGTTTATTTTAGATCTTTGGTAAGGAATACTAGTCCATCAGTTTTGCTCCCTAAAAACCAAGGAAACGGACTTAAAACGTAGGTCATATGACTTACTTTATGTTTTTAAATAGTTTTAATAAATCCTGTGATTAACATTTCTTGTGATGATAATACGACGTTACACTTAAGTTTCCGACACAACGCGAAGTGATCAAAAATTCAATAGACTTATAAGGACCGAAACGTCTTTATAAGTCTTATATTTTTCTTTCAGATACTTTTCAAACCGAAACCATCTAAAATATATATTGGCAAATACATTTGTAATGTGGAAAGTTGGGCTATAGCCATTCTTGTAGGCCCTAAAAAGTTTGTTTAGCCTTTATTATACTTCGACATAGTAATGTTAGAAATGAAGACATACAGCCTCTTGGAAAGCTTTTAGAAAGAACAGTTTTTATTAGGTAATATAGTAGGAGAACCGTGACTTTGTTCATCTAGTCACATTTCGTTATGTTATGTTCCTACGTAAAGTTACTAAAAGGTGACACGCAGCTCGATGTATCTATAATTGTCATTCAGTTAGTTTTAGGTAAAGAATACTTTCCTACAAACTTATCTATATAAATATGTAGTAAAAAAATAATCAGTAAATAAATAGGTACTTACATTATAAATATCATAATATTGAAATTGTATGAATTCGTTGATTTTATTATAATAATTAAGTTAAATAATTACACCGCCAGGTATATGTTATTCAAACCTTGCTGTTTTCTTATTATTTTGCTGTTTGTTTTTCAAATAAAACTAAAACATTATTCAGCACGACATTAAGCACCAATAAAATCGCACTTACAAGTAACCAAAAAAAACACCGATTTCGCATAACATAATACCATCGAAAGTGTTTTATAAGACAAGAGTTACATAACACATACTTTGTTCATTTGTTATCGAGTGATTCAACAATTATCCTCTTCAGCAAAACAAGGCCAGTAGCTCTACCATGAGTTTTTACTATACTTTATTTACTATACTCGCTAGCGTCTGTAGTTAAAAAAAATGTATGAAGATTTGTACAGCGCCTCTAGCGGATAGTTGGGTACTAAAATTCGTCATACTAATATTGACGTAACTACTGTAGTAAAGTCAGGCGATTTTACTGTGACAACTCATGGTAGAGGTACAGCATCTTTTCCTACACGTCCTAGTAAACGGACCATGCATATTGCATACCAACATTCTCGACATGAGTCAACATAATGCACGTGTACTATCGTTGTACTAAGAGCATGTGGTATTAAGTATATTTATATAAAGGATATGTATTTATAAGCATTGGTAAATGATATTTATATTCATACATAATAATAGTAAAGTTTATATAATTATTTTAATCATAGTACTTATTAACTTTATTGATAAGAAGTAGAAGATAGTATTTTATTCATTGAAATAGGTATAAGAGGCAAAAAAAAAAATCAATTTTTCAGAAAAAATCATAGGTCAAAAAAATTACAAAAATCATAGATACTTTTTTATATTATGACAATGACTGACTTAACTGTATATATATAAACATTTCCTGAACACTACTCACTATCGTCATTTTATAGTGCCTAATTATATTCATTATAAGGTTTCAAATAGCCTAAAGAAAACGTTGGTTTATTCAATTAAATGTCACGGAACACTTAAAAACGACATTTAAAATATCAA
The DNA here is from genome assembly GCA_932527185.1 of Ecliptopera silaceata. Lineage (NCBI taxonomy): Eukaryota > Metazoa > Arthropoda > Insecta > Lepidoptera > Geometridae > Ecliptopera > Ecliptopera silaceata. Next base: position 7,621,694 of record OW052207.1, on the reverse strand, counting down.
TCTGTCTATATACAAGGAGTACGATATACCTATAGTATACGATACATACCTAGTTAAAAAGCGCTTGATATTTATCCTATACGTAAAACTCTTAATGTCCCTAAACTTATTCGAGTTCATTTTACCTTTCATATTTACGAAGAACCTCATAAGTCCTTTTCCCTTCCGGAAATGGAAAATTGATCGTCAATCGTTCCTGCTTCCTGAAGCGAAATTCAGAGTTCATTCACCGTCGCGACAACAAAGGACGACATTTTGTTGCCACTCCGAATATTGATAACCTCAGTGTTGCCCCTTTGCGTTGTACGAATAGTTCTTGGATATTTTATTTGTTGTAAGAAGGAACATATAACAAAAGGTAGGAACCAGGCCGTTGTTAAGTTACTTGCCCGTTGCCCACTTAGGTCGCGAGGAACTCTTTTAACTTTAAACCTTGCAATTTCACTGAACTGAATACAGTATATAACTATGAACAATTATATCTTGTTGTAAACTACATAACTAAATATTATATTTTTAAATTCCACAGGATTTATACTCTATTTAAAATCTTAATTACAATAATTAGGTAGATAAGGGTGTAGGTAGGTACAAATTGTAATTTCTATTGGAAAGGTAATTATCTAAGAACTAGAATATATCGAAGTGCGTAAATAATAAGTACCTACACCAACAGTTAACTAAACAAAGCTCCCTATTTAGGAAGATATTGTAAACTGAACGAGGTAATTATTTCTGAGATTCATTCAGGACTGTAAAGCTGTAAAATTATATATTTGATGCCAAGTCCCACAGTATAGGACGGAAGCTATACTCTATTTAAGTATAATTAAGCTTCTATTGTGTCTATCAGAGGGTTCACTCACTGACTGTAAATTGACGGCATTAGGAAAGTGGGAGGACAGATAGAGGGTAAAAATACTTTTTTGTACACTGAAATATAACAATATGATAAAAATAAAATTAAGTAATAAAAAAATTAAGTATACAGTGGATTTATCGCTATTCATTGATCTACCTGTAAGTACATGTTTTTAGTAGTGTTTTAAGTAGTTTTAAATGTATGTTTGCTGAATTGAGTGAACTAGTTTTACTTCGCACTTGCTCGTTTGTCCCTAATGCCCTACCACCTGTACAAGGCTGGACCTCATCAACACCATATAAAAAAACGGTAGGAACCAGGCCGTAAGTTTCTTGCCCGTTCTTCTAGGCTCTGGTCGTGTGGAACTGGCACCTAGAATCACCTAGTATGTAAGACGATTCTAAATGATCCTTGTGATTTTACTGAATAAAGTAGTTTTGACTTTGACTTAATAACACATCCCAGAACTACTCAGCCAAACTCGGTAGAACTCTACGAATGGGAGCGATAATAACCCCAGAACTTTAATTATGGATGCACTTTTCCGTTCCTGTAAACCCCCCTCACCCCTCCTAACCCTCCTTTACTCCTCGTAACCCCCCTTCAATGGAGTGCATTCACCGTCGGTAAGTTTGCGTGTGGCGCCGCAACCGATAATCTATCGGCGACAAACACCATGACTTACTATATTGTTAGGATAGTCTGAATTAGAAAACAAAACTGCAATATGAGCGGGAAATTGTGAACATCACTAAGAGCCATTACGCACGTCGACTTTTGACTTACAACAGTTTAAATAGGTGTTTACGCGACGTTAGTCGTCGGTCGCCCTATTGATTTTGGTCGCCTAGCGATCGAGTCGCCGGCGACAAGTCGACAGTGCGTAACGGCTCTTACAGTAAGGCTTTTGCTACAACGTAAATGACAAGTAAGAATTTTTAAAGATAAGATAAAAATATTTATTGTTTGTGTTTTGTTTATAATTTTGTTAAAGTTTATTAAATAGCACATTAATAATAAAATTAATAAATAACTCCATCAACATCCATCTTCTTCTATAAGTATAACATAAAATGTTTTACTCATAGAAAAAGATGCACAAGTTATTTCTCTTATTGTCATGGTCACCCTAGTGCAAAACATGACCTATCTCTATACTTGGCACATTTATTGCCTTAATTATATTCATGAATACTGTGTTTCGAATTTTGAGGTAAGTTAGCTCTCCATATATTAATATTCTGTAGATTTATTTTGTACCTAGTCGCAGCGACGTGAGGGCTGGGAGTATCTGGCCCAGCGTATCAGCATTGCTATTCAGAGCAGCACTGCAGCTGGCTGCAGTGCTGCTCTGATCCAAATCAGTATGTATCGAAAGCCTACCTTTACGAACTTACCTTTACCTTACTTACCTAGCCTGATTTGGATCAGTTGAGCTATCTATAGATTCTTTGCAACGGTCTGTAGATAGCTCAATTGTTCCTCATGTATTTTATATGTGTATATTCCTATGTACATTTTGTAAATACATAGTACTCATCACACAAACATTTGTTCTTCATGGAGATCAAACCCACAATCGGCAGCATGGAAGGCAAAGCTACTACTAAAGGAGCTGGGCATATGTAGCTAAAATAAATTTTATATCCTCAAGAAATCTGCATCTTATTTATCCAGTTTTTGATTATATTGCTATGGTGTTATACCTCTAATTAGACAAAAAGAAGGTACGTACATAAGTGATAAATATATGGGCTCAGTCTGACTTGACCTCAAACCTTTGGTCCTTAGGTCTTGTTTCCTATAAGAACTTAACATTTATCACGGTCTGCATTGAAGGCTGTGGTTAAAATACATTAAAACTGCATATTTCTATCCCCGTACAACTAAAACATCGCCAAGAGAGCAAGTATTATCTACCGACCGAAAAAATCAATAACATGACCAGGGTTCTCGGAATAATGAATCAACTGCTAGAATACATCTACTTACCACTTCACAGCTGGATATAGGGCTCCTTCTGGACGTCTTCAACTGGTTAATCACCAATGAACTATTCAGAAAAGTAATTGAATTTAAGTATTATATTTTTCACCACAAAGCAAAATACAGTCAATAACACCGAGCGAAAGACATCGACCGATGGTCGGACGAGACGAATGACGGCCGATTGCACTATTTTGACTTTGACAAATAAATACGTTCCGTTTACAAGCGCAAGGAATTTAATATCAAAATAATGCAACTCACTAGTAGTATTACTTTGTATATGAATGGATGTTACCATTGGATTGTACTATTTCGTCTTTTGGATTTTAGGCTATATCGCTCAAGGAACCAGCGTCACTTATAGTTCTCATATTGTTCCCCCTAAAAGAGCGAATTCGGGAGCCAAAGCCTTTAAGTGGCTATAGGAAAAAATAAATAAATATAAATAAATAAATAATGCTGGACAATCCACACAACATCATCTAGCCCCAAGCTAAGCAGAGCTTGTGTTATGGGTACTAGAAGACTGACATACTTAATACAATACAATACATAGATAGATATTTTTTATTATACATATAATACCCAGAACACCCGGAATAAATATTTGCAGAACATACAAACATTTATCCCGAGGCGGGAATCGAACCCGCAACCTTCCGTGTCGCAGGCGGACCATCGCCCACCGCGCCATATCGGTCGTCAGTAAACCTAAACTACGCCAATCCACACGTAAGTACGGTAAGACGTTCAATAAAACAACAACTTAGGTATTCTAAAAAAACGTTTACTGGGTAGGTACCTACTTTAAAACTTATTATCACAATCTAATTGCTAGGTACACCACGGGTCGTAAAAAGCTTTTTTCTAAAAGCTAACATCAAAAGAGTGAGGATATAAATGCTGAGATTATCGTGTAGGCTATTACTTCAGTGCGTTTTCGAACCGGGAAGACACGTCTTGCCAGTTGGTAACATCGAAAATGGCTTTTACGTAGTCAGCGCGCACGTTTTTGTATTGCAGGTAATATGCGTGTTCCCAAACGTCAATACCGAACAGTGGAACCAAACCTGAAAGAAAATAACAGCTATTACATTATGTACAAGCAAGGTGGGTATCAGTATTCAAACTAACACATACAGGAAACTAGATGTTGGCATATGGCCAATATGCATAAACTACTGTCTTCTAGTGGCATATACCCTACTACCTGATTTACACTGTAATAGGGAGCTATGTGGGTAGATAGTACCTTCAGTAGGTACTGAGACCCGTAATTAAAAATGGCGGCAATTTGGCGAACGGTAATTGGTCTATTTATTAGTGTCATACACGCAGCTTTCTCCTGATTGGTTTCCCACGTAGTGACGAATAGAATCATGAGTGCAGAATTTGAGTCAAAAATCAGTTGTCTAAGACTACATAGACAATTATCTACATAGTATATTTCTGTAAGCGCTATGCCGTAGTACAGGAATGGCGAACCTTTATGTATCAACGTGCCAATGTGATCGGTGACTTTCCCAAAATATGGCGTCGCACACCATTTTTGGCACGCCATTCCTGCCTAGCGTAAAGATTCCAGAACACTTCAAGGTAAAGGTGGATTAAGAACAGTCAAGGAATAACAAGGATTTACCGGTAGTTGCTTGAAGAGGGTCTTGGTTCTGGCACGTAGCAATCTGCAGTTTCTTCATTTGTTTGTTGTACCCGAGCCAACCCCAACCTGAGCCTTGCACGGCTACTGACGCAGCAGCCAGTTGGTTCTTCATGTTATCCCATGAACCAAAGTCTCTGAAATATCCAAAAGTTATTATATTTCCAAATATGAATGAAATTATTGTCTGTGATATTTTTTTTAATCATGGTCCAGGCTCCAGAGAGAATTTTTCTGCTTTTTTAATTGCATTGCAGCACACTTTATGAAATTTAACAATTTCATAATCTTAGAATCAAGAGGTTCTTCTAGAATATTTTTATCATAATTTGACATAAAAAAATATCTTGCAAGCGAGAACAAGCAGAATTATTCTAGATATCTCATACTACATTATAATTATAGGTAGGTACACAACACAATACTAACAAGCAAAAAAGATAGCATCCAAATGTTCAATCACTGAAAGGTTGTATCAACAAATATTTACAAAAGTAACTATTTATAAACATGCTATCATAAAAGATAGGTATTATGAAATACCTACAATAAGAAGTATTATGCATACAGTCAGTTTTTCATATTATCAGTTTGAATTGTTGCCAGGTGTCACAGCTTAGCTCTGCCTTCAGAACTGTGTGTTTAATCTTCATAAATAACAAACATTTGTATGTTGGCAAACAAAATGACAAAATAACATAATGTTTGTGTATTTGTTACAACTATGTATTAAACATAGTTGTAACATAGAATCACCTAGTATGTAAGACCATTCTAAATGATCCTTGTGATTTTATTGAATAAAGAAATATTTAATTTGATCTGCCTTGTGGTTTTGATTCCCACCCAGAGCAAATGTTTGTGTTGATGAACATATATAAATATTAGTTTTGTTTCTAAAAAAATGAATTTATAAAAATAAATTATAATATAAGTACAAGCTTTGCTTAGTTTGGGACTAGAGTGTGATGTGTGAATGGTCCATGAATATTTATTATTATGTATATCAATTTGTTAAAATGATTTTATCAGAAATCTTGCTTTATATATTCAGCTCTGAATAAATTTATCTAAATTTCAATGTTTTTTTTGCATTATGGTTTTAATAATAGAAGGTTAAGATCATGCCAAAGCTAGCCAAAACCAAGCACACAAAACCCATGCAGTGAACTTATGAATTACTTTTCAACGGCCTTAGTAAGCACATCGGAGGGTTTCCCTCCGTTGGCTGATAGGTTTTGCCAGAAGATGGTGTGGTTGATGTGGCCACCTCCGTTGAATCTGAGAGCCGGGGCCAGACTGATGACTGTTTGAATGTCACCTGAAGATTGCGGAACATGTTGTGTTATGATATATTTTCCTACAATTTAGTTTTTTTTTTATACATTTATAGGTAGGTCATTGGTTCAGTACAAATTATTTATTATTAATTATTATAAAGTACAATTATTTAGTTACAAAACCTATTGGTTCAAACTAGTCTAATTTGAATATAGATACTTTTTGACTATATTAATTAAGAACTATAATATCTAGTAATTTACTTTATATAAAACAACATGAGCTAAACAATAATATTTATACATGTCAACTGGAAATGTTAAAAAAGTAATTACTGTTCAACAGTTTGCTTCAAAGTGCAAGACACTTCAGTCGTGCACGGGGTGAGATTCATCCAGAATATAGCATGGTTCACATGACCTCCCCCATTGAACTTTATTGCACTGAGAAGGCCTAGGAGTGTGTTCGTATCTGCTGCTGTCAGACACAATGACTACAATCAGTAGGTCAACAAAACATGCAGAGAAATAGTCATTTAAAAATCATTTTTTTATTTTTACCCTCATCTACAACTACAACTGATAGCAGATTAAAAAAAGACGTGAGGCATTCGGAGACTGCCGCTGTTAAGCTAATTGCCTAGTATTTTTTGCCGCCGGTCGGAATGTTAGGCTATTTTGTTACGGAATTTCTGGATTCGGTCTCCACGCTCAAGGCCCACGATAGAAGCTATGCAATAGTTTAAAAAGAATCAGGTTATGAAGCTCATACCGTTCGCCTGCGCCTGTGTCAGTTTCTCTTCAGCAGCATTCAAGTTGTTGACGTATGTCGCGTGATGTTTGCTGTGATGAAGGCTCATGATCTCCCGGCTGATGACCGGCTCCAGAGCGCTGTACTCATACGGCAGCTCAGGAAGAGTGTGCTTTTGGCGTGAGGCACCCACTGTTCGCCTGAAATTCAATAACAAACCACCATTAATCTAAGTCGCATAGTCTTGTCCAGACACAAACTGGAAAATTATACTCACAATACGGCCCCGATTCTGCGTGAGGCAAACATTTTGTACAAAATGAACTGGCAAAACAACTTAGCTCTTTACTCAATTTAACGGGCTTTGTAATAAAGCATAAAATTATGCAATCGGTATGTGAATTTAATCGAATTCGGTAAGATCTATCAAAAAAACTGCAGTGCAGTATTTTCCAGTCAGACAGAATCAGAGCAGAACTAGATGACAATGACAATGTCAACTTCAGTCAGCTGATTTGGATCAATGGTTAATCGGAATAAATGAAGTAGGTACTAAAATTTAGTCTCCTGTCTTCTTTTGTTTGCACGGAACTCACATTATCTATCCTTGTTGTCTAAAGTCATGCTTGAGATACTAAAAAATATGTAAACATAATTAATTTGAAGTGTTGCCATTTTTTTATAGTACGTCGCATCCGTATCCGTCAGAGTAAATGATGTTTTTTTTTTTTTTTTGTTATTGTTATTGCTTTTTGGGTCCGGTTAATGTACAACCATGGAAAGCACGACCCGGAATGTCCAACCACGGAATGTACAGCCGTGGAAAACACGACCATGGAATTTGAAGCCAAAATGGTCATCAATTCCTGGCTGCGTATTCCTGACACGTGTTGGGAATGTCCAACCGCGGAATGTACAGCTGTGGAAAACACGACCATGGAATGGGCGACCATTGCTCTGATTGGTCGAAAGCCTAGCCTATGCTTCGTTTAGATGAAACCAAAGATTAAAATGTTACTATCCCATTTTGATAAAGATAAACTGTTACTGCACAGATTATAATATGAAAAGAAAACAATCCAATTCAATAATTGTTGTCTGGCAAATTGTTAAACGCATGTAGGTTCTGGCGCGGTTTTAATATCAAACTAACGCTCGTCGCTTCGCTCCTCGCACCTACTGTGACGCATCACACGTGAAAAACAATAAGTTTAAAAATAATATTTTGACAGTGGCATAGTTAGCTACTTGTACAAGATCGGCTAAACGAAAAATTCGAGTAAGTGCAAACGAAGCATATGCTATGACGTCATTTGGCATCAAATTCCCAACACGTGTCGGGAATGTACAACCATGGAAAACACAGCCACGGAATGCACAGCCCGGAATTGGATGACAAAATGGTCACCAATTCCGGGCTGTAAATTCCGTGGCTGTGTTTTCCTTGGTTGTGTAATCACGGCACCCTTGCTTTTTCAACCATGTAAAACTGACCAATAGTAGCAAAGAATTTTCAGAAGAAGGGACGTCATGCGTCATGCGGGACGTCACGTAGGTATCCTACTCACAGTACTCACACACGTGCACACGCGCCTGTATGGATATTCGTACAATACAAAACAAAATAAAATTCACTCACTCGGTCGGTCTAATGTGAGAGTGTTCTACGCTGTGCTAGTGTGCTGTTTGTTTATTTGAAAAAAGGAATAGTAGTGTTACGAATTGTGTTGTGATATTTTTCATAAAAGTAACTGAATTAAATGGTCTAAATATTCCTGAAAACATATCCAATCCGAGCGGTGCGTTTCTTGGCAGTTCGTTGATTTGTTTTCGTCGTAGTTGTCGGTACGGTAGTCAGTCTGGTGTTCGTACAGAATTAGTGGGAGTGCATTTTGTTTATTTATAGACAGTCGTGATTACAGACATGTAATTATTGTTGCGGCGCTAAAATGTCTCAGAAGGATACAGCAATACATTTGGTGGCCGGTGGGTGAGTATTGACGAGAGGTCAAGTCAAACCATACATCAATATGTTGTTATCATTTTATCTTAAGTACGTAGGTATCTAGATTATGTAGTGGCATGCGCTTGGCAGACGCGTGTGCAAATACTTAGGTAATAAGACGATGTTTACGCTAGCTCGCGGTGACTACGCGTGACACAATTTCTCACTGAACGATCATACATGACTCTTATAAATATCTATTTTATTTATGATAAAACTTCCCTATATATACTTATATGGTCTGTATATCACGGATATTTAATGACGTACAAATGCGTGCAAGATCACAATAACAGTAAATTTATTTTTCAAGGACACATTATTTTTGGGAGTTGAATACCTGTTCTTAGCTTCATAAACATACTAATACTTGGACATACCAATTATATTAGGTATTATCAGAGTGTAGCTTAGTTTTATTGGATGTAATTTAGATTAGTTGAATCAAATTTATCAAAGCATACTGACTATGTTTATGTAAAATTCAAAATCAAATGCATATCTGTAAAAAAGATACTGAATATCTGTAAAAAAGATTTCAGAAAAAAACCTTTTATAAGAAGACCCTGAAGCTTCCTCCTTGTGTTGTACTCCTCATGGCAGAGGGTCATGATTCCTCTGTAGAATTTTCCTCTGGATTATGTCACGCCAACCACTTCGGCCTGTAGTGCATAATGTATTTTGATTTCCATGGTTGAACATATTTGGTCATAAAGCATATATACAAGAAAAAATAATCAAGTATTTTTTTTTTATTAACCTATACTTTTCCACTGCTGGGCAAAGGTCTCCCCCTCTACTCTTACAGTACTTACGGTCAGACGCCGCCTCCCACCAGGCTACGTGAAACATGTCCAAGTAGTCACAAAGTAATTAGTTTTTGAAAAATAACATATATTATTTATTTTCAGTGTGGCCGGCACAGCTGGGGCTGTGGTGACATGTCCACTAGAAGTGGTGAAGACTCGGCTGCAATCCTCTCAAGGTCTCGGAATCCCTCCTCCTCCACCTCCGCGATCAGATACCGCTAACACAAGGAAAGTCTGCTCCAAGATACCTAGGCATCAGGTATATCATTCTCACTTAATATACCAAAATTGTTAGTAAGTAAAGTTCTTTATTCAATAAAATCACAAGGATCATTTAGAATCGTCTTACATACTAGGTGATTCTAGGTGCCAGTTCCACGCGACCAGAGCCTAGAAGAACGGGCAAGAAACTTACGGCCTGGTTCCTACCGTTTTTTTGTATGATCCATATATTTATATACCTATGTTATAAAATCATACCTAAATTACCTTAGAATAAAAACATATAAGCCAACCATGAATCTATAGTAATAAAAAGCATCATTTTGTGTGGAAATTTAATAATAAATTATTCACTTGTACACATGTTTAACTATTCTCAGGCTTATTTGTATTAAGCCGGTTTCAACAAACTGTATAATACGCAATAATTATATTTTTACAAAAATGAACAAAGCTAACCTCAATCAACATCAACAAATACTAAAATCAAAATTTTTAAAATGAGAACCTCATTTTCTAAAGTTGATTTTAAAAATACCTTTGCTTGCAATCTATGTAAGTATGTATTCAAATCAGACTATTCTACCAAATGATAAATCTCGAATTAAAATCAGCATCATTCAACCATGTTTGAACATACATAGGTATATATTTGCCTACCATTTGTTGTGGATGGTGTTATGCAATATAATGTAATATCTCATGGCAGATAGCATTTATCATCAGATGCACTTACGGCCTTTATATAGCCTTACGCAAATTACTCTGATTACCGTGATTGTATTGAATTATCTCCAATCACAATAACAAGACTAACTGCCACATTCATTCGGATACATTAATTTAATGAAGCCACTCTATGTGTGGTGTCAATTTACGTTATTACACATTATATACAAGATTATATAGTATAGTAGTTATATATCTATACTATATAATATTATAAAGAAGTAAAGTTTGTGTGTTTGTATATTTGTTAAAAAAGGATTTTCCGTGGTAGTCCGTTTTGCAAAGTGAATCGGAGTAAAAACGGTCGAATTATGCCCAACGAAGTGGGCACGGGTCAGCTAGTAGATTATATAGTAGTTAGTAGACAGGTGCCACAGCTCAGTTATTGTTAACTCAACCTTCTGTGGATCGTGCGTTCGATTCACACTTAGTACAAATATTTTCACGACGGATTTCTGAGTGTTGCTATACGTTTTATTTCTCCTCAAAAACACAGACGGTCTATCTTATAAAAAGTTAGCGCAGACTTGATGTCTTGATTACCATACGTAATGGTGACTTAAAGTCAACGCAAAATTTTTATAAGATAGGGGGAGAGCATATATACACTATTTCTAGTAACAGCGCGATATTTCTATATTATGTGTAGATAGTAACTTTTATCGATACCACCATATTTTATCAAAATATAAATACAAGATTGATTATGTTTCGTCTCGTATTCTTCGTTGTGGGCAATTACAGATATGGAGCCAGTCGCTGATTAGGTAAATACAATTTTTCCGATAAGATTATACATACAGTAAAAATAATTCATATACGATAAATATATTTTTACGTCTACAGTATTTTCTAGTGATGGGCCGAATGTGGTTTGAACCGAATACGAACTTCGGCCGAACATTCGGTGAAAATAAAAAGTTCGGCCGAAGTTCGGCCGAAGTTCGGTAGGTATCACCGCGCTTTCTCGAGTCACACAAGTCGAATCTTGTTTACCCGCTCTTTTGAATTATTGGCTTTATTTTATGTGAACACTATGCGTTTGTCACTGAAAGATGGCATGGATAGACGTTTTCAGCAGATTGAAAAAGACATAATTTACAGCCTAGCTACACTTTTGGATCCACGCTATAAAATGATTTTTTTTACTCTAGACAGTGTACCTTCGATAAGACGTGTCTTTTTAGCAGAGTATGTAAGAAGGAGTGAAGAGAATGAAAGCTCAAGCAGTGACGATGAAGTTATCCAGACAACACAGTCTTCCTCACAACACAACAACGAAGACACACACAAAACGTTTTGGAGCTGCTACGAGGAACTGGCAGCAGCAAAACTTCCCAATATAGAAGAAACTAGAAGTCCAATTGCATCAGAGCTAGATAGATATCTGAATGATGTTTTGCTGCCTAAAGGGCAATGTCCATATGGTTGGTGGGCTAAGAATAATCACAAGTACCCTTGCATGAGTTTTTTGGCACGAATATTTTTATCACCTCCTGGAAGCTCCGTATATTCTGAACGACTTTTCTCAGAGGCAGGAAACATTTACTAACAAAAACGTAACAGACTCCTGCCAGATAACGCAGAGTCCTTGGTGTTTTTGCACCATAACTTGCCCTTGGTAAATTATAAATACCAGTAGGTAGTAAGGTTTAATTTATTTATAACCTTTATAAAAAATAATATAAATAAATACTTAGTGATTTAGGGCGAGATGTCAAAATTCTGTTTATGTTTAGAAATTAGAATATATTTGTTAAGTAAGTAAGAAACAATAAATAAATGCCTGTGATTATCTATATTTAGCTGGTTTATTTTTATTAATTTAGTCAAAACACTTGAGTTATTTTAATATTTTTTTTGTACCGAACGTTCGGCATTTGAACCGAATTTCGGCCGAATGCCGAAGTTCGGTTCAAACCGCCGAAGTTCGGTTAAACCGAATGTGAAACGAATTTCGGCCCATCCCTAGTATTTTCATAAATGCACATGATGTCGAAGATCTATTTATAATATGTCAAAAATATTTTTTTTATTATATTCTTTAACTAAGCATCACTGTAGAAATAGTAGGTGTGAATTCATTTGATATTCTTACGGTGTTAATTTCTACCTTTGTAACCTAAAAGGCTCTATTAAAAAGCTCTACTTATAAGAAATCTTATAAGAATTTCTTTATCAGAGCTTTTTAACAAAAATGTTGACAAACAATAATATTTGAGATTAAAATAGGATCGAAACCAAAACACGTCTTTTTCTTTAATATTTTGATATCAATCAGTTTCTTGGTAGTAAGATAGATGATAAATCTGTAGGCTTATCAGTTTGATTATTGATTTCGTTAATTAATATTTTTTAAATTTATAAATGATTTATTTATATGTTTATCCAAATGCGATTTACCTATATGATCTTTGTTTTTAATACATTAATACTTAATTCCTAAGGGTACAATTATTACAAGCTAATTGGTCTCTTCAATAAGTACACACATCTCTTCAATAATTATAATAAATAAATAATGCTGGACAATCCACACATCTAGCCCCAAGCTAAGCAGAGCTTGTGTTATGGATACTAGAAGACTGACATACTTAATACAATACATTACATAGATGGATATTTTTTATTATATACATATCAAATACCCAGAACACCCGGAATAAATATTTGCAGATCGTACAAACATTTATCCCAAAGCGGGAATCGAACCCGCAACCTTCCGCGTCGCAGGCGGACCTTCGCCCACCGCGCCACATCGGTCGTCAAATAAAAATGACTAATCTATTGTGTATTCAGCAGCCACTTTGAGTTCCTACTCTACATACTTTATGTGACATGCAGGTGATTCAAAAACCTCTGTATTCTAAGGCAATTCCGACCAAGTAGGCAAATAAAATATAAGTGCTTTCCTTATTTACGTCTATCGATAAAATCGATTGTCTTTGACCTGTTATTGGCCTATTTCCAAAGTCTTTTTAATCTAAAAACATACATAAAGAATGAATTATCTATGTAGTTATAAGGTAAATTGTGTGGTGTGTTTTATTTAGAGGGGTAAGCATGAATAAATATTAAAACTGTAAAAAAAAAGTATCGCAGTGTCAATACACATTGCGCGATGACACTGCAACGTTCAGCTGTCGAACTAGCGTTTGATTCAATGTAAATCCAATACTCTGCGTTACGTTTACTTTACTATTTTCACATGCCTTTACTATTTTCACATGCTTTTACTATTTCCCTCTGCTCTGTTTAGCCCAAGTCGATGATACGAGAACAAGAATGTAGGCCATGAAAGTATATTTGGATAGTATCGAAAATCTTTCATGAGTTTACGGAGCTAATATTAGTTCGAGTGTGTGAGATCAGCTTCTATCAGAAAACAGCTTATATTTTCCTAAAATATGTAATATGAGACAGTCAAATATAAAATTAAAAGTTATATGAGATTGTTAATTTTAAGTTGCAACACGAAAAAGTCATACCTACTTATTTAAATATTAATTATTTGATTGAAAATTAGGGAAAATCTGATTCCTATGCTAAAATGTTACATGTCATGATAATTATACACGGTTTCATCATTTCGTATTGGTTTTTATACAAAGGCAACAAAACAGGAATAAACTACCACATAAATAATACGCGTAAGTGTGACTAGTTTCTTCAATAAGATTGATAAATGCTTGTAATTTCAAATGTATGCCTTATCTGTTCTGCCAAAAAACTGATAAATTGCTGCTATATACTCGTACTATAATGTATTGTTACTCAGATACAGATCTCCAGTAACTTCTTAGTGATAAATATAAATACGTATTACAAAACTTATTTAAATAAGAATAGTAGTAGTAGTAGTATTACATGTTGAAGAAAACAGATAGTGAAATAGTCGTTTACTAATAAATTAATTCCAAGGTTCTGCAGACGAATGCACTAAGAAATCTAAGAATGCTAGTTTCCAAGCTATTGTAACTATTTCATCTATCGTCACTGGCATCGTATTTATCCTTGTTGTTACGAAAATAGGATGTAGTGCGAAACGAAGGTGGTCTGTGCAGTGTGTGTCATTCACCTGGTACGACTGCTACTGATTATTTATGTTCCGTTTTCCCTTATATTGTAAACATTGACTAATCGTGTATATTACTGGGATTATTTATATACTTCCAGTGAGGTATAATTAGTTATTGAATTTTAACTACGCCACAATGTTTATGAAACTTTGCGCCGAAGCTAAATAAATGTAAATAATAAGTTGCAAATATTTGTAAAATTAATGAATAATGTAAAGTTCAATAACCATTTTAAGTAGTCTAATGGCTCCTCTACATCGGCGATTAAACGATCACACGATCAACGATCATTGCCGATAGTGTAGAGCCGGCATACAAAATAAACAAAGCAGTTAGCAAATCTGAAGACATAATCACAGAAAGCAAAGTACGATTTATAATTTGATTCCAATTCAACTATCGATATAATAACGGCCGGTTTCTCGAACGATGATCAACGAAAAAATCAAATAATTACTATGTGTCAAACTAGGATCAATCGTGATTTGGGTTTCCAGAAACCGTCCGTAAAGATATCGAAATACGGTTTGTAAAGTACTGCGTACTTTGAACGATTAACGATGACCTTCTACAATGTCATTCTCTATCAAAGCTACCGGAGATCCAAGGTCGTGCTAAAAGTACAATCAGGCATGGCAAGTTGGGCATGGCGCTATAAACAAAGTCGAAAGTCAAAGTTTGACCAGTTGGTACTAAACTTCAATTGCATTTATTCAATAAAATCACAAGGATCACTTTGTAACGTCTTACATAATAGATGATTCTAGGCACCAGTTCGTCGCGACCAGAGTCTAGAAGAACTGGCAAGAAACTAGACCTGGATTCTAGCGTTTTTTTTATATGATCCTTCTATATTATGATCCTTCATGCGTCGCTAGCTCTGCCTTTCATGCGTCGTGGGTTCAATTCCCTCCGAGAGCAAATGTTTGTGTGCTGAACAGTATTCTATATTTACCAAAATATATAAGTATTCTATCAGCAATCTAGTTCCAATTTTACGAGCTTTGCTTTTCGGACTAGAGTGTGATTTGTGAAATGTTCGTAAATATCTATTTAAGTATAATTATGTAAACGTACTTAAGTAGGTACCTATATTATGAACATTATAGATATCTCAAGGATAAAGTTGTTTATCGATGTATTTATAAACTAGACTAATTTTATACATATATAATATCATTTTGAGTATGCATTATCTACACTTCACTTACACTTTTCGTGTAATATAAATACATTTGTAGAATGTAATCACTGAATATCAGTGGTAGGTATATGTATATCTTTGCTATATCTTAGTTAAGATATGTTGTTATTTTTTTTACGATTTAATTAATTAATTTTACATTGCTCCCTTATCACGTAATCTAGTGGTAAAGTTTATTATGAAACCTAGAGATTTGCAGTTTTCGATCGATCATCCTGCCCTGGTTGATTGAATGACGCATACAACGACATGGTTTCCATGGCTTCTTGCTTGATTGGTAATTTTCCTTGGTTATAGTTCGGCCGTTCAGAGAATGCGTTCCTGACACCTATCAGAACAACCAATCAGAACACCTAAACAAATATAAAGCGCTGACATAACCTTGTAATAGCGCAGTATAGATTTAGAAAAATATTGTTTACCAAGTTATTTAACACTCAGTTTGTCACAAAATTATAACATTCATTGATTATTGATATAATCATGTTGTTTTAATGCTCATCAATTGTTAAAACGGTAAACAACCAGCAAATATATTTTTATCGTAACTGCAACGCCATTACAAAGTTACGTCGTCAGTTCAATCGCGACGTGTCAGGAACGCATTCTCTGAACGGCCGAACTATAGTGTATTCATGATAAAATACATCTAGACTTCAGTTAGTGTCATTCACCTATTCTTCTTCTTCTTCTTTCGTGTCAACATCGTTTCAAATTGAATCCGCTCAGGTTGCAACCGCTTATTCACCTATTACTAAATAACAACTTGTTTACGGTGGTTGTTACTACTTAAGTTGTTAAGTACAAAGGCAGACAGCCTTGGGGCTACTATACTATACTACTATGGTTATAATATTATCATTGTTTACCATTAACTACTTAATATATTACTATAATCAGGTTTAATATGGTACAGTCAACTTTATTAGTCATTGGTGGTTTCGTTTGCATGTTCTCTATTTCAGTTAAATAGTTATATGAAAACTATAAAATCCAACAATAAACACGAGACTCCTATACTATAGCGATTAATTTAAGATACGGCAATAAATCCATATTTTGCAGACAGAAATAAGTTTGACTTTGAGGTCGTGGGACGATGTCTGTTTATTTTACGATTATTCACTTAAAACCATCAATTTATAAGATGTTGTCAACAACAAAGTATCAAAATAAATTTCGTTAATCGTAATGACCGGAAAATAAAACAAAACCATGAACTGCAAATGTGCTTCTATAAAAACAAACATTTAAACTAAAGCAGGCACTTAAATATTTAATATATAAATTAACCTAGAACTCATAATAAAACTATGATGTAATCAATACTATGTTATACTTAATAGTATAGTTATACTTGCGGAGTCGTAGACATAGCATGTTCATTTTCACATTATAAATGCATGATAATTCGACCATTCAAGTTCCTATTCTAAATTACCCTTGTGTTTTTACTTAATAAATACAAGACGTATATTCTCTAAACCTCATTTAGGATTTTGAATAGTTGTGCCCATCGTGTGCTAACCTGCACCAAAGAAGATGTGAATGCAGTCACAAGTGCTGTACAGCTGGCAAAACATCTATCAAAGCTAATCTGATAGAGATAATTATAACATCGACACGTTAAGAAGGATTTGGAAATTCTGTTAATGTTATTATTATTGAAGTGAAAACTTCCTTAGCGGCGCTGGGTGGGTAAAAACTTTCAAACTCGCGTCAGGGTCACGTGATGCTGATCGAAAAAGCGTAAGATCGAGGGGAAGGGAGAGGAACTAGTACTTTTATACTTATAATTAAACACAACGTTAATATTGAAGTTTTCACTTCTGCCGGCACTCCCGGAGTGCTACCTTTTTATTAATAGCCAGTAGTGTCCCTCTGCAGGGCAAAGGCCTCCCTTCCTTCTCTCCAGTCGCCTCTATATCGAGCAATGGCCTGCTAATGTAATGTTAATGTTAAAATCATCATATTGTTTCAGGAAGCAAAATGGGGCTACAGACGTACAATGGGTGCTATGTTCGCGTACAGCAAACAAGCCGATCGCATGCTCATGTCTTACAACTGTCAGGTGCAACAGTACGCGAGAGCTGGACATGCACGGGCCAACTCTAGGATGAGTCTTATTCAGTGTATTAGGTAAGAAAATTATAAGATAAGATAAGATAATATTTATGTTATAAGATAAGATAATATATGAAGTTATTGTTGTGCCATTGTGTTGAAAGTATTATCACTTGCTCGTTTGTCCCTTGTGCCCTACCACCTGCACTAGGTTGGACCTCATCAACGCCACAGATGAGGGAATAGAAGTGGCTAAGTTTTATTCGAACTTGATTTTTTCTAGCCTACGTTGTCCCACTGCTAGGCAAAGGCCTCCCCAAAACATTTCCACTTCTCTCTGTCCTTGGTAGTGTCCCACCAATCCAATTCAAATACGTCAAGGTCATCCCTCCAACGTTTCCTAACCCCGTAATTATTTTTACAATACAATTTATTTCGTTTCTCATATTTTAATAGAATATTCAATTGCACGTCTTATTTGCAACCACTGATTAGATAAATTAGTACATTTTCTAAAGTTTTCCTTCACAATGTTGTTTACGCTATCTGAGTCGTAAAACTACTCTTTGCTGATTGTCGGTTTATTTACACACTAGACTTAAAATAGCTTTTATATATAGGTTACATAAACCGCACATTTTCTGTATTTATAGATTAAAAATATATAATAAATTTTATAGTTAAATCTGAACCATCCGACCTCTGCTTACAACCATTTGATATAAAACGGAAATTATTAATGTTCTTCATTTGTTTTTCACATAATAAATAATGTTATCTTGAAACTTGTATATTGTTTCTATAACAACATATAATAACATCTATACACATAATTATCCGAAGATTCGGTGTTTTTATTATGAAGCAAAGATGTAAAACATTGATTCAAATCTAAATAGTATAACAGCATTTTACACATACGCTTCAAAAAGTGACTTATGGGCCTTTTTTTTTATGAAGTAAAATATATTTATTTTCTTAATTCAGTCAATTTAAATCTCTTTTGAGTCCATCAATTCAGTATAATTAATAAAGTTTTAATATTCATCTTATTGCAAAATTAACGTTTTTAAATTGATGTACTTGTTTGATTCACTTTTGTACCTGTACGTCGTAAATGTTATTGAATGTTTGTATGCACTTTTTGGCTTTCATCCATATCTGCTTCGAAACTCACTGATAAAGTTGTGTCACTTGATGTAAACCTATCTACCGCTCTCTAAAAATAACTTTTGTCATATCCGTGCGCATTTTATATAGAAATATTTCGTGTGAAATATTAGATAGCAATAAACCATTAGATCTTGTTCCTTAATAAATTATCTTAATAACTCAATCAAAGCATCGCTCCGAGGGCTGAGCACGAATAAATGTGACAATCGTAAACGTAACGTACTTAAGACACACTGACCGCTAACGCTGCAACGATCGTCAGTAAAGCTGATGTTGACGCGCATTGTATCTCAAAGGCGTCACTGTTACGATTTACGATTGCCATTTTTTTTTCTTTAACTCGCATTTTTTGTGTATTCGTCATGATTGTCACATTTATTCGTGCTGTCTTGACGTATAGTTTAAACATCATAGTCTTCAGCGTAAAGCCAAACTTAAAATTATTTAAATTTAAAAAATGCTGATAAACTGAATAAATTGTTTTTGATATATTTATGTAGATATTCGAACGCAGTGATCACTAAACATCACCGTGCGCAATCTGCGTCAGTCGAATGGAAAAGTACTATTTATCTAAAAAATTAAATATACAAACAGTTTTATATATAACTCAAATATACATGGAGCATGAGCTGAACTGGCTGTAACTGGTAGTTATCAGCTGTATGCTAATGATAAGAAATTACTTCGATCACGAGAAGCACACGTGGTGATGCGATTAACTACACTCTCTCAGCGCCAAGAAGTTCCACCCCTATGGTGTATCAATGCCGGATTAAGCAGGCGTGGGGCCCGTAACAAATATCTTACAAAGAGTCCTGTTATCTATAGACATATCACATTACATAGTGGGTTTAAATATGCGGGGGACCTTTCGCGCGGGGTCCGTAGCATTTGCTACTCTTGCTACGTGGTTAAGCCGGCACTGTCTATTCTTACAGCTAGTTATTTGAAGATCCTAGACAGCAAGTTACAGCAAGTTCCCATGGAACAAGCTTTGCTTAGACCGGAACTAGAGCATGATGTGTGAAATATCTATGATTTTCATACTCGGCGCTTGCCAATGAAATCCTTTCTTCTGAATTTTGGCTAGTAAATCTCCCCGTTCTGAACACTTATAAATGTGACAATCGTAAACGTAACTTATTTACGATACACTGCGCGCTACCGCTGCAACGTTCGACAGTAAAGCTGATGTCAACGCGCAGTGTATATCAAATACTTCACTGTGATACGTTTACGATTGTCACATTTATTCGTGCTCAGTCCCCACTATCTAGTTCCCATAGTATAAGCTTTGTTTTTGAGACTAGCGTGTTGTGTGAAATGTCTGTGACTAATTATTTATCTGTCATTTCATATAATTGACATGACAGGATCTGCTTGCCAAGTCAACGGAATCTCTTTTGAGATTTAGCTAGTAAATATCCCCATACTGCGTCTGCTTAATCACGCTTATCTTGAAAGTGTATATCTCTATGATTGATGTGGTCACTGATCTTCTACTTTTAGGTCAATCTATTTTAAGCTTAGCCGATGTGGCCTTCAATGATGAACCATGTTTCAGGAATCAAACTCTCGAAACCAAAGACAACCGACCGTGCTCAGCCCTCTGAGCCTAAAATCACACGGACACTCTTTAATTTGCATTTGTCATTTTGTTTCTAACAGAAATCGAGGTCAAATAACGTGATGCGCATTTTTTATTTATAAATACACTAGAGTATGTTACTGTACTGAGTTGACGAAAAATGATTTAAGTACTACTCTGGTTTAAAAATAGTTTTTATTTTATCGTTTCTATCCAACCACATCCGAGCAAGGATGATCGTTTGTGGTTCTGACTACAAATCTATATAAATATAATTCTAATTATCTATTAGCTGTATTTTTATGATTGTTATCAAGATGATGTTTTAATCGACTGAACCCTAAACCCTCTAGTCTAGGACATCTTTTCAAGAAGTAGGCTTCCTATTTCAACATGTTTTGATTTTACAAAGAGATTTGGTTTTTATAAACAGCATCTCACAACTTCAAAGATCCCAAATGATCAAAAAAATTTAAAATGACCCAATGATTAATTAATAAGCTTAGTATAGCCGATGTGGCCTTCAATGATGAACCATGTTTCAGGAATCAAACTCTCGAAACAAAAGACAACCGACTTGACATTGACTGACTTGACTGAGAATTATATTCTAACACTAGACATTGGCATAATTGCCTGTCGTATGTCAATACGGAAACCAAACAAAAAAAAGAATCAAATTCTTGTAATTTGAATGGTTTTAGAACTTGTGTAGTCAAAGATTAGAATATCACAAAAGTTACTATGTCGAGCAGGATTTGAACCCGCGACCTTTCCCTTGATAAACATAAATATGAATTTTGTAGTCAAAAAATGTTTTAGGTCTTGGTGAATTTTTTTTTATCCATCTATCTCCCTCGCACTCGTAAATACAAGAGTAGTAAGAAGAGTTTCATCTTTTCACAAAACCATTATCAGTGTTTATAACGTCTTTTAATCCAAATTCCTTTGATTGCATTGTTACCTAACTCTGCCGAGCTAGCAAATATGTTTGGCATCAATTCTAATAACTTATTATATAATTATTATCAAATACATGTAATATTTGTGTGTGTTCGGCATCGGCTCCGTCTGAAAACCAGCGCCACATGATACTTAACACGGTGTGATGTGGCATTATGCTGAGACGGGGACCAGTTTGCCCCCATAACCCACACGGTGGGCGGTTTGGTCTGCGGGTGCATGTGTTAGGTTGATACATTACTTCATTGATGGTTTATCTTCTACTATACCATATCAGCCTAGCATGTGCACTTGCCGGCCAACCAACTTATCGTGTACCTACCTATGTATTTTTATTTTTTGTTATAAGTTTGTTTGGGGACAAATAAAAATTTATCTTATCTTATCTTATATTTCTTATCTGCATAAATCACAGGACTTCGTTCAAAAAAGTTTTGTTACGAGGTCATATATCGGCCTCAATTAAACGGATTATATTTAGTTGTATGTTGACGTTACTTTATCTAGTGTGATATCCATTTACGTCATTACATAATAGCAAAGGTCGGCTAGTGATATTCTTTATGAAAACTCTCTGGAGACACCTGTTGATAACCTTTGCGTTTTGCCCCTGACCATGTAGATTTAGCTGCTTTTTAAATCAATACGCAGTTGACGCCAAACATATTTACTACAGCTTCTTCTTCTTGCGTGTCAAAAACTTTCAACAACTTTACACTCGATTCGAGTAGAATTACAGCTAATATAGCTTCTTCTTCTTTTGTTTGTGGCTCTAGCTGGATCTAAAATGTGAATCTGAGACAGCTAGCCTACGCTGTGTTCGATGCTGCTAAAGTAAAAAAAAACTATTGACGCTGCAAATCGACAGCTGACAAAATAAGTCCGCCAGTGTAATGTGTAATGCCTCATCTTTAATGAATGCTCTATCTAGTAAATAGGAAAGCAATCTGTCGGTCCGGTCGTACAATTATACGCCTGTAATAAGACTAGGGAGATAATTAAAGTAATTACGAATAAGTTTGACAATCGTAAACGTATCGAAACAGTGACGTATTTGAGATACACTGCGCGTCGACATCAGCTTTACTGTCGAACGTTGCAGCGTTAGCGCTGTACCCCAAGTATGAGTTTGTTCACACACGGATCGCAGAGACGCAATCGCCGAGTGCCACCAATTTTGTATGGAAATCCAAGCTTCTCAAGAAATCTACTAGGGGCGCTGTTTGGATTTCCATACAAAATCGGTGGCACTCGGCGTTTGCGTCTCTACGATCCGTGCGTGCATTAACTCGTACTGTACTTGGGGTACTGTATCTTAAATACGTTACGTTTACGATTATCACATTTAATCGTGCACGGATACTCTTTAATTTGCATTTGTCATTTTGTTGCTAACAGAAATCGAGGTCAAATAACGTAATGCGTAATTTTTATTTATAAATACACTAGAGTATGTTACTGTACTGATTTGACGAAAAATGATTTACTGCTCTGGTTTAAAAATAGTTTTTATTTTATCGTTTCTATCCAGCCACATCCGAGCAAGGATGATCGTTCGTGGTTCTGACTACAAATCTATATAAATATATTGCATGTTATATTATATATTAACTGTATTTTTGTGATCATTATCAAGATGATGATTTAATCGACTGAACCCTAAAGTGTCTAGTCTAGGACATCTTTTCAAGAAGTAGGCTTCCTATTTCAACATGTTTTGATTTTACTAAGATTTGGTTTTTATAAACAGCATCTCACACTTTCAAAGATCCCAAATGATCCAAAAAATAAAAATGACACAATGATTTACAAGATATTTTTATTTGCAACCACAATACACATAAATACAGTGTACACACAAATTAAAATAATATAAATAGTCAGTTAATAATAATATAAATATTAATTGATAACTAAGCTAATTACATTTATTTAGCTGACCCGTGCCCACTTCAGTAGATCCCGAGATTACCCCTTACAATTTAACAAACACACAAACTTTACTTCTTTATAATATTAGTATAGATTGGAATATAATATAAAACATAATCATGCGTCACCTTAGGTTTAAATAGTTTTTTCTTATGTTTTCTACGCATAATAATTAAATTATAATTCTATTTCCAGGCACATAGTTCGACACGAAGGTCCGAAGGCGCTGTTCAAAGGTCTAGGGCCGAACATAGTCGGCGTAGCGCCATCCAGGGCTATATACTTCTGCACGTACTCGCAAGCCAAAGCTATCCTTAACCAGAACATTGCGCCGGACACTCCAGTCGTACATCTATCAGCTGCTAGTGCTGCAGGTAATATTTAACGACTGACCACCGATGTGGCGCGGCGAAGGTCCGCCTGCGACGCGGAAGTTGCGGGTTCGATTCCCGCCTTGTGTTCCCACTAATATAGTGCCCATAATACAAGACAAGCTTTGCTATTGGGACTAGAGTGTGATTTGCGAAATGTCCATGAATATTTATTTATGCTAGCCTAGGTATATTTATGAAAAATCGATGTGGATAAATTTATCGACGTGATTTCAAAATATTATGTCATATTATCCGCGTGTTATCATAAAGCACTCATCGTTTTAGTCATTAAACTATCAACAGAAAGGAGCCATTATTTCATTTCGAAAAAGATCAAAATGTACCCTATCAATATGCACTTTTTGAGCTAATTAGTTTGTTTGTTCTGCATTGCAGATTTGTTATTTACCCAGGTATTAGATTATAAAGTTGTTTATTTAAAAAATGTTCTCTCCTCCATCTGCGCACAATATTACTATTCCATTTTCAGATAAATAAATAAATATTCACGGACATTTCACGCATCACATTCTAGTCCCAAACTAAGCAAAGCTTGTACTATAGGAACTAGGTAACTGATAGAACACTTATAATATAAATTTTTATATAAACACATAGTAACACCCAGACATAGAACAAATTTTTATATTCATCGCACTAACATTTACTCATTTTATTGACGATGCAAAATCTAGAAGTAAGTAAAAGAAATACATTAAATATAATTTAATTTTAATGTAATTATCTCCAACTACCGCACCGACTCATGTAGACGCTGATACATAAAAAGTTAGATACATCCTACAATAATATTTGTGTTTTTTGTATACAAATGGTTCACGGTCAAAATCACGTTTCCTTACAGCAGATTAATTAACAGTTTCCGTCCACGCCCAAACAGGTTTTAATCAGAAGCGCAGTAAATATTCGTATGACCGCTTTAAGACTCAAAAATTAACATAATGTCGGACGCTACATCCTTAAAATAGTTTCATCGAATCAAGCTTTATTTGCGACATACCTACCTAGCTATCACCGTTGTTGGCATTTGCAAGATAAGTATCAAAATATTTTTGAAAAATGACACAATTAGATAACACCTTCTTTTAGATAGCTTCTTTAATTAGTCTGATTACAAACTAGAAAGAGTTCTAAATAAAACCAATTATAGGGAAACTAAATGTAGGGAATATGTGTTAATTTAATTGATGTATTCAATTTTTATATATCATCTATTTTGCATATGTATTAATTTGATTTTTTTGTATTTAATTGACTTTTTACTAGAATTTTTAATAATTAGTGTAATTGGTTTTGCAAACTGTTGCCAATTGTTAGTAAATAAATAAATTAGGTCCCACTGAAAACCAGCGCTATACGAACCTCACCGTCCTTATGGCATATGCTGAGTGACCCCTATACACATCTGTTTATAATTGTATGTTATATGTGTAAATAAGCGTATTCTATTTTAAATTCACATACATATGTATTGTTACAGGATTCGTTTCTTGTACAATGACCAATCCAATATGGTTTGTAAAAACTCGCCTGCAGTTGGACGGGCAGCATGTTACCGCTGTACAATGCATAAAAAGGATATACCACAAGACGGTAAGTTTATCACATCGCATTTTTCTGCATTTAGTAGATATATAGTAAATACCCTTATCTACCTAATTATAGTTAATAAGTACTTAATTAAGTTTGTAAATTTGGTTATAAATAAATAAAATATAGTAAATATTCATGGACATTTCACACATCACGCTCTAGTCTCATAGTAAACAGAGATTCTATGGTATATACTAGACTGCTGATAGAATATATTTTTTGAATAAATGATAATGCTATCACGCGAATGTTTGTTCTTGGTGGGGAACAAACCCACGACAGAAAGTCAGGAATTTAGTTCGAGACTAACGGCCGGTTTCTCGAACGATGATCAACGAAAAAATCAAACAATTACTATGTGTCAAACTCTGATCAATCGTGATTTGGGTTTCCAGAAACTGGCCGTTAGCGTTGTATTAATTATCTATATTTTTTCATGTTTTTTGCCTCGTAGAATACGCCCAAAGACCGGATCAATAAACATATTATTGGTAAATTTCATTTCCTTGCCAACTATTCACCGATTGGCATCTTAGAATAAGATGAAGGTGTAAGCTTTGCTTGTGTGAATAGTTAGAATGTTCCAATTTGACAGGCGTTACAGCTTAGTTGGTAGTAGCTCTGCCTTCTATGCTGTGGGTCGTGGGGTCGATTCCCACCCAGAGAAAAAGTTTGTGTGATGAACATAAATATTTGTTCTGTGTCTGGGTGTTACTATGTATTCTATGAATGTATTTACAAAAAAAATGTATAAAAGTATTCTATCAGCTATCTAGTTCTCATAGTATAAGCTTTGCTTAGTTTGGGACTAGATCGTGATATGTGAATTGTCCGTGAATATTTATTTATTATTATTCAAATAGAAACTGGCACAACGATCCGGCAAGATTTGCTTATTACCGGTCGGCGGCGGATATTGGACATTTTAAAAATCGTGTCAGTATGATTAGATTTAAGTGATACTCAAATATTAATAAGCACCTTATTCGATGTGATACTTGTATTGGATTCTGTAGGGGGACCTCGAATAAAGGTGACAAGACAATCGTAAACGTATCGTATCGTAACGGTAGCATATTCAAGCCACACTGCGCGGTGACGCTGCTACGTTCAGCAGTCGAGCTAGCGTCAACGCGTAGTGTCACTCGAATACATCACCGTTTCGATACGTTTGCGATTCTTCTACTTCTTTTTTATAGTGGCTTATGCTCGTCAATACGATAGGCAGTTCTGCCAATGTCAATGTGTTTAAATATAATCCTCAGTCAAGTCGGCTGTCTTTTGTTTTGAAACGTTTCCCTTAAAATCTTATTGGAAACGAGTTCCATTTCAACGGTATATACATTATGCTACGATTTCAAGTATTATTGATTCAAATTCCACCAAAATTAGACAGCAAAACTCAGCATAACATAAGCAACAAATGACAGAGTGCTTACTTCGAGGTTGCTTTTTAAAACTCTCAACTCTCGAGCCGAGAGACGACTCTCGGCTCGAGAGTTGAGAGTTTTAAAATGCAAACTCCGACTAAGTACTCTGAACTCGAATCACGTTTACGATTGTCACACTGCTGTACACTGACATGACTGACAAATGTAACACTTCCGTTTACAGGGTATAAGAGGATTCTACAAAGGTATAACAGCATCGTACATGGGCATCAGTGAGACTGTCGTCCACTTCGTGCTATACGAGGGAGTTAAAGCGCGGCTTATCGCGGCCCGCAGTGTGGACGGCGTGCCTAACGACACGCGCTCGCCGAGAGACTTCGTCGAGTTTATGGGCGCCGGGGCGTTTTCCAAAACTGTCGCGTCATGTATTGCTTATCCACACGGTGAGTATATACACCTAAATTTATAACTTCAGGGGCCTAGGGTGTGTTGGTGAGTATAAGTATACACACCTAGGTTTATAACTTCAGGGTGTGTTGCTAGCGTCAAGGGCCTATTTTAACCCATGGCCAAATAACGCTGCAAATACATCTAGATTTATAACTGAGCCTGGGGTGTGTTGCCAGCGTCAAGGGCCTATTTTAACCCATGGCCCGATTAACGCTGCAAATGCAACTAGATTTGTAACTGAGGCCGGAGTGTGTTGCCAGCGTCAAGGGCCTATTTTAACCCATGGCCCGATTAACGCTGCAAATGCAACTAGATTTGTAACTGAGGCCGGAGTGTGTTGCCAGCGTCAAGGGCCTATTTTAACCCATGGCCCGATTAACGCTGCAAATACACCTACCTATATATATCACTGAGCCTAGGGTGTGTTGCCAGCGTGAAGGGCCTAATTTAACCCATGGCCAAATTAACGCTACAAATACACCTAGATTTATAACTGAGCCTGAGTGTGTTGCCAGCGTCAAGGGCCTATTTTAACCCATGGCCTGATTAAGGCTGTAACATAATGCTGTGTTGCTAGCGTCAGAGGTCAATTTTTGCCCGTGCTTTGATAAGTTTTGTGATTGTTATTTTTGAGAACAAAGTCGAGTTTGACACAATTTTATACTGAGAACACTGGAGGCTTGAAGAATAAGCACGAATAAATGTGACAATCGAAACAGTGTGGTATTCGAGTGACACTACGCGTTAACGCTAGCTCGACTGCCGAACGTTGCAGAATAAACCGCGCAGTGTGTCTTAAATATATCTACCGTTGCGATTTACGTTTTAAATTTTACGTTTACGATTGTCACAATTATTCCGTTCGCCCTTCAAGGTACTGATGTTCTCAGTAGGTACCTATCAAAACGTGCCAAACTCGACTTTGTCACCAAAATATCAGATCGTAACGCCACTAAAGATCAATCACAATAACTTATCACACAAGTAAACACAATTTGGCGTATCTAAAAACAGGTGACATAAAGTGTTTATATTTCATGCTCGGGCAACGTGCATCTATATACAAGCCATTTGATTTTATATACGGATATCCAAGGTGAATTTGATTTTGTTATCTGTACCTACTTGACCATGGATTTATTTGGGTAACAACAGTGTTGTGTAGGTATTGTTGCTGTATTCTTTTCATTAACATGCACTGAGCTAGAGTTCCGTTTCATAGGCGTCACACACAGCTCAGTTGGTAGTAACTCTGCGTTGCTGTAGGTCGTGGGTTTGATTCTCAGCGAGAACAAATATTTGTGTAATGAATACTGATGTTTGTTCTATGTCGTGGTGTTACTATTGACAAGCGTCACAGCTCAGTTGGTAGAAACTCTGCTTTCCATGCTGTGGGTCGCGGGTTCCATTCCCACCCAGAGCAAATGTTTGTGGGATGAACATAAATATTTTTTCTGGGTCTGGGTGTGTATTCTATGTATGTAATCTCAAAAAAGAAGTATAAAAGTATTCTATCAGCAATCAAGTTCCGTAGTACGCTTTGCTTAGTTTGAGACTAGAGTGTGATGTGTGAAATTTTTACAAAAACGTAATATGTAGTCTTTTACGGAAGTGCCAGAAGATGAAATACAAATTTTTCAAAGTTGCAATGTACTAAATAAACATTTTTGTTTGCAGAAGTAGCAAGGACGCGCCTCAGAGAGGAAGGTGATAAATATCGGAAATTCTGGCAAACTCTTCACACCGTGTGGATGGAAGAAGGTTACCGCGGAGTTTACAGGTCGGTTTAACAAACATACGGCCGGTTTCTCAAACGATGATCAACGAAAAAACCGAATAATTACTATGTGTCAAACTCGGATCAATCGTGATTTGGGTTTCCAGAAACCGGCCGTTAATGTGTGATCTACTCAGGATTTCAAGTATCACACGGATACATTTAACTGACTTTGAAAAGGGGCGAGGTTCATTCGACGTTTTTTTATTATATTTTACGTGATCATTCCGTCAATTATAGATACTTTTAATTCGATTTATTTATTAATAAACAAAACATACTCGTATGTAACATAATAATAACGAACACTAGAAACTGTATAAAACTGTGTTGCAGTTTCCAGTACCCAACCTTTGGCAAAGAGAAGATATGCGCTTACTAGCTATAGATGATTCTATGTTTGCTTGAGATGTGCTCTCAAATATCGCAGAAATAACTAAACTAAAAAGACGACTTGATGTGGCGCGGCGGGCGAAGGTCCGCCTGCGACGCGGAGGTTCCGGGTTCGATTCCAAATGGGATTCCTTGGGATAAATGTTTGTACGATCTGCAAATATTTAATGTATAATAAAACATATATATCTATGTAATGTATTGTATTAAGTATGTCAGTCTTCTAGTACCCATAACACAAGCTCTGCTTAGCTTGGGGCTAGATGATGTTGTGTGGATTGTCCAGCATTATTTATTGTATTTTCTTTTCCAGGGGCCTCGGCACGCAACTAGTTCGCCAAATCCCAAACACAGCCATCATGATGTCCACATACGAAGCGGTGGTGTATCTCCTAACCACTCACTTCAATAACAACTTCTACGAGAATACCTAAGTCGGTACAACCGAGCCTAGATGTCCTTAGAAACTTAGGCGTAGCGCCGTCAAACTGAAAACGATCCTTGTAGGATGTCAGGACTTAGAAAACCGTATATAATATACAACACGAGTTGAAAATATAACTTATAAAGCCGTATATAATATACTACACGAGCTGAAAAAATAACTTGTAAAGCCGTATATTTTAACACGAACTAGAGTAACACTCGGGTGCCATCAGCAAATTTCCTACGACTTGTGCGATGCTAATTTATCCGAAAAAAATATTTTTTTTTATTATTACATCAGTAGCTCTACCATGAGTTTTTACTATACTATATTTACTACACTCGCTAGCGTCTGTAGTTAAAAAAATGTATGAAGATTTGTATAGCGCCTCTAGCGGATAGTTGGGTACTAAAATTCGTAATACTAATATTGACGTAACTACTGTAGTAAAGTCAGGCGATTTTACTGTGACAGCTCATGGTAGAGGTACTGGTAGTTACAGTAAACGAACTTACACTATTTAATTTATATAGTAAGGTTTTGTCACAGGGCACGAAAAAATTTGGTAAACGTAACGTATTTAAGATACACTGCACGCTAACGTTGACACGTTTAACAGTAAAGCTGATACTGACGCGCAGTGTATCTCAAATACGTCACTGTTTCGATACGTTTACGATTGTCACATTTATTCGGCCCACCCCTCAGAATTTGCCCATTTTCGTTAGTAGTCGGATGCATTATGATACTTGTATGAAACTTCTAGAGTTGGTCCGTAAAGAATTTTGGTAACAGAAAATATCTGACAACCTAAAGATCCCATTGAAGTTTGTTGAGAATTTTGAAATATTCACTATCTTGTTAGCGTCTATTCAGCTTTATAAATTTATTTTGAATATTCTACGCAGCAAACATGGTAGTATGGTTGTCTGTAATTTGTCAATCGTTCGAAAAATACTCTTATACATATTTTGGACATCCTACTAATGTGAAGTCATCTGACCCTAGATATTTTGTACATCAATGCATAGAGGATCGATTTCGAAAAAAAAATGATGCCTACAGTTAGAAACATTATAGCAGTACAGTTTACGAACTCTAGACCTAATATCGAATACTGGAGTGGAGACCGCGTTTAGGCAAGCGTAGTGTAGGACGCCCTCCGGCGAGATGGAGCGACGATCTACGGAGTGTAACTGGCAAACACTGGATGAGAAGAGCCGAAGACCGGGCTCAGTGGCGCGTCTTGGCAGAGACTTCCAGTAGTAGACTTATAGGTCGATGATGACACCTAACATGACTTATGGGCGGACGTAGATTCAAATGGGTTTATAAAATCTGAGCTGTGCTCATAGGTTTGGTAATAGATGCTGTGTTATCCAAAATGCCATTTTTATAACTTGGTTACGAGATGTTACGCTTTACAACATATGGGTAATTAAATTCGACAGTTTTATATAAATCAGTATAGATATATAGACAGTATAAATTATAAATGCATAATTATATATTATAATTCAATTATATTGGCTTTTAGTAAACCAAATTGTTGTATTTGCCAAAATGAATCGCGTGACTGATTTATTATTTCTTAAATAAATTTTGTTAAATTCTGTATATTATTTTGTAAAATCAGTGAAATTTATGTCAAATCAAATTATTTTCATATAGATTTATTAGAAATTAGTTTGTGTTGTTTATGAAAACTAAACTTTTCATCTGTACATCCATTCTTGTAAACAAGTAGTCATAGTTCTAGTCTTTAGCTACAGTATAGTAGATACAATACTGAATTTTCAGTGATTTTTGCACAATATTAGCACATTTGAGCAATCTAGTTGGTGCCAAATTCCAGATTTTATATAAGCTTTTTGATACCGCTGTTTTTTTAAGATGCTCTTAGTCATCTATTGATTTATATGTTCGCTTATTGAACAAGCATAGAATATTGGATTTAAGAAGATTAAATAGCAAAAATCTTTTAATAGTATTTTGCAACAAATATTTTATTGTCATGTTTTAAATTTGTATAGTTTACAAATAGATTTACTGTGTATTGTGTCTAGCACCAAGCTTTTGTATTTGTGAAATTAGCAGGTTTCAGATATTTAATAGATTTTTTATGGCTTTAAAAGGATATTGATTTCTGAAATCTAAGATGTTCTTAAGCACACTTATAGCAAGAGTGAGCTGTGATATAGAGCTTGTAAATATATGAATAAGACTAATATTATAGCATGCATGAACTATGCAGTCCATCCGTTAAATTGAAGAACCACATTATTAGGTATAAATTCATTTGCACCTTTTTATTTTATAACTTAAATTCTTGTAGGTATTTTGTTGTACCATTATGTCATCATAGTATCATTAGTGTGGTAGTGAAAAGTTAATTATTTTTAAAATAAGCTTAATATTGTTTCCAGAATGAGCCTTTCATTGTTATTGTAATTTTAGAGGACACTATTTGGACTTATGTCGGACTGAGTATAAAATACTATTTGATTAGTGAATAAAATCATGAAAAATACAAAGCTTTTTATTTATATGTTTTCAATAATTCCATAAATCCCTTAAATAAACACACACAATAACTATAATAATTTAAGAAAGAAAAGGCTTCACAAGAGTTCTAATAGACAGGTTTGAAATCAAAACCCACATATGGGTTGAAATAGCATTAGGCATTTCACTGGGATATCTGAGCATTGTGGTAAATGGAAACATATCCCCTTTCAAAGCCACTATCGGCTCACGTCTGAAGTATATGACAGATATCACGGTTACCAGAGCTACAACAACTTGAAAGACAATTTGTATGGTGCTCTTTATGGCTAAACTCTTTCCCATACGAGACTGGGAGTCATCCTTCAATTGTCCTTCGAGTTTGTTGATCTTGCGTTGGATCCTAGAGTAGGCTGCAAACTCATCCTTCATGGATATACCTTTCTGTTCTGCCTTCAGTTTTATGATTTCAGTCCAAATTAATCTTTCTGCGTTGGAAGGTTGAGCAAAGCATGCTATTATCTGCAATAAATGATAGGATTATTCCATTATATAGTAAGAGTAATTTTCAGACGAACCAGTCCTAGCAAGGGATTTCTATTAGCATCATATACTTTACATTTTTATACATTTATTTATACATTTAGTATGTTCATACATACTACCTATATTTTCTGTGCTCTGGAAGTCTACGTCTTCTGTTTTTTTTTAGCTTAATGTGTAATAGACTTACCGGTTTCACCAAGACAGGCACCAAAGCACTGACTGAGCATAAAAATAGAAAATACAATAACAAAAATCCATTTATAACCTCCAACATTTTTACGTTAGTTAACTTAGAAGGAATTACCAAACTCTGTGGTTATAAATAAATAAATAAAATAACTTTTTGGTGAAGGCTACGAGCTAACGTATACAAAAACGTAATTTTGTATCAAAATTATAATTTTTATTCATCAGTAAATGTGTAGTCAATGATTAAACAAAGTAGCCATAGAAAACAGCAAACAGCTGATTGCAGTTTGACATTGTTCCATGATAGGAAACGGCATGTCATGTCACATTGCCTTTAAATAAACAGTGATTGTCACTGTCTCCGCCAGCTGTGTTTTGTTTGGGCTTTTAGGTTAGGATAAGGTTATCCAAAGTTTGTGTTGTGTGTTGGTCGACTTAATTTGAATTAAAGCAAATTATCTTACGTCTTGACCATGCAGAACATAGTTTTCTTGGAAGCATATAGCACAGCTGCTGGCTACCAAGATAACAGCACGATTCGGCTACCGATCGAGTCGTTCATAACCTACTGCATTTACAAACACTGTGCACCTCAAACGGTGTCATTGCGCCTTGTTTCTGTAGATACGAAGGATGAAGAAGTTGAAATAAAGATACAAGACGACAACCTTCTCTTCGTTCAAAGCGAGGAAGTTCCATGGCAAGTGGCATCTTGTGTGTTCCCTGTTGTACTGTTTCATGATACGATTATAACAGGTCTATGCGCGGTAGCTAGACATATCTGTGCCCATAGGTCTACTAAACCAGGTTCACAAGAACACGAAGAAGGATTACTTGGCTTCAGAAAAAGTTGTTTACAAGCACCAAACACTGTGTCAATATGGACTAAGTTTTGTGAAGTGGATATTATAAAAACTGTTAAACATATTTTAAGCGCTACGAAGTTAGATGAAGTGCCGGTAAACTTAGTAAGATTTGAAAATCATTTAAAAAAGCCTGTCAAAGTGCACAATGCTTATAAAATAGTCAGAGATATGAAAAAAGAGAGTTTAAATAAAGATAATGCAAATAAACATGATGCCGATTCAAATAAGAAATCTGATACTGACAAAACTAGAGATGCTAAAAATAGAAAATGGAAATCAAACAACAAGAAACTGTTGGAGGTGGACTGCTCTATTAAAATTGAAGATTTGAACATCAGCCACCAATTTGCTGAAGGCCCATATATCACCTTAGCTGACCTGATATTAGTACCTACTTATCATATTATAGTGGAATCGTTTGGAAGCAGCTTTGAAACACTATTACCCTTAACCCATAAATGGTACCAGAATATAATAAATACACTGGATGAAAATTCTCTTATTAATTTACTGAAAAACTTCCAAAAAAAATCTTTATCAGTACAAAATGCCATTCTACCTACGACCGAAGATGTGAGTCTCTACAAAAGTGATCCAAAAAGGCACAATCCTAAGAAGAGGCTTTTCACAAAAGAAGGTGACATAGAAGATGCATTAAGATCTCTTTCAGATGGAATGGAAATGGATGTAACTAAAACAGAAATGGACACCGCAATAAACTGGGATGATATACCTGATGAAGCCAAACCGGCAGGAGGCCATCTGCCAGATAAGAGAGTTGTGAGAAAAACTCAGCAATTAGAAAACTTGGCTTTAGTTGTCATGAAGATCGCTAAAGACGGTGACATGATAGTAGACTTTTGCAGTGGCAGTGGACATTTAGGCATTCTTGTAGCCATGCTACTACCAAAATGCACAATCATGCTATTGGAAAACAAGGAGCAATCACTGCTCAGAGCACGAGAGAGAGTCCACAAAATGGGATTGAAAAACATACTATTCTACCAATGTAACTTAGATTTCTTCATTGGAAAGTTTGACATTGGAATTGCATTACATGCGTGCGGAGTCGCCAGTGACTTGGTTCTGGACAAATGCTTGAAAGCTAACGCTAAGTTTGTTATATGCCCATGCTGCTATGGTTCCTTACATGCTACTGATGGTTTGGTTTATCCGAGAAGTAGCAAGTTTTCAGGACTGACTATTAATCAGTACATGTGTATAGGGCATGCAGCTGACCAAACTCACGAGGACCATCCCCTTACAGAACGAGGCATGAGATGTATGGCAGCCATTGATTCCGATCGAGCTAGATTAGCCCAAGAATTTGACTATAATGTCACACTGTCAAAGCTGAACTTCCTATCATGTACACCGAAGAATAACCTACTTATAGGAGTTCCGTCATAAAAAATACAAAAATCAATAATAACAGATCTTTTATTAACAAGATTTTCTTATATCTTAAAAAATATATACTTTGTAAATATAAAAAGTCTATCAATCTGAAAATTGAGCTTTCTAAAAGTTTAGATTTACAATTTTCAACCAATTAAAACTAACATGCTTGGCTCTCAATTCCCTGCTTTGTGTATCACTACTTCTAGCAAATAAAGTACCGAAAACTTAATAGCTATCAGCATTATTTAATCCACTTTAGCGTAAACAACCGCAGTACGCGTCGGGATATACACCTGTAAAGAAAAAAAAACTATTAAAATACAAAAAAAAAATAATTACTACATATTCCATAAAAATTTCTTGATATTACTTGTAAATGGTTTGGCATCAAATAGAGTTTTAGTAGAGTTTATTGGCATTCTTGTACATTTAAGGGACTTTTAATCGAAGTAGGTAGGTACACATACAAATCCGTTATGTAACTGTGAATGGCAGAAAAGATTATTATGTTCTAAAACGAAGAAATACTCTGAATGCAATTATAAAAAAAACTTTTACTACAAAAACTAGGTTTCTGTATTGCAATGTTTATTCTAAAAATATTTGTTATTCTGGGGATCGAACCCAACTACCTTTTTTTATTCATCTATTTTTTTAGGAACTTTAGTCGGTGGCCGACTATGCCAGTCCCATCGTGCTTTCACGGTATTTGCCGCCAACAGTATTTCTAAAAAGCCCATATATGGACCGGTAGATCATGTTATCCGCATCAGAGTTGGGTGCAAGGGCGGATCCAGCTTTGGCGCCAGGGGGGGTCACATAGTCGTGGTCAAGTCAAGAACTTATAATTTTTGTATAATTTTTGTGTTCAATTGGTGGTCCACCAAGTCCTGAAGAACCAGCTCAGGGGGGGTCATGACCCCCATGACCCCCACTGGATCCGCCGTTGGTTGGGTGCCGCTAACACTAGCTGGGATAATATCGACAGTTGGAGATGAGTGACCAGACCTGGATGGAGTCCATCCTGTTCCCCCAGGGCATGCTCTGTGTCTCGTGGGAGTCTCCGCCGGGCTCCACGCGGCCGAAGCCCCCGTATTTCTTGCTGTCTGAACATAAAACTGCCTGCAAACAGAAAATACATTTTTTTATTCAAAATGCCCCATGCCAGCCCAACTCCATCTTCTATACTATATACTATAATATTAAAAAGAAGTAAAGTTTGTGTGTTTGTATATTTGTTAAATTGTAAGAGGTAATCTCGGGATCTACTGAACCGATTTTAAAAATTCTTTCACCAATAGAAAGCCACATTATTGCTGAGTGTCATAGGTTATATAAAAAACCGAAAAATTGATTATAGAAAATATGTGTAGCTTGAAATGCCTACAAAAAGTCAATGACAGCATATGTCTAAATTTATGTTTAATAAAAATTATGCCCAACGAAGTGGGCACGGGTTAGCTAGTATTAAAAAATGGTATATTAAAACTGTAATTTTACCTTGTAAGTGCCATTAACATTGACGCCGACCCTGTAGTCTGTAAAGCTCTGGTAGGCGTTGAAGTTGAACACAAACAGTAGGCCGGCTCGCTCGAACGCTACCACTTTGTCACCTTCGTGTTTGCACGATACATAGGCCTGGAACAAAACAGCGATGTAAGTACATAAACTATTTTTATTTACTATTTTCTATCATTACAACCCGTGCGACTTAAATGCGAACTCTGTGACGTCATCGTGTGACGAGAGGTCCGTGGAGTGAGCAGTAGACGGGGACGCTTTCTAGCGAGGTACGCGGTTAGTTCGGACGTGTTGTAGAGGTAGAAATTTATACCGTACCTAAGTAGGTAGGTACTATCTCTTCTTTCAACAAGCATTGATTCTCGTTCTAAAAAATCTATTCGTAAAAACATTTACTATATTAATTGATTTGTTGATAATTTAAATACACAGTTCATAGCCTGCAATAATGCATCGAAATTTTTGCTCCAAAAAAAAACAAAACATAGTCTATATCTATCTAAGGACGTTACTTTATACTTACAGGGGCAGAAGCCAGCCATCCGTACTTTTCCTCCAACTCATTCATGTCCCGGTCGAAGTTATTTAGGAACTTGTATTTGAGCAGCTCATCATCTACCAAGTTCCATTGACGACGCGCGTAGTGGTACGAAGAATTGTTGCCGGCGCGAGGGAAGTCCAGCCATTCGGGATGTCCGAATTCGTTGCCTGAAATTATTTATGTACATTATGTGGCGCCATCTTGAAAAAGTCAACGATGAAGAAGAAAGATGATCAACGAAAAAAACAAATAATTACTATGTGTCAAACTAGGATCAATCGTGATTTCGGTTTCCAGAAACCGGCCGTTAGAGTTAGGTACAGTGGATAGAAGCGTTTTGGTCTACAAATGTCTATAGATAAGTTCTAAATCGCGCAAATCTGATTTCGACAAGTACCTATTTAGTACCATACACGTAGGTGTAACCAAGTATATAATAGGTACATATACAGTTACATGTACATATAGGTGCATACATATAAGTATTATATCCGCAGTCTATTTCCCATAGTACAAGCTTTGCTTCATTTGGGACAAGATTGTGATGTGTGAAATGTCCGTGAAATTATAAATTTGTCCACTTATTGAACATAATATGATCCCCCCCTGGCGCCAAAGCTGGATCGTGACCCCCCCCCCCCCCTGGCGCGAAAGCTGGATCTTGACCCCCCCCCCTGGCGCCAAAGCTGGATCCACCCTTGGTCACCGATAAAGTTGAGATAGGCCTCGAAGGCAGTAGACTAGACTCACCTAGGCCTCGAAGGCAGTAGACTAGACTCACCGATAAAGTTGAGATAGGCCTCCCCCCCCAGCGCGTGCGTGATGAGTCGTATGAGACAGTGCAGCGCCAGCCCGCGCTCCACCACGGCGCTGGGCTCGCTCAGCGTGCTCATGTGAGAGTACATCGCAGCATCCATTAACCAGAACGCGATCGTCTTATCTCCCACTAGAGCCTGGAATATACATGTAAGTAACGCTATGATCTTATCTCCCACTAGAGCCAAGGTTGTCTGGTAGAGATCGCTTTTTAGCGATGAGGCCGCCTATTGCATATCATAGTTTAGTTGTTAAGTTCCTATAATTATGTTTAAATTTAAGTTGTGGTGTGCAACAAAGTATTTCCTATCTATCTATAGAGCTTGGAATATAAGTACATGTAACGCTATGGTCTAATCTCCCACTCCCACTCCCACTCCCCTGGAATCATCAAACAGAAGCATAGTTAACAGGCGTCAGTCACAGTTGGCTCTGCCTTCCTGGTGGGTTTGATTCCCACCCAGAGCAAATATAATATAATATCTATCATATCATTTATTCATTAAACAATTACAAATCATGTCTAAATGTTAACACTAGCATGCAATTATACAGTAAAAAATATAAAATAAATGTCCGACAGAAGAAAAGGAAATAATTAAGAGTACTTAGATAATTAATTAAAACATGTAGTCCGCAGTTAAGTCACAGTATGGAGTCCGCAGTTAAGTCGCACGGGTATTACCTGGTCATGACTCTCAGCATAGGCGACGGTTCCCTCCATCCAGCGGCGGTTGGTGAGGGTGTGCACGATGTGACCCATCTTCCAATCCTCGTCCTTCTCCTCCTTCAGCAGTTTGATCCACATGTCGGGGATGGCCATGCCGAGCCGGTAATCGAACCCAGACCCGCCTTCTGACACCGGCCGACAGGATCCGGGCATTCCTGATACATCCTGGGGATTTTTGTTTCATTTATTTTATGTGGTAAATAAAACAAATATATTTTTTTCTGATCTGTGCCATAACTTCTTACTAACACAAGATTGATAAAATAACTTATGTAATTTTAAACTTAATACATCTTCATCTTTTCAATAGTACTAAATCATTTTTTTTTTGTATGGTTTTATAATAAACATGTCAATAAAAAAAATATTTCTTTTTCTTCCTGATGATCCTCTAAAACATTATTTTTCCTAAACATGGCCAAAAAAATGTTATACATACATGTATGACGACTTTATCGCCGAAGTACGAACAACAAAATAATGGTTTTTTTTTATTTCTGTTAAAATAAGGTTAGTAGGCTACTTCACACTTATTTTCATAATAAAAAAACTAATACAAATAAACACGTTAAATAAACAAGCCGGGGCGAGTCTCTAATTAAGATACTCACCTCAGCTATAGTAATAGCTCTAGGGTCCAGTTTGTGCGTGATTTCGTTGGCCAACATCAGATAAACGAGGGCTTCCGTATCCACGTTCAGGCCGAAGTATTCATCGTAATGTCCGGAAAAGCCCTGACCCATGCCGTGACTATGGTACAACATAGATGTGACGCCGTCGAATCTGAGGGTAGATTACAAATAAACAAAAAAATTACGGCTGTGGGTAGATAGAGATTAAAGAAAAAGAAAGTACGGCTAAAAAAGTGTACTTAATAATAATAAATGTTTTATTCTACCCTAATCAGTTCTTTAAACTCCATAGTATTTATTTACATACCATAGTAACCCACACAGAACAAACATTGGCGTACATTTTCTAAATAATAAATACTTAATAATAATGTTTTCAAGAGGAGAGTGAATAGGTTCTATCTA
The DNA here is from genome assembly GCA_932527185.1 of Ecliptopera silaceata. Lineage (NCBI taxonomy): Eukaryota > Metazoa > Arthropoda > Insecta > Lepidoptera > Geometridae > Ecliptopera > Ecliptopera silaceata. The sequence continues at coordinate 7,581,806 of OW052207.1, read as the reverse complement.
GGCAAACGCGTAACATCGTAGGCCGCATCATCATTTAACATCAGATGTGATTGCGGCCAAGCGTTTGCCTATATTGCATAAAAAAAAAAAAAAAAAAAAACTTATTCAAGTTAAACCATTTCTTCTTCTTCCTATACATATTTTTTTTTCTTCCATTCTCCCCCATTATTGGATTGTTGTATTTTTTATTGTTATTACATATGTCTATAATGTTGTAAACTAAGTTTAAATTGGTTTCTCACCTAAATCCATCAAAACGATATTCATCTTGATACCATCTCAAGTTCGACAGCAAAAATCGCAGAACTTCAATCCTGTGAAGTAAAGTAGAATTTAGTTACTATTAAAATGTAATTAAATAATTTTTATACTTGTATGTATTGACCAGCAGCCCGATGGTCCAAAGACATTATGGAGCGAGCCGGGATCAGTGAATGAGAGTCGCAAGAGACCGTAAAGAATGGCATAGTAAAGAGGAGGCCTATACTCAGCAGTGGCTCAAGTCAGGCTGTGGATGATGATGGTGATGATGAAGATACTTTTAAGATGTACTATTTGTAGGACCTGGATGCAAAAGGCCAAAGAAAAGAGTGGAGGAGGCTTATACCCAGCAGGGGGCTAATACGGGCTGCCGATGATGATGATGATGATTTGTTTAATCTCTCAATAAGAAAACATGTTGTAGAATTGACCCCACCTAGCGTGGGTTCCGCTCTCATAAAATTGTCATCTCTAAAGGTATCTTACTCAGAGTAATTAAAGAGTCTGCTGTCCCAAAGAGAATGTGTGCCTCTCACTCCGTCGTGGAAGTATCCCGCTGAGGTTCCATCGAACTCGTTCAATCCGTCCAGAGTGTTTTTAGACGCGTGAGAGTGAACCACGTCCAGAAGAATATATAATCCTAGCTCATGAGCTCTATCTATCAGCTGTTTTAGCTCACAAGGTGTGCCGTAGCGACTGAAAATATTAACATTAATTAATAATATAATAATAACCTTTATATGATATAATTAATAAACAATCGCGGACAAATCACACTTCATTCAACAGTCCCAAACTAAGCAAAGCTTGTACTACGGGAACTAGATTGCTGATAGAATACTTATGTACATTCATACTTCATAGAATTCATAATAACACCCAGACACTAAAAATTATGTTCATCACACAAATATTTGGTCTGGGTGGGAATCGAACCCACGACCCACAGCATGGAAGGCAGAGCTACTACCAACTGAGCTGTTACGCCGGTGTTACTATGTATTTTATGTATTGTTTGTATTTACAAAAAATATAAGATTTAGAATTATATAAGTATTCTCAGCAATCTAGTATCTATAGTACAAGCTTAGTTTTGGAACTAGAGTGTGATGTGTGAAGTGCCGTGAATATTTATTTATTAGTTAAATAAAATTATAAATAGTACCTGCTAGCTGCGAAGAAACTAGTGACTTGATATCCGAATGATGCGTAGTACGCGTGTTCCATTATAGCCATTAACTGAATGGTGTTGTAACCTAAAATAATAAATAAATAAAATTAATATAATTATTTTAATAATTCACATAATAGCCCGGTAATTATGGATGTGTTGATAACATATTTTAAATAAATTTTGAATAGCTCTTAATAATACTTGTGATTATACTAAGTAAAATGTGTGTAAAATAAGTTTTTATAAAGCCAATGATCCTTGTTAAACTTACAAAAACTTAATTTATTTTAATACAACAACGTGACAAAGTTACTACATACTATTTTTGCTTTATATAAATATAAAATGAAACATCAATTTCAGTATCAAAAGTTAATATAATAACTTAAACGTGTTGCCAAAATTCATCAAATCGAAAAAGTTTAAAATACTCTTACAGACAATCATAGATAGGATATGGAATTATGTTCTGGGGTGCACATACCTTGTTTTTTAATCCTAGGCAGTACATTATCCCTGAATTCATTGTAAGTGCCGACTTTGCCTTCAGCAGTGGCGATGCCGACATGACATTCGTAGATCCTAGGTGATGCTGGGCGAGCTACTTTCGGATGCTTGAATTGATATGGCTGAAATAAAAAAAAATGCATTTATTTGATTAGGCCAAGTTTGTAAAGTTATACAAATTAAACACTTGTGAAACTATCAAAAAGTTGATAAGAATAATTATTATTCATAATTCAATTTACCTTTTTTATGTAAGTATAAAAATCTAAAAGTTAATTACATAATTAATAAGTTCATAAATCACTTTTGTGTTTTATTTTAATGTAATTATACTCCTGGACCAAGCCATATAGTCTTATACTAAGCAAAGCTTGTATTGTGTAAACTTCATAGGTACCAAACCAACTAAGCTATTCATATATGGTGACACCTATTTATTAATTTATCTTTATAGCTAGGATTAGTATACCAATAGTAATGTTATCGAACTATTTTTATCTCTAATATTGGATGTAACATGCCAAAATACAACACGATAAATGCACAACACGTGATTATCATGCCAAATATTATTGTTATTTCGCTGGCGTAAAAATTGTAGATTGACTTTTGAATGATCAATACTTATACCTACTCTTATTTATTTAACAAAAATAACTTTTATATAAAAGGAGGATTTAAGTTCTTTGTTACTTATATTATAACCGCGAAAGTTTATGGATGCCGATGGATGATTGTTGCTCTTTCAAGCAAAACTATGTGTTATTTTGATGGATAAACTATATCTATACTAATATTATAAAGAGGTAAAGTTTGTATATTTAATTTTGTTCAATTGTAAGGGGTAATCTCGGGATCTACTGAACCGATTTTAAAAATTCTTTCACCAATAGAAAGCCACATTATTGCTGAGTGTCATAGGCTATATTATATTTTCAAAAAAAATAGGGATTCTTACTAAAACTTCAATGCCCAACGAAGTGGGCACGGGTCAGCTAGTTAAAAATAAATAAATAATCATGGTCATTTATCACATCAGTCTATAGTACCAAACTAAGCAAAGCTTGTATATACTATGGGAACTTGATTACTGATATAATACTTATATGCTTACCTAACTTTTTTTTGTAAATACTTTAGGGTAAATTTTCATTCAAATCCATTCAGTAGTTTTTGCGTAAAAGAGTAACAAACATACATCCATCCACCCATCCATCCATACAAACATTCACATTTAAAGTAATATTTATTAGTATAATAGGATATTAAAATACATAAAGAGTGTGCAATCAGTTTCTTCCCCGTTCTTCTAGGCTCTGGTCGCGTGGAACTGGCATCTAGACACCTATATAAGATGATTCTAACAGATCTTTATGATTTTATTGATTTGGTTTAATAATAATTTACCCTACAGCTCACCTGATCAGGTTTATAAATGAACTGCTGGTAGGTGAATCCTTCAAACGGCTTGACGTAGTTAGCCCACGGAGACATTCGGTACAGATGATCATTGACTATGATTTGCACCCGACTGTCGTGTTTCAAAGGACAGGAGCCGTCTGCGTTAGCAGGAATATGAAGCTGCCATTTCCCGTATTCTAGCTTATTGAATGGATGGCTTTTTGAGTTCCAGCCGTCTGTAAATATTAAGTTAAAGTTTATGGAAACCGACAGCAACAGACGATTATTGTATAACATAGGTAGGTTAGGTACACATAATTAAGGAATGAAATATCATAAGTACTGATCTTCTAATATTATAAATGCGAGAATTTGTATGGATGTGCGTTTTTTTAACGACGAGTAGAATGGCATTCAAATGAATAACCGGTCAAGTGAGAATCGGACTCGCGCTTCACCGGTTTTTTAGTAAGTATTTGATTGTTATAGCAGCAACAGACACACTATATTTATATATACATCATCAGTGAAAATACAGACAGACAGACAGACAGACGGACAGCGAATTCTCAGTATTATAGTCCCGTTTTACCCTTTAAGTATGGAACCTTCCATTAAACATCATCAAGATCAGTTCTAGAAAAACACACAAACGTTTAAAAACGTCTTTTGAACTGAGAATCTCACTCTTTTTTTAAAACCTTAGAATTTTTTATACCCGCAAAATCGTATGACAACGACTAAATACACGTTACCTAACTATAAAAGTCAATGTAACATACTGAATTCCCCCTGCAAATGCAGACTGTGGGCCCCCGGCGCCCATTCCCGCCAGGTCACGGAGTTATCTGCATTGAACTGCGCGCCGAAGTATTTGTACCCTTTCGTAAACCCGTCGACACCGCCATCCCAGCTCTCGATCCGGTCGTATAGGTCCTTGTAGCAACCATATCTGTTTTTTGTTATAATTAGTAAGTTACAATCGCTACTTAATCCTGTAACTATACCTAATACTATCCAATTAGACAGTACAACCTACCACAACATTCAAAAGCGTACCTATATAGTACCTCTTTCAAATAGTTTTCTAATTTAATGAATCTCGTAGATATTATTTAGGACTAGATAAGGGGATAGGTGAGCTATGGTAGGTCTATTGACAAGATTTAAAAGTTAATAATCGATCTAAAAACATTGTTTTTGATCATAAGTTCGATAGTAATGCAATGACCTTTCATTTGACATTGGAATAGTCAGTTGATTACAAAAGCGCTTGCAGCGCTCTTTGCGGCTTAGCGACAGTATTTTTAATCAACTAAATAAAAAGCGGGTTGTTATTTTTTAGATATGAACGAAAAAACGTATTGGTTTTACGAATTAGTTCTTATAGATTGGGCTAAGTTTGATTAATAAATATGAAAAGGATAAACTCCTATTAACAATTTATATAAGATTCTATTATAAAGCGCTTCATGGCTAAGTTGCCATTGATTAGTAAACACGACCGAACTAACCTACAACTTTTCACTAGATACTTTTTGCGTGTAAATGCACTGTTTTCTCAACAAAAAAGGAAATTAAAAAAGCAAACACAATCTAGAAATTAAATGCGACTCACCTGCGTCTGATTTCACGTTCATAGGGCTTCAAATATTCGTCCCTTTCGAATAATTTAGGCAAGTCCGGTACGGGAACCTCCATCGGATCCATTGCTGAATAGTTACCGCCCATTTTATCTATGTGTTTGTGTCAGCTTGTAAAACCAGATCGTAGTGCGCAGGCGCTTCACAACCGCGGGAAACGATATCTCGAATTCAAATGATAAATATTTCAGTTTTACTTTACCGCTGAACTAGGTTGTGTTTGAGATAAACTACAGGTCATGATGTAGATAATCTTCTCCACTCGTTGGTATACTATTGATACTTTGTTTATTTATGATCATTAGCGTATTTACGATCATTCGTACCTAGGTACCTTTTGACTTGACAAACATACCCATTTAATCATACCCTCAATCAATGCTCAACTATTAACCATCTTATCTATTTGGATAAATTTTATTCAGATGATTTCTACTCTACAACATCAGGTCAGGGGTAATTTTGACTTTATCTATAAATGCTGCAAGTAATTATTTTATACTTAGTAGGTACTGGCTTAAGTGTTATTTATAATATGAAAGAATATTCCTACTGTTCTGTATCATGTTACTATATATTTATGATTTCTTTACTTTTAATGAGAAAGGTTTGTCTGGTACAACTGTACCAGAATTACTATACTATACTAAGAAGTCCAGTGGTACTACTTAGTATAGTATAGTAATTAAAAATCTGATGTATGTAAATGCAATTATTTTTACTCTGTAGTCAATAAGCCTTGTTTTTTAGGTACTTACTTATTTAATTATATTGGAAGTGAACCAATAATAAATACATTCTTAGAAAATGACTAAAGTTAGGTCTCTAGTAGTAGTAGTATCTTCAATTTTATGGTATTTATTTACACCATCCACATTCTTTAATGCAGTAGAAATAAAATTCTGAATGCTATTCTAATAGTAAACTCATTTATTACCTAATATTAACTACAACTCTACAAAATAATAAATTAATTAGAAAATATCCGATCCTGTTTGTTTAGCTTTTGCTACTGCTTCCGCTGGCTGTAACCGTTCTTCATCGGAAGGTTCTAGTGGTTTCCCTTCCTCATCTAACTTCCCCTGCTTGTAATCTAGAACAATCTTCTTGCTATACACAGCGTCGAATAGCTGTTCCGGTGTGAATTCACTCTGGGTAACATCCTCCACTTTGTAAGATACATAGGGCTTCAAGTTGAAGTTTGTCAAGTCGGGGACAATTAATTCAGGTATCATTTCAGGGACAGGATAGAATTTACCGTTGAGGGTGTACCCGACATCACGTACTCCCCTTTTGTCGATTTCTAGTTCTCTGTTTTCAGTCATTTGCTGCTTTTTATGGATATTGGATCCCCTCTTGTTGGCAATGACGAATTTGCGGAAATTCCTTTTGCCCTCGCGGGGAGCAGAGACTGAGATGCTCCGTCTTGAAATATTATTGATTAACACAGATATTCGGGACATTTTCTCGGTTTTATTAGTAATCTGTAAACTCTTTATTCGGTTTGTTATGATTTTAGACAATTTTGAGGTTATAATGATGGTTTTTTTAAGAACTGTCAAAGTTTAAGAAATGTCACAGTCAGGTCAGTACATAATTGGTTCAATGATGTAAGGATGTTACAATTGAAAAAAACCCGGTAGATTTTGAAAATTCCATTTCATTTCTTGTGTTGTATAAGCTACGCGGACTAGGTTGTTCATTGGTACGGGATAAGTTTTCATAGGAATGCCAAGGTTTTAACAACGATTACCACATTTTCCATGCTTCGTATTAAATAAAACAATCTTTGATTGTATTGAATTTGTATAATTTAGGTAAGTAGGTTCAGTACCTACTTACTAATGTAGTAACATTAGGTAGTATTTATAAATTCTTTTAAAACCATGTACATTATTATAAAGTATCAAGGTATATACATTCATACATTATAATATAATTTTATTTAAAATATTTCACATCAAATATTTATTAAGATTAAAAGCAATACATACAGAGTGGAAATGATCACAAATAAAAGTTAAATACATAAATACAGCAACCAGTTGTTTTATTTAGTGAAGATCTTTATGATAGAGTACATACTAGCTTAGAGTCTTTAGTTTGCGTGCATAACGTAAGCTTCGGTTTGACGTCTGGAGATAATAAACGCTAGGTGAGTTAGCTTGCGTGTTTAGTGTGATGTAATGGGCCACTACGTCACATTAAACCAGCATGCTACTCACTTAAAGTAATGCATCAAGCATAGTATTGCGCTAACACATTTGTATAAAAGGGTGTAATAAAGGGTATATATATATAAATAAATAAAATAAATAGTGCTGGACAATTCACACAACATCATCTAGCCCCAAGCTAAGCAGAGCTTGTGTTATGGGTACTAGAAGACTGACATACATAATACAATACATTATATGCATGTGTAACCAGAATATAACCAAACGACTTCGTGAAATAGAACTTTTGGTAATATTGTAGTTCAAAAAATTATAAGATCAGTTTTGTGCAGAACTATTGAACAACATTGGTGTAAGTATTTATGTTAGTGTAAGACACACATTATATACACATTGGCACTTTTAAATTATTACAATAGCACCGTCCTCTATGTATATCTTAAATTATTAAAAGACATTCAACCATTTATCTAATGACATAAAAAATGCATCAAATATAAATAATTCAATGAAGATATAAATTATACACAAACCAAGAAAGATATGATTTATTAAGCATTAATTACGTATATGTCGCTAAAAATACACTGAAAATTTAGCACCTAACAAATCATTTTAGAAAATAAATATGGAAAGGTAAAAAAGCGACCAAGGAATGTAGGTAGAATCAAAAGCAAATAGATTACTTGAAAATATGAATATTGTTGCTATTTCTATTAATTCTATTTAATCTAATTTTGAGGCACTTTGCGATTTAGGTATTGATTAAAATAATGGGTTGGTTTCATAATCCCCATTGAACGATCCCCATCGTGGGGATTATGAAACTTTTAGTCCCATGATCCCCATGATTTTGATGTTCAATGGGGATTTTGATTCTAACCCAAAATAAAGTAGATAGGTTAAGAAAATGTAATGCATCTGCCTACTTACTACCTACTTACATTAAAACAGAACAAACCATTATGATAAATTAAGTTTTTCTAATATAATAAGCTGTTTCAGGAATGGTTTAAGCCACATATGGCTATACAATATATACTATAACTATAATATATTGACAAAATCTTATATCAAAGTCCTTATAAACCTTATAATACTCCACAAACTTGTAGCTAACGTTCAATGTAATTTAAATTAAAACTGTTAAACTTTTGAAATTCATAACGAAAAAACATCACATCACAATTATATATGAGTAAAATACAATTACATTGTTAAAATAACTCGTTGTTCTTATTGGTGCCAAAGAACACTTGACCAAGGCTCTGTAGCTCCACCATGAGTTTTTACTATATACGTCTGTAGTTAAAAAAATGTATGAAGATTTGTACAGCGCCTCTAGCGGATAGTTGGGTACTAAAATTAGTCATACTAATATTGACGTAACTACTGTAGTAAAGTCAGGCGATTTTACTGTGACAACTCATGGTAGAGGTACTGTTTACAAACTAACGTAAGGATCTAAGTCCAAACGGCATTCTATGAAACTCAAAACGTCCATATTGTATCACAAACATCGTTTTGAATTCTAACTTCGAATGACGCAAATATATAAAAATATGTTTACACAATGAGCGATTTTCCAAATGGCTTTTAAAAAAAAAAAATAGTTCAAAAATAGTCGATAGATGGCAGTAGACAAATAGTGTATCAAAATCCCTCTCTTTTTTAGCTGTTTATTCTATTGGTAGCTCTGTTGTGTAGCTGTCATTATCATCCTGTCACGTCCGTTTCGGTGTATTCAGCGTTTTGATAAATTTTGTTTGCTTTTATTTTAGCATTCGTGTACTTTATACATATATACTATGTACATTGTGGATTTTACTTTTGACGACAACAGACTGTATACTGGTTTCTGATTTCTGCCACGATTGAAGACTTTTAGCTTTTGTCAAACAGTTTTGAATTTTTTCTAGGACAAAAATTTCACACCACAGATAAAATATGAAAACTTTTTGTGTTGACAATTGACATTGAAATGCATTTGACGTTGAGCGCCATCTATCGTGTATTATAAGAACACTCCCTGGAAAATCGCTCATTATCAACCAAGACAGATCGATCCACAGATATTAAGATCTAAATGCAACTGTCCGTTCATTCAGCATCTGGACTCGTTTTAGCAGTGCGTTGGTACTGTTAGCATTATCGCAGTGCGTATACAAATTTTATAGATCAAATGAGGGTAGTTGCTGAAACTACCGTCAATTCTCATCGTACACAGTTTAAATATCCAGTCTGCTTGCAACCACGGCTATAGCAACGTAGCCAAAACTTACGTAGCGGAAAAGTAAACAATAATGTACGCTATAAACCCGTGTATATCTTAACTGTCAGTTCATTTACCTTTTTTCGCTTGTCTGTCTTTTCGCACTTTATCAGTATCTTAGCCTATTGATTATAAAATAAGGTCATGTATCAGCGGGTTGCTCGTCGTGATGATTGTTATCCAAATCTTCCATAGTATCTGTAGATGAATGCGTGAGATCGCTTAATTCATCTATTTGTTTCTGCTTTTTACGAACGTTCCAGTGAAGGCACTCTGCTAATGAGTCGAACCAATCGGAGATTTGGTCTAACGCGCATATTGAAGGTACCGGGTATACTGACGTGGTCACGTACAAGCTGAAAAACATTATACTTATTTAATTAAATTTTGTGAATGATAAGATCGATATTGAACAGTATATTTATGAAAAGAAAGTTCAAAATATCCTTTAGAGTATTCTTCGATGTAATCAAATTAAAAATATTAAATTCAATATCTTAGTAAAAGGTGTTAAGTATATAATTATTGTAATTAGTAACTTAATCTAAAAGTTTAACATCCACAAAAAGCATACAATGCACAAGCGAATGGAAAAGCGTGTTTAACTAATGTTAGTGATGTCAATGAAAATAACTTACCCGCTACGAACCAATAAAACATAGCAAGCGACAACCATGGGCCAACTAAACCATCCCTTGCACACCTCAAAACCAGATTAGTCATTAATTTTATTCGAATCGCTTCTCGAAAACTGGGCCAACTAAACCATCCCTTGCACACCTCAAAACCAGATTAGTCATTAATTTTATTCGAATCGCTTCTCGAAAACTATCACGCAGGTTTTATATAACCAAATTTGGGTCGAAATGTCGTTTTGCACCGAGGAATAACGTCTTACTGTGTATAAAAATTACGTTATAGTTTTCATTACTCGTTTGAGTACCTCAGACTCTGAGGTTGCGTTGGTAATTTTGTATGGAGCATATAAAAATCTTGTCATATTTTTAACTTATGAATGTGTCACCTTTATCATCTTTACAATAAGTTATGTATATGCACAACAGCATGCAGTCATGACATGCATTAATATGAGATATAGACCCATGTTGAAGAAATGAGTGTCAAAAACAGTTTGTTTTACCTATCGCCCGATCTAAGGGTAACCTGTGAGCGACCATCGAATGAGACATTAGCCGGACATCGAGCGCCAATACTAGGTGTTATCTGAAACAAGCTTTCCTTGCTAAATCTTTGTTATAGTATGTACTCGCGTTATCAACTGAGTCGTTGCGCCATGAATTAATTGAACTATCGCAATCATTGCGATTTTTAATTAATTGTTTTTTTGAGGTGTATAATTTATATAAGTACTGTTTGGTAGGCATTTTTGATAATAGTTTTATGCACTTATTTTACTACCGACAGTAATTTTAGATAATACATTAGGTTTATAACCTTTTGACACTAATGTTTATTATTTTGTAGTGTTTTCATCTGTTGTGTACTCTTTTGTGTAAATATATGTACTTTTTTCTTCTTATTGTAGTTTATTTATAATCATTTTTATTTAGGAACTAGCTGACCCGTGCCCACTTCGTTGGGCATAATTTGACCGTTTTTTCTCCGATTCACTTTGCAAAACGGACTACCACGTAAAAGCCTTTTTATTTTTCGGTTTTGTATATCAGACACTCAGCAATAATGTGGCTTTCTAATGGTGAAAGAATTTTTAAAATCGGTTCAGTAGATCCCGAGATTACCCTTACAATTTAACAAATAAACAAACTTATAATACTTACATTTTTGAACTCGTGATATCTTTTGAATGGAATGACCAAATTGAATAATTTAAAAAGTCATTTATAGGTATTGAAACAGTCTTAATTATGTAGTATTTTTTTTAGATAAGGATTCATACCAAAGCACAAATAAAGAACGTTTTCTAGCGGCGTCATTTTAATTATATTTTTTCGATATTAAAACACTTATAGTGACATATCTGTAATAGTTAGACATATGACTTTTTTGTGGATGATGATGTGTTCTACAAAATTGTAGTACATGATTTCTTTCTATCATCAATAGTTTCCGCAGCGCACGCGATGTAAGGAATTTCTTAGGTATTTCTTTTACACCTTGGGTTGCATAATTGAAGTTTTAGTAAGGATCCCTAATTTTTTTGAATATATAATATAGCCTATGACACTCAGCAATAATGTAGCTTTCTATTGGTGAAAGAATTTTTTAAATCGGTTCAGTAGATTTCGAGATTACCCCTTACAATTGAACAAATATACAAACATACAAACTTTACCTCTTTATAATATTAGTATAGATAACGCCACAATATTTTGATTGAATAAAAGTATTTTCTTTCAATGTTTTTTTTTATTGTGACACACAACATTTTTTTTTTATTTTATTACTTCTGTGATGATGTGAATCGAATCGACTATACGAAACCTAGTGATATGATTTGTTCAACGCGTTTAAACTACAAAGTAGCACTTTCTACGAGTATATAGTAACTATAATGTCAATTAGTTAGTGATTTCATACATTAAGACTGCATAATACATTCAAAAGGCAAGCATTGCGTGCAAATAGTAGAATACATGCGACCACCATTGCTTAATACAAACACAAAAAAAAACTAAGTACATTGTTTTTTTTTACCTATCACCGTGTTGCAACGCTTGTCTGTTCCTTCCGTCAAAGGACACCCACATAGCATTTCGCGCCTCAGGTGATAGCGCGATCTAGAATGTTTTGATAATCACTACCTAACTATAAATACAGAAAAAACTACACGTTTCATAGACAAGATTTTTAGACTGTATAGTCATAAGATCTATTAGATTCTTGTGGACAAAAAAGTGCCTCGTAATCATGACCTCACGATGTTCCTATGATTTTATTATAAGTATCTAAAGACATTGCTATGTCTTTAGAATTTAGATACTATGCAGTTCTAGCACTGCCTTCCACGTTGGAGGTGCAAGGTTGGATTCCCATCAAGAACAAAATGTTCAAGATTCAGTTTAACATAATTGTTGCTTTTGCAATGCGGACCTCAACTCTAAATATAAATATTCATGGACATTTCACACATCACAATCTGGTCCCAAACTAAGCAAAGCTTGGACTATGGGAACCAGATTGCTGATAGAATACTTATATACATTTTTTTTGTAATCAACTCATGTCATCATGAATACATAGTAACACCCAGACACAGAACAAATATGTTCATCACACAAACATTTGTTCTAGTTGGGAATCGAACCCACAAACCACAGCATGGAACTACCAACTGAGCTGTGACGCTTGTCAAAACTAATCTCTAATCTCAAGAGAATACAGTTCAAATTACCTTAAGCTCCACTCCAGCGGGCACGACGATTGGTCGGAAGGATAGGGAGTGGGGGCAGATAGGGGTGACCATTATCGCCGGGACAGAAGGATGGATCATACTCGCGCCGGCCGCCACCGCGTAAGCAGTGCTGCCAGTCGGTGTGGAGACTATTAAACCTGGAAATTTATAAATACAATGTAAAATTTGCATTGAAACCTATAAAAGTATAATATTATATATATATTAGTCGGTTTTGTGTTTCCAAATCCCATTTTGTTTTTTTAGGATAAAAAGTAGCTTAGTTTAGACGAAGTCGTGTTCAGTGAGTCCATGGTTACTATTTAGCATCAGGCCACACGATACAAATATCGTCAAAAACAATAAGCTTTATTGTTTTTGACTTGGGTGCATGGAAAGAGCCTCCTCTTGGCGCACACCGGTAACAGCTAGGCACGGTAACGCAGTGTCTAGTCTGGCTAATCTTTCCAACACGATGCTACAACAAAATACAGTTGTAGCATCGACACGATAAGAAGAAGAAGTTTTTGACTGGTAGCAGTTAGTTGTAATAGGTCTAGCAGTTAGTTGCCAATTCATACGAGCTAAACATCGAACTATCAAAATAATATGAGTTGAACGATAGATTCTAATAGTGCGGGCATGCCCTATTTTTTATATGTAATTTGTATTAGTCATCATCTTCCCTTATCCCACATTATGTGGGGTCGTTACAACACGTCTTCTTCTTCCACTCTCTTCTATCAGAGTTAATCATTTGTATTAGATAGATAGATAACAATTTATTGCACAACGGAAAATACAAAAAAAAATCTTAGAACCAACTTAATACTTAATACAATAACGGCCGGTTTCTGGAAACCCAAATCACGATTGATCCGAGTTTGACACATAGTAATTATTTGTTTTTTTCGTTGATCATCGTTCGAGAAACCGGCCGTTAGTAAAGTACAAGGCCGCCCTTATCGCTAACAGCGATATTATCTAGATTCTTAACTCACCATCACCCTGCACTGACGTGATATGTTTTCCATCTAAAAACAGGTCGATATTAGAGAGGTATGGAGAAGGTCCTCTATCGACCACCACTTCGTTCAACACGAGTATGGTGGTCGGTTTCTTCTTGTCTTTACCGCCCTGATCAGAGGACTTCCTTAGCACCACGCATTGCAGACGTGATCGTAATGTCAGAGCTGCATGACCTGGAAACGATTTAGGACATTAAATTAGCCATATCGATGTCATCTATTCCTAAAATAAGCAAATCTTTACCAATGAGAATTAGATTAAAATACAAGTACCTATTACCAATGTACTTTAATTTTCTTAAGTCGCCAACATCTCCGTGCTATCGCCTCGATACACTTTTTAATCCAAAACACATCCTCCAAAATCTGTATCGACCTTTTGGAGTTTCAAATGCAGTTTGTACAAATCACTTGTATTCATGAGATATATGTAGCAAGTTCTACCATAAAGCAGATTTTCGCAATGTTTCAAATGTAAATTGTGTGTCAGAATGTTTCTTCATAATAAACAAATACATTTTAATCCAAAACACATCCTCTAAAATCTGTATCGACCTTTTGGAGTTTCAAATGCAGTTTGTGCAAGTCACTTGTGTTCATGAGATACACATGAGATATAAAACTATGTACTTCCATAAATCGGATTCTCACTGTCGTAAATTGTGTGTCAGAATGTTTGTTCATAATAAAGTAAATGATTCTTAAACTCCATACCTTCTAAAACAGTCATAACTTGGTCCTGAAAGTTGTTGAACTCGAATGGCGTGAGAAAACCTAACGATCCTAAGTGGAATGCCATTATTGGAGGAACTGATTGCTGGAACAAAGAAAACATTGTTAAAAATAATGAACACGCGAATAAGTAATTTAGTTTAATAGCTCAAATTGATAGCAACGTTTTGTGTAATAAATTTAAAAATGTGGGTAGATCGTAAATTTTCTATGAATATATATAAATTTTCTAATTATACAGCTAGCACGAAAGACGCAAGTCATTCTGAGTCAGGAAAAAAATAGATTACAGTACATTATTTATAATACAGTGAAACGTCTAAAAGAGGTATTTTACTACCTATTCAAACCTGTTATAACTAAATAAGAAGGTTAGGGGCCATCCAAAAAATTACGTCAGACGTAAAATGGGAGTGAAGAAATGTGATATTGTGTGACGAGAGTGGGAAAGGGACCCACATTTTGATATATCCATTTTTTTGCAACACTAAATTTTTTTTGCGTCTAAATCTTACAAATGTGACAAGCTGTGACAAGGACCTTGGACAGGTCAAAAGTCATTAAATTAGTGTCGTAATTTATGGATGGCTTGTATGAAAGTACTAACCTGGAACAGTGAACTGGCGTGAAGTAACGTGCCGTCACCGCCCAAACATATAATGAAGTCTATCTTATCCGTCAGATCGTCTGTGCCGGCTCTGAAGGTCATCAGTTTCTCTCTGACTGATGAGAAGTCACCATACTCTTTGAGTAACGTATCTTCTAATACTGCCGCTTCGACGAACACCACCATATTTTTGTCCTGGAAAATCGTTCAATACTTGTTCATATTTCTTTCTTCGTTAAGATGCATTTTACATTGACGATACTACGCCTTTCCTTTCTGAAGAGAAGGCAAACTATTCGTCTCTTTCGTTTATTTCGCGGAAAAAGAGATAAAAAGAAAAAACGGAAATAGTGTGTCTGCTTTTCTATACACATATTGGTATATATGTAATATAGGGTGTTTGTTAAACGTTTTGGATAGCAACACTCAGCCACGTATTAGTTTTTTTTTTCAATCTAGCTTACTTTAAATGTAGAAACGTTGAAGTGTGACATATTCCCGTTGTCATTAATATTTTGAACAATATACATTTTTACAATATATCTTTTTTTATAATATTTGAAAATATCACGGTTTTAAACATAGTTTTCGGGACATTTATCATGATTTGTGTGAGTTTGATTCTTTCCCGATATTTGAAGGGTCAAACTCGCTCGTAAATATCCCGTTTATAAAGAAAACTATACCTATTTATAATCAGTAAATTATTCAGAGACACCTACATGCATTTAAATCGACCTACAACAATATGAGTTCAAAAAATCACGCAACAACATCGTGCACACGTTATACGTAACAATAAGTATTCTGGAAAGTTCCAATACAAACAATTTAGCATTTTCATTTATCGATCGTCAAATTCTACACGAAAACTATCGGTCAGAACCACGAATGGTATGATGATATTTGCTGTTTATCGAACGAAACAACACTGACCCTGTTAAATATGTCATTGTAAGTAATCCAGAAAGATGTTTTTTTTTAATTTATAACGCAACATGTGTTTTTACTTATATATTTTAGTTTTAGGCTTCAAGGTTACCGATATTATAATATCGACAATGAATCCAATTAATTTATTATCAGTTTTAGTTATATAACTTCCTAAAAAATATATAATTGTAGGAAATTTCTAATGGAAATTTAACGTCGTTTTAAACCGGACACAAGGCGACTTAGCGCAGCAGTTTATAACACCAATTATAAGATTCCTAGACGACTATTTAAGCTACTTTCGCTAGAACTGGAACGATTAACTTTTCCCGTCAAATTTTTTCTAAGAAATAGTAACACAGTTATTTGCAAAAATGGATCATTATCAGTAGACATCGGATTATATACATTTGCATGTTTGCATATGCAAATGCATATAATTCTATTTTTATAGCGTTATTGCATATTTTGGTACCTACTTTTTCATTTTACCCTTTTTTCGTGCATATTTGCATGCATATTTTAGCAGTTTGATAGTGCATATAATCCGATGTCTAATTATCAGCAAGAGAGCCAATGGGTTCAATATTAATTTTGTTTGTTTTAGAGTCGAATTTCGGCAAAAGTAATATATTTAAAAGAAAACTTAGTATGCAGTTTACAAAATAATCATTAAAATCGGTTCACAATTGGCGGAGTAATCGATTAACACACATACTTAACAAAAAAAATATTTGTTCTGTGTCTGGGTGTAACTATGTATTTACCAAAAAAATATTCAAGTAAATATTCTATCAGCATCTAGCTCCCATAGTACAAGACTTGCTTGGAGGACTAGAATATAATGTGTGAATGTTTATTTATTTGTTAAAATAGGTTTAAATAAACTTACATGAACGAGCCAATGCACCAACTGCACGAATGGAGCTAAAATAGTGGCGTCGTGCACTTTCTTGATCACCAGCACGGTGAGTGGAGGCTTGTACCAGGTCAGCCTCTGCGACGCTGGATCTTGAATTTGCCTGAAAATATAACATAATATTGAAGAATTTAATGAAACAAGTGCATTTTGGTACAAAATAGACACTGTCAAGTGATAAAATAAGGAAGATAAGGACTATAAATTAAAATATTCATCATATTCATGGACATATCACACAATCTAGTCCCAAACTAAGCACCCAGACACAAATATTTGCTCTGGGTGGGAATCGAACCCACAGCATGGAAGGCAGAGCTACTACCAACTGAGCTGTGACGCCTGACAACTCAAAGAGTACCTACTGGTCAGGAATTGATAAAAGTTTAATGAGACCATAATGAAAAATTCCAGTTTTCATGAAAACGATCATTAAAATTGGTTAGCCTATATATTTTGTGTTCCTTTATTTCTTAAACACATCAAAAAACTGTCTTCAATATGACTTAATTTTTTGTATACAATGCACAATGAAAATTGTTACGCCAAGTTCTAAGACGTCATCATTTAATCTAAATATGAATCAGGTAGTGACTCAAGCATGAGTTTTATATATTAAGCTTTTGAATAAAATTGTACGAAATTACAATCTTATTCCAAACAAAGCGATGATTAATCGAACTTACAAAGTACACAAACTTAGAAGAATCATCTAAATTAAAGTTAAATTTAATGATTTATGTAACTTTTTGTAACAGACAAAAAAAGAAGATTCTCTAATCAGCATTTGTGTTCCCGGAACTTAGTGAGTGAAGCAGATTCTGATCTTCGTTTTGTTGCAACTTATCATGTGGTCATATGGTACATACTAAACTTTACGTATTAAATAGATAAATAAATAATGCTGGACAATCCACACAACATCATCTAGCCCCAAGCTAAACAGAGCTTGTATTATGGGTACTAGAAGACTGACATACTTAATACAATAACATTATATAGATAGATATTTTTTATTATACATATAAATACCCAGAACACCCGGAATAAATATTTGCAGATCATGCAAACATTTATTGCAAGGCGGGAATCGAACCCGCAACCTTCCGCGTCGCAGGCGGACCTTCGCCCGCCGCGCCACATCGGTCGTCTAAAATATTACTTGTTGATGTCGTTTTGAATGATTAAGATTGTTTATCTTTATTCAGCTAACTCCTTTCATGATACAACACGCTATAACCTTTTTGAGACCTTCCTTGGATTTTTATTTCATTACTCATCACTTTACTTTTCAATAAAAACTTGTCGAAACTACGTAATGACACTCGTCAAGGCAAGTTTTTGCCGTTCCAAATTAGCCTTTATTACCCGGCATTACAGTACACGGAAGTCAGATTAGTCAAGTCATGTTATTATTTAACGGTAATCAGTTGGTGCAGTATTAAGTGGATTGACGCGATTACATCAACAAGACAAGCAATTCAACCTTTCTTTTTTACTTGACTGAGCAATTAAATATTATCATTAGTCATTATTACGTCTAATACAAACATGTGATAACAAATGCAAACTAAGTCCGATCGTGTCGTGGTACTAAGTATTTAGAATCTAAGCAGCTTTGATCAAAATCTGGATAAAGCGATACTTATCTAGGCTATGCGAAGAACGGTGCCTAGAATCGCCTAGAATATAAGACGATTCCAAATCCATTTAATTATATTATTCTTAATATATGACTTTATTGTATCCAGATTCAATTCAAAGCTAGTAAAAATAAAGCTAAACCAAAAAATCTAATGATAAACATACAGATAATTTTGACTACTAAAACTGTAACTAGTAGGTAGTACATATATGGTTCTGTGTGTAATATAAAAGGATATCATGTGTAATTTGTGCCTTTACTGTACTTTGTCTCACCGATCACAAAATAGTATGCTATGTAGTACTCAAATAAAATATAATAATTGATAACGTATATGTCCAGAGTATGTACCTTTCTAGATACATTGGATGTCCACGAAATCTTACATTGGACGTTCATGAAGTCTTACATTGGACGTTCATGAAGTCTGACATAACCTACTGATTTGAAAACCATGACGGATCATGAAAAAAAAAGAAAAAATATATCTGAGTGATGTGATACTTACATAACCATAGCTGAGTTTTTCATTATTCTCCCGCATGGTCCAAATTGTTGTATAGGCGAAGGTGCGTTCAGAGATCTGGTTCTTCTGTAACAAGCAAATTTGGAAGTTATTACGCTATTCGTTGCGAACACTGTTTTATTCTCTTTCGGAACAAGTTAATTTTTTACTGGGTTGTACCTAACATATTGAAATGCTTGCTTTGGTTAGTTCTTAGAACATTAGCTCGAATAATCTCGTATATATATATACTTTATTCAGTAAAATCACAAGGATAATTTTGGAGAATATTGTATTAGGTTATATAGGTATAAGGAGGTATAAGGATATAGGCAGACACATATTTAATTTTATGATAATTTGAAATACTACTTTTAGTTTAGAATTAGAGCCAAAGGACCATAGGTATACCATAGGTAAGGTAACTATGGGTATAGGTAAATATAGGTAGTTAGTTACCTACCTATTGACATAAAAAAACAAAAGCTGCTACATTTTAATGGTGAAAATAAAATATCAATAGGATTTCCTGCGTTTCAGTGACCAAGAGTGGAAGTTGTTAGTATAATAACTCAAGCTCGTTATGATGGAAAAGTAGACCGTCGACACGAAAGGCCAGGGTGCGGCTAACTACCCAAGGTTTTTGTTTTTTTTTTTATTACATTTATATTTATCGTTTCATGGTTTTAATAACTGCTTAACTTAGAGCATCAATGCTTGTTTCTGATATATATATCATTAATTTGCCTACTACAGTGAGTACAGTAGGTACCTACAAGATTTGTCTATAAAAATATTTTTGAAAACATCTTTAATTTACTCTGGCCTAATGTATGTCTTTGATTACGTCAGTGCCTTCAGTCTGTTGATTTGGACCATTAGAAGTTAGGTGACAACACCAGCATTGACCGACATACGTCACAACAATTTCATCAGAAACCAGAGGGCTGAGCACGAATAAATGTGAGAATCGTAAACGTAACTTATTTAATACACACTGCGCGCTACCGCTGCAACGTTCGACAGTATAGCTGATGTTGACGCGCAGTGTATTTCAAATACGTGTTTGTTTCGATACGCTTACTATTGTCCTGTTTATTCGTGCTTAACCCCTTTGCGAGGTGATCATTAGGATCCACTGTAGAAGGGTGGAAAGTTATTCAAGTTTATAGGCAGCAGCGGAGCCTCCACCGTCACTTTCAATAAAACCAGTTTTAAAGTTCGCTGAATCTAAGCGAAAAGCTATATAGGAACTTAGGTGCCTATAGATAGATTAACGGCCGGTTTCTGGAAACCCAAATCACGATTGATCCGAGTTTGACACATAGTAATTATTTGATTTTTTCGTTGATCATCGTTCGAGAAACCGGCCGTAAGTATA
Source organism: Ecliptopera silaceata (assembly GCA_932527185.1). Lineage (NCBI taxonomy): Eukaryota > Metazoa > Arthropoda > Insecta > Lepidoptera > Geometridae > Ecliptopera > Ecliptopera silaceata. The sequence goes on along the minus strand of OW052207.1, from coordinate 7,561,248 downwards.
GAAACTGGCACCTAGTATATAAGACGATTGTAAATGACTTGTGACTTGACGGAATATTTGTGATTTAGTTTTTTAGAAAAACGTGATGATATTTGTGTTTATGTTAAAATTAAAATGATAAAGACAATCCAACTGATAAACGCGTAAGTTTGTATTAGTGGATGAATATATGGATGTATGATTGTTGCTCTTTCATGCAAAAACTATTAAATGGATTTTTATGAAACTTTCCTAAAATGTATAGTTTATACATCAGAATTACACATAGACTATAATTTATAAAGACGTTTGAGTTATCCAAAATATTACGATAATAAGACAAAGATGCGAGCTTCAGCTATTTTTAAATAATAAAAGACTTGGGCACTCGCGGACTGCCGCGGTAAAGCTATTGCATAGCATTTTTTTTTGGATTACGCATGCGCAGTGTTAGGTTATTTCGTTACGGAATTTCTGGTCTCCACGCTCAAGGCCCGCGATAGAAGCTATGCAACAGCTTAAAAAATACAAACCAGATAGTTAAGCTAGCCTTATTATTTTAAGTAAATATAGAAGCGATGCAAAGATGCAAAGATTCATTAGTCCTTTAATATTAAATGGGTGACTTAACTACTAAGCATAGACGTAATTATAATTACTCTAGGCCATGGACGTCATTATCTTCAAAGGTTCTGAGAATAAAATAATTATTTTAACGATTGATTCCAACATGAGTTATCCTGATATTTTTTAAAGAGAAAATTTATGAATGTTATGGCATATTTAATGTTGAACAGTATGCTTGCAATAACTTAGCATGTTTAATTGTTATTGAAAGATAGCATCTTTCTAAAATGACGTCTACAGTTAAAAAAAATGTTTTTGAATGTTCTGTCATTTATGTATATAGCCTGTGTTTAAAAATGCGTCAATACATTGTATTTCAAGATTATTAAGTAACATAGTAATGTGTAGACAAAATTATTATCTTTCAGAGACTTGAAGGCAAGATGACTGACAGTCACGAGGACAGAGAATGATATCTATGATAACAATGTCCAATGCATAAACAATTTACATAACACCAACGGCCGGTTTCTCGAACGATGATCAACGAAAAAATCAAATAATTACTATGCGTCAAACTCGGATCAATCGTGATTTGGGTTTCCAGAAACCGTCCGTTAATGACAAGCGAAGCCTAGGGATACCGTCCGTTAATTACATTAAGGTGACGGGTATAGCCAAATGCGTGTTTTTGGGGAAACCGAAAACTGTTTTCAGAAAAAGTGATAGCATGTGGAGTTGTGAAACTTATTATTTCCTATAACACATATATTGAACTAGTGTATTGTTACTCAAAATTTGTGCTCTTGGATATAGTTTACTTTTAAATGTAAGTTTAGTACCAACACCTTTTGCAAAAGTGTGGTTTAAGATCCCATTTTTTATGGGTTTGGCAGATTTGTTTGGTACCAAACTCAGCACAGCTATTCTTATGGTTCGTATCTTGTGACTCTAAAGAAAACATTTCTACATTAAGGTGTTTAAAGAAGAAGAAGAGTAGCGCCTTAGGAATTATAAGTGTTTGATTGCTGTGTGCTCGCAAATATACATAAGGCACTGCTTTAGAGTTTGACTATCCGAACTGTGCGCGGCTCATTATGTGTTTTGCGCCGTTGTCAGCATTTTTGTTGAAATTGAAATTGTGACGTTGCCACGCTGATTGTCTAGAGTTTAACCACCACGGCAAAAACTATGCCGTGTTACAAGTTTAACGTGTGTATAGATATAATAAATAAATAATAAACTTGGAAGTTATTGACATTTTTATTTATTATGAAAAATTTCACCCTACCCGTCGCCTTAATGTAAAGTAGCAAAAGTATGCGACAAATGAACCTACATAATAGTTCAGTGAGCCTTTTTCTATGGCAACGAAAACATCAAACAAATCATATCGTTGAAGTTCTAGGTTATTTAAAAATAGTACCAATAGCTGATTCACAAAATCGAGTAGGCTTTGATTCTACAGATATACAAAGGTTATATGAAAAACTAAGCAAAATTTATTTTTTATCTATCTCAGCCTAGTCGGCCTTATCCACAGGAAAGGTCAATACGTGCAGAGGGTTCTTCACGATGTTTTCCTAAAGCACTGGTATTGCGCACATCAATTTTCATTTACATTGGCGCACGACCGGATTTGAACCTACGACGATATATCACAATAACTTGTCCGTAAATAGATGTCTCCGGGTGTTCGTCGGTATTACCCAATACGAGTACCTAGCACAATACACATACCTACCAAGCAAATAACTAAGATCTTGACTGGACGTGTTGAGAATATAATAATATCTACCTTATGTACCTAATAGCAGAGATGAGATGTGAGATGATATGGGCAGATGAATTATGGAACATGCAAATAACCTTGCCATCTTGCTAGACGAATGTATATAAGTATTCTATCAGCAGTCTAGTTCCCATAGTACAAGTTTGGGACTAGAGTGTGATAATATGTGAAATGACCATGAATATTTATATTTAGTTATGAGGATGATTATAATAAAAGTACAGCAAAAACATAATTCAAGCAGTACTGGCTAATCTCTAAAAGTGTGTAACTAGGGCACCTTTTTGGTGATACGATAGATAGACCCAAACCACGCACGGTATTGCTGAAATGCACGTATGCATTGTTTACTTTCGGCCATATCAAAACAGATTATTTATCAACAATATGAATCAAAAAAAAAGTCACATATAACAAAGTTAAAGGATAATTTCGGTTTTAAACCACATTGTAAATGAACTAAACCAACACAATCGCAGAATTTTTACGAGCACTGAGTTATGAAATGGTTTGCCGGCAGCACGACACGTAATAATGAATAGGAAATGCGCAAACACATTCGTAATACTTTAGGTCGCGTTAAATCTACAACGTATGAATAACTCAGGAGAGATCTAAGGTCTCGGCTAGCACTTGTAGCTTATAAAACAGTTCCAAGTACAGAAAATCTTTATGGCGAAATTAACAACGCATCTATAGCAATAAGATCACATAGAAGAAGCAAGTAAGTTTTTAAATAGGCACCAGCTTTGTCTAGATGCAAAATAAGGTACTGGTAGATCGAATATTTGAGTATGTGAATGTGCTTGATTTGATTACGTAATTAAAGTTACTTTACTTATTCCGCGATAGGAATCACCGGAACCATTAGACGTTTTATCTTACCATCCAAATTAGGAGTGTATAGTCGTAAACAGTAAATTGCAGGATGGAGGTCCATGTTGCAATAGACCTTTATTGTGAAATATTTACCTAACACTTTCGTACAAATGCTCGTGCAGTTATAGTTACAGTTACAGTTATATTATAAACAAAATACAAACTATAATAGAAAACTAACAACAATTTGATGGGTATACGTTCAAGACACAAGTACCTATTACAAACTCGGACCTCATATAATAATTATACATATATTCCTGGATATATAATTTTAAAGGTCGCACGTAAATATCGACTATTGATAATATTTTACAAGCTAAAGATGTTCCATCTGATTCTTTGGAAATAATTAAAATTGTATTTTGTAAAAATAGGTACCTAAATTAATGCTCAAACAGAATATAATGAGTACCTTAAGCCGAAGGTTACTTCAACGCATCACAGCATATCTGGGTCGCCAAGCCAGTGATATGCAGCGAAACCTAAAGAAACCATAGCTGCACTGACATCATTAGGGTGACCCACATGCTCAGTGGTTTAGCACCAATTTGTGCGGAAGGGGTGCGCGACCCAAGAGAATGGGAACAAGGAGGTTACAGCATATTATGTATGATACTCAATAATGTTCAGTGTATACAGATTAAACTGCAAGTGTGTCTATACTTTCAAATGAAGGTAGAGTTTAATCATAACTTTGTCAAGTCACTTATGAAGGAAATACTTTCTCCTTTGATCTAGTAATAACTGACGTGTCGTAAGATTAGATAAAACATCCTGCCCATAAATAAAATATGGTTTACTTTTTAATAACTCGGAGTATTTTCTAAATGAGATTATACTAATTATGAAAGCAAGCACGAAGAATCCTTTCTTCATTGTTTAAGTCCAAAGCAAAAAAATTAATAAGACTTGGAAACTATATAATATCAAAGTAGGAGTAAATTGACTTAGGTACGAGTATCTTAGATTATAGCGATTTGCAAGAATTATATTCATTAAAGTATCATTACCGAGGGTCATTTGAACAACAGGTCTGACTAGGTGTATCTATTTCTAATCATGCCATGAGACTAGGCCGTTAACGGTATATCAACCACTTTATTGAAAGTAGCTTAGTTACAGGCAGCAGTTACAGCAATCACACAAAGTATTGGGAGATGATAGAGCCGTATAGACTCTAGTTTAACAGAATTTAGGCAGAGCAAATATATTACACGGACGAAATGTGTAATATATTTGCTATTCAATAACGTTGCATAGTTGAGTTAGTAACATTATCTGGACGTTGCTGGAGTCCAGCCTTGACCCCTTCATGACGCTATCTTAGCCAGAGTTAGTATACAGTGTGGAAATTAAACTCAGGCCCTGGAGGGAAACTACTTTAAATCCTTAAGCTAGCTCATTTTACTTAAAGGAGACATTCCTTTATATTTGAAAAGAAACAAATCTGCATTAAAAGATTTTTTAAAACTCGCTTGCTTCGCCCGGGACTCGAACCAACTAAAATTAAAAAAAATAAACACTCTTTATTTTAATAAACTAATCGGTAGTATTAATATTCAGGATAAAGTTTCTCTAACAAACATTAGGTCTTAAAAATAAAAATAATCGTTAAATCTAACATCAACTTTATTTTACTATCAATTTTGTAACACTTAAATTATTTAGCTGATAAATTGTTCGAAATGAGCCCCGTCGTTCCGGCTACACAACATTAGTCGCCGTTGAAATTCATTTCTTGTAGCCTTCAGCAAAGTGTTGTGGTGTATGCCCCTAATAACATTTTCTATCGCAATCCTTAGCTCTTGAACGGTTTCATAGCAAGTTTCATATACAACATTTTTTACATGACCCCATAAAAAGAAGTCCATGGGCGTCAGGTCTGGACTTCTTGCAGGCCATCTAATCGTCCCGTTTGTACCTATCCAGGCATTGAAGATATGCCCTGGCAATTCTGCTGTTGTGGGCAGGTGCACCATCTTGTTGAAAAATGATATTATTTCGTTCCTCTTCTGGCAGAAGCTTTAATTGATTTTGTAAAAGCTCCAATATTTCAATGTATTTTGCTGCATTCAGATGTCCTTCGTAAATGTGCATCAAAACAACCATGTTACTTTTAGAAACTTTATCCTGAATATTAATACTACCGATTAGTTTATTAAAATAAAGAGTGTTTATTTTTTTTAATTTTAGTTGGTTCGAGTCCCGGGCGAAGCAAGCGAGTTTTAAAAAATCTTTTAATGCAGATTTGTTTCTTTTCAAATATAAAGGAATGTCTCCTTTAAGTAAAATGAGCTAGCTTAAGGATTTAAAGTAGTTTCCCTCCAGGGCCGGAGTTTAATTTCCACACTGTATATCAAATGTTGTAACACTTTATGTTAGTAACAATGTGATACATGCTGTATCACTTACGGCCATGTGCCGGACCTTCGTCTTCTGTGAGTCCTGGGCTGAGGATCCGGCAGTGCGTGCAGCAGGGCTTGGGGGATCAGGCTCTTGGAAGGTTTCCTTCTCGTCAGCCGATACTCCGGTCTCTCCGCTCTCTCGGCCGCGGTCTTGCAAAGTCTTAGTGTTGATAGTTCACCCTCCGACCCACACCACAAGTTATCCATCGACAGCATAACTAATGCTTAGTTTAGCAGACTTTAGCACATCACAAAATGTTTATGGAACACGGATTCCGCAAACGAATTAAAGATTATCAACTCTATAAGTCCACTAAAGTTTTGCAATCGACGTTGTTTTGGCACAGCAACCTTCTGGTTTGACGGCACTCTGCGCGCGAATTGTTGCAAAATTTCGGAATGGAGCTCGTACGTTTTATACTGCAAGGTTGAGCGAGAGTTGGGGTTTTAGTTTGGAAACTGAAATGTACGGAAATTGCGGTTTCGATCGCGCGAAGCGGCCCACACGTCCGCTTGCCGCGACTGAATGCGTGAGAGCGCGCGAGGAGCAGCTGACCGACTGCCGCACCACTGTGTATTATTTTCCAAGAACAGTCACTGCCCCGCCTGGAAACTAGGTCCCGCCATCGACATGTTGTTGAGTGCTCGCAAATTTGAAAACAAAATCCATTGTTATAGATTATAAGATGGTATATGGTGAATACATGCCCAAAATTAATCTTTGTTTTATAAGACAGTGGTTGGCCTGATAAAACTATACAAAGATATGTACTTAATCGAAAATGGCTCCGTTTTGAATGTCTAATGTTACTAATAAAGATAGTGCTGATATGAGCAGATGAATAACATACATAGCCTTCTGGATAAAGGACACCTAAGGGTAGGAAAGTTAATGAGATAAAGACATTAGCATAACAAAGCAAAGCAAGTAAACAGTTTTGCTCTACTTATTTGATAAGGACCAATACTACGAAATATCTTATCATTTCTTCGAGAATTATCTTAATAATCTTCAGGTCATGCAGCATATTTTGTCTCATAAGAATAATAATAATGGATGATCATGTAGTGCTCGAGGCGTGCTCATGATTTCGGTTCGCGGTCGTATCAATGACATGTGTAGTGTACTTTAGTTTTTATCAGAAAATTGACATTTTGTGTTCATTGCAATCTCTCGATAATGACAAATGATGTATTCCCAGAACCGTTAAAGTTCCTTATTGGAATTTATATGGTATCTACAAGAGAATAATGGGTAAACCTACTTTGTTTACGTTAAGTAAAACATTTACACTCATTGCATTTTCAAGGATACAGTCTAGATTAGACGATCCTGTTTCATGCTAATTACGGTGCTTACATCAAGATAAATTTTCATGGACAATTCACATACGTATCAAACTCAAGTCCCAAACTAAGCAAAGCTTGTAGTACTATGGGAAGTATATCTAGAACTTAGAAAGCACAATTTACGACTGCATAGATCTTCCTTTCACTAGTTTGAAGAGCTATTGCGTCGCAATTGTAAGTAAACTCAGTAGACCATTTAATCCGGTGCGATTTCGCATGTAAAAACATTTTTAGTTTCACTTTCTCGTGATCTTATCCTCTCGTCAGTATTTACCGTTTTAGATTGTTAATTAACGGATTTGTAAATTACGGCATATTTGTTTATTTATTTCTCTCTTAAAAATTGATGACAATAAAACTTAAGAAGTAACTTATATAAAATCTTAATAAATAATCCTATCTGAGTACATACTTCAAATATTAGTTTCGAGAGCAGGTGCCCTAATAGGTATGTTAACGTTAAAATCTGTATCGTGGGTATATCCATTTGGCATATTCAGATTTTTTGGGGATAATTCTATAAATATTTTCGGAAAGTTACAAATTCCTTATTTATTTTAGAGGTGAGATTTACGTGCATCTTGTTATTGAGGTCACTTCACTAGCCTCTGGAGTCATTAGCATTTTAACGAAAGTATCTGTCTACGTTCTGTCTGTGTTGCTATGCTACTAGTTTTTTATTGTTTTACGTAAAGTGAATTTATCTCAGCTAGTGTACATTGTAGAGATAAGGTACCTTTTTATCGGTTTGTTGACATGTAACAGAATATTATCATCTATATAATTTTATGATTTATTTAAGACTTTGTGAGGTAAAGGTTTTAAAAGGTATCTCGTAGGGACAACAAAGGGTTTTTGTTTATGCTATTTTTGGGTTCTGATGTGCAATTACCGTGAAAATCCATTATGTCATGGACATATAGGTAGGTATAGCTTCTCTGCGCAGTCCTTGAGGATTCGCCTTTTAAAGTTTATACTGTACTTTAAGCTATTCAATCTTGATAAGAGGGCATTAGAGGCCTACGTCCAGCAGTGGACTGACATAGGTTGACGATGAAGAGGGCATTACCACATCTGCATATACGAGTCTCAGGGACTAACATGTATTTTGTTGACTGCCGAATGTGATGCTTAAACAATTCAATTCTTGAAACAAAAGCGCTATCAAAAATTGAGGTCCAGTCAAATTCCAGTCATCAAAGCAATTCAGATTAACGACAGCCGTGTCGGCATGTGTCCAGTAGCTCTACCATGAGTTTTTACTATACTATATTTACTATACTTGCTAGCGTCTGTAGTTAAAAAAATGTATGAAGATTTTTACAGCGCCTCTAGCGGATAGTTGGGTACTAAAATTCGTAATACTAATATTTACGTAACTACTGTAGTAAAGTCAGGCGATTTTACTGTGACAACTCATGGTAGAGGTACAGTCCAAAGCTGTAGGTCAAGTGTCATTGTCCCGAAATTGTGGCAGGTGGCACGAAAGAAATAATTGATCTACTGAATCATGAGAACTTAATTTGTCTGTTGCGTGACGTGATACAGTAGAACACCATTTCCCTTCTCGGAAACCGTGTTACAGATCCTGTGGTTGGAGTTTTGTTCGGATTCTCGGGAGATCAACGGTTTGGAGTAAAACAAATAAACGGCCGGTTTCTCGAACGATGATCAACGAAAAAATCAAATAATTACTATGTGTCAAACTCGGATCAATCGTGATTTGGGTTTCCAGAAACCGGCCGTAAGAGTTATATTCGGAAATTTTATTAAACTCTAGCTGATGCCTAGAATTTCGTCTTATTATCGTTATATTTTCGATAATTTAGGGTTAAGCTCACATATTTTTAAGTTTCCTGTATTTCTGTAGTTTTGTTTTTCTGTGTGTACAATAAAGAATAATTTATCCAATATCTTTATAAATTATAGCCTATGTATCATTCTGATGTATAGATTACATTATTGCAAAGTTGGTTGCGTGTTGTGTTGCTCTTTTGATATCGTGATTGTTGTTAGTGATATTGCTAACTCATTGCCAATATGTATAATCGCCAGGTAAAAGTTATTTAAACAATTTTTGAAGCAGTTTATCTATAGGTACTTCTATACTAATTTTATAAAGAAGTAAAGTTTGTGTGTTTTGTTTGTTAAATTGTAAGGGGTACTCGGAATCTACTGCCGATTTTAAAAACCGATTTTAAAAATTCTTTCACCAATAGAAAGCCACATTATTGCTGAGTGTCATACATATAAAAAAGTGAAAAATAAAAAGGCTTTTACGTGGTAGTCCGTTTTGCAAAGTGAATCGGAGTAAAAACGGTCGAATTATGCCCAACGAAGTGGGCACGGGTCAGCTGGTATAATAATTCAAATGAGACCTACTTAGTCTAGTTATCTGTTTTAAGGATACGTCTGAGTCAATATTCGTGACAAAGACGAAATTGAAACAAAAGTTTATACAAATAAAATTAATTTAAAAAGCTGTTGCTGACCGAGCAAATGTTTACGAAAAATAGATCTTATGCAAATATAATATAAATATCAATGGACATTGCACACACACATCATTATTTATTTATTTATTACTCTAGTCCCAAACTAAGCAAAGCTTGTACAATGGGAACTATGCTTTGTGAATATCGAATCATTATCTAGCTTGGGTAAAATGAGACCTAGGTAGGTACCTACTTAGGGGAAGTTCCAGCTAGCGATAAGGACCCGTGTTCTATATTAGGTGTAGAATTACGTAATATTCTGATGTAGCCATGATGTGTATGAAGCATTGACGATAAAATACGGTAAGTTTGTGTAGTTTTACGTAAAATAACTGTTGTAGGTAGGTACAGTTATAGGTACTTACAGGTTAATGACGGTATATAATATTAAAAATAAAACAAATTATTGCAATTTAAAATATATGAAATATAATATTTGTAAAAACCTACCCAGCAGCTTACACCTGTAAATGCATCATTACACAGTCCTAGACTAATATATTTACATGTATTTACTGTGAGTGAACATGCCGTTGGTACAACATAAATAAATAAACAAACAAATCGTGTCATTGGTCAGAAAAGTGCTATGAGAGAATCTTTAGCCTGTAATTGGTAGAAGTATGAGATCTGAAATATCAGTTTTCATTTTCGCTTCAAGTGCGTAATTCTCACAAACGGCGGCGTAGAAAAATATCGCGCGGAAACCCGCGGCTTGGTCAGCTTTGCGTAGGGTTACCAGATGCAAATTTCAAAAGTCCTGACAAAATTCCTGAGTTTCGGCCAAAATTTGTGATACATGGAAAGATCATGTATAAGTTTTATAACAAAACTAATTTTATTCTATTTTTCCGCAAAAATACAAAAATAAAAATTAATTTTTGAATCCAGTAGGTACGTTTAATATTATAATGTCAATGTTGATTGTTTGATGTCAAAATCGTAAAAAGTTAATTACGATTAATGACGATTTCCTTTTTGTTATTGTGACAAAAATAATAGTTTATAAAAAAAATGGTTGTCTGTAAAGTCGGTTTACTGACGATACTTGAACGTGACAATGTCACTTCATGGAACGTCTCAGAACGCCTCATGAGTCATGTTTTTTCGTGCGTGCAGCCGGCTCTATCGAATTATAAGACGTTGTCACGTCAAAAATTGTTTCATTTATTTGCCGAGAAATTCCTGACAATTCCCTTTTCCGGCCGCATTCCTGACATATGTCTAAAATTCCTGACATGTCAGGAAAATTCCTGACATCTGGTCACCTTTGCGTGTCTTTTGGATAATGCCGGCCGAGTAAGCTGGGAAGATAGGTGGTGAGTAAACTTACTCTATCTAAAAAAAAGTTATAATTTGGAGGTTTTCAATAGGAGAGTGAGTAGGTTCTATCTAGGCTAACGTGCACCGTAGGCCGCATCATCATTAGCATCAGATAACCCCAATAGCGCACTAGTATGAAATCGCCATACAGCACGCGCACCTGCGGCCAGCGGCCAGGTGCGCGTGCTCTATAGCGATTTCATACTAATGTATCTCGATGGCCGCTGCGGCGTGGCCGCTGCGGCCTGGCCGCTAGTGCGCTATTGCTCTAAGATTGCGGTCAAGTGGTTGACTATACCTACTCTAATAATGCAAAAAAAAATCCGAGCTAAGAAATCCCGAATTTATTATTTTTTCGAGGCCAGGATTAAGTCATATCGTGTTAAAGGATAGGTAGGTATAGACTATCCAGTTTAGATACAAATGCCTTTTTTTTGCCGTTTAGGATGAATTAATTTATATTCGATAAGTACCTAGTCTGGCTTCTCATTATTTCGAAGCATTATCCACTCACGCGTCCACGGTGACTACAGTCACCCCGAAGATTTTCCGCTCACGCGTCCGTGGTGACTACAGTCCCCAGGTGACCTTGGTTTAGTTTTACTATGATTTCAATGAATGCAGTGTAAATTAGTACTGAAACCCGTTACTAGATGACTCTCTAATAAATTATCCATCTCCTAGAGTCATTCGTTCCTATATATGGCAACAAAAATTTTCGAGCAAAAAAATAAAAAAGTTCGTGGGTGGTCCGAACGTAAACAATGGCCGCTCATTGTTTACACAAAGTGAGTTGATTAATGTGTTTATACTACTCAGTTTTATGATTATTGGGTATCAAGTGACTTGTGAAGGTGTAAGCTTTAGGAAATATGCATAGTTACGGCATTTCCAAAAGATCGAGACTGATTATTCAACTTGAAAGGTACGACGTTGTAAAAAAAACACTAATTTGTTGATTTCAGTAATTTATTTTATCATTTATTCAACAGATATTTGGAAAATCATTGTTCAAATCGATAGATTGTTTTACTGTATACATATTTTAAAGATATTTACAGTATATTTTATGAAGATGTGTCTTGATTAACAGATTATTCGCCGCCGGAGACCCGCCGACCTTGTGAGTAGTACGAAGGTAGTTGTATTTTATTTGGATAGAAATTAAAATGCTTAGATAAAGATTTTGGTATCATTTGAAAGGTTATATAATCTACTTTTTTATAATAAAGTAATACTTTACTAGAACTTATTAATTTTACAAGGAAAAAATAAATAAGGAAAATATCTTCCAATTTTGTTAAATTCAAAATGTACGCATTTATTCTAATAAGATTTTATTCTGATTAGACTTTCTTTTATTCTAATTAGATTCCGCATTCTTCTACCTTTCCGTCAGTATTTTTTATGTCAGTATAGCTATCGTAGTTTTTAAACAAGAGACGATCTTGTTGACAAGGTCGCGTCCGAACGTAAACAAAGGTTTGCAAAAAACGCTTGGACAGGACGATGCATTGTCCTTGACCGCTCTGGACGCGTGAATGGAATATGCATGCCGGCCACTGTTTTCTTTTGTTATGTTTGTACGTGTCGCGACTTTGTGATTGTGTGAGTGAACTGAACGAAGGTGTGTGTTTTGTGTACCTACGGTACTTAGGGGAATAATTTAATTAAATTACATAAACTAAATTTTGTAATTTGATTACGTACTTTTCTTCTTCATCGGCAGAATCTTTGCTCGCTGTGGATGATCTGCATTTACCGATCATATCCATTTTACCAACAAGAGTTATTTATTGTTTTATTTGTATCACTCGAAACGCCACTCGTTTTCTGAATTTTTATATCAAACAGTTTAATTTAGAACTCAAGATACTGTCACTGAAAATAACACAAAATGCATGAAAATCACCCTTTTCGGAGGTTAGTTTTTGCGAACGTAAAGAAACAATAATCGGATTTGTCAAACTGACAGTTTCAAATAATGACAGCCATGGAGAAACAGAGACAGAAGATACAAACAACTGCGAGAGTGACCGAATTAGCAAGTATCACTATTACCTTGCGCTCCATTCTAAGAAGAATCGTTATTTTAATGTAATGAATGATGATGTGGTGGATATGCAATGAAATTATGAAAGAAAACCTAGGGTTAAAATTATTTTTTATTACAAAATAACTAAAGCTTTATTTGAATCGTCTTTTGTTTTTTGCGAACTAGTAACGCCATCTATATTTCTAGAAAGAAATTCCATAACTAAAATAAGAAAGACCAACATAAAAAGACCGTATAGATTTTCCTACAAGATGGCACGAATGTAAATAAATATAATTTACCTGAAAGTGTTCAGTCTATCTGCTATTTTTGTTAGTGGGGTCTTTCGCAGAGGTCTCGGTGAGCCTCCTGGAGAGCTTTCTCTGGACTCTGCCGCCATCGCTCTAGCCACAGCCAGATCTTGCTCGTTCATCTCTGAAAATATTTTATTTCTCATTTAATAAAACAAAATTTAAAATGTGTATAGAAATATAGTTAAATAAACATTAAAAGACTCACAGCGCCATCTATTGAAATACATTGGAAACCGGAATATTTTTTCTTGTTAGTTTATTTTGGCGCCTTCTAGGCTCATTTTTGATTAATAAATACGTATTAACCTATGTTATGTACACAAAGTACTAGTATTTACTGTGTTATTATAGATATCTACTATTAAAACCATAAACCTCTAAAACAAATTAAAATCGGTCCCTGTATTCTGGCCAAGGCAAACTCCCTACAGCAAGAGATCGTTCATTAAAAGTAACGAGCGAAACATTGTCATGTGGCACTAATTATAATTAATGCAGCACTTGTTTTAATAACCGTTTAAAACCTAAAAAGGTAAAACGTAAGGTTGTAATAAGGTCACTTTATGTAGTTTTTACCCCATTTTGTGAGTGTATCTTAGATTTTACGTGTTTTTGCACATCAATTTTATTGTTTTAGTAAACATAAAAATATACTCTAAGAGGTAGTGATCCTAGATACTACCTAACCTAAGTGGTCCTGAAATTCCGTCAACTACAAATAATTGTCGTGGGTTTGATTTCCACTCAGAGCAAATGTTTGTGTGATGAACGTAATTATTTGTATTTGTAATATTCATCACACAAACATTTGCTCTGGGTGGGAATCAAACCCACGACAATTATTTGTTCACTGTGTTACTAGGTATGTAGTAGTTGCTGAAAAGCTTGTCCGGGGTTCTACCACTGTATTTATTTCTGCCACCAAGCAATGATGACAGAATAAAAACAATGCATTTCTGAGTTTGTTTTTACTTGGGTTTGGTTTGTTTGGTTAGAAGGGCCCTGTACCTTGTAGGGTGCAATAACAGGCACATGAGACCTAACCTCTTTACTCACAGGGCACGTCCTTAAAGGATGTGCTCAGCGAGGCAGTGCATTGAAGAGTAAACCACTTCAAATCGGTTTGATAAGGTATGACATGTTTGTTTTAGCACTTTCAAATAAAATAAGAAGATAGAATCCTATTTTTCTTTATATTATTACACTGCTCGCTCTCAAAATGAATAAGAAGCCATGGAAGATATGGGAACTAGATTGCTGATATACCTAAATATTCACGGACATTTCACACATCACACTCTAGTTATAAATTAAGCATAGCTTGTATGGGAAGTAGACTGTTGATAGAATCTTTTTTTTTTGTAAATACAATACTTAGAATAGATACATTACATAGTAACACCCAGACACAGATCAAATATTTACGGTCATCACTCAAACATTTGCTCTGGGTGGGAATTGAACCCACGGCAGCATGAAAGGTAGAGCTACTACCAACTACCATGACGCCTGTCAAATTATGTTTTTTTTAACACCCAAAATGGGTAAACTGTTGAATCTAAGTAGGTATTCCTAATAATGTAAGATCTCATGTACACAGTTTTACAATAAATTATTCTTATTCTTAATTTACAAATCATGTCTGCCAAATTACGCCATAGCTTAGACTGAACATAAAACAAACTAATCAGATTGTTTGGTATGATATCATCACCTATCCTATTTATACTAATTTATTGACATCCGTAAACACAAACTTGTTGAATCGTTGACTTGCAAGTTCGAAAAAACCTCTGAACGAAGCATATTTATGTAATTTTTTATGCAAAAATTACACGCTTGAATTTAGACTTTAAGTTAAGGTGAGTAGGTATGTTATTCTAATGCAAACATAACTGCTGCCTACAGGGATTCGAAAATACCTACAAGAAAGTAATTTGCTTTTAATTCTAGCAAACCTATTCAGTACGGACAGAATATACGTTGATTGACAAGAGATTAAAAACAAGTTTTAATTTATTGCCAAAAATATCTCAACTGGACTTATGCTGTTATAACCACTGCTTTACTAACACAAAAAAACTCACTTTTAAAATTCTCCGCTACAATATTCCAAGTTCACTTCACAAGTTCATAATATAAACGAAAATACTGTCACGTGTAGTGAATACGTGCGTACGCCTCAGTTGGCGAGATTTGTATGACAATGGTGAGACTGACTCAGTCGAGGTCGCTAGGTCGCAGGCTCTGTGATTTACAGACAGGTAAAACAGCTGGGTAACTTAGTTTTACTAGATTTTTCAACCGACGAAAATCGGCGAACGTTAACAAGTCAATATTAGTAAGTTAACGGCCGGTTTCTCAAACAATGATCAACGAAAAAATCAAATAATTACTATGTGTCAAACTCGGATCAATCGTGATTTGGGTTTCCAGAAACCGGCCGTTAGTCGCGTATTTTTTTTCAATACTAACTCAATATGCTTGAAACGTACGTAGTGTCCCGTAGAGTCCCGTAGAGAGTTGCTACGAATGCAAGATGTAGAGTCCTTCTTTTTCTTATTGTGTCGATGGAACAACTATATGGGTAGTAGGTAGGATTAGTAACTCAACAGCACGACCATAGTCACCTATACGCTGTGCTACGAATTTGGATTATATATAAATTGAATTTACTTTAACAATTTGTTTGGTATCTCGGTCCTTAATTTATATCTATGGTAATCAATTTCAATTTATGTATATTTATGAACTGGGATCGTTGTACATTAACATGATTCAAGTACATAAATAGATTATCTACCAACGCAAAGATACTCAATTTTCAACAGATGCTGGACAATGCAGTGTATACTTACCCCCTATCTTATAAAAATTTAGCGTTGACATTATGTCACCATTACGTATGGTAATCAAGACATTATTAAGTCTGCGCTAACTTTTTAAGACACTAAACTAGATGTTTCCTCCACACTGTGGTTGTAGTCAATGAAGTAAGTCACGGTCGCTTATGGTGCCATTCACTTGTTTCCGAGTGCATGATATCGATCAATGGACAAGGCGATTGTAACGTAAATAATCTACTTTCATAATAACATAGTAGAGCAAGTATTAAATAGTTAAATACACTGTCTATCTTATAAAACGATAGCGCAGACTTGATGTATTGATTGCTATACGTAATGATGACATAAAGTCAACGCCAACTTTTTATAAGATAGGGGGACAGTAAATATTTATATTTACTATACGTACTTGTTCAGTATGGTAATGCGGTAATGGTTACCTACCACTTAACACCCAGTAGGCCTTCGATTTATTCATCATTTACTGTGTGAAAAACTTATTTATCAAATAAAAAAGAAAAGTGCCACAGTACCTAAGTAGTAAGAATCGCGGGCTTAGATATCAACTTGGCAGTTGATCCAAAAAAAAAAAAAAAAAGTAGTAAGGCTGCATTGCAAGGTACCACCAGCTATATGTATATAGTAACTTTAGAACGACCGCATATCTCTGAACATACATGGGGGTTATATCGATAGGCATTGAGCTCCCCCATCGCCCTGTTGCTTTTGGTCCACCCCTTCTTTTACACCCTGTATACATAGATTCATTTATCGCTACGTTACGCCTAGATCTTGAGGATGATAAAGCAAGAGTTGTTCTGGACTTTAGTATAGTGTTACAACTTTTGCAAGTCTATTGTACTTTGTATATATTTGTGTAATATAGTATATAACTGTGTTTGTTTTACCTGCAAATTCGATTGACGTACAATCACAAATATGCGTTTGTAATTAATCACGGTTTCACGCTTATAAAATCAAGATAAGTCACGTATAAACTCGAATTGAATAAACATTGAAAACTTTACTATAAAATTGTTTTTTTTTTCTCTTATGGCTGATTTACACGTATCAAGTTGCCAAGTCTTAACTAAATTGTAACTAAATTTCAAGCGACTTAATTTTAAGTAACCGTTTACACGTAAAAATACTAAATAACTAGTTAAACTCATTTATTCGCTCAAGATGGACGACCACAGAACAAATACACCCCTAGCGGACGACCAACATCAACAGTGCATTATGCTTTTCACTTAAATTTAACTAAATGTTGCCTGTCCAAACGTGTCAAGTGATTAGCCACGCCCACCAACTAAACCGAAAAATAGACAAAATTCTATTCTACCTTGTTTAGTTGCAACTAATTTTTAACTTGCAACTTCTTACTAAATTCACTGTTTACACGGATTAAGTCACTTAAAATAAAGTTAAAATGTAGTAAATTTCTAGACAACTTGATACGTGTAAATCAGCCATTATGCTTCGGCTACATTAGCGGGCGAATATTCGTATCGTGTTGGCGCGACAAAAACATCGTGTTCGGGTATAGGCGATCTTCTTGTCTAAATACTACGCGATGACACGATGTACCCGGCTACATACATCGCGTTAACACGAATATTCGCCGTAGCCCGCTAATGTGGCCCCAGCATTACAAAGCAAAAATAACTATTTATACACAACAAAAGAAAGTTTGAGACTAACTTTGTGAGAGACTATACTGGCATGCCAATATCCGATTGGTACCTACTGATATGGATCAGTTGAGCAATTTATAGATTGTTTGCAACAGTCTGTAGATAGCTCAAATGTTTAAAAAAATGTTATTATTTACTGGCAATGCGGCCAGTATCTTATGAACGCTTCCGATTGTTAATGTTACAGATTAAATCGTTTGCAATTGCAACAGTCTGTAGATAGCTCAACTGTTTCATATATATTTTATAAATACCTATGTATATTTTATAAATACTGTAATAGTCGTAAGTTTGTTTGTGAATAAATATATCTAACTACACAAAATGGTTTCTTAACTTCCTTTTGTAGGTTTTGGGGCTGATTGTTACATCGATTAGTAATTAGGTCTAGATGAGAAGATACTCTGGTGTATGAACTCATTGCTTACTGAATTGGTTGATAGGATTTACGTTTCTTATCTAGTTGATTTTAAATTAGTACACCTATCTTACTAGCTATTTCCAGTTTGTCCCAAGGTTAGCTGGAAGAGATTTTGCTTACGGATAAAATCGCATTTTGTACCTATTTTTTTTGCCATAACTTATATACATAGAATACATAGTAACACCCAGACACAATACAAATATTTGTGTTCATAACAGAAACATGAGAGCTTTGGGTGGAAATCGAACTCAGGACCCACAGCATAGAAGGCAGAGCTACTACCAACTGAGCTGTGGCGCCTGTAAAATTATTTTTCTATTCTTATTCATGATAATGATGTGTATTTTTTTATAAATTTATTTAAAAAATACCTGTTTTCAGCTAGCAAAAACATTCGAGTTTTTACAAGAAAACCCACAGTTTTCGGACAAAGAAAATTGAAGGTCTTCTCATAAAAACTTGAAGTTCACCGTCATTAAAACGTGTTTTGATAATTAACCTATAAAATACTCAAAATCCTGTGGTATTAATTATTTTTACTTAATTCTGACTTGATTTTATTCGTTTCTGCTATGTATAGATTGCGAAGATAAATAGATTTTTCGGTAAATATGTAGTAAATTAATAAATACCAAGGACTTAAGTATCGGTTGACGACCGCTGTGGCGCGGCAGGCGATGGTCCGCCTGCGACGCGGAGGTTGCGGGTTTGATACCCGTCTTGGGATAAATGTTTGTTCGCAAATAGTTATTCCAGGTGTTCTGGGTATTTTATATGTATAATAAAAAATATCTATCTAAGTAATGTATTATATTAGGTACGAATATAAATCATACGAAGAGAAACAGTTAATTCAGACCTTCACCCATAAGTACCTAGAATAGGCTCACGACTAAAACTTAAAAGATATTCAAAAGTTTTAAAACCAAATGTAAATACAACTCGTATATTTATGTATAGTAAAGTAGGCACCAAGTAAATAAATAGACCTGAATTTATATTCATTGCTTAATAGTATAAGCTAATTTGCATGATGTAGAATGTAGCGTGACCTCCAAACAGCACGTTCTATCTTATATTATATGCTTGCTTACTTTCTATTCAAAATTGATAAACTATCAAAGTATGTAATACCTACTTATTTAAGTACCTACATAGCTAGAAAAACGTGAGGGAGGAGTTCATTGTGTGTTCTGAGGAAGACTAAAATTTTTGATCACCATTTTAAGTTGGTAAATATGTACCCATACCCACTATGACATCTTGTACCAAAATCTACTAAAGGCCTGCGCAGACCGGGACGGCATGGCAAGGGATTTTAATTTTTACTAATGGACATTCAACCGTACTGTTACAGAAATACGACATAAATTGCTATGCTTTAAAATGATGCCGTGGCATCGTACGGTTGAATGTCCATTAGTAAAAATTAAAATCCCTTGCCATGCCGTCCCGGTCTGCACAGGCCCTAATAATTCCTTATCCAAGTCCTATTAATATTGTAGGAGGCCTAATCTAATCTAGAAGATTTAATCAATAGGGTTAGAGGTCACTTAAGAAGTAGAGTACTTAAGTTTGCTCAGCCACTCCATTATTCTTAACCTAGTTGGTCTTATTTAAAGGAGTAGGTACATAAGAATCTACGTAAAAAAAACAAGTCTCAACCATAAATCTATAATTTATTATAAAAATTCATGAAGACACTACTTTTGTCATACAATTAGAAACTTCTTAGTTTTATTTTATTAGCCATAATTGACTTTACTTAAACTATAAAATATTTAAACTAAATTCATAACAAAATTCGTCCTAAGGATTTCCTTAAAGTTACATATACTTGACATAAAAATCTAACCACTGTTCTGCTAATTAACATGTAAGCTGCTATACAAAATGTGTTATATAAGTGCTTATATACGTGAAGCTACTTAAAGAATTATAGCATGTATTATAGGTATAGTAACTAACAAGAAATGTAATAAACAAGCGGCCCGTCCCGGCTTCGCACGGGATATTGTCCCGCTTTCCCGCTTTTCTGTTGAAATATTTCCAGAATTTTCTTTGATATAAACCTCACGGAGCCCGAGACCTTTCCAACGAATGCTAAACCGTGGAAATCGGTTCGTGCGTTCTGGAGTTATATCGTCAGGAAGGAAAACACGACTTATTTTTATATAGTAGAATTGCTAAACGAATCCCGACTTGGTCACATTATCTATTTCTGATTTTATTTTATTGTCTCAACAAAGCTTATTTAGTAAAAAATATTTACTTAGTTTTGCCAAGTTTGTTTATAAAGAAACATTTTTTACTTAAACTAACATATAATTAATTCAAAGTAAGATTATCTTATTGATAATTTTAAGAAGCCGGTTTTGATATGGTCGTGATTAACTTTAAAATATATTAAGATTAAAACATGCATTACTAACAAATAGAAAATTAAAGTTACATACTTATATACCAATTATCTCTAAGCTTATATACGAACACAAACTCGCAAACATTGACATGGGTAAGGTTGAAAACCATTCAGTCTTTTTGTCGGAAGTGCACTGCGAAACAATACAATAACGTCCAGACCAGAGTACAAGAAAACTTATTAAAAAATTAAAAATTGTTTTATTGATTATTTTTTATCAGAATAATTTGAATCCATAAGCTCCTGTGCTATTATAAAAACTGTGTTACAGGAGTCAGTGGCCACTCCCAAACTTTATTACAAAATAATACATAATAATTCCAACTAAATCTATATTGAATTATACATATAAGCAAACCAAAAAAATATTTTAAAAAGAACATCTTCTCTGGCGAGTTTGGAACTATGTCAAACTAAATTAAAGTAAAACTACGGTCTCATTCACACCAAAGTTCATTAACGGTCTTTCGACGGTCGCTAGGCTGGTGAGCATTTTGGCGTGGTATTCCTTGGTATTTCACTACCGAGGACACTTCATCATGGATGGCTCCATGGGGTGTAAGCGTCATGGCCCGAGGGCTGCGCGTGACGCCTAGAGCTGCGCCTCGGTTGTGTTCTGCCATAAGTTTGATGGGAGAGTGTCGTAGTGAGAAGGCACGGTTACGAGAGCGTCTATGGCTGTTCTGTTGATGGAGCAGTTCTGAAACAATACGGTATGATTAGTTTTATTCAATAACTAGCTCATGTCTGCGAATTCAACTTATTCGACAGGCGTCACAGCTCAGAGGGCATAGTCCGAGCCTGCATTTTAAAACTCTCGGATGTCCTTATATTTTTGTAAGAAGTAGAGAGAGAGATCCGAGAGACGACTCTCGGCTCGAGAGTAGGGAGTTTTAAAATACAAGCTCGGACTAAGGGCTCAGTTGGTAGTAGCTCTGCCTTCTTTGCATGGTCGTGAATTCGATTCGCAGCTCAGAGCATGTGTGATGAACATAAATATTTGTTTTGTGTCTGGGTGCAAAAATATACATAAATATATGCACATGATTAATTTTATTGGGACTAAATGTTGGCACTACATGTTTTTTTTCTTCCAATCTCTTTTATCGGATTCACTCCTTTTTATTTCTAATGCTAATTAAATATTTTTTCAAATAATATTACGCTTTTTCAATCCATTTTCAAATCGGTTAGTAACCAAGCAGTTGTTAGTAAAGCAACTTTAGTCATGCTCGTTCGTTAAAGGAGAATGGGCAATTCTCTGGAGCGTGGGCCACGACTAAAAAACTCGTCCCTCAGGGTTGCCACATAATATGTTTTAAAGGGCTTTTAGAGGCCTACCTTTTGCTATTTTTATTTAAAAATCCATCCCATGGAAATCGATATATTTTGAAAAATTCTTTTTTATTTTAACTCCGAATTCTGAAGGCCCACAAAAATGCCTGTTGTTGCGTTCAAAAGGGCATTAAACGGGCTTTATTTGTTGGCGGATAGTTTAAAAATCCAACATGTGGGAATCGAGGTATTTCCGAAAAACAGTATTTATTTTTTGCACTACTACAAGTTTTCACGAATAACTCAATTTCTACAGGTTGGATTTTTAAACTATCTGAGAAACAATTAATGCCATTTTAATGTTCTTTCAAACGCCAGTTATTCTTTTGGGCCTTCAGGATTCTAAGCAATATGATGTTAAATGAAATACATTTTCATCGGAATATCTCGATTTCCATGGGACGGATTTTTTCCGTAAATATTGTAAAATATTGCCTGTAAAAGCCTTTTTAAACGTACTATGTGGCAACTTTCAGGATCGATTTTTTTGTTGTGGCCCAAAGTGCCCATTCTCCTTTATTGCATTAATAACGTTTATCTACTTCCTACTAAGATTAGATAATCAGTTTCCTAATCCGCTGACACTGAGATGAGATAAAATCAAAAGATTAGGAAAGTTCCTAATCTGAGACTTCCCTATTGACATTTCTCCACAAATATTGGTTTTAGTGAAGGTTGTGCCATTAATGCTAACAACAGATAGGTAACCAATAACTAACGGATTAGTAAATACTCTTTTGGTTTTAACTTGAGTTATGTATGACAACATACAATAAAGAAGAAGAAGGGACACTCCACAGACCACATATTGTCATTATTTATTTATTTACTGTGTATAGAACAACAAGATTTTTATGTAGGTAACTCTCTACCTCTCTACCTAGTGTGGGATAAGTCAGGGAATGATGATTTATGTCTAGATAATCATGCATGATTGTGATTGTGTGTGAGAGGAGTTCAGAGTTGACAAATGATAAGAGTGAGTGGAAGACGAAAACATGTTGTTCTGGCCCCACTTAGCGTGGGATAAGGGAAGGGGAATGATTTATGTCTAGAAATAAGATTATATTTATGTATAATGTACCTACATAATATAATTTATGTATAATGATATAATTTGAAGTGAATTCTGAGATGGCGGATGATAGAGGAGAATGGAAGAAACGAACATGTTGTGCCGACCCTACCTAGTGGGATAAGGGCAGGAAGAAGAAGAAGAAGTATAATGGTATAATAATATGATATTTATGTCTAAAAATAAATAAATCAACTCACCACAGGCTGTTTGCGATGTGTATCGACACATTCCACGTTCATATTGATCATTTCCACCTTGTACTTGTAGCCGTATGACGTCAGCTTCACGATTGTATGCAGCGGGATGTTCATGTATGGAAGCTCGTCTAGAAAGAAAAAATACTTTTAAAAACAGCAGTTTATAACAAAATTATTGAAAAAAAATTGGACACTAAACACATATATGTATAATTTTACTATGTCTTTGGGTAGATTTTTTAAACTTTCACGATTAGTAGATACTCATAGTCTGACCGCGACTACACTTATTGCAACTTAGTGTCGAAATGTGCTCTGGGTAGGAATCGAACCCACGACCAGCAATAACATGGAAGGCAGAGCTACTACCAACCGAGCTGTGACGGCTTTCAACATATCGACTTTTCTTCTAAGTTGCAACGCGATAAAATTCCGTATAATATATGTCTTTACTATGATGTTCATGGTATTAATAAGAACCTTAAATATATATAACAAAAAAAATAAAGCGCCATAAAAATATCTACCATTTTTATTCTACCCTAAATTACTAAATTTTTGAACATAATATGTTCAAAAATTGCTGACATAGTAAGTAAACCTAGTAATTTTAAATCGACGCGTAGGTATGTGCCCGATGGGATTTTACTGTCTCGCTGTCATTAACTTTGTGATCATCACGTATCTACTATAATTTAAGGTATAAAGTATCGACACGATAAGAAGAAGAAGAAGAATGTACTTATATAAAGTTTTAAAGTTTCTTGCCCGTTCTTCTAGGCTCTGGTCGCGTGGAACTGGCATCTAGAATCACCTAAGACTAAGACGATTCTAAATGATCCTTGTGATTTTATTGAATAAAGAAATATTTGATTTGATTTGAACCAAACAATTTCGAAAGCCTCACCAAGCTTAGCGTCCAAGAAGTATCCAAGCATACACCGCAGCACCGCCTGGTGTCCAACCACCACGACGTTATGCTCGTCCTCCAACGCAGACAGTACGGGGCGAAGTCGGGTCATGATATCAATGTAGGACTCCCCCCACGGGTAACGGTAGCGAAGCTTGTCTTGATCACGCCACGCGAACTCCTGGGGGAAACGCTCCTGCATCTCCTCGTAGGTTAGACCTTCGCAGATACCCTGGAAGGAAAGGTTTTTTAAGTAAGAGTTAATAAATAATGCTTCTTCTACTTACAATCTACACAACATCATGTAGCCCCAAGCTAAGCAGAGCTTGTGTTATGGGTACTAGAAGACACACTTAATACAATACATAACATAGATAGATATTTTTTATTATACATATAAAATACCCAGAACAACCGGAATAAATGGGTTGTATTACACAACCTTTTGGGCACCAGCTCTCTTATCTACCATCCTAATTCTTCATTTAGAATTAAGGTTACCCACTGTATTTGCCTAGTATTAATAAGTGAGAGAAATAAATAAATAAATAAATATTTGCAGATCATACAAACATTTATCCCAAGGCGGGAATCGAACCCGCAACCTCCGCGTCGCAGGCGGACCTTCGCCCGCCGCGCCACTTCGCAAATTTATTATGAAACAATATGTTTTTAGAGTATATACTTACATAAAGTAAGTGAAGTAGGTAAGTATTTCGTAAGAACTCATCGAGTGCCAATTCACATAACGCTATGTTGACATATCCTATCTCTGTACCTCTACCATGAGTTGTCACAGTAAAATCGCCTGACTTTACTACAGTAGTTACGTAAATATTAGTATGAAGAATTTTAGTACCCAACTATCCGCTAGAGGCGCTGTACAAATCTTCATACATTTTTTTAACTACAGACGCTAGCGAGTGTAGTAAATATATATAGTAAAAACTCATGGTAGAGCCACCTATCTCTGTTTCGTAATCTTTTACGTTCAAACAACAGTAAAAGTTGTAGCTACATTGTAAATAGGGTTACCAGATGTGTTGAAATAAAAAACCGGACAATTTTTTAATATTTATTTCTTGTATTTAGTACTTGATTTCACCATTATGTTATGCAAGTTAAATGCTGCTGTGGTTTGTTTCTCTAACAACAGCAAAATTTCTTGAAAAGAAGCCATAAAATTATGAGTGAAATACAAATGTAACTCATTGTAAGTTGGAGTTGTTTCACTTGCAATTTCGGCTTCTTGATCTGATAAGATAGCCCAAAGAGCCCTGGGACAGTTATCTGAACCTTGTTCTAAAAAGTACCTTTTCAATGGCCCCCACGACGAAAGCATCCTATCAAGAGCTTTAAACAAACTGAGCCATCTTGTTGGAACGTGTCGTATAACTTCTCTGTTTTCGCTCTCAAAGAAATTAAAGCACTCCTTCAACTCTTCACGTTTCTTTGCGTAACAGGAAAACTCTGCAAATACTTTCATCACTATATTTTCGACATCAACAGGCATTACTTTCAAAGCATTTTTTGCGCAGTTATGGAATATGTGGTCATTACAGTGAGCAGCTAATATTTCATTATTTTCTTCAGCCTTTAACTTTTGAAAAACGGAATTATTAACTCCGAAATTAACAGAGGCATTGTCCGCTCCATATGCTGTTACTCTACTCCAAGGGAGCTGTGAATTATATAAGACTTGACATAACTGTTCCTTAATTGATCTTGAATCTTCGAATGAGTCTTCGTAAAAGTCCAAAATTTTATGACAAATTCCGTTTTTTGGGGAGAAATATTGAATAGCAACAGGAAAGAATTTTCTGTTTCCTTTATTAGAAGCATCGGTTGCGATGGAAAACGGAACTTCATTCTTTAAATCCTCCTGCACAAGTTCCATTGAATATGGATATAAAACCTGGTTTAGGATAGCAGTACATTTAGTGCGTCCTCGGACAATCCTTTGTCCGGTTTACCAAGTTATTCTTGACCGGACAAGTTTATAGAAAACCGGACTGTCCGGTCAAAAACCGGACATCTGGCAACCCTAATTGTAAACGCTAATAAATAAAGGTAGTTCACCCTCCATTATACAACTTTTTATTTACCGTTCAAACCGTTTATTACATATGTAAGTAAATGTTACTTCGCTTCTGTGTTGTTTGTTCTTTATTATAGACACAAAACATAAATAGAAAAAAAGAAGTGTGGCACTCGGGGACTGCCGCGGTAAAGCTATTGCATAGCGTTTTTTGCTGGATTACGCATGCGCAGTGTTAGGTTATTTTCGTTACGGAATTTCTGGATTCGGTCTCCACGCTTAAAGCCCGCGATAGAAGCTATGCAATAAAACTTTAATAAAGAACATGTACATATAGACGAGCTTAACCTTAAAGAGAGTTTTCTTCCAGCAAACCTTGAAATGGGCGAGGGCAAAATAGAAAGAATGTTTTAATTAATGAAACAGAAATATATATATATATATAGATACGCTAAGTAAGTAACAAAAATTGGGAAATAAATTTATTTTTATCTCAGATGGCGTAGCGTGCCAGAGACTAGGTACGCTTAGCAACGTACATAGAACAGAAAATGCGCTACGCAGAAAGATGGCGTAGCTTGGCCACAGACTACGCTTAGTAACATACACTACAAAAGCGTAGTCCTGTTTACGTAGCGTAGTGTGGTTATCCAAAATGTGTATGTAGTCTATCAATTCAAGTATTACTGTCTAAGTGGCTACATGACTTAGCATGACTACGCCAATTAGCGTAGCTCGGCAAAAAGTGTTTTTTGTTAATAGTGTCCAAAGTGACAAGATAAATAAAATTACTAATCTTTTTATCTGACCTTGAGCACATTTTTTGCAGTTTGAAGTACAACATTTTAGCTACTTCAAATCATCATCATCAACCTATATCAGTCAACTGCTGGACGTAGGTCTCTCCCAAGACGCGCCACTGAGCCCTTCGGGTCTTCTCATCCAGTGATTACTTAGAATACCTAGCAATTCATTATTTCAGGCTAACACTGAAAGCACGCTCTTTCAGTGTGTAATCTAAACTAATATTATAAAGAGGAAAGATTTGATTGTTTGTTTGTTTGTTTGTTTGTTTGTTTGTTTGTTTGTTTGCATCGAATAGGCTCCGAAACTACTGGACCGATTTCAAAAATTCTTTCACTGTTGTGAAGCTACATTATCTGTGCTGAACATAGGCTATATTATATTTTCAAAAAAATTAGGGATCCTTACTAAAACTTCAATTATGTAACCCAAGGTGTATAAGAAATTCCTTACATCGCGTGCGCTGCGGAAACTATTGATGATAGAAAGAAATTATGTACTACAATTTTGTAGAACACATCATCATCCACAAAAAAGTCAGCGACAGCATATGTCTAACTATTATAGATATGTCATAATAAGTGTTTTAATATCAAAAAAATATAATTAAAATGACGACGCCAGAAAACGTTCTATATTTGTACTTAGGTATTAATCCTTATCTAAATAAATTACTTTAAAATTAAGACTGCTTCAATACCTTTCTATTACTTTTTAAATTATTGAATTCGGACATTCCATTCGAAAGATATCACGAGTTCAAAAATGTAAGTACTTATTAGAAAAAAGTCAGCGCTGCCGGTCACGGGAGTATATGCGGGGGGGTTACATACTATAGGGTCTATATTTTTTATCATTTCGAAAATACATTTATGCTGAGTAACATAATTAGCTATATTATAATGATATTTATTTATATAGGCTACCCGTGCGAAGCCGGGGCGTACTACTAGTTTCAGTAATAAATTGAATTGTTGAATGAAATCAATTTTCTACTGCGTATCATATTTAAATGTTATTAATACGCATTTTAAATGTGTTTAGATACGTTACATTACATGTAAAAATAATAATAATATTATCTACTGTTATCATTCTTATCAAACAAGACAGACGAACAAAAGGTATAACGAATGAATATCCAAGTTTGGTAGTTGAAGTCTTTTGTTGATGTCTCAAAATACTTATTGTCCATTTGTATTTAAAGCACAATGAACTTATAACAATAAAATACATACATATTTAAATGAAAAAAAATCTGATTATGACTTTTTACATGCTAAAATAGTTTTTGTCGTGATATTGTTTTGCTAGAATCACTTAGTAAGACGATTCTTGTGATTTTACTTGTTGATTTGATTATGGCTAAGTAGCCAATCGCAGATGAAGAGGAGAAAAAGACGTGTGGCACTCGGGGACTGCCGCGGTAAAGCTATTGCATAGCATTTTTTGCTGGATTACGCATGCGCAGTGTTAGGTTGTTTTCGTTACGGAATTTCTAGATTCGGTCTCCATGCTCAAGGCCCGCGATAGAAGCTATGCAATAGCTTATGAAAACATTCGAAACTTTAGAATGAAAAAAGATCTAGATTTTTAATACATTTCAATGTCAATGTTAAACGATTGTGAGTCATATGTGTGGCAATAAAATTAGAACGTTGCGTGCGATTTAATTGGCAAAGGAATAGTGGAAAATCACTACGTGATTGTTTGTTTTAGTTGTAAATTGTTTCGTCATAAACTTTTCGTTTGTATAACGACCTAGAGTCATATTGATGTAGGTCTATGTCTATGAAACTAAATAACTAGAGTAGGAAAAAAAAATTCTTGAAAATTTTCGCATCAATCCCAATCTTTTGCTTTGTAATATTTTGATAGACTGTGTTTTTTTTAAGCCAGACACTACAAAAACATTCAATAAGTTCGTTTAGAAGCTAAAATGCCACAGGCACAGCCACGTTTAACTTATAAAACCTTTATTTTGTGTCGGGGATTAAAAATATGATTATAACTTTATAACACAGTTCAAAAAAATTTAAGAATAAGTAGCTCAAATTATCTAATTAAGTCGATAAAGCTTATCTTTCTAATAAGTTTTCAGATAAAAAATGTTTTTACAATCTAATTTAAGCGATGACAGAAATGATGAATAATAATATCCCAAATTAAATGCCAGTTATTTCGTAACACAGTATAATTGATATAAATAGGTGTTACAACTTAATTGGTATTCTACAGCTCTACCTTTCATGCTATTAGTCGTAAGTTCAAGAAAAAACAATTTTTCTCAAACATCACTCAAATTACATGAACAATATTGTAGTGTCTCAGCGGGGTTTTGTTCGGATCACATTTTAATTGATGACCTAAAGTAACCATTAATTAAATCTATTAATTAAATAAAATTACGACATTTTGTAAATACTGTACTACAGT
Organism: Ecliptopera silaceata; assembly: GCA_932527185.1. NCBI lineage: Eukaryota > Metazoa > Arthropoda > Insecta > Lepidoptera > Geometridae > Ecliptopera > Ecliptopera silaceata. The sequence continues at coordinate 7,531,919 of OW052207.1, read as the reverse complement.
ATTTACAAAATGTACATAGGCATATAAAATACGAAACAGATGAGCTATCTACAGACCGTTGCAATGCAAACGATCTTAAATCTATATCTTAATTAATAATGATAAAAACTTACAGCATCAAGTTCATTAAGCGCGCGCAGAGCTCTCTTCGAAGCCCTGATCTCAGCAGCGGTTTGCTTAGTGCGTCTCAGTTCTGAAGTCCACACAGTGCAGGGCTCCCTCACAGCTAACGCGTTGATGTACTCGGACAATGCTTTCCCGTAGAGCTGGCCCCGGGGAGAGAGAGAAGCGTCGCCTCCGATACGACCGAGGACGTTGTATTCGCTTTCCCCATGCTGGAAGATAAAGGTATACTTAATAAATAAATAATTATATATATATGTATAATAAAAAATATCGATCTATGTAATGTATTGTATTAAATATGTCAGTCTTCTAGTACCCATAACACAAGCTCTGCTTAGCTTGGGGCTAGATGATGTTGTGTGGATTGTCCAGCATTATTTATTTATTTAATTAAATATTTACGGACAATTCACACATCACATATTACAAACTTCGCTTTTCTAATTACTTACTAAAAAAATAATCTTTTTAAATATTATATTATTTATACAAGCTTCGACTGGATGACGTTGTGTGAAATATCCATAATAATATTTTTGGCACTACGTATATTTTGCGGTTAACACTGTAATTTTTGTATAGTGGGTATTATGTTTTGCTTGCCTATTCTTAGTTAATTTCCTCACGCGTTTACTGCATTAGTAACGAAAAATTCAAATTGAAAAATCCATGGAAACACTCATGGTAAATAATATTGTAGGTAATGTAATGATTCAGCATAGAGACATACTATGCTGATTCAAAGTGCTTGTTATTAAAATAACTGTTCCTACATTCTTTTAAAATAATTCTTGATTTATTTACTTACTGGACAAATAAGTTAAGAAATTCCAGAAAAAATCGAATGTGTTACTTAAAATAAACCTCATAAGTAATTATTTTTAAACAGGAAAGCAGCTACAGACTGTATTATTATTTAATTAGATAATATTTTCTTAGTAAAACCAGAGACTAGTATAAACAAGTCTCTGGTAAAACACAACATTCGAAAAACATTAATTTACAGTGTATGGTAGGTACAGCTAACGTTTTAAGATTAAAAATAAGAAAGGACTTAAAGTCTGTTAAAACATGAAAAATACACACGCTTAATCTGCTCCCAACAGAGTTCAAAGATCGGTAAGTACCGGTACAAAGTTATTTTTAGCTACTTGCAAGACTTTATTTAAGTGTAAAGTTATTCTTAGTACAGTAATACCCCGACTTACGCTACCCCGTTTTACGCGAATTCGGAGATACGCGGTTTTTCATTTTCATTGTCGCGCATCATTTTGATCTCAGAGTTCAGTTTGCGATAGGTTTAAACGTGTTCCGCGTGGAATTGTTGTAATATCTACTTATAATATCGAATTATGTCATCTAAAAGAGGGGGTTACAAATTTTAGAAATAATAGATTCTAATGAAGAACGCGTTTCTATTACAAAACGGGCGATAAAACAATGGTATGCTACAGGAAAGAAGAAGAAAAACTTAACTCGTCTAATATATGAAGCCTTCGACTTTAAAATAACTTCGGTTTACGTTACCTTATTCATATTATTTTACACTTTATTAGCCATTTTTCATCTAAATTATTGTTTTTTTTTAAAACTCTGGTCCCGACTAAACATACTTTGTATGTATTTATATGCAAAGTTGTACCCCGACTTACGCGAATTCGACTTACACGGCAATCGCTCGGTCCCACCTATCGCGTAAGTCCGGGGTATTACTGTACAGGGAAAAACACTTTCCACGAAGTATTTACGAATAAACGATTGCTTATTTGAATATTTATGAAGTACCAACGGTTCCGATGAGCTAATACACATTGCATTGAAAAGCGAAAACATAACCTCAAAAATTCTTGTTTCGTATTATGTACTTTCAGAATAAAACACGTATCTAAGTATAGTGTATTTGGCAAGTGTATTTTGGAATGCGTCGTGCTATTCTACTAACTACAGACTAGAGTAGACTATATAGATTGGATTAGAAAAGAGTTTGTATATCTTTTACAACTAAGTAAATAATAATGAACATTTTTCACACAACTTCATCTTGTCAAAATGATATGAGCGCTTTCGTTTGTTTTTTTTAACAATTAATCAAGTTTGACAAATCATTAATTAATCATTTATGATTTGTTAATCGTTTAACAGTTCTTTTAATTAGTTAATTACATTAATCAACCAGTTATTTTAATTATTATTCGTAAATGTTGAAACAAATCAGAATAAAGTTGTTGTCTTATTAGAATCATCTGATTGTTAATGTTAATTATAACCGTCGAACGTCGTTACGCCGATATATAATATTTATACTTATATATTTTTTGTAAATATTATAATAATAGGTACTTACATAGAATATCGAGTAACACCGAGGTACAGAACAAACATTAATATTTAACATCACACATATGTTCGCATACAAGCGCAGAGCTCATACTATGAATCACTCATAGCATAGCTAAGTATATAAAATGCTCGATGTAATAGTAAAGAGAGGGAATATTACTAAATCTGTACCTACGGTGAATTGTCTGCTTTTTATATTTACGTCTTGTTCTATAAAAAAAACCAACGATATTGTAACCTATTGGTCTAAAAATCATGTGTACTTACATAAACTTTGACAGATAATGTAGCATATTGTGTCCTACAAATAGTTTCCCATCTTAATTTACAATGTTTAGCAAATAAATAATCTTTTGTACCTATATCTTTCTGATTTAACTTAATTGATTAAACTTTGTTATTGCATTATACATTACGTAAGAAAACCACAATAACATCCGCAATGGTGTAGCTAATCAATTGCAATCCACTTGTTATTCATACCCGATCGCGGATAGCAAATGCATACTAAAGATAACATGTTTGTCTACAGATAGGTACAGTTCAAAGTTGAACATACTATCTACAGAAAGTGAAGTCGAATGATCGCTTTTAGCGATAAGGCCGTCAATTGTAACGTCTTACCGCGTAACTCCCTAGTTTTTAAGTGTTGTACTATAAAGCTTTTTCATTCATTCGTTCATAAAAGTAAAGTAAATGTTTTTGTTGACAAATATTATTGTAGCTACAGAAAAAAGTGTTCCATTCATTCTTATATTCACTCGTTCGTTTTCATTGATTAGTTCATTCATTCATTCGAACTTACCCGAGTGAAGTACAACGTCTGTGGCATGCCCCGCATTCCCGACAAGTATCCAAGAATCCCAGATTCCTTTTGCCCCGCGACTTTGTGCGCTGTGACGGTCTCCCCCATATCTTCCACTCGGACGAAGCTGATAGTTTCAAGACCTGCGTCTATCGGTTCATACTGCCTCATGTAATGCTCCAGTTTCTTGCGGAGATCATCTACTGCTTCCTCTTCACTCATCGACTTGTAATCGGCAGAGTAACGCAGGATTTCGATGATGTTTCGTTCCAGCAGTTCTTGGTCTTCGCAGACGCATTCGATGAACAGAATCCTGAAGCCCATATCTGAAACGCAGTACTCTCCAAGTTCGCGGCGCTGCTCACGAGTGATATTGGTTCCATCAAAGATCTAGAAAAAAAATACTGTGTTAGCTATAAATATGTCTCTTAACCTCGATAATTAGATAAGTATATTGTAGCTGTTGGTTCATTCAATAAGTAATGCTGATTTGGAAAAAGCCTTGTCATTCTTATAACTGAAAAGTATCGATTTAATCAACTTGTAGATTCCCCTTATCGCATCAATTGACCTTTGCGAGAGGCCACTAGATTTCCGAGAAAGGTCAGTAAAACCTAATGAGTGTTTGCATTGAATGGCATAAACAGGATCTAAGTAGGTACTTCATACGTAAAGCTTTTTATCGTAGTCGATGTTTAGATTTAGCGATACACAGATTATTTGTAATCGTATTTGTTATTGTCCTATAGATAGCTTGTTTGTTTTTATTGGCAGCGGTCATCATGCCACATTGTATATGTTTTTAGAAATAGTACTTGATTTATGGACTTATGTGTAAGAAATGTGTGAACATTGAGATGACGTCTGATAGAAGTGAGTGGAAGAAGAGGACGTGTTGTACCGACCCCACATAATGTGGGACAAGGGTAGGAAGATGATGACTTGATTTATGGACTATAAAAAGTGTAGGTGTTGAAGTAGACAATCAACAATTGAACAAAAGTAACAAAAGAAAAACTATTGTGCCGAAGTTACTACTTCCGACCATATCAATCACACCATCACAATTACAGAAGAAAATACGAAATAAATATTTTTTTTCTTTTTGATTTGTAGCACATTCATTTGCTATATTCATTCACGCCTTCAATCCTTCACTCATTCATTCGTTCATTCACTCACTCACTCATTCAAAAGATAAAATACTTACAGCGACACCATTCCCCTCCTTGAGCCACAATACAGCATCTTGGACAGCCTCGCGGGCGCTTTGCCTGCGGATAGCTGACCCTTGCTGGTTGTCTGCGCGGAAGATATCGTGGCTGCCGTACAATGCCATGTGACGACGCCGGTATTCACTGCAGTCAAACACTGGAAAGATGAAGACCGTTAGATTTGAATTCCTCGAGTTTTAAAAGATCGTTTTGCATATAATCAGCGTTTTGAAACTGACGATGAAGAGTTAATATACATCTTTTAAATCTTCTATGGTGGTATGGTATACCTACACAAAGTAGGTATTATTTTGATACTTTTTGCCTAAACTTTTTTTAGGGTCTAATGAGCCAGTTTTTACTCATGATAAGCAAGTCATGGCCAAAACAGGCCATGCATTTGTATAAATCATCTTCATGGAATGCTAAATTACAAGTTTGTCTTAGCGTTTTTGAATAACATCATCTTTTTTTCTACAAAATTCCAAGGTTTCCCAGAAAAGTAAATCCTAAAGTGTCATATTTTTGGGTCACCCAAAGATAAGAGTCTGATGGAGATGAAGCGAAGATAACATCTTATCTGCACTTCACATTAAATAGGCCTTAGAAATACACGCATAACTACCATACATAGTGTTCAGCTCAAGATCATGCCTTCATCTGGGTCAGGGTTTGCGCAAACTGAATAAATAATGCTGCTTTGTTACCTACTTAACTAAACTGTACTCATTTTACTGTCTATTTAATGTAAAAGGGATTATGATCTCAATAACAACGGCATAAGTTACTTTTTTAAATTCAATAGACATGTTTAAGTCATACTTTTCAGTTGCTCTGTCTCTTTCACACAAGTTTCTACGTCTTTTCTGCATATGACGCCCTCTGACTTTAGTTGAGATGAGAAGGTTGTATTGTAAATGTCAGTTGACATGACAAACAGCATTTAGTCAAATAAAAAAAAACATAGTCGTCTCTCGGATGTCCATATATGTATTTTTGTATGGATATCCGACTCTCGGCTCGAGAGTAGGGAGTTTTAAAATGCAACCTCGGACTAACCCTCTGGTCGCAAACGCTAAAGAAAGAGACACACTCCTCGTGCCTTCTCTTTCACACCGCGTTTTAGACTGTGGTTACTTCTAAAAGAATGAACCCAAGAATGTTTTCTGGCTCTGTGGTCTTTGTTCTCTTCTGTATTCTCTATACACATAAGTATAAGCTTAGGCACGAATGAAGCAATGATCTGAGCCTCAGTTATTCAGTTGGTATACCTTTGGTGCTCTCTCCGTTCCAGTTAAGATGTCTGGAGAGGCGGTGCGCGAGCTGGCTTTTGCCCCTCGCGGGAAGGCCCACTAGGGCGATCAGAAGTGGCGCGAACTGGCTGATACGATGAGAACGCATCGGACCTGGAAAGAAGAAACATTTTTAAAATATGGAGAATTTCAATATTATCTATTGACTAATAAAATAACTCCAAGACGTTATTCTATTTTAAACTAAATATTGAGCACATATATAGTGCTTAAGTACATATTTAATAAAGCAGAAAAAATATTGTTTCATTATTCCTGCTTAGTCCGCGTTAGGAGAGTTTGATATCTATAGATGTGCAATTGTTTTATGAATTATTTTATTCACTAAAATGACGTTTAAACAATGAATGGATTTTTCTGGCTCGCACATCTTGTGCATTTGTTTTCCTAGACAGATCGACGTTCATTTGTTTTTATTAGTTCTTTACGGGATTTTAAAATCGATGAAGACGTGCTCCAAAAATCGTAAACTGATCGATAACGAAACACACTGCGCGGTGACGCTGCAATACGTGACAATCAAGCTGGCAAAGACGAGCAGTGAGGATCAAATACATTACGTTTACGATACGTCTTTTATTTGTGATCGAGCCTCAGAAACTTTCTTTACGGCTCTGACTTGTCCAACCGGAATATCCAGAGCCTTGCTTCTCGACAACTTACAAGTTACAATGTAACTGATAGAAAACTTTTTAAATACTTTGTTTTTTTGAGTGTGGTTTCGAAATTCGACTGTTCTCGATCGCAGTGACTTGTTATGTCGATGTACCGTTACATATCGAATGTTTTGTAAATAAGGTGCCGGTTTGTTTTTGTAGTAAAAATGAAACAAACTAAAGTACCTACCTACTACTTTTTATTCAAGTGTATTCAAGTATTGATATGTTTATTTATTTATTTAAAATAATGATATGTTAAAATTAATGTAAGTAATAAATAAGTAAGTTCAAACTCATACTTATTTGTAAAAGAGTAGATATAAGTATTATATGTACCAATATACTGGTTGCATTTTAGAGATTATTTAATAAAGGGCTTATAGGAATACAAAATTAAAATATTTATTTATTATTGGGTACTTTCAAAATTTTGCAATGTAGGTAACTAACTAGCATGCTTCAAGTCATGTCCTAAGTAACCTTTGAAAAACTAAGAAAAGTAGAGGCTTGTTGCATATTTAATAATTCTAGAACATTCTTAGACATTGAATAAGTGCTACACTATCGTGTTTTTTAACCTTACCCGGGTCAAAGTACACGATAAATGAGCGAGCCTCTCACAACAAGATAAAATAGCTCCCACCCACAAAATAAGTAATGTTATAAAAAAACACATAAAAACTATAAATAAAAATTACCTACTTTGCAGAGAAGTATTTTCGTTAACTATTATCAATTAACCGTAATTTTGTTATTACCTATAATGTAACTTTTTATTTTTGTCGCATGAATACGTTAAATTGATTTAGTTTAAAGATTGATTTATTATAAAAAATACAAAAAGACTATAATATCCTGACTTTTTCTTCTAAGAACAAATTTGAATTAGTTTTTTTTTATCCAAACATTATTTTGCGCAATTAGGATTAAATATGAATAGGAACAGATTAAAACTGATCTAATCTGATAAATAAATTGTAGATATTATTTAGGTAAACTTGTGCCTAATGGCTTATAACATCGGATAACTAATAGGTACTTTGCAGATAAAAATGATAAAGATATATGGATTAAAAAACACTATATTTATTATCTTATCTGATATTTTAGTAGATGAGGTATAAACTAGCCCTATTTATAAATAAATATATTCATGGACATTTCACACATCACACTCTTAGTCCCAAACTAAGCAGAGTTTGTACTATGAGAACTAGATTACTAAGTAAGTAGATAGAATTAGGATTAAATATACTGTTTATTTCTGTAAATACATAGATACATGGAATATATAGTAATACCCAGACACAGAACAAATATTTATGTTCATCACACAAACATTTGTGAATCGAACCTAAGAACCACAGCATGGAAGGCAGAGCTACTACCAACTTAGCTGTGTGAATTGTTCGTGAATATTTATTATTACTAATCCACACTTACTTTTAAAGAACCGAACAAGAACAAATAGGTGGTAGTCAGCAAAACCATCTGTTCAATCATTCCACAGTTCCCAAAGTCATTGTAGAAAACAACTTGACGTCAGAGTACCTTAGCTCTACCATGAGTTTTTACTATACTATATAAAGGTACTGTACTATACTCGCTAGCGTCTGTAGTTAAAATGTATGAAGATTTGTACAGCGCCTCTAGCGGATAGTTGGGTACTAAAATTCGTAATACTAATATTGACGTAACTACTGTAGTAAAGTCAGGCGATTTTACTGTGACATCTCATGGTAGATACACTGTTCAATCATTCCACAGATCCCAAAGTCATTGTAGAAAACAACTTAACGTCAGAATACCTAAGTAGGTAACAACCGCATGACATGGCATTCGATTAAAACAAACATCGAGAACGACCAATGAAAATGTCGTATGCTGGCACGCCTCTACACCAAACAGTTTTATCGCTTCAACTTTATGGTTGACAAATGTTACATACCTAGCCTTATTTATTTATTTATTTAGGACAACCAACAAAGAAATCACAATCAGAATTAAAAATTAAAGTAAGTGGGCTTATAGCTAAGTATGTGTTTCTTTAATTATAGGGTGCCACGGCATGCGTTAAAATCGAGACCCAATTAGACAAAAAATATATAAGTAAGTATGTACAAACAAAATGGTTCAACTTTCTGAATAACAAAAATATAACTATTATATAACCATAAGAGTACTAATACCAAACCAGGCCGTAGTTTCTTGCCCTTATAGGCTCTGGTCGCGTGGAACTGGCACCTAGAATAATCTATATAATATTTGAAACTATCACGGTTTTGAACATAGTTCTTCAGTCGAACCGTGATCATAGCGCATAACTAGAATCATCTAGTTTATGACGATTTGAAATGATGATGATGAAGAGATGGCAAGACGAAATATCTGAGATAGTAGGCAAAGACGGTACAGTAAAAATAATTAGATAGACTTTTGGATGAGGCTTATACCCCGCTAAGGGATTCTTAACTAAGTATATAAATATATATGTATATATCTCTTGTGTCTTGTATCTTTTTATTTCCATTAAACTTGGTGGCCAGGCATGTATTATTTCGAAATCGAATACTTTCGTTGTTTTTCACTCGTATTATCAAGTTTCTGAAAATCAGCACATTATTTGTTTACCTTCCTGCAATCTAATTTAGCTGTCTGCTTGTTTATACTTTTCTGAGTAATCTGACAGAATCATGATAAATATGTTTACTTAGTGAGAAAACACGTTGCATTTTATAATAGTTAAGTAAATAAACATAATTGCAAAAATAATATACTAAACGTAATAGGAAAACGTATCAAATAACCAGTCATTTATTTATAAGGAAAACAGGTTACGTTCTAAACATTTGAATAACGTCATACGCAACTGGTTAGACACGATTATACCAATTGTTTTTAATTATTTAAAAAAACCTCGGAAGTATCAAATAATTGATGAAAATTTAGCTTAAACGTTCCTAAGGTTCCTTTTTACATATATACATACAGGGTGTAAACAGACGAATTCCAAAAAAGTGATTTTATCCCCCGAAATTTCGGGACTATGGGATTTTAGCACTCATCAATCGGAACAACAGTTTCAAACAAACTAAAAGATAATCTGTATTATACATGCTTACTTGACTTAGCTAAAATGTATATGATTTCTGCTTATTTTTTCGCGCTATGTACTGTATATTCCATCGAGTTCGAGTATCATAAACAACCCGAAATTTTCGAATGTGCTTCTTATTTGCGTTTACCTATCTATCTTTCAGTTTCATTATTTTCGAATCCCTATTTATATCTGCCCTTTTCTATACTATAAGCATAGTAAAGTGCGATGCGATTAAAACATGCTAAACAACCCATGAACAAATAATCTATTCGATGGGAATTCGACTCTATACATAAGAAATAGAGTACATATAAGGCTAACAGGCAACTTGGCCAACAGCACTATCATGTCTGCCAGAAAACTGGACTTTGGACTTATGCTCAATTTCAAGGAAATTAGACGAAATCTATCTTTGCGTTTTATCTATTCTCTCTATACATATATACCTTAAGATATTTTGAAATCATATTCTGTGAACAAACTATGGTAAGATAAGGCGATGGGTTTGTAAACAGATATTTTGGAGGTGTGTCTCATGTTGTGGTTTCGTCATCAGTGTTATAGGAACCTTGAATCATACTCTATAGTGTTGATAGCTAGAGACTTTATTGCTTCATTGAAGCGAAGCCGCATAGTACAAAAAACGTTATGAGCTGTGAATCAAGTAAATTGAGTGGGTAATACACCTACGTATTTTAATCTAAAAAATATTAGCATATACATTAAATGTACCTTGATACTAGAACGTTCATGAAAACCGGTAAAATGATAAATGTAGGTACGGACTAGGTATTCGGTAAAATATTTTTGTTTACATACAAAACACGTATCACCTGCCACTTTCCTTGTGCCGTCAGTATCATCTACTGATTTTAAAGAAAGTTAAATTATATAACAAGTAACGTTCCCTAGGCAATGTTGCAGAACGATAATAATACAATAAACTGTGAATCTGTGAATTCTATAATCAAGCCTACAATTGTTGTAGAATATATCGTGACGATGCATAATGTTGGCTAGATTAGATGAATCCATTCTTCAAATAGTATTGTTTGATTGAATACGTCTCTCTCATCAAGTTCAAACTCCACATCAATATTGTTTTGTACAAGTGATGCAGCCATCTACTGTTCTCATTCATGCCTTTGTGATCTAACAACACACTAGTTTAGCCTGTGACATCAATCTGTTAGGCATTGTTAGCTGTTTGCACGTGGCAACTATCTTTGACTTTTTCTGACTTTTGTTGTATCGTATATACAATTTATATGACACCAAAGCTCCAATCCATGTTGTGAAGGCGCGGCCGTACAAATGTATTTTTAGAACGTGATCTCATTCAGAACATACCAGATGGCAGTTGCTATCTTTACGAAACAGCGATAGACGATCAAAACGGCTGACTATTTATTTACTAAAGTAAAAAACAGCGAAACGATATTCTTTATCCCATGTATATGAAGTTTCATATACATGGGATAAAGAATATCGTAAATATCGAATTTTTTGAATTGAAAACAGGATAGAAAGAAATTGACGCAGATAAGTATAGCTTTCTCTAAACCGCGGTACTTAACTGTCGGTAATCATTAATATGTTGATTATTGCTTGAACTTATCAATCATCGTGTAATTTTCCTAGATAGGTCACGTTGTTTACCACATGCCTTCGTCCGAATGGGATCAAACATGCAACTATTGCTTAGATTCAATGGACATACGACTTACAGAATATTATAACAGTTTACTTTCTATTAATAGAAGAATTCCATGAAACAACACACATTGAGCTCGTGCAAATGATTTTGGGAAAATCTGCATTACTGAATAACGCCCAAGAAATAATGAATGTGAGTGGTGAATAAGAATAGAATAGAATGTAACTTAATATAAGATAAAATTAATAAAAGATAAAACATACATGAGGTAAGATATAATTTTGCTAGAACGCACGCCAAATTCTAGGGATAAGAATCAGATGACGCGAACGATGGGATTTTATGGATTCTTTCCTACTAACAAGTTATGAGTGTCAACCAAACTGACGCAATAAAACTCTTCGAATGGTTGACGTATGCAACCATGCATTCAAGTCGTGAGAGCCATTCATCGATTTTCTACTGGTGATCGTCTGATAGACAAAGCAACATTTCCATGAAGTTGACCCGATACATGAACCCAGTTTTTCATCATACATGACTACATGAGTAACAAAGAAATAATTAGCAAACTGCTTAGTGAAAGAGGTTGATAAATTGAAAGTACTTTTACTACAAACGTGTAACGTAGGTGAAAATATAAAATATGAAATATCGGGAAATAATCAAACTCACAAGATAAATATCCCGTTGATAAAGAAAACAATGTTCAAACCGTGATGGTTTCAAATACCTATATTGTAACATATATATCTATATATTTTTGGTTGTAAGTAGGAGCCAGTGGCTCCTGAAACACAGTTTACGCTAGTTCGGGAGCCTATGGATTCAATAACCTTGTAAACAACATTATGCCAATAAACGATTTTTGTATTTGTATTTGTAAATATTATGAAAATAAAAAATTAAGCGATAGCAAAAATTACGCTTATCGTAGAAATTAGCGGTCAATTTCGCACATTTCGTAAATGTAGAATGTCATTCGACCAACGCCCACTTTGAGTTCGTTCATCTAGGTGACGACGGAGTTACGATTTGCCCTCAAAACAATACTTATCTGTTGAGCAACAAGTTTTGTCAATATTTAATATTGAAATCATAACAAATATGGCTAACACTGAGATATCACTTATCAAACTAAACTTGATCGAGAATATTGTTGTTGTAAAGATAGAAAATAATAATTCAGCGACATTTTGTTCGATTAAGAAATATTGCGTCATTTAATCGTTTTAGTACCTATGTAGATTTTTCATAGACTGAAATTTAGATAGGTACATATGGTTTATTATATTTGTAAAATAGTTGTGAAGAATTTGCTATTATTTCATGTTAATTTTAATTTATAGAATTAATAGGTACTTTTGTAGTTAATTAAAAACAAATCCAATTCTGTTATGTTAACGTCTTATTAAATGCCTAATCAGCGCTCGTTATGTCACTTAATATGACAACATAACGTCTTTGTGTTTTTAAATGTAAACAATTTGGTTAGCTGACGTTTACTTTTTTGTAAGCTGTTTTGTGGCTTAGGTACTTGTCAATTGTAGTTCATTGGGGGCATAGTGATATTGTTATCAATTCAAAACATTTTAACTTACAATCTAAATTATATTTATCATTGTTTTTATGACATTTAAATAAAACAACCATCAGCTTTTTTGTAAAACAAAGCATGATAATGCATAGATTATTATCATCAATTTTGTCGCCATTATCAGTTAATTCGTCAGTTAGTACTTTATTTTGTGTTGTTAGGAGATATTTCTTGTGGCCTCATTTAGAAGGCGTGGCACTACGTCATCGCTCGCAGCCACTCGCTGTTCTAAACGTTAGTTATTATTACAAACTGGAGCGCAGTAGCTCTGCCATGAGTTTTTACTATACTATATATACTATACTCGCTAGCGTCTGTAATTAAAAAAATGTATGAAGATTTGTACAGCGCCCCTAGCGGATAGTTGGTTACTTAAATTCGTAATACTAATATTTACGTATCTACTGTAGTAAAGTCAGGCGATTTTACTGTGACAACTCATGGTAGAGGTACTGGACGTGCTCTAGCAAAATTATTTTTGTCAAGGATTCTTAGAATGTAGCAAAACGAAAGTCACTGTATTGCTTTTTGTAATATTTGTAAAATATTCGATTGATATGTGATAGATTTGTAAACTCACCTGTTTTATCATAATACTCGTGCCTTGTATGATTCGTCCTACTTTTAATTTAATTTTATTGTTTACATTGTTCATGGTTACGCATGCATCATTGTTTATACATATATGTCATCGTTTATGATGCGATTTGCCTACTCAATACTTATCAAATGTGATGACTATTATAATATTTTATTTTACCTATTTCACACATAGTTACTGAGTAATTGAACTGGAATTCCAAAGCAACTAAACAAGGCAAAATGATTGAGAATTTTTACCTGTCTTTGTTGTCTAATATTTGGTGGCTTGAAATGATATATTAAATATTCTTTGAGCAGAGATTTAAGTGCGAATTCCTGTGATAAGTAAGGGAACCTTTCCAACTTCCGTTTCGAAATAAATCTTATCAAGTATTAACAAAGGTTCCAAAACAAAGGGGTACATATCCGAATTCCTCCTGCTATTTATAGCAAGTGCAAAGTCCATCCTTCCTTTTCCCAAGGCAATTGACCGATGCTCGAAGCAATTGAAGTTCCTGGCTAATTTAAATCACTCTTGTATGTCACGCGAACTGATCTATTCTCAGATCATAAATATATATTTTATATGGCCAAATCTACTTCCTTTTAGATAAAAAAATTGCGTGTATTTTGTATAGATTAATAATGTAGCCTTGGTTTGATCAATCTAACAAGTTTTTGTCTTGTTTTAGTAGGGAGTGTCAATGCAGCTAGATCATTAGTAAGGTGAGTCTTGGCTTAAAAAACCTGTTCTGTCAAAGTTACCAATAAGGTAGGTACTTAACATTTTTGCTTCGTCTTCAGCTTTTTTAAGTACCATAACAGTAAAATACTATCTAAGTAATGTTCGCTAATTGCTTTGTCAATTTGATCCAAAGATATTCCTGGTGTTATCTCAACATATTTATTGTTTTGGTCAAGTTTTTTTTCACTTTTTATTTCACTAAGTACATGTTTTATATAAGTACTCTAACAAACCTCTAGTTATTATTAAGCATGATTAAAAAAAATGATTTAAGATTAATGAAATCGAAAACTAGACCGAGAACTTTGCTCGCACGACCAGTTGTTTAAAAAAAACGGCACAAATTAGTACTATTTTATCAAGACACATTGTAGTAGTAAAGTAAGTACCTTGCCAACTTTTTCACGACATTACCATTACAAGGTGTGGAGCTATGGTAAAAGAAAATAAATTGTATAAACACTTTTGCAAAATTCGGGGGGATATGGGAATGAGACCTATATCAATATCCACGGCTTTTTCTATTAAAACAATGTAACTGCGAAATAAATCAGCTGTTTCATACTTTTTCCTAATTAATTACTTTATTTTTATGGAACAGTCAATATTTTTTGAGTATATTAGAATGGTATTTTATACCCTGTATGAATACTTTTTGATGAATTATAAAAAATATCAACATAAGTAAAATTTCATCGTTTTCAAGTTTTGTATACCTATATTTAAAAATGAAAATCGAATATTTGGTATCGATTTAAATTTTGTAGTAGCATGTTTTGTTCAATCGATAAACAAATTATACAGGCATAAATACTATGGCTTGCTATTTTTAGAATCACTGATATTTGTTCGCTCATTGTTATTGACCTTTACGATTACAATACTACAGTGCCTACTTATAGGAAATGACGCGAAAGAATGGATAATAACTTTTGTACTATATTTTGTCTATTTAAAACGCATAGAAGGTCTTAGTTGCTTCAATACCTACAATTAATTCATTTAGGCATATTTTTTTTGTAAATCCAAATTAAGCCAGCATTTGACTAAAGGACAATGCCCAATGGGCTATGGGAATCTGTACCAACTTGCATCAATTTGAATTTACTCTCAAAGCCCTAATTTTTATTTACCTTTTCGCTACCAACAATATTTTTTTCAATGTTTAACCGGATTTCAAAATATTTAAAAATGTATTTTATTTTATATCATATTTGCCTTCTCAGCTAAAGCTTACTTGACAAACAAGATTTTTATGCTCAATGTCCACTCACGAAAATAGGTGACAGCTGGGATCGGAACAAAATAGTTGACGTGCGGAAGGCTTAGTCCGAACTTGCATTTTAAAACTCCCTACTCTCGAGTCGACAGTCGTCTCTCGGATGTCCTTGTATTTTTGTATGGATATCCGAAAGACAACTCTCGACTCGAGAGTCGGGAGTTTTAAAATGCAAGCTCGGACTAAGCACTCGGAAGTAGGAAATTGATAATCATGTTATGTATAATTAATTTTAATTTTCTAAACCCGGTTAAATAAGACGGTTAAAAATTAACAAAGTACACGTATAAATAAAATATTAATTTTGATGATAATTAGCTTTTGATGCAATCTGGTACAGGGTTTGGGCATGATTCTTTAATGACAGAAATTCCTAGGTTTGCTGGAAGAGAACTCTCTTTAGGGTTAAGCCGGCTATATGTAGGTACATGTTTTGTATTTAAGTTTTTTCTCTGTGTTTTATGTATACAATAAAGAATGAAACGCGTTGGCTTGATGTCAAGACACCCTCAAGCATTGTGCAAAAGGCCAGACAACTGTCAAAAGCTCTGTCCGTAGAGAGACCACCTCAAAAATGTAGCTGTCAAAAGGTCAGTTTTACCACCCGATCTACCAAAACTACACGTGAGAAAGGTTAAGCGAAAGAAGATACCTAAACATGTTTTTATGCTATCAAGTAGGTATGTATGTAGTTTGACAACAGATAGGCAGTGTTGATTCTAGAACAGCTGCTGAAGCCTCATATTTATGTGCATAATAATTAACATTTATATAAGAAAATGTAAATAGTTAGTGTAACCATAGAAACAGTACATTTTCTGGTAAATATTCTATTGTTAATCGTCTATAGAGAATTGATACGATTGACACAAATTCGTAGTATTTTTATGTCTAGAAAAACGTTATGTATGTCAATAGCATTTTCAGCTTTCACTGAAACTTTGCCCTCAATACCTAAACAAATATTCGCTTGTCGCTTGTCGTGACAAAGTGATTTATCTCGTAACGTCTTATTTTTTATTACAAATATAATTTACATTTTATACCGTATGGATTACGTAAAGTTTGTGTGGGTAAATAATAATACTTAATTAGTTTCTTATAAGTTATGCAAATAAGCGATAAGTAAAGGCTGTTTAAGCTGAGTTTTTTTAATATTCCCGGGCTTTTCGCATATCACGTTCTAGTCCAAAACTAAGCAACTTTTGTATTATGGGATATATGTATAGTTAATACAATATTTTTTCTAGATAAGATTACTCTCACCAGTCGGCAAAGCTCCATGCAGCGCCTTCTCCTTGTCCTCCATCATTGCGTGAGCGGTGCTGGATCCAGGTGCCATTACTATTCTTCTCAAAGACGGTCTCCTTGTCAATGCTATGATGTGTTTAGATCTGTGTTGCTGAGGCGTTCTCTTCCTTCGCGTGCGCACTCTTTGGAGGCTCGAAGCGGACTGACTGACGACGCTGGTGCTTATCACAGAACGAACCTTATCAGTTCCGTGGCAGTGGTTACCGAGCCACCATATAATTGATGAATAGATTTTGCAGTATAAGCACCAGAAATATATATACCAATCGCCTTTTATGCTTACTAACGCCATCAGCGACCTGCAACGAAGGTAAAGGTACCATTTTAAAAACTGAAGAAATTGGTAGGTACCTAAGTTATATACGCTCTTTACTACTCTAATAGTAAAAGTGTCAAACATCACGCCTAATCTACTAAACCAATTTTAATAAAACTTACATAATTACAAAGCATATTTTCTGGATTCAAACATGATGTATTTTTAATTGTTATCAAGAAGTCACATTTTGAGCTTGTATAATATTGCAGCGAATTAGCCCAGGGTAAATTGGATAATATCTAGATCAGCGTACTAGAGGGTTGAGCAATAATAATGTAATAATCGTAAACGTAACGAATTTAAAATACACTGCGCGGTAACGCTGCAACGTTCGACAGTAAAGCTGATGTTTACGTGCAGTGTATCTCAAATACGTCACTGTTTCGATACGTCTACGATTCATTCGTGCTCAACCTCCTGCATTGCCAGTCAGACCGACAAAGTTGGCTGTATTTCGGGGACATTTCCGATAGGTAATGATTTGGATCAGTTGAGCTATATAGGTCATTTGAAACGTTCTAGTAAGTAGATGTCTAGTAGGACAGCTCTTATGTAGTTTGTAAATAAGAATTGTAGAGCCGGTTTGTAATTTAAGTTAAAAATAAGAGGTTACATAACAAAATGGGTTGATTTACTATTAAATAAATGTTTACGGACATTCATCTCGGGCTAGATGATGTTGTGTGACTTGTGTGGATTGTCCAGGATTATTTATTTATTTCACCCATCGCGCTCTACTTAGTCCACAACTGAGCAAAGTGTACTATGGGAACTAGAATGCTGATAGAATACTTTTTTTGATAGTTGTATTGTAGTGTCTAAAATTTAGACACTACATACAATACAACAATGATTTAGACATCAATGATTTAGACTCAAACGGCCGGTTTCTCGAACGATGATCAACGAAAAAATCAAATAATTACTACCTATGTGTAAAATTCGGATCAATCGTGATTTGGGTTTCCAGAAACCGGACGTAAATCATTGAAAATGAAAACTCGAATAATATGGAATGACATTGATATTCATGCCAAAGATCAAGAGCTAAAATAGATCAATAACGTGCAGACAATTAATAAGATTAAATATTTTAGCATCCTCTTTTGCGAACAATTAATTATACTAGTTAACTAATTAATTAGTTAGTCTAGATATTAATTAGTTTCAAGACGTGTTTTCGATTTCTTGAAACATGTTAGAATGAACTGCTGTACATAACATTAGGGTTTTTTTTGTACTATTCTTTGTCTGCACTACCTATTGTAGGAATAAAGAATTCAATTGTTTTGTAAATGTTATTGAACATGGCTGACTGTGTCAACTTTCTGTTTATAAATTGGCTAAAACAGCGAAGTATACTGCGGCCTTTAGGCCTTAAGCAAACCTACCTATGTTTTTTTTTTTTTACCTAACGTAGTTATGTTGACTTGCCTGCCACAGTTACGTTAGCACAATTGAGTTGCCCTATTAATAACTGAATACTTATTAGACTTTTTAGTTTGGCACTAGTAGGTAGTATAAAGTAATGTAGGTAGTAGGTACTTAAGTCATGTCATTTTAGGTACCTACCCTAAAAATATATCATTAATGATTACATTTCACGGTATCTCCATTGAGGTACGAAATTTATTGCTCTGCAGATGGCGCGAACGATGTGTTTTGGATGGAAATACGTATTTGTATTTAAATTGCGTTTGAAATCGAGAAACAAAACGCAACATTACAGAAAACGGTGCCAAAACCATTTTCCTAGAACATAAGCTAGAAATGTACCTATTTACATCTACTTTTGACAAATTAACTTAGCTTCTTTTGACTTCGTAGCTTAGATTACTACCAATAAAACATTATAAAAACTCAAAAAACTTAATCTTAATACTGATAAGTACCTAATTATAATATTATTCGTAACTATTGAACTCTTGACCATTTCTGTTATCTGAAGACTCAAATCACGAATTTCAGTTATGTCCAAAAGATAGGTTATTCGTCGATTTGATAATAATTTAAATAAGACTATGGACTTGACTTTATATTAATTCAAATGAGACTATGCGGCATAAACTGGATTTGTCCGCTTTAAACCGCTATTACGATTATGAAATTCAACGTTTTTATGCTTCTCATTCATATAAAAAACTGTTGATCATTGAGAAAGGCGGTTATTTCTTAAATAAGTAACGGACGGTTTCTCGAAAGATGATCAACGAAAAAATCTAATAATTACTATGTGTGAAACACGGATCAATCGTGATTTGGGTTTCCAGAAACCGGCCGTTAGTGTATGTTTGTTTATAACTTCGTTATTTTTAAACACATGGGTAACGTTTATCTTACGTTGGTAAACAGAAAACAATTAATATTAGAATATGTAATACTTGGACGCAATGCGGATGTTTCTCAATTATGCAAGCTGCAGGGCGCTTTGTGCAGACAATCGTGCTGCATATTTTATTATCAAGTACGAGTAACTAGAGTTTCTGAGGTGAAACGAAGCATGAACTTACAAGGCTGACGAGTCGAGAATAATAATATTCCTTTGTTGCATTGAATAAACAAAGCCCGGCTTATTATCTTTCTTTCTTAGCCTTCGTCTCTTTATTATCAACTAGCTGACCCGTGCCTGCCTACTTCGTTGGGCATAATTCGACCGTTCTCTCCGCTTCACTTTGCAAAACGAACTACCACGTAAAAGCCTTTTTATTTTTCGGTTTTTTTATATAGCCTATGAATGACACTCAGCAATAATGTTTAAATTATTTTACCAATAGAATGCCTTCTATTGGTAAAATATTTTTTATAATCGGTTCAGTAGATCCCGAGATTACTCTTTACAATTTAACAAATATACAAACACAAACTTTACCTCTTTAAAATATTAGTACCTACTTATGGACTACTCGATCATTCCTTTCGTTATTGCTAGCTCCTTATTCAATAAATACTATGTTTTTTTTTGTAAGTAATATGAACGGGAATGTGAGTCTCAATCAGGCTCGGTTTGAATACTTAATTGTTGTCTTCGCTGTGAAGTTTGTTTGTAGGTTATTGGACTGCTCGACTTTTAAGTCTCAAACCAGTTTGGTGGGTACATAGGTAGCTTTTCCAGTGTTTTATTAATTTATATAATATACCTATACTTAGATTTACCTGTGCAGTACCTACATAATGTGTGACTAATAACTGCGTGTGATGCATTACTCGATTACGTATGTATTGGAAATTACGAGTGGTTAGTTAGTGCGTTGCGAATCTTTTATAAAACCTTGATTAGCATGCCAGAAATTTCCAGTGCAATATTTCACGCTTACCTGCCACAACAACTAAATTCTTCCTTCGCAGTAGTGGTCAGAGGATGTGTGCCTTATAAAATGTCCCAAATCGTGGCGCATAGCCGTGCGCCCGTGGATAGCGATAAACGTTTCAATACACATTCGCAAGAAGTCCCAGTGAACGTCCAATATTAACTTTTTAACCAAAACTCTCCCCAAACATGGCACGGGGACAACACAGTAGATAACAGTTCGGTTCAGTCTTCTTTCACAGTATGAAAATCAATCTGATTTTGTGTTTACTTCACTCCGGATCTTAATTTGCTCATTGTAACTCGAATTTGGACCCACGTTGGGTAATAATCTTGACAATATTGAGTTGTTTGATCAATTCTCGTAAGCTGTGTTTACGTAGCTATCGTACGATTGGCAACGTGGACTGTGGGCTTGCGCGGAGGGGAGAGCGGTGTGGCGGCGAGGCGAAAGCGGCTCGTTGGGTGGGAGTGGGAGGGAGTCTGGCGGAGTGACGACGACGCGCGGCGCTGGCTTCGGGTGACATCGATTCTTTATCGGACAGCTTCGGGTTTCGACAGATATTTTTGAGCAAAAACAAACACAACTTGCAACTGACGACCCTCATTTACCTACCCACACGGTGTTTGTGAAAGCTGGAATGTATGCCGCAGTAGGATATAAGTAAGTAAAAAAATTAAGTAAGTACCTGAACCCTAGTCATATAAGAGATATTTTCAGTACACCGAATCTCAAAGAAAAAAACAAATAGAGATAATCACTCTTGCTTGACTGTTGTCTTGGCCTTCTTCAATGATGGCCTTCGCACACCTCCATCCACACTTGCCTGACACACCTCATCGTCAAGAGATTGACTCACACTTGGCCGGTTTTATTTAAACTTTACATAGAACGCCCATAGGGATATTTTCAAATTGTTTCGTAATATGTATCTGATTGTGTTTGTTGACATTGCATTTCCGGTGATTAGGGTCGAGAGAATGGATGAAACCTCCTTATGTACTCCAATATATCCGATGCTCCACGATGACACTGCTGCATCACCTGCATTGGTTAAAAAGCATGCACGGTATAAAAAAGGTTAGAAAATAAAATAAAAACAAAATAAAGCAGCTCAAGGCATTTCAATCACTTATTTCTTCAAACGCCGTAGGTACCTACTTGATGTTACAGTAATTTTAATGTTATCCATATAATAAACAGTAATAACTTATCATTAAAACCTGTTCTATTCAATGTGTATAATAAGTAAGTACCTACATCTAATCCAGCCCGCAACCTTTTTTGTTTACCAAAGCAATTTACTCCTTCGACTTCGATGATGAGGTCTACAAGAGATACTTAGGTAGATACTGTTTATGTCATGGTGACACCACATTTTAACCATAGGAAATAAGTAAGATCAAGGTCAAACTTAAGTATTATTAGGCACCTAAACGCGAATATCGAGCATCATGCAAAAAACTCTTAATCTCCTTTCTAATCTAGTGGACATTCGGACATGAAGACTGCTACTAGTCTTGCTCTTGTTTGTAGTAACCGGTGTTATTAGTAGGTTGCCCTTTTTGCATTTATTACTTGATTGTTCTTAGTCCAAGTAATAAGTTCAGTTTAGTGCAAAACCGATAGAACACACACGTGCGATTTATCAAGTTTTTTTGATAGTGTTAGGTTCTTTGTTTTTTAGACTGAGATTTTTCACGCGATAGCATGAAGTTTGGATCCTTTTTATTGATTGCGGGTATGGTTCTACTACTTATTTCAATATTATTTATTTGGATTAGCAATAGCAACGTTTAGCTGGATGGGTGACCGTCTCGCTATACCGCCTAAATAGGAACCTAAATAGTTATTCTCAGCATCTGAGCATTCATATTGAGGTAAGTAGGGCAAGAGGGCATGTTGCCGGATACATAGTTTCAAAATTAGGCGGACCAGACATCATGGCACGATGACCGCCTCATTCAGGAATACAAAATACCTCTCTCAGTTTATTTTTGATAACCTTTCTAATCCTTGAGAATTCTAAATCAAATCCAATTCGAAAGTCGAGCGAAAACTAATCCGCAAACTAAGATTCCAAAAAGATTTTAAAGTAAAGAAGTACTTAAAACGTATTTAAATAAATATGACCTGATAAATATTCTGTTTCTCTTTACAAAATATTTTTAGATCAAACAACGGTTTTTAAACGGTCGCGGTGTTGTGTTAAAGATTTTTTTTAATTTATAAAAAGTTACATTGACATTTTTACTAATAGCGACACCGACATTGACATTAATCTAACTGTGACATCCTAAGAAACATACGTTCTTATTTTGCCGCTGGATGTTTGTTTGTTTTGTTTTATTTTTGTGTTTTATAATTCGTGTAGTATAATTCGTTAATTCTCCATTAAAATGTAATCATATACACTCAGATTTCGAATACCTTCTTGTCAAAGTTTATGGTACGTTGTAAAGTACACGCCAAGTACATTGGAATTGGAAGCAATACATGATGACGTGATTCTCGTTGTGTTTGTATCAGTAGGTCGCCAGTAGATACAGGTTAGAACCTTCAGATACTCAGTTCAAGGTAGAAGTATATTTATAATCGCTTCCCTTCACGCAATAGTCCAAATTAGCTACTTACCTACTGTACATTACCCTCAAGGTTGCTACACATTTGAACTATATCAAATATCGCTCATCACCTCCTTTTCATACATTTTGTATGAAAACTCTATGGTCGACCGCACACGCGTACTCTCAATTTACAAATATATGACGTCACGGGCCGATTTTTGTATAGTTGACTCGGTCTTGCCAACTTTGAAATCAGAATTTTCCCTAACTTCAGTGAAAAATATGCGAAATTTATCCATATTTGCACAGATTCCTTCTAAAAAATGATTAAAAGGTTTCCCGTTAAGTCATCACAAACAAATGTTTTACATTTCTCTTTTTTTTTGTGTCTGTTTAAATATATACCCCTAACAAATACCCTGAGCAATTTTTTATCTTGAAAAAATTCCTAAATTTCGGGGAAGCTACGCTAAGTTGTTAACATTGTTGGGACATTCGGATCTCAAGGTCAAATACAGTATGCTCCTTGTATGTGAGTGATAATGAGTGAATGATGGCAAGGCATAGGCATGCACGATAGTCATTCTTCAGTCAACTGGGTACGCCTTGTGATCTCATTGGGGAAACCAAGTGCTTTGCTTGTGTAACGGGGACAAAATAATGATGAGCAATGTGTATATAACTCAATAATGAATGTCTGTGAATTATTTATTTATTTACTAGCGACCCGCCCTGGCTTCGCGCAGCACAAATGCTGATACTACAGAATGTCTTTTTAAATTTTTATTCATCTATCTATACTGTTATAAAACTGTAAAAGAGCCGAAAATTAAAAACGAATATATGGAAAAAGTTAATATGCAGATGCACTAGGTAAACGATTTTGAGTCCTAAAATCGAGTTTGACTGTTTGTTTATTATAACATCACGGCTAAGTCACTGGATGGATCTGCTTCATGAGTTTCATCTATAAAACATTATAAAATTATATTATTAAAGTTTCATCTAGATCCATCCAGTGGTTAAGCCGCAACATCAAACAAACAAATTTGATCTAGATGAAACTTATTTAGGTTTCATCTAAATCCATAGACTAAGTATACACTTAGAAGCCGGTTTTCCGGATTAAAACAAGGACTATGTCTTATTGCAATCAATGACTTCAATTTTTACTTTTAGATATAGTTATACCATTCTTCTTTCTAAGCAAAAAAGCCATAAGCTATAAGGGTCGTCTTATATACATCTTATAATAAATAGATGTAGTTTATTGATGTAGTTAGTTTTGTAAGAGGAATAATGTAATAAAAATATATTCGTTTTTAAACGAATGAATTCATTTATCTGAAAATACTACTAATAAATAACATCAATAAAATAAATAAATAAATAATGCTGGAGAATCCACACAACATCATTTAGCCCCAAGCTAAGCAGAGCTTGTAACATGGGTACTAGAAGACTGACATACTTAATACAATAACATTACATAGATAGATATTTTTTATTATATACATATATATACCCAGAACACCCAGAATAAATATTTGCAGATCATACAAACATTTATTCCAAGGCGGGAATCGAACCCGCAACCTTCCGCGTCGCAGGCGGACCATCGCCCACCGTGCCACATCGGTCGTCAAAATAAATAATAATAACTTATACTTAAGTACGTCAATCGAAAAAGTACCGTAAGGTATTTTGCAGTGTTCTGGACTAAATGGTATGCATGGCATTTGCTGGCCAGAGGACTCAAGCTCCACTGTAGTAACTTTTGTTTTATTATAGTCACCTAAGTATACCTAAGGCAGAGGGCAGTGTTTTATTGCTTCACAGAGCAAGTCTAGGTGAGGAAATGCATTGTTGCCTTAGGCAGTAATCAATGATAAATAACAGTAGGCGGGCCAACGGCTTATTCTATCGTATCGTAGTTGAATAAAAAACGAATGTTTGGATATACACTTATTCATTCACTCTTACCATGCCATCGTTCTTAACAAATTATAGTCTGTTCTTTTTTTAAAAAAGGAGCACTCTGTTGGTAAAAAGAGCTAGTGTGTGGTCATGAACGTTACATTACGACATGTACGATATATTAAAGTACAAGTCTGTCATCACTTTCACATTTTGTTCCTTGTTTGAAACTGACCAGTGTTACCGTTTCCAGCAGTAATCATGGGCGAAGACAGCACAGCTTTGGACTTAGAAGCATGGATGAGTCAGCTACCAACCCAGTTGAAAGATATTCCAATTATTTATCTGGCTATTCCAGGTTTGTGTTAGTTTTAAAGCTTTGTCTTAGATCACTTAACAGTTAGGTTACCTACCTTTATGAATTGTTATAAGCAGAAGTGACTTTACATCTTGTAGACTTCATACAGTCACTTCTCATAGAAAAAACTTAAATATATTGACTGAATCGACTAGCTTTTAGTTTAGCATTTTAATATACTATCTTAACTATAATAGTTCCATTCCAGAGCTTTTAACTTGCTAAGTCAATGACAACAAAAGCATTGTGTTTGAACAAAACAACAATTCAGTGAACAAAGACTGAAACAAAGAATTTAGATTTTCATGCAAACTTAGTAATTATTATTATTTGTTTTTTTTTATTGTTTATACATATTTTCAATTAAAGAAGATTATTAATTTAACTAAGACTATTAATTAATTAGACCTACAAGCTCCTAGAATTTTAGGTAACAAAAATTGTCTAAATGTGTATGTTTATGTGTTTGGAAGAAGACCTTTTTCAAACAAAAAGCATATTACATTGTTCAAGAACAAAGCAGTGATGAACAAGCAAAGTTGCTTTGCTTTTTACCAGTTTCCGTGGGTTTGGATTTGTATGCTGTCTTTTAGGAAATGGTTACAATTTAACACTAGATTGACCTTTAATTTCCATCACTTAATTGTATATTTTTGCTATTAATTATCTCATTTCTTGTAAGTTGTCATCAAAGAGATATTACTCGGAATTCTATAATGTATCTAAACATTACTATGATATCAATAAATCATAGCAATGTTTATACTTAAAAAAAGTAAAAAAAGTGTGTTGATGCTACAACTGTATTTTGTTGTAGCATCATGTTGGAAAGATTAGCCAGACTAGACACTGCTTTACCGTGCCTAGCTGTTACCGGTGTGCGCCACGAGGAGGCTCTTTCCATGCACCCCTTTATTCTTATTAAAAAATATGCTGTAAAACATTTCAGGTAGTCATGATTCTATGACACATGGCATCACCAGGGCTAGTGGACTAGCGCCGGACGCCGAGCCAATAGTACAACGTTTGTACCCTCTGTTCCGAGGTACGATATTAAGATGGACCATAACGCAGACATTAGACACGCGGCACCAACTACTTATTGGCATTAGGTACCTCCGCAGTAACAGCACATATGCTTAACTTGCACTTATTGTAACAAGGTTTGATACCATTTGCGCACACATAAGTACAGGACAAACTTATAAAAATATTTTTTGCTGGATTACGCATGCGCAGTGTTAGGTTATTTTCAAAAACTTAAAAAAAAAATATTTTTGCTGGATTACGCAGTGTTAGGTTATTTCGTTACGGATTTTCTGGATTCGGTCTCCACGTTCAAGGCCCGCGATAGAAGTTATGCAATAGCTTAAAAATATTGACATTTTATAAATCACACCCCAAAACAAAAATTGTATGTACTATCATGAAAACTAGATTTGTGATAGAATACTAACTGATACACATTTTATTTTTGTTTGACACCAACATAATAAATTACAGTTAATAGCAATTACTCACTAACTTTCTGTAAATACTGTTACTTATGTGTGTGTAAATCATTTCTTAAGCTTAATAGAGTACCACATGTGAGATCGCGTATACTAAATCAAATACTTAACAAACATAAATAACAATAAGAGCATATAATTTATGCTTTTTGTTAATACCAGCGGGATCCCATTATCATCTGACTAGCACTAAAATTAATTATTACTAAAATCTTGGTAGGTACCTATAATTTAACTAATATAACACTTTACTACCAAAATGAGTACATTTGTATAATCGGGGACGCTAGAACACTGCTGCCATCAACCCAAAGTCCTTCTCCGTACTTTAAGGAGTTGGACTGGCTGGGGTGAGGTTAGCAGGGATACAATGCACAATACACCCCATTGCGGGACGTCAGTGCAGATCTTATTCCCCCAATCAGAATTAAAATTCGAGTACATCTGTAAATATTTTCTTTTAGGTATTTTGACCTAAGATTAGCCACGAAGAAGGGAGATAATAAATTGTACTTTACTCATGGCCTGTACGCCGGGGAGATATCACCGGCGCTGCAGGAGGTCAAGGACTTTGTGAACACCCATCCAGGAGAGGTATTTAAAGAAATAAATAAATAAGTATTGCTGGACAATCCACAAAACATCATCTAGCCCCAAGCTAAGCAGAGCTTGTGTTATGGGTACTAGAAGACTGTCATACTTAATACAATACATTGCATAGGTAGATATTTTTTATTATACATATAAATTACCCAGAACACCTGGAATAAATATTAGCAGATCGTACAAACATTTATCCCAAGGCGGGAATCGAACCCGCAACCTCCGCGTCGCAGGCGGACCTTCGCCCGCCGCGCCACATCGGTCGTCAAAAATTACCATAATTCTAAGAACCATGCAGAGTATGAGTATGGCTGCTTTTGGTCTTAAGACTTCACGCTGTATCTAGAAATCAGAGTTCTTAAATACAATCAAATAAACGCTCATGAATCCAGAATATAGACTTTAATGATACAAGTTTTTTTTTGTTCAGTAGTACTTTAAGCATGATATTCTATCAAACTTTTTAAGGTTTTATAAAGAAACTCGATAAATTATATTTTAATTGATTTCAGGTAGTGATTCTAGACTGCCAGCATTTCTACGGGTTCACACCTCAAGACCACCAACAGCTAATCAGATATCTGCTCAACCTGTTTGGACCCAAGTTGGTGCCAAGACAGCAAGATCCCCGGTCTTATACACTTAATTCCTTAGCCAGGCTCAATCAGCAGGTATTTTTAAGTTTTTTTAACCTATTGATACCCACTGCTGGGCAAAAGTATCCCCCAAAGCTTTCCACTGGTCCCGGTCTTTGGTACTCCACAAATCTTTTTCCTAGGTCAGGATAGGTCATCTTTCCAACTTTTTTGATCCATAAAAAACAATAACTCCATTTTTATTTTTTTCATAACTGTTTTATTTTAGGAGAAAATCTACCCGAGAAGAGCTTACCACCGTAGGGACTGAACACTCAGATGATAGTTTAGTTAGTACATCATTATTTGAAAAAATCTAAAAAGTGCTTATTTACCTAATTCCAGGTGATAGTGGTATACCGCAACGAGTCAGTATATTCCACTGGCGAGTTCTGGGCACCTCAAATGTTGCCGACCCCATGGCCACGCCAGGACACTGTCAGTGGGCTCATCTCGTATCTGAAACGGATCCGGAGAAATCCTGGCATGGGTTTTGTTCACCAAGCTGTGTTAACGCCGACGCCATCTTTTATTTTGTTCCGGTAAATATTGTATTATTATTCAACCTCAAAATATTCGTAACGAAATACAATTTTCGTAAGTTCTCCGGAATATTTTAATCATTTTATACAAAATCAAATAGGGTCAATTTAATACATGGTACCTAGTACGAAGTCAAAATTTCATTTTTTATTTTAACTTGCTGAAAATTGCTATAATAAGTGATCATTACCTGGAATTATGAATTAAAATGCTGTATAAGTCTCAAAAAAACTTTGACCTCAATTTTGGACCCTTTAGTAGGTGTGTAATATTTATAGGCCATTCCTGTGCATGGAAAGAGCCTCCTCGTGGCGCACACCGGTAACAGCTAGGCACGGTGAAGCAGTGTCTAGTCTGGCTAATCTTTCCAACACGATGCTACAACAAAATACAGTTGTAGCATCGACACGATAAGAAGAAGGCCATTCCTTAAAATGCGCCTAAATCAGTAAAATGGGAATAAAGACTTCAGAGAATAAAGTTTCAGAGACCAGGCTGTCATTACGTATTAGCAATAAATCTAACTTTGGTTCTTATATTTAAAACAGCGCAGCAATCGAATCTCATTTTTTTTTGTATAATTTCAGGTGGATGTCAAATCTACGGGTTAAATGCGCTGTCCCGGTCAAAGATGAAGTTCTACCAACTTTATTAGAATTCACTCCCGGACCGCCAATTCCTGGAAATTCTACTGCAGGTATCTGGTCTCCAGTAAACGTGGTCATAGCAGACTTTGTGGAAATGGACGATGCTGTGTTCCCAAGAAGGATCATACAACTCAATATGAAGTTGTTGAAAAATACAGACTTAGTGTACCATAATCAAGGGTAAGGGTAATTATCATGTCAAATTTATATGCGGCCGTTATGTTATCTGAGCCCTTAGTCGGTTTCACTAAAATTTTCTCGATAACTGAGGCCCGAGCACGAATAAATGTGATAATCGCAAACGTATCAAAACGGCGGTGTATTCGAGTGACACTACTCGTTGACACTAGCTCGACTGTCAAATGTTGCAGCGTTACCGCGCAGTGTGTCTTGAATGTGCTAACGTTACGATACGTTTATTATTGACACATTTATTCCTGCTCGAACCTCAATTTCGGACTATGCCTTTTATGCCCATGTTTCATGGTCGTACAGAAAAAACTTGCCACTAAGACTTTTTACCATTGATATTCATAATTGCTATGTAATGCAGTACATACTCAGTTATAAGCTAAATGTGTTCTATAAGCATTTTATTCCAAAAGTAAATTAATTTTTCTACTTTTATATGTTTTTTACCCCTGACACAAAATGAGGGTAGACAAGTTGTGTCTGACCGAATATAATGCTGTTTTTTTTTGTTTGAAAGCTGAAGTGCATTTATATATTGTAGCTAAGAACATAGGTTCTTGTAAAATGTATAAAGATCTGATTAAAAATTGTGTCCGGGGGTTGCTTACAATTTTCAATTTTATTTGTACAACATTCATTGAGCATTGACCATATTGTTAATGTTAGATAAGGTAGTGTATTTAATTTTGTATTGTATTGGCTCTACTTAGCACTATGCAATATGATTAGTGTAAGTATAGCTCAATTTAGGACGCTCTCTGCAAAATGCGTTGCGTAAGCATTTTATTCCAAATAAGTACCTGTTTGTTTATTGTTTTTTTGTAAGTTTAAGACAACATGACATAATAATTTTGAGGCATAGTGTTAGTTACTTACATAATACTGTGATATTTTTTATTTTTATATGCTACAAAGTGCCTTAATTATCGGACATATTACTTATAAAATAACATACTCATAGATAATACTCTTAAATCAGTTTTATAGCTTTTAAATAAAATGCATAAATTACCACAAAACACTAGTTTAATTTACACACCATTTAAATTACACTGTTGTCTTCCCAAAAACTTTGTTACAAAAGTCATCTAAATGTATTTTTTCACACAAGTCTCTGAACGACCATCTTTTTCTTTTAAGTTCATTTTCTTTATTATCTAAAGCTGAAAACAGTTGGTCGGATAATTCGTCAGATATTTCAATAATTCTGCAGATTTTATCTAAACGTGCAAGATCTTCGAATGAGTTAGTCAAATCTGTTATGTGAATGACTTGGGACTTCCTTTCGTTGATTTCAAATGAGTTGTTGGAATCTGTTGCGCTGGCACTATCGAGTTTATCGTAAATATCTTGTTTGTTTTCGTTTCTGTTGCTAATCGTTGTGTTTGTGTTTTCTGGACTGTCACATCTTGAGGTATCTTCAGAAATTACTACTACTGCGTTAGGGTTTGATTCAAGTCCTGCTAATATCTTTCTATTAAATTCTTTATTAGGTTCTACGTTTTCTTCGGTTGAGTCATTAAAGATATTTTCATCTGAAAAAGTTTCCGCTACGAATGAATTATCTACAAGTACGATGTTACGTTTTCTTAGTTCTTCATCGATTAGTTTTACGTTTGCATTATCGTTGTTCATTTTATATTTTTCATATAAATTTACTTTGTGGTCTAAATTCGTATTTGAATCCATAAGTACTTGTTTATTTTTATTGATTTCATATTTATTCTTACAAGCACTGTTCTGGCTAACTGATAAAGATTCAGTATTAGTAGGTTGTTCATCATTAATTTTTATATTTTCAACATTGCCGTTATTTATTTTAGGATCGTTAGTTAAACAGCGAACTTGAATGTTCTGTGTTAATCCTTCAATTAATGTATTTATCGTCTTAGTTAATTGATCTTTAAAATTGTCTTGGTGCAATCTATTTAAACTTATCGAGTTGTCATCAACTTTCTCTTTTGTGCTTACTTTGACTTTTTTAGGTAAAGTTGCTTTGGGAATATTAAGCGACCTCGTTGCCTTGATACCTTCTAGCTTCTCCATTATTGTGTTTTCACTTTTATTGAAGTTAGCTACTTCTTTCTCATAAGAATAGAACGATAATTCTTCTTCGTTACTGCTTTCATTATTTGGTTGATTCATGGTTTTAGAGCTTTGACTTTTGCAGTCACCACAGTTTTCGACTGGATCGACGTCTGTTTTATATCTTTCAGTATCAGCTATGAAGTATTTATCTTTTGTCCTAAACTTTGAATTGCTTTTGTTCATGAATTCGCTCTTTGAGAGTAAATTAACAGCAGATTGGTTACTATTCGTTTTCTTTAGCAAATCTTCAGTCATATTGACCATTTTAGAAAATTCTCGCTTAACACTTTCCAAACGCGTTTTAGCTTCCGTAGCCTCTGTCTGCTTCGGATCTGGGGGAGCTATGGTGTAACAACTTTGGAAGAACGAGTTCTTTTTTTGGTTTATTTCCGGTTTAGTTAACTCACTTCTATCATTCCATATTTTAAACAGATCACTATTTATTTTACTGTTAATTGGTAAGGAACTAGTTTCAGTTGGTTTTTTGATGAACTGGCGACGAGGTACACTTTTTTCTTTCTCCTGATAAGAATAGCTCGTGGCTTTAGAACTACTATCACTTTTGTAATCACAACACGACACAGACATTTCTTTCTTGTAACATTCTGTTTGTTGCATTTCGTCTTGTTTCTGCAAATACCTAGGTCTAACGTACGTCATTTTATTTGTTGAAAGTTCGAAGCCGGCGAATTGTTTTTCTGAGAAGAATATAGAGTCTGCGACTCTGCAAGCGTAGGAATATTCGTTTTCATACCAGCAAATGATCTTGAAGAAGTTAGGTTTCAATTGAATGCTCGAGTCTTCGTCGAAAATACAAGAGTGACTTTCTCCAACGAAATCTGAGGACACTGCTTCTTCGTTGGATATTTTTATGATATTTTGCATGTTGTTTTTGCTTGCTTTTTCTATACATTTGACTATTTCTGCTATAGACGTATTGCTGTTTAATCTGAAATGCAAATTATTACCTTATCCACTGCAAGGTGTATTGTATCACAAAATCAAAATCAAGGTACAAACCCCCTATCTTATAAAAAGTTATCGTTGACTTTATGTCACCATTACGTACGGTAATCAATACTTCAAGTCTGCGCTAACTTTTTATAAGATAGACCGAAAGATCATATCTTACTTTATAGTCAGGTCGAGCACAGAAACGTTGACAATAGGAACCCTGAAAGCCAATCCGGATAGCTTGTCCTTGACTTGTGGAATGATTTTGCCGAGAGCCTTACAAGCTCCTGTAGTTGCTGGGATTATGTTCTGATGGATACTTCTGTGATCACGCCAATGCTAAGGAATAAATAACCTTGGATTTTTTTATTTTGTTCTCATATAACTGGATGCAAAAGACTCAAAACATAGGAATGGGGTTTTGACTAATATTAGCCTCCTCACTCAAACGTCATTCCTTTGTCTTTAGCAACGAGGCAACCCGTATCAGTCTTCTGGTAGATATCTAGGAGAAGACTAATACGGGTTGCCTATGAAAATTAAGATCATTAAACTTGTAATCTCTTGGCTGAGGAACTTTACTACTGGGTTGTACTTTAAGCTTTTTACATTTACAAAATATGTAGATCTGGAACTGTGGAAAGGCAATATGGCTTGATCAATGCTTGAGAATTACTTGAAATCAAGCCAATTGATCCCATTATTATACAATTTGGTTGTTTTGTTACGCCAATTTCTAATCAACGTCGATATACGATTAAATAAATAAATACTTAATTATTTGTTACCTTTCCTCTCAGACAAAGTCCGTCCAATGGCTTAAGCGAGGGCGTCATAGCATGGATACTTGTTATAAACCCTTCGGATACCCCAAAATGATCCTCGAGCACTTGTATAATGGGCGCCAAGCAGTAAAGTGTGCTAGATGCGCATGATAGAACCTTCTGTTCTGAAATTATTATCATTTGACGCAGATCTTGCTCTAATATCACTTAGATGATGATCTTGCACTATCAAATCTATGAGTTGATTTTGATAAACGCATAAGTCAATAAATAAATAATGCTGGACAATCCACACAACATCATCTAGCCCCAAGCTAAGCAGAGCTTGTGTTATGGATACTAGAAGACTGACATACTTCTTCTTCTTATCGTGTCGATGCTACAACTGTATTTTGTTGTAGCATCGTGTTGGAAAGATTAGCCAGACTAGACACTGCTTTACCGTGCCTAACTGACATACCTACTTAATACAATAGATAGTTTTTTTTATTTATTTTTCATATGAAATACCCAGAGCACCCGAAATAAATATTTGCAGATCGTACAAACATTTATTCCAAGGCGGGAATCGAACCCGCAACCTCCACGTCGCAGGCGGACCATCGACCGCCGCGCCACATCGGTCGTCAAATGCTTAGTTTTGACTTTCGTACAATATTTAAAATAACTTTTCGATAAAACGATGATTTTTGATAAATTTACGTTTTACAGTTATATATCTTGACAGTTAGATAATTAGGTTTAAGAGTAGGTATTACCTATGGCGAGTTTGTCCTCATTGACTCCTAGAATGACCATTGGAACATCAACACTTGGCGCTGTTACTATAACACGTTTAACTCCATCGCTGGCTAAGTGTCCCTATGTAAATGATATTTTATAATATTTGATACTATCATGGTTTTGAACATAGTTTTATGATTGATACGCCATGATCACAGGTCGAACAGTTCGACCCGTTATCATGGCGCATGCAACTGTGTCGAAATATCGGGAAATAATGATTATTAGTGAGTTTGATTATCAAACTCACAAATCATGGTAAATATCCCGTTTATAATGAAAAAAATGATATTTTATTGTAGAGTTGCAGCTAAAAATGTTAAAATATGGTGGTACCTAGTGAGTAAGTTCTAGCGAAGAACCTACTACAATGAATAATGAAGAACAGACAAAGTCCACTGCTGGACATACACATTTTCATAGATTTCCAATAAGGTTTTTGAATAACTGACATCACAATGCCGTCTGTCCATCATAGTACCTACCTAAGTAAGTACATATATCTCTTATTAGGTAAGTACCTTTTCTCAACAGTTTTTGTTGGTTATATAGGTACCTACCACACCAACTAACCAATAATAGTAATACATATTATTGTATTATATTATCTACGACCTTAATACTTCCTCAAAATGAACAGATTGCTATTGAATTCCGACTATAAGTAAGTATTGAATAAAATTATAGGCTATGTCAAACTTAGACTCACAGAAGCTTTTTCGAGGCTAGTAAACATTCCAGAAGCTTCGACAACATACTGCACTCCAGCTGTATGCCAAGGCACGCTTTGAGGCAGTTTCTCGTGAAACACTTTGATGTGGTCATCTGTATGATCGACAATAGATTGATTATGTTTGTAGAAGGAAATACTGAGTTCAGACTGAGACTAGTTTTATACTAGTCTCTGGTTCAGATTAGGTTTTGAGTTGATTAAGCAGTTCGCTAGAAGAGTTAAATTGTTGATTTAGTACGAAATAGTGCGTCTTAATTCATAAAAAAAATAGCAATAGGTACATTTGTGCTGAAATTGGTTTTTTAAAATGATTATCTCTACTAACGGCCGGTTTCTTGAACGATAATAATAACAAATACAATTTAAAAAAAAAAAAAAAAAAACAACATACAACGAAAAAATCTAATAATTACTGTGTCAAACTCGGATCAATCGTGATTTGGGTTTCCAGAAACCGGCCGTAAGTTATGTATGTATATTATTTTGTAAGTCGCAAAACACAGCAACCTTATTCACTTCGAGAGCTAAATATCACCACTATTTACACATAATTATGCCTAACGTTGCCGTGAAGGGACCTTATTAAACCTAAGTCTACATAGAGACCGTAAGTATACAAGGTTAATAAAATAGCAGTTGACTAGACATACAGTAATGGACCAGCCGATAAATTCCTTATCGTATTACTAAGTGTACTTACCATCAACGCTAATCTCATCACTCGTATGTGTAATATTTCCTTTCAATTTCCCGTGAGTGGAATCGAACTTAATCAAGTAGCTAATATACTCAACACTGATAGCGGGGTCATTAATCGCTGATAGCTGGAAAAATGAAAACATACAATCGTCGAAACATGAGTCTTGAATAAAAAGGAAACAAAATCTACCTGAAGATTAGGATGCTGTAGGCAAACTCTTGAAATAACTCTGCCTATTCGACCAAATCCGTTGATTCCCACTTTGATAACCATTGCAAAGGGAAATTGTTGGAAAATTAATTAGAAATTATTTTTATTCACAATCAACACGTCATTTTGAATTTCGCGGGCATCCAAAATGACAGAACATTTTGTCTAGTCGATTTGTTTTCTCGAAAACCGGCAAGTTTAAATAAAAGTTATCAGTATCTACCACATCACTACAATCCATAGATAAGTAGAACCAGATGTGAGACGGACAGATGAGACACAGCTTATTTTAATAATAACTAGGTTCTCATCTACCATGAAACTTGAAAGATAGCGTTTTATTAATTTAAATATAAATTGCATTCAATTAAACAATTTACCCTTACCTAGTACTTATGTAGGTAATTAAATCCTTTATAAAAGTCAACGTTAAATAATTTGATATTAGGCACTTATTATTACTTAAGTGATAACAAGTAAATAGCATTCTCTACCAGCTAACCTTTGGGTAATGGGATTAACAATTTTGGATAGTGCGCAAACATAACAACATATTTGATAGACATATGTTAATACTTTTACATAATATTATTAGACATGGCTTATCTACGCTGTAAAAACTCTGTGGATCTTCGATCTTCTATGTTGTCTATTTATAACTCAGCGCCTCGCCTCTTTGTCCTTCAGCTGACATTTCAGAACTCCATCTTGTGGAGACAGAACGTGCAGTGCTAACCCGTGAATTTAATAACTTCGGTGAGTAAATTTAAACATAATTTATGTTGTGATACACTTTAACCTTGTATTATTTTGTAAATATCTTTAGTTTATCTGAGCTATGTAAACTAGTTACTACAATCAGTTTTACACAATGATTACCTCATAGTGATCACGTAGCCACCGTCATGGGAAATCATGGTTTTAATATCCTTCTAGCAATTATATCTTGTATATTGTGATATTACTATTACTACAAATGGTTTAATGTTAGGTTTTATGTTATTGTAGTAAAAGTTATTTGAGGGTTTTAACATGACCTCTAAACGACCTCGCGCCGCCGGTATGCCACCGGAGAAAACAATCTGAAGCTAACAACTAGTTTTTAATAAACTGTAAAATACATTATCATTTACATAAAAGTAGGTAGTTGAATAGACTCATTTCTTGTTTTACGTTGGTTACAATATAATACGTACCTATACCTACTTTAACAATTTGATGAGCCGAGAATTCGTAGGTATGCTCTATGAAATACCTAGCACCTAATCAAATTGTTACTTTATTCGCGTTTCCTTGCTATGATTTTTATTTTATATTTTTGAAACACAATTTGTTCATAAGAAATACGTGCAAAGATGAAGAAGGAAAATATATAAAATAATTATTTACATAAAAAATCTAGAACAAACAGATATAATATGACCTTGACTTTACCCAATAGTAGGCGTTACGATTTTCAATATCAATGTCTAGAAAGGGCTACGGAAAATTTTATCGGTATTTATAATATATCAGAAGGCTCAAGTAAAAACTAACGCAAAAAAATTTTACCTACTGTTCTTTTATCATTTTGTAAACATAAAACGACTAAATATAATCTTTGCCCTTACTTAACCTTAATAATGTTATGATGCTCACTTTTTATTTTCGATTTCATAATTGAAGTACCTCTGTAAACACAAGCATTGATAAATCGAATACACTGAAGATTAATTTGTCTTATTTTGTCCTTTCAGGAATCATGTCGAAAATCGGAATCAACGGATTTGGCCGTATCGGGCGCCTTGTGCTCCGTGCTTCCGTCGAAAAGGGAGCCTCAGTAGTCGCCATCAACGACCCCTTCATCGGTCTGGACTACATGGTCTACCTCTTCCAATACGATTCCACTCACGGACGCTTCAAGGGCACCGTTGAAGCTAAGGACGGCAGCCTTATTGTAAACGGTAACAAAATCGCCGTGTTCTCTGAGAGAGACCCTAAGGCCATTCCCTGGGGAAAGGCCGGTGCTGAATACGTGGTAGAATCTACCGGTGTGTTCACCACCATTGCTGCTGCATCTGCTCACTTGGAAGGTGGTGCCAAGAAGGTCATCATCTCCGCTCCCAGTGCTGACGCTCCCATGTTCGTCTGTGGTGTTAACCTTGAAGCGTATGACCCTTCGTACAAGGTCATCTCCAATGCCTCCTGCACCACCAACTGCTTGGCTCCTCTTGCCAAAGTCATCCACGACAACTTTGACATCGTTGAGGGTTTGATGACCACCGTACACGCCACCACCGCTACTCAGAAGACCGTCGACGGACCTTCCGGCAAGCTGTGGCGTGATGGGCGTGGTGCTCAGCAGAACATCATTCCTGCATCTACTGGTGCTGCCAAGGCTGTCGGTAAAGTCATTCCCGCTCTTAATGGAAAGCTAACAGGCATGGCTTTCCGTGTTCCAGTTGCCAACGTGTCCGTTGTCGACCTTACTGTCCGCCTAGGCAAGCCTGCCACCTATGATGCTATCAAGCAGAAGGTCAAGGAAGCCGCTGAAGGTCCTCTAAAGGGCGTTCTTGGATACACTGAAGACCAAGTGGTGTCTTCCGACTTTATTGGTGACACTCACTCCTCCATTTTCGATGCTGCCGCTGGCATTTCTCTAAACGACAACTTCGTTAAGCTTATCAGCTGGTACGACAACGAATATGGTTATTCCAGCAGAGTCATCGATCTCATCAAGTACATCCAAACCAAGGATTAAATAATATAGACGTTAAGAGTAATATTACCATGTAAAGCTTGGATTTACCATTTCTTTGTCGATCGACGACCCTTTAGGTACCGCTTTAAGTTAAAACATGTTATAAATTATTAAACTACTTCAACAGTAGTGTTACTGCATGATTCGTTATAATCAATTAATTTAACGACTGTTGATTGCTTGTAGCGAAAAAATCAAACGCATGTGACGTTGAAATAAAGTTGTATTCTAAACTAAAACTGCAGTTTTGATCTCTAACCTACCGAACATTCCCTTATGGGTACATGCCTACATCCATCCACCTATAAAATTTAAAAAATATATCATTGTGATTTGATTAAGTGGGATGCCATAGAAGTCCGACTTTGTTATGGATTTGTGACTTGACAAATTACAATAATATTAATTTTGGAATATAGTGTGATGTTTGAATTGTCCGTGATATATTTTTATTATTTATTGATTTAATTACGAGAACTAAACCCTGTGCTGCTTAGTATTTTACCTTATAAGCAGCACAGGGTTTAACACCTTCCTTCCAACTGGCTTCAGATCTAATTACTCTACTCTATCAGAAGCCAGTTGGCGCAGCATCCAGAATGTTTTAATTTCTTAAAAAGGTACTTTATGTACCTATATTCTTAGTACAAGTTGAAAAGTCAATCATTGGATCTTTGATTGCAGTATTATTAAATTCAGTTAATTGATAACGGTGCCCACCGTTCCTCTCTTAAAATGCGTTTTTTTGTACATCTTCAGATAATGAATTGAAGGATGTATTTGAGTTTGAGAGGGTGGTGAACTAGTGAGGTGTTGCTACCTACACGTGAAATTATATATCACCTACTAAATGTTTTATAAGAGAACTTTGCTGGCAATCTACCGGTTTTTCATTAAGTTTCTCTGATTTCGATACATCACTGGCCTTGTCTACTTGTCTGTCACACTGACCTGTCTGTCATTAATTTTACCACTTTGACATTTCAAATCGTTTGCTTCGTGTAAAGTACAACTTTTATTCCGTCTATTTTACAATGAATATGGTTTATACGAATAGATAATGTTTAATTTTGCTGTGTTTATTACGACAAAGTAGTCCAGCTGTCGAGAAGCTAATAAATTCTTTGAATTCTGCTATAATGGAGGATCTCAATTTGACAGAAACCGAAATGAGATATTTCGGTGATTTGTTTTTATGTTGCGACGAAGAATCAAATGGGAAAATACCGATTTTAAAAGCAACGGAATTGTTCAGATCATCGAATACATCGAATGACGTTCTGAAAGAGGTAAAAATAGCATCAGATTAGGTGTAGTCAGAAATAGCAAACAAGGTGTTTATATGAGGTTTTTATTATTATTAAACATTTCAGATAATGGATATAAGCGTCTCCCCTAATAACTGTACGTCCCTAAATCACTTGAATAGAAAACAATTTTATTCTGCCCTAAAATTAATAGCAGCCCATCAATCGAACATGCCTTTGATACCAGAGCTGATATCAACTCCTCTCGACCTTCCACTGCCGAGATTTACATGGACAATTAACTCGGAAGCGAGTGCTGATCTCATACAACTCTCAAACTCTCCCAAAGAGCAACACATTGTGAAACGTGAGAGGAATTTTGTTGGCAGCATAGGGGCTTATGAACCGATGAGGCTATCTGCTTCAAATCTGTCAGACAGTGACGCACCTCAGACCCTGTCGCATGATACAGCTGAAGCACTCAGCACAGACTCTGAGAAGGAGTCTGAGACTATGTCACAACAATCTAGTTCGAGAGGGGTAAGTCAATAGTAATTGTAGTGGAATGTTAATATGACTTGGCTGATAAAATGGCTTTTAAAAGCAACAATCAGCTGTATTTTGAATAAGTATTGTATCATTGTTGCAAAAATGAAAGTATTAATAATTAGAAATCAAAAAATTGAATTTTATGTATTATTTGTGTATCAATCACATTTAAACCAATATGTTTTTAATGAAAACATAAAAAATTAATCTTGTAATATTTATAGTTCATCAATCAAACTAGCATACTTTGGAAATTAAAATAAAGTATTTAAGTGAAGGTTTATAGCCTCGGAAAGTTGTATCAAAATATATTTGTTCAGTTTTATAGTGTTTACATAAGATAACAGTTTAGCTCATAGTAAGATATCTCCAAGTAGCTATGTCCATGTAATCTATTAGAGTAACAGTCCACTAATTGATATAAGCAGGTACACTATAGATAAATTATAAATAAATATTCATGGACATTTCACATTACA
Source organism: Ecliptopera silaceata (assembly GCA_932527185.1). Taxonomy (NCBI): domain Eukaryota; kingdom Metazoa; phylum Arthropoda; class Insecta; order Lepidoptera; family Geometridae; genus Ecliptopera; species Ecliptopera silaceata. Next base: position 7,491,323 of record OW052207.1, on the reverse strand, counting down.
CAACCTATGTATTCTATGTATATATTTAAAAAAAAAGTACAGTGAAACTTGGTTAAGTGGGACCTGGATAAGTGAGAAACCTCCATAACTGGAACTCATGCTGAGGTCCCAACACTTTGGCACTGAATTACCTCTGTTAGTGGGACGAGGAAAGCCTCTATATCTGGGATTTGTTCTTTCGATTTATCATCATAGTTACCTCTATAACTGAGACTGCAAGTACATTTTATATGCATTAACCTCTGTAACTGAGATAACATTGTTTGTTTACTCATTCTTATTTTTTTATCATAATAATTTTACTTAATGATCGCACCTCTATAACTGAAATAACCTGTTTTCTCACCTCTATTAATGGAACCCTCTGTAAATGAGATAGATATTTATTTATACCTGTATATCTGAGACACTGGGTAAGTGGTATACCTCTATAAGTGTAACGACATTGCAGGTCCCTTGATGTCTCACTTAACCAGGTTTCACTGTATATAAGTATTCTATCAGCAATCTAGTTCCCATAGTACAAGCTCTGCTTAGTTTGGGTCTAGAGTGTGATGTGTGAAATGTTTAAGAATATTTATTTATATATTTATATTGAAAGTAGGTGCTAGGTTCACTATAATTATATTAAGGTTAAGTAAATAAAAAATAAACACAACAAAAGACGTTAATCTGGCCATAGCGATCTCTGAACCTGTACCAAAACTCACTGGCTTAGGGCATATACTGACCGATTTTGATATTTCTTTTCACTTTCATATAATAACTTTATCCTAGAATATCCCATATAATTTCAGAGAAGAGGCAAGAGTGGATCACCATGGAGTACGGCAAGCGAAAGCCCCACTCCCACCAACAGTGTCGCAGAGCGAGTGCATCCGGTTTGGGAGCATAGTGCGACCGGACGTGGTGTTTGGCCAGCCAACACTGGGGAGGAACATACACAGCTGTTAGGTAGGAACATGTTAATAAATTATTAGACTAACAGCCGATTTCTTAAACGTTGTTCAGCCAAAAAATCAAATTGTGTCAAAACTCAGATCAATCTAGATTTGGGTTGAGCTGTTGTTAAATATTTCGCAGATTACAATTTAAGCAACCCAAATAACGTTAATAAGTTTTGACACTGTAGTTTCATTTTTGGTTGATCAACGTTTCAGAAAACGGCCGATAGACATTTGTTTATTGACTAGCACACATAATAGAAACACCAAAATAAAAATTAAGACAATATTTAGGAATTAGAGTATAATATAGACAGGCATCACAGCTCAGTTGGTAGTAGCCCTGACTTCCATACAGTCGGTCTTGGGCTGTTTGAAGTCAGTCAAAAAGTGACTGAAGTATGTTTGAAGTTAACTATTGATTACATTTAAATTAATAAATGTTTACAAACATTTCACACATAACACACTTAGTCCCAAACTAAGCAATTTAATAGTGAGATAATAAGACACGTTTACAGAAAAACTGTGACAAGGAAACAAACGGGTGACGTTTTTACAGTTATTTCGAATATTTGTTAAATAATTTACACAATGAGCAATACTTATGTGTAATGCCTACGTTATATTGCGTCAGCTTTTAAAAATACGTCGAAAATTTCGTCATTTTAGTACAAGTCAGGTTGGCCGAGTGGTCTAAGGCGCCAGATTTAAGCTCTGGTTCCCGAGAGGGAGCGTGGGTTCGAACCCCACACCTGACAAAAGGTGTTGTACTTTTTATTTTTTTGTTGTGTTTTTCTATATGATTGTTAGTGTTCTAAAATTATTCTGAGTTTATTTGGTGGAATAGTCATTTTTTTACCATAATTTATTGTACTTTTATTGTTTGGCTATTATAATATGTACTTATATGGATAAAAATATAGTATATTTTATGGCGTATCGTAAAGTATAGCGGATTGCTAAGTACTCAATTATATTCGAGAACATCCCACATAGCGCCATTTAGCACCAAACGAAGCAAAGCTTGTACTATAATAATACCTTATTTCATGATTTTAATCGCACAAAATATAATATCTTTGGTGAGGTTCGAACCCACAACCTACAACACAGATTATAATATTACAGGAACAGAAGAAGAATCATCAGACCGTCATTCCTCTGAGGACGAAGCGGACGGAGTGGCAGAGGACATCTGGGCCATTAGCGAAGCGCAAGCGAGGCATTACGCGAGCCAATTCGTACAGCTACGTCCCGACTGCGGGCTGCTACCGGGACATACAGCCAGGTAATAGTTACAATCTTACGATCAATTGGTTTATTACAATTAAATAATAATTGTAATTTGTTCTATAACAATGAATTATAATAATTATCTTGGTAATTATTATTATCACTTGTAGTGAAAATTCAAAATAAATTGATTCTATTCGCGTCTATTTCCAGGTTGTTCTTCGAAAAGTCCCGCCTCTCGGTCCCGGACCTGCGCAAGATATGGCAGCTCTCCGACATCAACAAGGACGGCATGCTCTCCCTCGAGGAGTTCAGCGTCGCCATGCACCTCATCGTGCTGCGCCGCAACAAGCTGGCCGTGCCCGACGCGCTGCCCGCCGGCCTCGCGCCGCGCGCGCCCTCGCCCCGCGACCAGCGCGCGCTCGCCACCGACCTGGTGGACCTCGGCGCCGACATGTTCGGCTCCGGCACCTCCGCCGACTTCAACTTCGCGCCCAAGCCGGACGCGCCCGACCCGCCCGACGCGGCCAAGCCCGACGAGCGCCGCCCGTCGCCGACGCCGACGAAGCCCGAGGCGCAGCCGCCCCCCCGCGAGTGGACCAAGTTCGTCGACTCGCCGACGTCGAGCGTCTCGAGCCCCGGCCCGAAGCCGGTCAACTTCGACTTCCAGCGCGCGGCCGTCGAGCGCGACCCGAAGATATTCCACCCGGTCGCGCTGCGCGTGACGCCCGACGCGAGCGCCGCGCCCGCCGACGAGCCGCGCGCCGCCTCCTCCCCGCGCCGCGACGACATCGCGCTCGCCTTCGAGCTGGCGAGCCCGAAGCGCCCGCTCGCGCAGCCGCCGCCCGACGCGCCGCCCGCCGCGCTCGAGCTGCGCGCCATCTCGCGCCCGCAGCCGCGCAAGCCGGTCAAGAGCGCGGGCGCGCTGCCGCCGCCGCCGGCGCGCGACGACGCGCCGCTCTCGCTGCAGCTGGCGCCGCGCAAGGAGCCGCCGCCGCCGCCGCCGCCGCGCCCGCTGCGCAACCACGCGCGCTCGAGCTCGTTGGATCTCACGCGGCTGAAGGGTCCGCCGCCGGCCAACGTGCCGAGCGCGGCCCCCGCGCCCCCGCCGCGGACGTCCCCCGGCACGGGGGGCGCGGGCGGGGAGTACGAGGCGGAGGGGTTCGGGTACAACCGCGAGGACGCGACGCGCGCGCGCGGTGCGTTCGAGGTGGTGTCGCGGCGCGCGGTGGAGCCGGCGGCGGACGTGCGCGCGCTGCTGGAGCAGAACGCGGTGCTGCACCGCGTGTGCCGCGCGCTGTGCGCCGAGCTGGCGGACGTGCAGCGCGAGCGGGAGGCCTTCCGCGTGCGGCTCAGCGACGACCGCGAATCCCAGCTCTAGTCATCTTTTATATGATGTATTCGCTTCCTATTTCATCTCAGCCCATTGGTTTTCAGAGGACGCGATGCGAATAAATATGACGATCGTAAACGTGTCATTATGTCACCGTTACGTATGGTAATCAAGGCATCAAGTCTGCGCTAACTTTTAATAAGAGTGACCGTTTTAAAACACGCTACACTGTTTGATAGTAAAGCTGACATTTCCGCGCAGTGTATCTCAAGTACGTCGCTGTTTCCATAAGTTTACGATAGTCACATTTATTCGTGCACCTCATGACATTCGAGGCCATCCGACTTTCAGCTACCGAACTCTAAAGGGATTAAAAAGTTGAATGCCCTTTGACAACTTAGCATTACCTATGATGTGCCCGATGTTCAAAGTGACCGTGAATCTTATTGGCTTGGTGTTGTGAATGTTAATGCTAGGCTAATGAAGTAGTCTATTATCTTAAGACTACTGAAGACGCTAAATGTATATTTTTCGCTCTGAACAGTTTGATCAAAATTTTAAACAAGATCTCTGGACACTAAAGTATAATTTTATGAAGCGAATGCATCGCTTGCATATATTTAATATGAAGCTTACTATTATCGGTGAGTTCCCAACCAGTCACACCAAATCCAGTCACACTGTGACTCGTTGGGAAAAAAATTCCCAACGAGTCACACTGTAACTCGTTGCAACTTTATTTTTAAAAAAAGTTCCCAACCAGTCACACTTTTGTAACAGTGTGACTCGTTGGGAAAAAAATTCCCAACGAGTCACACCAATTTATATTTGCGAAAATGAAAATGACTTTTCACTTAAAACTAGGTGTATGTTATTTTATTTATTTTTATCAAAAATGGCAGATATAGTGTATTGGTAGAAAAAAAGTGCTTTGCAGAAAAAGATAACATCCGATATTTAATACTACTCACTGCTTCTATAGTAAAAAAAGACGTGTGGCACTCGGGGACTGCCGCAGTAAAGCTATTGCATAGCATTTTTTGCTGGATTACGCATGCACAGTGTTAGGTTATTTCGTTACGGAATTTCTGGATTCAGTCTCCACGCTCAAGGCCCGCGATAGAAGCTATGCAGTAGCTTAAAAAATTAAAGTTGGAGTGTTTAAGATACTGATAGATAAAACGGTGGTGATGGCCAAGTCCGTAGCCACAAAAGTTTGAGGTCATGAATGAGGTCATGCACGTGCCTTCGGCTTACAATATACCAATAACTGCATCGTATTTTCATAAATCTTGTAGTTTAGGAAAACTCGATACTTACTTATATAGTCTTATTAAAATAATGTATCTTTATTAACTTTTTATTAGTACACCACAAGAAGAAGAAGTACATCGCTCAAATATATTATAAAATGTACTCATATAAAATAAACAATAAATATTTGCAGATCGTACAAACATTTATTATCAAATACATTTATTTTATTTATTAATCGAACCCGCAACCTCCCGCGTCGCAGGCGGACCTTCGCCCGCCGCGCCACATCGATCGTCATCAAATTTGTTGTAAATAAATATACATGACTAAACTTACTAAACTTTTAACTAACTTGATTTAAGTAAACTACGACGAAGCTAACTGAAATGTACACTGTTCTGAGTAAACGATTTTTTTTTTTTTTTAATATATTTTTTTTATTGTATTAAGCTATTGCATAGCTTCTATCGCGGGCCTTGAGCGTGGAGATCGAATCCAGAAATTCCGTAACGAAAATAACCTAACATTGCACATGTGGAATCCAGCAAAAAATGCTATGCAATAGCTTGACCGCGGCATTCCCCGAGTGCCACACGTTTTTTTTATTATTATTATGATTAATAAAGACATTTTAAAACAAAAAAAATCTCTAAATGGATACTACAGCGCCATAAGTGGCAGAACAAAAATTCTTATGAGCAACAAATCCATTAATTCTTTAATACAGTTACCTACTTTAGTTTTAATACAGTTTAGTTATTTCTTCAAGTCAATATGGTTCCATATTTTTCAAAACTTTTTTATTTTTTCGTAATTATAAATAAACATATTTAATTTAACGAAATATTTTTTTTTGGTTCATTACACGATATTTACCATTTGTGATACTTATATGTAGTATTATAAAAAAAAGCATGCAGTATGTGAAAAAATCATTTTCATTTATAAAAATTAAATAGGTGTGACTCGTTGGGAATTTTTTTTCCCAACGAGTTACACTGTAACTCGTTGCAACTTTTTTTTGAAGAAGATTTCCCAACCAGTCACACTTTCGTAACAGTGTGACTCGTTGGGATTTTTTTTCCCAACGAGTCACAGTGTGACTGGATTTGGTGTGACTGGTTGGGAACTCACCCTATTATCGCAATCTCTTCCCGATCATATCTTAGTGTAAGCTGCCCCAATGCTGTAAAATAATAAACTTACCGGCACTCTCTGAAGGACTTCAGTTTTCTTTCAAAGAAAATTATATTTGAACATTTAACAAAGGCTTATGGCTAACAACTAAACATAAAATATCAGCAACTTTGCAAATATGTAATGTTTTTTAATCATAAATCATGAAACTGATGAAAAATAATATCTTATTTGAAATGTATAATGGATTAAAACAAAAGAAAAATGAGATGTCACCTCTTCATTCCTAAGCTGAAATGAAAGAATTCTTTAAAAGAGGTTTGTAAAATAAATAAAAAAATATAATCGTAAGCAAAATATTTTTCCAATGTACTAATAGGTGAAACATTTTAACATTTTGATTTTGCATCTCAACTCTGCCAAAATATATATGCCTCATATCATTATCTTATACTAGCTAAATATAACAAGACAAAAACTGATGTATGAAAGTTTGTGATTAATGAGGTATTTGGTTATTTTTGGTTAAAAAAACCTGGACTATACATAGTTATTATATATAGTTTACATCTTATCAAACCGGCAGTTTTTTTGGGGTTCCGAAGTCATAATATGTGTGTAACTATCCACGGACGCTTGCCGACGTTTGAACTTTTGACAACTGACAAAAGCCTATCGCGAAATACCTGTAATGTCAATACATCAACCAATCAGGGACCTTCATTTATTTATTTATCATCGAAAATAATTGTATTTACTAGTCTCTGATTGGTTTAACCTCGAGATGTAAGTTACCTGAGGGCTTAGTCCGAGCCTGCATTTTAAAACTCCCCATTCTCGAGCCGAGAGTCGTCTCTCGGATGTCCTTATATTTTTGTAAGAAGTAGAGAGAGAGATCCGAGAGACGACTCTCGGCTCGAGAGTAGGGAGTTTTAAAATGCAAGCTCGGACTAAGCCCTCAGAGTCCTTAGTCCCAAGGTGCATTTTAGAACTCCCTACTCTCGAGCCGAGAGTCGTCTCTCGGATCTCTCTCTCTACTTCTTACAAATGTATGGACATCCGAGAGACGACTGTCGGCTCGAGAGTAGGGAGTTTTAAAATGCGTCTTCTGACTAAGGGCTCAGTTAATGGATAGTTATTATTATTCTTACCTCGAAAGATGCATTTTATTCTGACGATGAATTTAAGCCAAAGCTATCCGGACTTCGGAATTCTCTTAGGTGGTTTTTGACCGCGTTGTGCAAATCCTATCCGATCATACTAATATTATAAACGTGAAAGTTTGTATTTATGGATGGATGTACGTATGTTTGTTACTCTTAAACGCAAAAACTACTGAATGTATTTTAATGAAACTTTACAATAATGTAGTTTATACATCAGAGTAACACATAATTTATATTATTGTGTGAATTGTCAAAAATATAACGATAGCAAGACGAAGTCGCGGCACCCGCTAGTATAATAATCATTAAGTGCTCTGGTATAATTCTGTATGTTCGTAAAAATGATTTTATCGTATTATTTTATGTGGTTGTGCTATATTATAATAACTCCTTGACTGAACATATGAATTCAAAACTTCCTTTGTTATAAATATATTTCCATAAGCTTATGAAACATTTATACACTTTACTACCACTTATTTATTTTGTAATTAATCATGATTTATATACAAGGTGTAACAAAATCACTCTCGAAAACTTTTTGGGATGAGATGGGAAAGTTCAAAATTTTCTATGTAGCCAATGAAGCATGTAAAAGTGAATACTTAAGTTGTTTTATACAAAATTCAATATCCTTTTGGCAAAAGTGTAAGGAAATTTAATATATTTTTGTAACAGGATTATGCATAAAAATAAGCCGTTATAATGGGCTTTTTAATGCAAAAATAATTCCCTGAAGTTTCGTGTTGGTTGCATTACATCTGTTGTATATTTTAAGAAAAATCACAATGTTATTTTCACTCTAGAATTTAGTATTATTTTATAAATACATTAAATTCCATAGTTCTCATACCATCGTCGCTTAGTTGTATAGAAAGCTTGAAAACTATGAATATAATTTATAACATATTTCTTGTTAAAATAAGAATGGCACTATTTCAATGTTGCTTGATAGCATTCCTTATTTTTATCTTGCTTATAATTTTAATTAAAAAATCTGTATTGAAACCCTTTTAATACCGTCAATATCAATTTTGACGTTTAAAAGAGGGAATGATACAGAAAAATATATTTATTAAACTGTGAATGTTGTATTATAATAGATTAAAGATTGTCAACGTCAAGTTAAGAACTAATGAGAAAGACAAATTAAGACTTGAACGAAGGAGTATAATGTTTGTAATAGTAAGTATTGTGAGTAGATGTGTCAGTGTACGGCCTGTGTCATACCGCGCCTCAAACACAGTATGAAATTACAAAAAGTAATTTATTATTGTCTATATTGTAATAAGTATATTTGTAAAAGTATTTATCTTCTGTTTAGACGTATCCTAAGAGTATAATCCTCGATCGAGCAGCCTAGCATCTTTGTAAATAGTTCTAACTCAGGTTCATTTTGTTATGCGTAAAGCTTGATGACCCACTGATTACATTTTCGGTCCAATTTTTGTACTAATATTAGTGTTCACCATTATATTTCTACCTATTTATGTTTCATAAAATTTATACAGTAAAGCTTAAAATATTGTAGTAAATTATGTACAATAAATATATTATAAAAGTTATTTGTATTTAAATATTAGTAGATAAGTTAATAACTGTCGAAATTCAAAACAAAGCTGCGGTTATTTTTGTATTGATATCTTATCATTAACGGTTTAGGTACAAACATAACGTACCGCGTTATCGAAAAATCGATTTCGAGTGTGTCAGGATCAATCGGAACGGCACGACAGATTAATGCGATACGCATCGTGGCTCGGAATCTACCCTCGGCAGCTCGCTGATAATGATAAGAGTGACGATAAGCGCTCCGTGCCGCACACGCGTGCAGGGCCGCTGACTCCTCAACGAGGCTCATTTCTCCTGTTCCTCGCTACTTGCTACAGTGTGGCGCATACCTGCGTACCTTTTTTTGTAGCTGCGCTCCCCCCGCCGGCGGCGCGGCGGCCGCAAACAAACCGTCTCAAGACGCGCTCGCGAACGCACGCTCCGCGTTCCGCCTGCGCCCGCGCGTTAACACTCGCGACTTACAATGACATCTTTCATGTGACCGTTCAGTGCAAAGATACCGTCATGAAGTGCATCGCCCTCGTTCTGACCGTGACCCTAGTGACCGGAGTCGCCGCGGAGGCCTCCGTGCGGACATGTGAACCGATCAAAGTGGCAATGTGCAAGAACATCGGATACAACCAGACCGGGATGCCGAATCTCGCGCGGCATACTTTACAGGCAGATGCGGACGTGACTCTTCAGACCTTCAGTCCCCTGGTCCAATACGGGTGCTCGTCCCAGCTGCACCTGTTTCTCTGCTCGGTGTACGTTCCGATGTGTACGGACAAGGTGGCCTTACCGATCGGACCGTGCAGAGGACTCTGCGAGAGTGTGTACGCCAGATGCTACCCGGTCCTTCGCGGGTTCGGGTTTCAGTGGCCTCTGGAGCTGGACTGCTCGCTATTTCCAGCTGAGAACAACCACGAGCACATGTGCATGGAGGGGCCGGGAGAACGCGCGCCTCCCGTTGGGACCGTACCTTTGGATGTGAACGGGAGCGGCCGGTCTGGATGTCGAAAGCTCATTAAACCGAACAGCTGGGTCTGGGTGAGGGGGTCGGGACGTTGCGCGCAGTACTGCGATGCGGAAGTTCTGTGGGAGGCCGGAGAGAGGAAAGCTGCGGAAGTTTGGTTGTCGACGTGGGCTGCGTTGAGCTTCGCGTGTACTCTGGCGGCCGTGGGGGCTCAGTTGGCGTGTGGAGATCGTAGAGGAGCTGGGGAGAGGGCGCTGGTGCTGGTGGCGCTGTGTCGGTGCGCGGCGGCGGCGGGCTGGGGCGTGCGCGCGGCCGCGGGGCGCGCCGCTGCTGGCTGCGCCAAAGACTCCACCTCGCCTACCAGAATGCTCCTGGCACACGATGGACTGGCCAACCCAAATTGCGCTGTTGTCTTCCTGCTGCTGTACTATTTTGGACTCGCCGCTTCAGTTTGGTAAGTGTTTTTTTTTATTCTACGTCTTGTTTATTGTCAATATTATTTTTGTTTTGTTTAGCTACCTGGATGGATAATAAACGTTGCAAATACTGCCCCGTTGACATTACAACATTTCTGCAAAACAATTGTTCAGCAAAAAAATCGGCAACAATTGCCACCTCCGCACCTTTTGACAATAGAGTCGACCGTATTGTTAGTGAGCGCGACAACATACCTGCGCTTATTGTTAACTTTCCTAAGCTTTAACTCGTCGCCAATCAATTACGTTTTGTCACCTCGCTTTCTCATTTATCTTTACCGGCAGAAGCTTTGACAATAAATATGGTTTCTAAAGCCTTTCGAAACTCCGACGGTACATTTGTTCAACTTCGTCTCTACCAGCACCGTACTGTCTTTGTTATACAGATTGTACATTATCATTGTTTGAAGTTAACTAAGCAAAGCTGAGACAATGCTTAAACGTGAACAAGCTCGAATGTCTAAGCTACTTGTCAGAAGCCATATTGTTACTCCAGTAGGTAACAATTCTTGCTTTGAATTTATCTTCACTTGTATAACCGTGTGATAATGTAATTGAAGACTAATGCTTCTCAGAAACTAATATTGTAAAGGTCTGTCAACTTTATAATTTCTTTAAATCTTACATTATATTGTGTACCTAAGTCTTATAAAAACGTTCTTCAGCTTTTAATGAAGTATCTAAAGTTACAATAGTTTAAAACATGAATGAGCCAACACAAATAAAAAAAGGATGGCGTAGGCAGTTAATTAATTAGTTTCAATGGCCATAGATATCCCAAACCCATTTTGGCTTCGCTATATTTTAATTCCTATATCAGAACGGGACGATAAATCACACTTGTTCTTCGAAATACTATTTTAGAACGTAGAGGAACATCGGCCGTAAAGTAAAACGAATTGGGAAATAAAATAAACGAGGTCCTATAAATCACAAGGTGTAGACGTTGCCGGTTGAAAGCGATGGAACATTCGTTGGAGTTACTAGCTTATAAAATACTGAATATGTGTCGAGATTTGAAAGAAAGAAAGAAAAACTTTATTTTGTGTCACACACATGAGATCAAAACATATAAGTACACACAATTAAAAATAAACCTTATTATTTACATGGTTGTGACCACAAAACAGGCCATCACTCAGCATGTGTTGTAGTAGTACCTATGTACTACTACAACGCTGATCTTCCGTGATGCCCATGCGTACCCTGGCAGCAACAGCGGCACACAGCTTAAATCTTATTAAACTGAGAACGGAGCGACAAATAATGCCTACACTTTAACAAGACGAAAAAAATGTTGGACTTGATCGATTGACATTGAAAGCTTGGAGAATTATAGATACCACCGGTAAAATGTAAGACTGATCAAAAATATTAACTTACTCTTGGAGTATACTTATTACTTTATTCACAAACAAACTTACGACTATTACAGTATTTACAAAATGTACATAGACATATAAAATACATAAGAAACAGTTGAGCTATCCACAGACCGTTGCAAACGATCTATAGATAGTTCAACTGATCGAAATCAGTAGTAAAAATAAAATACTACATAATAAAAATATTGATATAGGGTAGACACATCTTCAACATTAATGTAAACCACTTCTTTAAAAGCAATGGCTCGCACTGAGCGAAATGCATTAGGTACCTACTTACTCGACAAAAACCCCATTTGAAACAAACACTATTCAGCGAAAATGAAACAGCTTTTATTAAGTTTTTTTGAACTGGTCTGTATATGGGTACTTTAACCCTGCCGTAGTTTTGGCAGTAGTTTTTTTGCACCCTGTAGATTTCTTCGACAATCGCAATTCATAATATTTTGGATATTAACCTAATCGCTTATCAGACAATTTGATATTTATTATCCATGTGATAAAATTTCAATATGACATTGCAGATTTTGCTATCGATGTATTTCGTACCCGGTTTTTGTCTACAAATAAAACAAAAAATAGCGTAATTTGCTGAATTTGAATCAGCTTGTCCTTGCATTTATATACAAACAAATACCTAATGTAGATTGCTTGCTACAATTGTTGAGCCTAGTTTAATTAGAATCTGTTCAGTAAAGCCAGAGACTATGTAGTTCAAACTACTCTGGTAAAGTAAATAGGAATACATTTTTGAATATTCCTTATACAATATTTTAAGCTATTGCATAGTTTCTATCGCGGGCCTTGAGCGTGGAAACCGAATCCAGACATTCCGTAACGAAAATACCGAACGCAAATAACCTAACACAATGCGTAATCCAGCAAAAAAATGCTATGCAATAGATTTACCGCGGTCCCCGAGTGCCACACGTCTTTTTTTTATTATAAATACTAGCAAATTAACGGCCCAAGTTCGAGAAACAATAAATAACGACTGTTTTGGGTACGTCTTATCTATTAATTTTGTCCTAAGTGACACTAACTGCAAAGGAAATGAATTATGATAATGTCGTGTCAAAAAATACTTTTATAATACAAAGCAGCTGTATATAAAACTTTGTAACGTTGAAGACAGAAAAACTGGGTCTTTAGAACCAGATGTGATATTGTTAACCATAAAAGATCTTATGTCAATGCAGTAAAGTTGAAATTGTTAGTGAGTATATACGTGTAAACGGAGATGCAACGAATAAAAACTTGTCTCACATTTCTCCATAAATTCTGGTATACTTGATACTAATGTTGCAAACTTGAAAGACGGTATTGGAATGTTGGAATGGTCTCGTTTCTTCAAAAACTAAAAATAAAAGTACTTCATTTGAATTTAAATTAATGCCATTGTATGTACTTCGAGCTTAGACCCTTAAGCTTGGTCCTAAGAGCCTTATATTTTATGTTATATTCCGTAGATAGTCCCTAATATGGCCTTGGTAAACATAGAGATAAAAAACATTTTTTTTCAAGTTTTATAGTGAAAAACCGTCGCCATCTGTTACTAGATAAAACTAAAAAAAGTTAATTTATGCTTAAAACATTAAATTAATTACTGCATGCTTTTTAAAATCGGTCCGCTATTCTATTAAAGCAACACTCATACTTGTGTACATTATGTATCAACATATACCTAGCCATAAGACCAGACATTGTACCTTTATGATTATGATGCCAAAAAAAAATTTAATACTCCATGGCTTCTTGCTTCTAAAAGTTTATAAAAAGTGGAATCTGCGCAAGTCTGGATTTTTCAAAGTGAGTGGTAAATCTCAGGAATTCCTGGCAACACTGCCATTCCAGAACGCATTCTTTCGTCTGCAAAACGCGGCGCTAATGAAGACATTTTTGAAATCATAACACCTTGACAGTGACACCATTCCTGTGGGAAAATTGAGTTTTTGGGATTACTTTATGTTCTTTCTTAAATTTCCAAAATAAAACGGTATTACAAAGTTCTTTATATATTGTATGATAATATATAAAGAACTTTGTAATACCGTTTCTTATCTACGTACAAATTAATCCTTTGAATCGCAAAATAAGATGCTAACAATTAAATTTTATTTTGACGTCATAAAGATTTTGTAAGTATGTATTTCCTCTATGATATATTTATATACGAACCGAAACCTGGAGCTTTTGTGTAGGTATCTCCTGTACTGTATTTAATTACGTAGTTTCACAAATACATACTCAACCGCGCAATATTTCAAAAGGAGTATTAAGTCCTTAACAATTTCAAGTGCTTTTCAAACTTTTAATGAAATTAGGTTGGGGACACGACTTGTTGATATTCGACTTAAGTGGCTATAATTTCATGACACAACAAATCGTAGGGGTAACACTCAAGAGTCCATTTAATTTATATTTTATTAATTAAAAAAAAAATACGCCGGATACATACGAGACCTAAAGATTACCATAATTTAGATGAGAATCAAAACAAAATTTTATTGTGTTCAATGATTACAATAGCTACATTAAGTAGATATTATATATCAAACACTTAAGAGCTAGAGCTTATTCTAAAATAACAAACCATGCTTCAAGTAACATTCTTATAGGTTACGAAAAATACCTAAGTACTCCGAAGATATTGTTTGTGAATATTTTTATATTGAACATAATAAATAAATTTGATTTTTAATTGGAAATTTGATATTTTATCTAACTTAACTCATTCCACGAAAGTATATTACAAATATATAATATATTTTTACTAATGTTATAACATATAATTTTATTACAACTATGTACCTAAGTATATTGAGAGGGTCGAGGTCGTATCAAAAGCTGCGATAGTTTATTAAAACCTGTCATTCGGTTTCATTTATTTGCGAGTTAATACTCGCTACGTTAATACTACTATACAACTTTAATTAGTTGTATAGTATTTATTTACAAAAGGTAGTTAACTCCATCGTTGTCCAGCCCAAACCGTGTTCGAGGCTCGCCAATTAAACCTCCTTTAAATAATACCACGAATTTTATTAAGAGAACTGTCTACTGAATCGCTGCCGAAGCCTATCGAAGCCAAAATCAGACAACGCATTAATACATAAACAAAGATGGCGCGACCCTAGCTAGACTTACAAACAGACGCTGAGACAAACAAAAGAGTATCTAGTGCTTAGGATTGTAAATAACCTGTCAGATTAGCCTAGTACTAAAACGCTGTACTTCCACTACAATCATTTGATTTAAACGCCCGCTTTTTCAAATAGTACAGTTTTAGGGGTGATAAAATAGCGAGTTATTCACCTATGCCTATTAATTTTCTAAGGTAATATGGACTGAAATAAATCAGGAAAAACCACTGTACATGCCATCCTAGAATAAATGAATTTTATGAAGATTTATTAAAATTCAACTTCAGAACTTTGATGCAAGTCCTGTTTTACAATTTCTAGCAGTTGTTAAATATCAGCTTGGTTATTTAAGCTGATTAGTAGGCAACGCTTTAGAGGAAAGAGTCCTTTATTTACCTTGTGCTTCGTTACTTGCAATAATCCCATGTTGCAGTTATAAAAAGATACCATCTATACCTACAATCAAGTGTTTAATAAAATTTCGCAATAATTCGCCGGAATTTTATTAAGGTTGTTACACTTTTAATCAGCGGTATTCTGTTTTTATTGCTTTAAATAAAAAAACTCAAGTTATACGTGCTTACTAATTAGTAAAGTTATTCTAATTATTATTTTACATTACTTTTGTTGCATCTATTATGTTTTAAATAGTGTTTGTGCCGTTGTATTTTAAAACCGAATTAAATATAAGTACATATAGTTTTTTTATGGGTTATATCATTACACAGGAGATGATAAATAAAATAATGTTCACATTGTACAAGATTGTATTTAATGTAGGTATAGTTGTTGTTTATTTATATGCTCCTCGGAGCAGGCTATAGTTTTAGAACCATACCGCCTAGTCTTACGTTATGTTCTTCACATATGTTAATTTGTTTTTTTTAGTATTTTATTTACAACGTCCCTCCATCTTGGAGATGGCGGGACGTTGTAAATAAAATACTCATGTAGGTATAGCTTAGCAACTCTAACTAAATACTAATATAAAAAAAATCGAGAGCTTTACAACTACATATAAGTAGGTATAATAAAAAATTAGAGAGACTTATGAGATGAGATACCACAAAAAAGTAAGAATAAACCTCAAATATATGGCAGACATTATTAATTTCTAAGAAATGCTTATTAGTTAGTCGGTCCGACTCGTTATTATAATTTAACGTAGATTTATGTAAAACTCAACTCATTTGCTATGAAGTATGCTCTTGAATTTGTTTGTTTATTAAAATAATGTGGTAGATTTAAAAACTGATAAGTCTAGTCTAGTCATTATAGTGGAGTTGCTATGGTCGTAGATACGAATCCCCGTGATGGCCCGATAAATTTTGCTGTGAAGTAAAATAAGTAATAAACGCGCTTTCGTGCTTTACACATAAACCCACCAATTTCTTAAAACAAAACATAGCTTATCATAAATAATAATGTCTATGGCTGTAGAAACTCAAATACTTACTAGTGTAATTAAATAGTTCATAGAACAAATAGTTCAATGTGAAATCTAAACGATTATAAACTTTGCAGACGGCTCCGCATAGCGCATAGCAAACCTAGATCTCAGCGGACCATTCTCACAACTTAAAAAAAAACAACAGTGTTCGAAGAAGGTTACAAATGCAGTTCCAAGCAGTTTTTCTTCCAAAGAGGTTATAGTATGTGAAGTTATTATGTGTTCAATCATTCAGACAGGCTCCATAGCATAAATAAGAAAGATTTAATTATTTACAATGAACGTGTGCCCACGTCGTGAAACAAGCCCCATTATCATAATAACATTTGTACCTACACGGAAGAGCGTAGGGTTGCCATGTCACAAAAATGTATAACAAAATGGTAGAAAGCTAAAGTGAAAGCAGTAATATACGTGATCTGTCGAGAAATGTCAAATTTGACAGATAAAGCTAAATTTATGGTTACAAGGTTACTAAGGCCGATGGACGATGATCGTGAACTATCAAATCTGTAGATGATAGCTATTTTACTATCGTATACTATCTTAAATCATTTGTTATTCAACTACCAAAAATCTTGACCAGAGGGCTTAGTCCGAGCTTGCATTTTAAAACTCCCTACTCTCGAGCCGAGAGTCTTCTCTCGGATCTCTCTCTCTACTTCTTACAAAATTAAAAGGACATCCGAGAGACGACTCTCGGCTCGAGAGTAGGGAGTTCTAAAATGCAAGCTCGGACTACGGCCTCAGATTCAAATCCTTGGACTTGGTTTAAGATTAGATACTTCAACCCTAAACTATTACACAGATAAGATCATAGTTCCTTACATTTGTGGTCGCACCGTAATGAGAAACGTCAAATTGGTTTTTGTATTCATCCGCCTGCGCCGGCCAGCGAGCGTTACGTGCTTCAAAGATCCGTTATGATCTATTCACAAAGTTATATTTTAGGTTTTTTCTTGTATCAAGTACCTTATAATTCTTAAATGTATTTTTATAATGATCTAATACAAATAAAATGACAGATTGTAATAAATAGATACAAAATTCAATGTGTGGACTTAACGAAGTTTAAAGAATGATGGCTGAAAAACGCCTTCCAAACTAAAGTTTATAATATTTATTTGCTTTTTAAAAGTGATAAACAAAGTCGTATTGTTTTATCACTAGAAACCACTTGGCCCAGCTTGTATATCTTATTTATAGAAGTCTTAAACAAAACTTAATCTGCATGCTTATAAACTTAAAGAGAAAAAAGTTCTTGATATTCAATTGATCTAAATATTTACACAAAGTTTTTATATGCTTGCTATGTCTTGTAGAGGTTGTACTTTGCATGTAATTTGTAAACCTGTTGCGTAGTAGCTTCTACCAACCACTAAGTAAACTCAAAATTCCATTACCTAAGATAACATAAAGCCACAATCTTCGACTTGGCAATAATAAATAATTGGCTTCGTAATTTTCTAGTAACGTCTCGTCCGGTCAATACCAAGGTGTATAATCTGTAGGTCGGCTCATAATTTCTTGTTTATTTAAAATTTCCTTGCGCTGTCGATGTAATCATGCGCCACGCCTGCATCGAACCGGCATCCTCGTTATTAGGGCTGGCTCTGTAGTTCCATGACTTATCGATGAAATACAAGTGTTTTTTATTGGGTACTTTCAATAAATATTCACGGACATTGCGCACTCTAGTCCCAAACTAAGCAAAGTTTGTACTTTGGGAACTAGACTACTGATATAATATCTACTTATACTTATACATTTTTCTTTAAACGACTGAAAAACGTACTACAAAAATATATTATGTACTTAATGTAGTCTAATAAAATATTATATGTACTTACAACGGTTTACAACAGTAATGTAGGTAATAAATAAATTCTGATTTTGATTAATATTTTTTGATAACATTCAATATCTTTATCCGCATATAAAAAGTTGAATATTTTATAGAATATCTTATAACAATACATACATACAATTCTTTTAATGTCAATTATCCAATATGTACCTTTTTATATAAAAAAATGTTTTTATGTGTTATGTTCCTAACAGTTTTTTTTAGTTGGCAGTTTTTTTTAGGTTTGTAGGTGCAAACCATACCTACTAACAAAATTAAGTCGTTTACAGTTTTTGATATTTCTATAGCATTTTTCATAAAGTTCTATAAGTACTTAAAGTATTTTTAATTATAGGATAAGTCAAAAATATGCGCCTCTTGATTCTCGAGCTTGGCAATCAACAAAAACATCGATAACACCTCACATCCCACCATTCCTCGCGCAGCCCTACGTTCCAAGATTTGATCCCACTGCGCTCGCACCGTAATTGGGATGCTAATCAGATGCTGAGCTGTTTCTGTCCCTTTCTTATTCACTTAAGATGATATTCGTTCTCCCTCACACACCAGCAGAGTTGGATGGAGGCGGCGAGTCTTCAATCATCTGGCAATAAGCGAGAGCGACGCTTCCCCCAGGCTCCTCAGATATGTAATCATTGTACTTCGCACTGGCAGAATAATTTTCTTTTTTAACAACTTGCAACCGATACTGATTTCAAGCAATTTTATAAAAGTACCTACACCTTTTACCACGTCACTGTTTGTTATTATAAACATGCTATTATCACATTATTCTTTCATCTCGAAAAACATTTTTGCAAACATAATTTGTCAAACTCTAGTGAGCTATAAAAGTATTCTAGGATTACTGATCGTAAAAGACGCATATTTAAGAAGTCACTTGTTTAGACGAGCTATAAATATTGTTATAGCCGATGACCCTGGTTACAGTGCAAGAGGAGACAACATCTTTAAAATGTTAGTGAATCTAGTACTAAGAAACTGGCTCTTAGGATTATAAAAATATCATCGGAATAAATTCTTAAATTCTTTATTGTACAAACATAAAAGCTTACAAACTAGAATGACGAAAGATATGTACAAAGGCGAGCTTAACCCAAGCTAAGAGTTTTCTTCCAGCAAACCTTTGAGGCTAAGGAGCAGTTACGATTGCGAAAAGGTAGATTTGTGTACTTTAATAAGAATAAAATGTTTAATTAGGATAAAGAAAGCCAATGGTAAGCCATTCTGCGAAGAACGCTGTGTTTACGCAGGCGCTGGCGAGCACAAAGAATCCGAGCGGCGAGGATTGTGCATATCTCGGAGAGTGATCGGCGGCGCGGGCGCAGCTGATGGTATCGAACGATCCTCATTATTGGTACACGCTTTGTTGGACACAAATAGTAATGTACTTGGAATTGAGAGAGTGTTTAAAAAATAAGACGCTATCGGAGCGGTGTTTACTATTGGTGTATTGGTTTATAATTGTTGCTATTATACGCGTTACTACCTCATGGTCTGCTGGTCTCGCGTTTGAATGAGGGTAATGATAGCATCACTAGCGATGTAGCTTACTTTGTAGATTAGCTTTTTGTTTAGGACACACACGGAGCGATCCAAGTTTTTGCGTATCAAGCATTATTAATAGCCAGTGAACTTTCAAACAACGATCGAATTACACTTTAGACATAGACTACTAAGATGAAGTAAGTTAAGTTTTAATTTCAAGACAATCATTCGACAAATACTTTCATAGGTATTTGTGGCGAGCAGTTAGGCTCCTGAAAAATAACTAGGCTTCTATAAATATATATTTCTCCCTTCTTTAGCTTTCCGTGGAGCACCTCGTTAGCCGCGATGCACGGTTTCGATATTACCGCCAAGCCAGTTTCTGTACGTGATGATAATCTCACCATTGTGGCTGCACGGCACGAAACCTGGATATAAATGACTATTCTCTTTTTATCGAACCTTCGGTACGAGGAATGTGGTCTTGTCTGGATTCAGCTGAGGTATTATGCAATCAGAAGCTTGTTTGAAGAAGTTTCCAATAACTAATCGTCAATGGACTTTACAGCACGTAATATTGAAACTAACTTATTGGAACGAAGTTCGTTATCGCGCTTGACGGAAAAAAATAAGACCAAAAGCTGTAACGACACTTTTTGCTATAGTTGTAATGTAAGTCTGTCTATATCTCTATAGCTATCTATAGTAAGAAGTTAGTCAGTAAATAATGCAACTGACAAATATGGACACCAAAATAGAAAGCTTTTTTTTTTTATGCATTATATGCAAACGCTTGGCCGCAATCACATCTGATGGTAAATGATGATGCGGCCTACGGTGTAACGCGAAAAGTTAACGCTAAAGTTGTATTTAGACTTTTGGATATCCAATCGAAATACTATTTCAGTTATTCATTTGTAACTAACGGTAATAAAGTTTGTGCTTTCAGGCTGGCTAAATATACGCTCGAGTCACTGTGGCAAATGAGGAAAGGCAAGTCGTCTTTTCGCCGCCAGTTGGGCGTGGGTGGGCTCCGAACCCATCTCGTTTGTTAGTTTTCGATGATGGATAGCTGTGTAATTAAGGACGATTATCTGCATCTGAATTGCTCATGACAGGAATTTTAAAATTGAACATAATATCTAGGTAGCGTTATGATAATAAGCACAATTATCGTTACGCCATTTGCGAGCAAGTGAATGATCATAAGATCGAATATAAAATATATATTTCAAGATTGTGCAGGTGCTAGGTTATTATCGGGTCATATAAAACCGTAAAAGGTATATAAGTGTTTTATGAAGGTTACAAATCTTGCTACAAACATTTTCTAGAACGCTTCATCGAGATTAATCTATACCACTGCCACTAGTTTTCTTCTTCTTCTTCCTGCCCTTATCCCACTAGGTGGGGTCGGCACAACATTTTCTTTTCTTCCATTCTCCTCTATCATACTTTAAGTTTTATTCTCGACTTAAAATAAAGCCACTTCAGATTCTGATCTACGAGTAAAAGGTAGTCTAAAGTTCTAATGAATTGATTTCAAAGTAAACTATCGGTTGCCCAAAACGCGAAGGTTGTATGTTGTATGCAGTCTTTTTTGAACTCGTGAAATGTTACGACGCAGAGCCAAATAAACGAGGGTCCATTGTCTGGGAGCAGGTAGACTTTTTTGCCGACCTTACCCGGTACGGTTTGAAAAAATACAAATTTATTGTAGCCGGGTGTTTTGGAACAGGACTTTGGGGGACTCTGCGGGACTTTACAGAGAAAGTCAACTTTTTGCTGTCGTTTTTGCTAATATTTTGGGGACGATTTAGGAACATTTGTTTTCAAGGTTAAAGCTTATTGTTTTTTAGAGAATTGTATATCTCGTGTGAATAGAGATGGTCGCTAGGTAATTAAAATAAAAATTTAAATAAAAATAAAAATATGTAAGTAGGTATGTACTTAGGTAATACTAATTAGTCACCTTGTATGAGGTTTTTGAAGTGAAAACTTCTTTAGCGGCGCTGGGTGGGTAAAAACTTTGAAACTCGCGTCAGGGTCACGTGACGTCGAAAAAGCGTAAGATCTTATTTAATTTTTATACATTGCTCGTAAAACAAGAGACGACAAAAGAACACACTTGCGGTCACGCGACGTATGACTCAAACAATTAAAGTGTTGTAGCGCAGACACATTCGCGCTTGCGCGAATGTGTCTGTGTCTTCGTTGTCTTCGTTGTGTCACAATGACATGACACAATCACAATGACACAGACACATTCGCGCTTGCGCGAATGTTTCTGTGTCATTGTGATTGTCATTGTCATTATGACGACTGTGGTTATATTTTTGAAGTGAAAACTTAAAAGTTAAAACACATTCGCGCTTGCGCGAATGTTTCTGTGTCATTGTGATTGTCATTGTCATTATGACGACTGTGGTTATATTTTTGAAGTGAAAACTTAAAAGTGAAAACACAACGTTAATATTGAAGTTTTCACTTCTGCCGGCACTCCCGGAGTGCTACCATTTTTTTTTTTATCTTTGCTTTTGCTTAATAACCTGTTTTCATACAAATGTTTTGGCATTTTTTTAAATGGTGCAATAAATTCAATAAGTAATCTTTCGACTCAAAGAAAAAGAAAACTGATAGGTAGACGCCAATCGTGACATTTTTTAACACATCCAAGTTACACTCACAGATTGACCTGTCATATTTACTTAGGCCATATGAAAAAGAAGAAGAAGAGCAGATACTAGTATGATATTAGCCTGTCACTATAAATGCATGAAAACAGGAAACAGCTCTGCTTCCGTTTAATAACATGTAGGATCGGACCGACCTAAACAAACAGTATTTCCATTAAATTTGGACAGACGGACGGACCTAGCCGTGTATTTATTGATTTATTTATCGTAAGGAGAAATCCCGTATCGCCACAGAATAGATAATAGGAACTAACGGATGTTTCACTCGTATTTTACAGCGACTATGTGACGGAAAAGTTTTGGCAGTTTAGTTGGCAGGATACAAAAAACTTTTGTATCCTGCCAACCGTTTATATGGGTAATTGTTATGTATAGATTTTTATATTTTTTTTTACTACACTTAGTACGAAAAAAAATCCAGTGAGTAGAAGAATATACCACTTTAAATGTTATATTCTATATTGGAATTAGTAATTTCATGATAATTATTTGTTTTATAATATAATTATTATTTAATTTCATAATAATTATCATCATAACAGCCAGTGGTAGTTAATGTCTCCACAAATTTCAAAAAAAAATCTCTGTGATTTCTTTATCACTCTTACCTATGATTCTTAAAGTAAATGCAATAAAGCTCATTTTAAAACTAAAACAGATCAGACTGATACAGCCTGTTCTACCCGAATTCCACTACCTTTAATGAACCTTATATACATTGAAATAAAGACTATTTTACAAAAAAATGAGAATAAACTGATTCAACACAAAACTAACTAAAATCAGATGGCGCTGCACCGAACAGAGAAATGTTTAGACCCGTTTATGATCGAATAAATAAATCTGGTTTTATTTATAGATTTTCTGTTTAGTTTTTGATTAGTACTGTAAATTCATCCGTATTTTATTAGACACATTGATTTCCTTTAGTTATTTATCGACGAAAGGTTCCCAATGACTGGAAGACTTTTTAATATTAAGTTTTTTTTTGAGAGTAGGTACCTAATCAGTAATAAGGTCGTACTTGCACATTGAAGGCAAGGTCTCAATATCTTTAAAAGTCATCTTGATAATTTGAGTCGGGAATTTTTCATGTTTATTCAGTGTACTTATAGAAAATCTTACAGGATTTTCAATACAGAATATATCTAATACCCCAAATAATAGACGAAAAACCTCTCTGCCAGTACTCCTGTTCTCCCAGCACGCTAAGCAGATGCACATGCCCACGGGATACCTGCACGCCACATCCCTATCTCCATCTCCCTCACACTCACACAGTTCCAATTAGAAAAGAGAGATGCATGACTAACAAATTATTTTATTGCCGACTCCTAACCATACCGCTAGATGCTGGCCGTAGATTATGTGATTTCGTTTCTATTTTATTTTTTTACGATTCTCTTTTCAAATAGTTTTATAGTATGGTACGAATCCAGTTTTTATGGCCATGTCAATGTATAAGTTAGAAGCATTTTTAAATTTGGAATGATTCTATACGCTATCGCATAAGGGGTCATACGCTGCTCGAATTTGCAACCAAACTTTTTGCTCTGTGGCCAAGCATCACAGAGTAAAAAGTTTAATCACATGTACTTCTTCTTCTTTTCTTAGTGGCTTTTCGAATCACATGTAGGCACATAACATAATGATGCTAGTATCAGTCTTTACGACTGCATTACAGCACTAGCTTCGTTTATAATTGCAATACGAAGCAGACACTTCTATGCTTGGCCTATATTTTGTTTTATTATTCTAGAAATGGTTGAGACAAAAAATAAAAAAAAAACTTTCACGTAGGTACATCAACTCCACAGTACTAAAAAGTGGTACCTCTTATTGAATCAGCATTGAATTATATTTATTGGTTAACCATTTCTTTTAAAGCTCAAAGGAATGCATTATCGGTAATAACGAGAAGTCGGCTCGAGCGAGTCATTCGCATCCATCAACTTATACCAAAGATCTCGTCATAATAACATAACCTGATTTTAACGTGAATACGTTCGAGTAGCGAGTTGGATAACAATGTATCAAATCTATAAAAAAACCTATCGTTTCTTATAAAAATAACTTTACAATGTTACAATTTAGATACAGTACCTAATCACATAATTTCTACATAACTAATCAATTATTATAATATTTGTATAACGTGCAAAAAACTCGCACTTTTAGGTTTAGTACGGTAGATTTCTTGTTTTTAAGTTTTTTTATGTCTACAATCAATCATAGAACAAAGAATAAAAACACTTGCTAAGCAAGTAATTTTTATTATCGCTTGAATTGCAAGGTTAAAAATAATTTTCGCTCTTTTTGAGTAGGTACTAATTACTACCAAAAAACTGAATCGGCAAGGTAAGACGTGTTCACGTGAATCGTGACTACCTCATGTTTTTATACTCTGTTTAAGAAATGTTCGATTGTATGTAAAACAAAGGTCCGTAAAGGGATCATAAAGCTTTATTTAACGAGAACTCTGCAACTGACTGCAACTTACCTTTTAAGCCACGCTGTTTTCATTTATTTCTTCCATCATTATCCCTAAAAAGTCATAATTAATTTACGTAAGGCGGTACATTAATTTTTTTCAGAAATAAACAGTCTTTTTGTTGATCTAGTTATAGATATATGTACTATATATACTATATCTAGTTATAGAATACAGTTATAAAGGTAAAAAAAAAATATGTAAGTATACCTATAGGTAAAACATTACTACAAGTTTCTCCCAAATCAAATCATTGATACACAAACAATAATCTATAGAAGACTTGACCAGTAGAATTAAAATATAGATAAAAACCTTCACATTCAAACAATCATTTGACTATTAGCAGGCCATATTGCAAGTAAAAATAAATATGTGTAAACATTTGCAGCCATTATTTTTTAAAAAATAATTGCTCTACGCTATAGAATAAAGACCGAAGCGCGTTCAAGTCTTTTACGAGACAAAGAGGTTTAATACAACTTCTAAAAGCGTAGAACCTACCTATACCGTATAAACTTTTTACAAATATGAAAGCGGTCATAGACGTAAACATAGCATCAACAAGAAACTTTACTGCTTGTCGTTCAAAAAAAAATATGTTTCAAAGCACGGACAAATCTGCTTTAGAAAATGTTGTATGTATAAAAATATGACCTGGTAGACCTATACTTACTTATGTAAAAAAATGCAACATATTTTAGAAAGCGAGATCCTATTCTACCTAAAAATAAATGCACATTTTTGCAAATATCGTTTTGTATGAAACGTATTTCAAATTTTGACCATCCGTTTCATAAGTGTTAGTTTTTTGAAAGTTTAAGACTGTTTTCTATAAATTACATAAAAAAAACTACTTAACCAACAATAATTGGAATCTTATAACACTAAATCACTGCGAATTCGAATAAAAGCGACGGAATGACACATAAAAAATTGCCTTGTTAAAATTTTAAATTGAGGTCTTACTAATTTGGAATTTTATGTGAATCTTTTGCGATTCGCGCGAAGTGTGGGTTCGACAAATTAATGAGAATATTTTAGCTTTTATATTGATGACAATTATTTTTGCAACGGCGTTTTACGTATAATATTTGCTACATAAATGAACAAAATGGGTAAATCTTTTCAGATAAGTACAGATTTTACTAAGTAAATAAATATTTTCAGATAAGTGGATATTGACAGATATTGCGGTAAATTAACTGATACTTAAAATAATTATAACATAAAAACTAATTGTATTGAGTGACAGTAACTCAACTAGGTAAGTATACGATTTAAACAACTTCAGTGCAGTATATACCTAAGACTGTATTTCTAACAATCGCAATGTAAATCATCATTAAGACTTAAAAAAATCTATTGATATATGAAGTCAAATGTGCCAACTAAAAAAGTCACTACGAGTATAATACTCCTTATTAGGTCCTAATATAGTCCATATTTAGACCTAATGAGCTAAGGAGCTATCGTATTTTTCTCTAGCTTTTCTAGCTTGATAAAAAATAAAATCTGTCTCATAAATACTGAAGTTCTTAAAACCTGCATGGAGGTACGAAACCAGTTATATATTGAGTTATGTGTCAATCTATAGTTTGGAAGCTTTTAAAATTTGGAACACACGTACCAATATATTATTTATATGTAATCATTTCTAGTTTAATAAAAATAAAATCTGTCTCATAAATACTGAAGTACTTAAAACGTGCGTGTCTCACCTATAGTGATA
The DNA here is from genome assembly GCA_932527185.1 of Ecliptopera silaceata. Classification (NCBI taxonomy): domain Eukaryota; kingdom Metazoa; phylum Arthropoda; class Insecta; order Lepidoptera; family Geometridae; genus Ecliptopera; species Ecliptopera silaceata. The sequence goes on along the minus strand of OW052207.1, from coordinate 7,464,995 downwards.
AACTATTACGATAGTAATCACAGCGTGGTCGCGGCACTTTGATTATTTCGCACACATTCACCAAAACACCTCTAGCTCAGGGTGAAACTACACACAACATCACGCGACAGGTTATACAAACGTCAAATAATGTAATATTTTTTTAGAAACTGATCTCGAGATCCGATTGCAAATCTTTTGTTTTTGTTTAATTTCTAGGTCTTATATGTATAATTAACTAATAGTTGTCGTAATATATCCGTCACTTAAGAATATAATAATTGTATAATAATAACGTGCTAACTACTTTACGCCCCTTAGAATACACAAAGTATATAGGTACAATAAGTCAGTCATAGATGGTCATATGTAGGTACCACAACTACTGAAAAGATTTAAACTGTGCTGTGAAAGTCGTATATTTCTATGGAAAAAAAGCAGTGTGAGTTATTGAAAAAGATAGTTATATCTAGACAATTTAAAATAGCAGAAAACGTGCGTAGCTCTCCCATAGAGTGATAAACTATTACGATAATAATCACACCGTGGCGGCGGCGCCTGTGATCTCTATTTTGCATCTCGATGAGGCGGCGCCGTCAAAGGTAATCACAGCCCACCAATACTGTCTATAACAACACTCTGAAAGCGCTAAGATGCTGCTAGTTAGCGTTTCTGCTACCGGTTCGGACACAGACTATGTATTAGTATAAGTAGTTCTTAATGTGATTTGTTGCGTCTGAATTTTGACAGGTATTTCCGTTTCCGTAGCTTCACAACGGTGTTCAAGGCTGTTAAATCAAGGCTGTTTTTAATAAGTGAAATTCGGTACCTTTAAAATAGTCCTACTTAATTAATTTAGATAGCATTGACAATATTTTGCTTATGTTTTATGTTATCAGTATAAAAATCTGTAGATAGGTAATATTCGCTTCATCAGATAAAAATATTATCTACAACGTGTGATGTAACCTAAAAGGAACGATACAATTAGATATACTTAGCTCTAGTAATCTTAATTAATCAAATTGTATTTGTTATTTAAATTTTATATAGACAGAACACTTACTACCACCTTGAGCGGCATTTTACCGCCCAATTTACCGAGTAACATTTTTCGGCTATTGGGCAACGAGGCGTGGTGTAATAAAATTGGACATGATTGACGACCCGCCGCGCCGTGTAAGCCTTTACGTATCAAAACCAGAGTAATAAACTATCTAGATCGAAATCTGTGTGGTATGAACAGATGAAAGATGGCTGATGCCCACATACTTCATAGCGATTTCATTTTATTGATAGTTTACAAGCTTTCATGCTTTTTAGGAGTTAATAAATAAATATAAATGGCTCTGACTACCCCCTTAAAATTTTACCGTGTTTTTAAATTGGTTAAAAAAATTAGGAATTAAGTCTACTAATATTACCATCAAATCGAATTAAAAACAGATCACAAAAAAATGTAAATATGTATCGAGATCAATTCCAAAAAAACTAAATATTTCTGTCTGGCATCCGATAACGAGATCAGTACCCCAAGTACGAGTTTGTGCACACACGGATCGCAAAGACGCAATCGCCGAGCGCCACCGATTTTGTATGGAGATCCAAGCAGCGCCCCTAGCAGATTTCTTGAGAAGCTTAAATCTCCATACTAAATCGGTGGCTCTTGGCGATCACGTCTCTGCGATCCGTGTGTGCACAAACTCGTACTTGGGGTACAGTTCATATAAAACTACTAAATATTGACATCCGATAACGAGATCCGATTCCAATTCACGTTTATTACTCTCCGCTCAACATATCCGTTTTTGTAATTTACTACACTTGAATAAATTTCGTTTCAAATACTGTTTATAATTGAACCGAAACTTATGTATTTGTTTTGACTCAATCGATAAAAATATAGAAGCATAGATAACATATTTTATTTTTTCTTTCACGCAGGTTTTAATGCAAAAAAATTGCCGGCCAGTACTTTTGAAAAAAATGAGCGTACTAAATGATGATGTGGCGTTTTTATATAACTTTATACATTTAATACAAAGTAGTAGTATGTATACAAAAATATGACAGTTTTCATATAAAATTTAGCCCATTCTTTTGGGAAATTCTTAAAATCAAACTAATTTCAAAGCTTTGTGATAGCAAAGCAGTCTAAAAATTAAAAACTCATTCGATTTGATAACAGTATTTTAATGTGATAAAATAAGTAAAGTTTACAAGTACATAATATTATTTTATACCAAAAAATAAACTTTAACTTGGGCTATAGATTAAGTTGGGCTCTAAGCTAAGTAGTAAGTCCAAGAAAGCTTTGACCCTACAGTAAACATGCTTTCTTGATTCAGTACTTTACAGACTTTTTTATTGTATGAAATAATTTTCTGTTTATCTTATACTTATACATTAGAATCTAGGAAGTAAGTATCTGAAATAATAATAAAACTGCGCAAAACTTCAGGTTTTTTTCGTAAAAAAAAATACGAATTTTATTTAATCTGTTGATAAAGTGGTGTACCTACTTACAGATTCAATAAAATAAATTGGTTTCGGTCATTGGTAGTTCAGACACGTTACCGTTTAAGAATTGTTGGGTCTGTACCTCTACCATAAGTTGTCACAGTAAAATCGCCTGATTTTACTACAGTAGTTACGTCAATATTAGTATTACGAATTTTAGTACCCAATCCGCTAGAGGCGCTGTACAAATCTTTATACATTTTTTTAACTACAGACGCTAGCGAGTATAGTAAATATAGTATAGGAAAAACTCATGGTAGAGCTACTGGCAGCCAACTAATGCATAATAGAGACGAAAGTGCATATTTAAAATATTTTATCTTTAATATCACAAAACCATGTGGTCGAAGCTTTCAGATAACATGATTCTTAATACAAGCTTTCGTTAAATAAATTCAGCGGGACCCACTTTTAATTTAATAGCTAAACTGACAGACAGACAGGTGGAATGAACGATTATCATAATGTTAATCTTGTGTTTTTAATTTTATGTAGAGATTATTCAGTAATGTTATATAAATATGAGGATTTTAAATAGTGTTTATAGTTTTTGTTGTAACATCTAAGTAAATTTGCGCCTGTTGGGAATTTTATAATAACTTTCAATATTTCTCAATAAGTAAAAAATGTAGCTTTCTTTAACCATATCTGTAGGTTCAGTAGGTAGAAAAAGAATTTTGTACTTATTTATTTATTTAGATTATTATATTATTTAGAAAAATAGTCAAGTCAAAAGACGCGAGCGCGTTGAGATCTTTTGTACCAATATATTTTTTTATTCAGTTTTTTTTTACTTTTTTTAAAGTTATATTTTTATAACTATTTGTTACTACATAATATATGTAATAAAAAAGGTGATGGCAATATAAATTGAGCCTATGACTTTATCTCAAAATAAGAACAATTGACGTCCCCGGAGAAAGCTAAACTATAACCCATAACTTTTATTACACACTAAATTATCTCTTGATACTATCAAATAAAATGCGCTTGTAACATTCTTTATAGCTACGATTAGTACTCAGCAACGTGAAACCAATTTAAATAAATTTCAAAAAAGACATTTACGAGAAAACCCTATACCGCGGCGACCCTCCAATCTAATTTAAACCCTTCTGTATGACTGAAAGGTTTATTTCGGAAAAACGAATACAACGTACGCCTGAGTCATTCTCGTTAGTCAGGCGACCCCCGGGCTTAGCATCACAACAATCAATATTAAATCGTGGGAAATCACGCCTTAAACAAACAAACACAAGATGCATAATTCAGTGCATGATTGCGGCGTTTAAGCCTCTCTCAAATTGGTAGCGGGTCTTGTTAGTAAGCTTATTGTTGGACGTGTGGTTGTTTATCTCTTTTTATCGTGGGTGGGTGTGATATGTGCTTCTCTGTCTAGTCGTTACGGCAAGGTTGCTTGTTAAAAGCTCTTAACGAGAGGCGAAGGAAATGCACGAGCCTCTTTGTTTGTCAAACTTTTTTTTTATTGGATATTATAAATTATTGAATACCACGGCAAGATGCTATAAAATGTTTTACTTTTGGGAGACAAATAAGTAAACCTACCAATTAAGTTGATAGATTTATTGATCAGTAAATAGAAAGAGAATACATTAAATTAGAAAAACTACATAAATGTATTAGTCAAAGTCAAAGTCAAAAATTACTTTATTCAGTAAAATCACAAGGATCATTTAGAATCGTCTTACATACTAGGTGATTCTAGGTGCCAGTTCCACGCGACCAGAGCCTAGAAGAACGGGCAAGAAACTTACGGCCTGGTTCCTACCGTTTTTTTATACGATCCTTCTTACAAAGAATTACAATTAAACTAAATTAAGTACTGAAGTTTCAGTGCGGTGTCAATTTAACTTAGTAATGATACACTAATGAGTTAAAAAAAAAGAAGTATAATAAAGCTATACGTAAATCAAAAAGACAGCACACGCTTCGCTTCAGATACAAATATACTACAAAGTACATAAGCAAGGCAGGAGAACATTACTAACATCACAAATCGACAAAGTTGCTGTTGACGGGTGGAGCGACATCAGGCCATGCAGTTTTGTCATTAATATAGCTGTCTAAGGTATAATACGCCTTTTTTATAAGATTATTTTTAATGTATGTTTTAAATTTTCTAACTGAGAGTTTTGTTGCATTTTCGGGGAGTTTATTATAAAAACGCACGGCACCCCCCACAAACGACCCACTCACCCTCCAAAGCCGGAACCCAGGGACGCACAATTTATAATTGCCCCTAGTGTTCACACCATGAACCTCACACTTTTTCAAAAAGCTATCTTTATTTTTATGAGTGTACAATAAGACTTCATAAATATATTGTGAAATTACTGTTAGAATACCAATCTCCCCAAACCGCTCCCTCAACGAGTTATAAATGGCACGTATAGCCCTTTTTTGCAAAACAAATATAGTTTGTATATCAGCTGCTTTACCCCAGAGAAGTATACCATATGACATCACACTATGGAAGTAACTGAAATAAACCAACCTAGCTGTCGTTTCATCGGTGAGCCATCTTATCGTACGAACAGCATAAGCAGCTGAGCTCAGCCTACCAGCAAGCGTTCCAATATGTGGAGCCCATTGCAATTTCGAATCAATATTAAGGCCTAAGAAGACAGTTGAATCAACAAGATTAAGTGACTCTCCATTCAATAAAATATTGGTTGGTCTTTGAACAACATTCGGCAGAGTGAATTTCATGCATTTCGTTTTCTTAGCATTAAGTAACAGATTATTAACAGTAAACCAGTTAAGTACTTGCGAAAGAGATACATTTACGTCATCGTAGTCAGTCTTTTGTCTATCTACTTTAAAAATTAAGGAGGTGTCATCTGCAAACTGTACTATGTTACATAGCTTTTGAACATAAGAGGCGAGGTCATTTACGTAGACTAAGAATAAGAAAGGTCCCAATATCGAGCCTTGTGGCACTCCCATATCAATGATTGACCCAGAAGACCTCTCACCACTAACGTCAACTTTTTGTACTCTATTGGTTAAGTAAGACTGAATAAGATCAATAGCCCGGTTCTGAACTCCGTAATGTTTAAGTTTATAAATGAGAGTTGCATGACTAACACAATCAAAAGCCTTGGATAAATCGCAAAAAATGCCGATTGCGTCTTTTGAATTTTCCCAGGCATCATATATGTGCTTTAAGAGCACCGAGCCGGCATCAGTTGTAGATCGACCTTTAGTAAATCCAAACTGATTAACATGTAGTAGCTGGTTGGAGTTAAAATGAGCTAACAGTTGATTAAGAATAACCTTTTCAAATATTTTACTTAGCGTAGGCAATACCGAGATTGGCCTGTAATTGGCAGGATCTTTTTCACTTCCCGACTTGTAAAGAGGAATGAGTTTACTATGTTTCATTAAGTCGGGAAAAACACCTTCGTCAACGCATCTATTAAAAACATAGGCTAAGCACGGTGCGATATCTAATATAATAGAACCTAGCACTTTTGTTGACATTCCCCATAGATCCTCCGTATTTTTTATATTTAATAACTTAAAAGTTTTAACAATATCAATAGCCTGAATATATGAAAAACTGAATATACTATTACAACTTTCAACACTAGATTTTAATAGCGTCATCGCTCCTAAAGCTGATGCATTTAAGGATTGGGTAACAACTTTAGGTATACTGGAGAAAAAGCTACCGAATGCGTTAGCAACTTCAATGTCTTTTGTTAAAACTTTATTATTTATCTGTAATTGTATCTGCTTATTCCGAGTTTTTGATTTTCCTGTTTCGTTATTTACTACTTTCCAAGTGGCTCTAATTTTATTAGTTGAATTTTCTATTTTATTCCTTATATACAAAGATTTCGCTACATGACAAACTTTTTTGAAAGTTTTGGAATATTTCTGTATGTATATAATAAACTCACTATCATTCAGCATTGACTCCCTGGTAGCGTATAGATCATATAATTTGTTTCTACTTTTGTAAATACCTGGTGTAGCCCAATCAGTAAATTTCACGCCAGTACTGACTTTACATGTTTTTAATGTGAATGTATCTCGATGTTGTTCATTTATTAAGTTAAATAATTTTGTAAAAACCACATTAGGGTCAGCCATGCATGGTATAAGTGGTACTTTGAGTCCAATATTATTTTGAAATCTACTGACACGACTTTCTGTTATGGGACGATAGGTAAATACTTCAGATTTATCTACTAAGTTGTAAGGAAACTTTACGCTATGCCCGTAATGATCGGAGCTAAAATGTTTGACTACTGATTTACTGATTGGTACAAAATTGCAATAAATATTGTCTAAGCAAGTGGCGGTTGTCAGTGTGACCCTTGTTGGTTCCTCAAACAGAGGGAGCAAATTGAAACATTTAAACAGATTTAATAACCTAGCTGAAAGAGGATGAGCCGGAATATCTATATTAAAGTCTCCGCAGACGACTAACGTTTTATTACATTGAAAAGCTTTAAGCAGTACTTCTTCCATAGTGGATTCAAATAGCGTGAAGTCCGCGTCGGGAGGACGGTAAACACTCAATACAAGATGTCGCTCCAGCTCTACACATGACAGCTCAATAGTTCTCTCAATAGATATACCTGCAATATCTCTACGCTCCTTACATTTAATACTACTCTTTACAATTATTAATGAGCCACCGCGTATGGCCGTTTTTCGTCTATAGGAGCTCACAGTACTATAGTTTTCATAAAAAGGGAGTAACTCAAGTTGTGTTATCCAATGTTCGGTTATGCACATAATATCAATATTAAAGTGACTCAAGAATAACTCTAATTCTAATATTTTGCTGGGAAGACCTTGCATGTTTTGATGTACTATATGTAAAGTACGAGGCATTTCCATTGTCTTAGAAGCTAGTTTAAATGTCGAGCAATAGGCCCTGTTACAAGAAGGCCCTCATTAGTACTACTACTAACTACGGGCTTGTCAGTGGACTGCGTTATAATACCTATAACTGTATCAAAAATATTAAATGCTAATAGTTTAGCAATTATTAATTTACTACGTCTACTTAGATGTACTAAGGATTTAGTCAAAATAAAATTACTAATAAAATTATTAGTTTCAAAATATAAGATGTCACTATGACGACTTGTCAAATTATATAATATTAAGTTCATATTAAAAATATGTTTATTCTCCTGAGTACTTAATGTATTAGAGTATGGAAATGCACATAAAATTAGTTTTCCTAGCCCTTGTTCCAACTTTCCCAGCAAGTAGTAGTAATTTGTAGGTATTTGAATCGAGCGGGATTTGAACTTGAAATCTTCCTCTTAAATAAATAATTAAAGGTAAATTTAATAAATAATGTAAGCACAAAAGTATTGTAAAGTTTGAGAGCCACAGACGAAGGCTTGTGCTGCATGTTCCGCGCGTGTCTCGTTCACACCTGCTGGTTGTGCAATAGCGCTATCTCATTTTCACACTAAGCGGGTTATGCTGTGTCGGTTCACCATTATTCACTACACAATTTCAGGATAAAATCTTATTGAATCTTATTTACTACTTATATTCATTTTACTTTTTATAAAAAAATGTGTTAAAGTGACCTTTTCTTACGAACTCAAGTAATAATTTGTTGTGTTATTTTTTTTTCTCCTTTATAATCGCGGCTGTTATAAGACACTTATAAAAAAAACAAATACCAAATATATATAAGTAGTTTCTAAAGTAAGATTATAAAACCCACCCACATATATCGACAAAGGTCTCTAACAAACTATTCCACTCGTCCCGATCTTTACAAGACTAGACTATGCTCGCCTGTCCAAAGTTTCATTAGATATATTTTTAAAATAACTCCCTATACTTCTTACATCCTTCAAATATATATAATCAGAACTCATGGTCACTCGCTTACTTGTTTATTATGGCGGAGGCAATGCTCCCGCGCCGAAGAAAATAATAAAAAACACGGCATTCGGTGGAAACGACTCGATAACCTCGTTACAGCCCCATCGATACTTGCGACTTCATATCGACTTCATATTACTTATATGAAGTCAAATGATTTTACAGAATAAACATAGGTAAGGTAAGTACTTAAACGACTTTGATAATTTATATAAGTAGGGGAGCGAGGGGCTTGTTGTAACAGGGGTAAGTAGTAACAGGCTCTTTTCACTAGGATCTTATACGCTATTAATGTATTTCTTTGACTCGATTTAACCTATAAACCACACCGTATCATGTTGCCATAGCCAGTGTTTCGGAGACCGGCGGAGTTAGCTGAAGTGTGCACGCGCTTCATTTCTGCCAGGTAATATAAAATTGTACTGTCGTAAAATTTCGGTTTGCGTTTTTAATATTGACTAATTTCAAATTTTGTATATCCTGTTACCATTCAAATTTATCTATCTCTGATAATGTGTAACAGTTTTTATGATTGCTAAATTGTTTAAATAGTTATCTTGATAAATGTTAAAAATCATACCATAGGGTTAGTTGTAACAAAATTCCGGGGCATGTTGTAACGTTACGACATGCCATACATAAGTATAATACTTTGTTAGATAGCTATTAAGAAGAGATAATGACAAAGCATACCTTACATATAAATAACTTGATTACTTACTGTGATTTAAAAGTGCCATAATGATTATAAGTAGTGTTTAACTAAAAAAAACTGTTAATTACTTAATTTTTAAGTGTTGATTACTAAAAAAAGTGTATTTGAGTTGATTTTTGATAAGAATTACATAATACTTAATCAAGAAAGATGTCATGAAAAAGATGATTTTGTTAAAAATAAATGATTAGAGGTATTATTGTTGTTTTTTTTGGTCGTTACTACTTGCCCCGGTAGACGTTACAACTTGCCCCAAGGAGGAGGTAAGTTGTAACACCGCACTTCTTCTAGAAAATAATTGATTGTAAAATAATGACCAATAGTTATGGTATTATTTTTACTTGATTTGGTAGAGGAAGAGTTACAGTATCCATCCATCTTTATTTAGTAGAAATTTAATCAATAGATCTCAAGATATATTAGTTTTAATGAAAACTGTTACAACAAGCCCCTCGCTCCCCTACTTCTATTTATATTGTTTAACTTTTTTTATATCTTTATCATTATTTTCATATGATTTTTCTGTTTTGTTAGTGTTACGTGTCTGTCAAATAAATAATTTCTTATTCTTACTTTTGACTTTGACCATTCTTCAAACGGAAACAGCAACGCAATAAATAAATAAATAAGTATATCTGCTTGGTGAAGAAATCAGTGGTTGTATTACTTCGGACGAGCTTAACTGTACAACTACCTACTCGATACCAATCGATCCAATGATTGTAGGTATAAAACTCAAATGAAATCTACATTTCATATCCAGAACTATGTAAAAAGCTTTCTGTTTACCAGCCAAAAATAATGAACGGCCTGTCATAACATTTCTAATGTTTGAACGATCAGCATGAATTATGGATGTTATAACCGGAGCTATTAAAATAAAACTGTTTCGTGGGTCATGCCGACAGGTCCGTCTGACAGACTCTGACTAATCATTGGCAGACCATGACAGACGTGGAGCAGAAAACCTAGGTACAGAGCAACAGTTTCTTTCTTTTATATGACAGTAACCCTGTAGAGTTTCCACTCTACAGAGTTACCCTGAGGCTGCAGATGCGGATAATTTATTTTGCTAATAATAAAACAAAAATGTTGGTGAAATAATTTTCTTGAGTTTTAAGCAATAACTCTCAAAATTGTGTCCTATGCGTACACATTTTCAGTTTCTTGATATCTTTTTTTTAAACCCTGTTTAGTTGCTGGCTGCTTCAGATGTGGACAACTTTTTTTGTCGATTATAAAATAATTAAACCTAAATTTATTTTTGAATACTATAACTTTAGAAAATTGTTACACAGTTGTGTGACGTCACGTAATGGCGTAAGGCGGCAGTGGCTGAAAAAACCGAAAGATACCGCTCGATTTTTGTATAGGCGACAATGAAATTGGTTTACCACTCTAAGACTGAATATCATTTGCACGTACAAAACATCAAGGGCTATTTTCGCTTGACAGATTAATAACTGCTACCTCAGAATCTGTCAAATATTATGAAATATTATGAATAATTATGTTACTGGGAGATGTCATCAAAAGTGGTAAACCACTTTCCTTGTCGCCTATACATCGGCTATCGATGACCATAATTAGTCTAGTCTAGAGAGTTGTGCTAGCATCGCCCTGACTGAACGTTGAACTAATGTTCAAAGTGACTCGATATTACGCGTTCTTTGGAACTAGTGGTCTGCAAGTTTTGTGGTCTGTGCTATAGCTTCGCTTTTAATTACTTTCTTTTGACACTTCAAGATCTAAGTAAGTTTTTTTACAAAACACGTATTTAAGTATAACTTAAGACTAAAAATGTAAAATTACACAAATTTGATAAAATTGGATCAAACCTAACCAGCTGCGTAATTCTTATAAAACCTTACACATAATATAATACAAAGTATAATTCTACCATTCTGGTGTATAAATTAATACTGTATGTGGGAGACAATGTAATAGGTACAATGTAGGGCAAGTCATAAAAGCATTCTCATTAGTAAAATGGCTCAATAATTTAAAAAATAGTAGGGAAAGATGACATTTACGCATAATAATTAGTTAAATGATAGTGAATGCGATGTTATCAAACAAGTTTACTTCATTTGCAATTACAAATGTACTACTAATTAAATAATACAATGTCAACCCTATATGCAACGCTAACTAGTCAAAATAAAAAAAAGACGTGCGGCACTCGGGGACTGCCGCGGTAAAGCTATTGGATAGCATTTTTTTGCTGGATTACGCATGCGCAGTGTTAGGTTTTTCATTACGGAATTTCTGGATTCGATTTCCACGCTCAAGGCCCGCGACAGAAGCTATGCAATAGCTTAAAAATCTACACTAATATTATAAAGAGGATAGATTTGTATTTTTGTATGTTTGTAGTGAATAAACTCAAAAACTACTGCGCCGATTTAAAAAAAATTTCACCATAGAAAGCCACGTTCACCATGAGTAACTTAAGCTTTATTTATTGCTAGAAAAGAATAGAGACCCGTGCAAAACCGGAACAGGCTGCTAGTTATATTTAAAATAAAACGAATAAACAAATCTACTTACTTTAAATCTGCTTACTTTAATACTCATTAAGGAATCACCAAAACTAGAACCAATTCTAGTTTGGTTTACAGAGTTTGTTTCGGTTTTATTATTTCAAATAAAAAACTTAATTTTGTTTTGATCATCAAAGCGTTAACCGTCTCATCCTCGTCAAAACAACAGACAGGTGAAACTCTTGTTTATAAATCTCAAGAGCTTAGTGCCGTAGATTACCAATCAGTTTGTAACGCCTACGAAATCCATGGGATTGCTTAGAAGCCCACGTGCAGTGCTTTGAAATAATCGTTCTCAACGAGGTATAAAAGCACCACTTTCAAATAACTCCGAAATCACCTTTCGATCTACAATAAAAGTGAACTGATAGCTTACGATCCCGATTACGTTAACAAATATTCAAGAAATATATGTATAAATAAACCTGGTTTAAATATTTTATTTTTGACGTGACAACGTCTTATAATTCGATAGAGCCGGCTGCACGCACGAAAAAACATGACTCATGAGGCGTTCTGAGGCGTTCTGAGGCGTTCCATGAAGTGCAAGCGAGAGCGCGGAACGAGCGACAAAGAAGCACAATCGGCCTTTGCGTTCGTTGTCACGTTCAACTATCGTCAGTATACCGACTTTACAAACAACCATTTTTTAGTTATAAATGAGTTACGGTAGGTACTTAGGTTAGTATTCTACCAGACAAAGTTTTTATTCACAAACAAACTTACGACTATTACAGTACATAGGTATTTACAAAATGTACATAGGCATAGATATAAAATACTTACATAAGAAACAGTTGAGCTTTCTACAGACCGTTGCAAAAGATCTAAAGATAGTTCAACTGGTCCAAATCCAAATGTATTCTACCAGCAATCTAGTTCCCTTTGGGACTAGAGCGCTATGTGTGAAATGTCCAAACTTTATATAAAAAGTTTCCGATTCGATTATCGTGTCGGATGGTGTGAGTCTATTCTGAAATCAGCTCAGTCATCTCTTGGAGATTCGGCTGTCATTCACGCCGGAGCTAAAAGCATCGATTCTTGTTATTTCGGACGTATTTCGAAGTTATTTTAGAACGTGTCACTCAAAATCTTGTTATTGAATTGAAAATAACTGCAGTTGAGCAATCAATAAACTATGTTAAAAGCGTATTCGTAGTTTTAACTTACACCTAATTCTTTGCCTTGAAAGAAATTTGTAGTCAATTGACTATTTTTTTTAAATAAGAAATTATGATAAACGTTGAAGAACAACGCTGAAACCACAAAACAGATACTTATTTAAAATTATTTACTTACAAAATTTCTGGCAACACTAAATATGTAGGTACTACATACCTATATTAAATAATAAAAGTAAATTGAAAATAAACATTTTTTTTGTCTTCATGGCTAATGTCGAATGACCATACCTAATAATCCATAGACAAAATAGATTCTATTTTGTTTTTTTATCAAACCTAGCAAATAAATCGACAAACATTTTTGATTCTGTTACACTTATTTACATAATGGTACCCGAGTACACTTTAACGAGACATGCACTGCGCATACAAATTACATATTTACATATTCCCGACTATGGTGATTGGTGACAGCTACCTGGAATAACGAATGATGTTTGATGAATGCTATCAAAAAATTATGGAAATATCTTTACCGAAAAGTATGCAGTGCACAAAACATGTCTGATTCTTTTGGGAAGTTAACCGGTCAGGGTTTTATAAAATAATAAATGAAAAACGAAGAATTGGGCCGTAGGTTTATTTTAGTCTTAGCGCGGAACTGGCGCTTAGAATTAAAAAAGATCCGTATAAGTTTAAAAAATATAGGTAAGTACTTACTTAAAAAAAAAAAACCCCGGTTACACTGGTCTAACGGATATAAAAGTAAAATACCTTATAATCAACCTTGCCTAGATTATTCCTCTCATTTCCATCACCATGTCGGGCTGTGTAGTCATGCCGCTCCATCAATCTTAGGTAATTATATCTAGAGGGGATCTAATGAGCCGATCTCTATACTGTGGACGCAATAACTCGATAATTGAACAGGGCTCGCGAAAGCCCGCGGCAAATTATCGACATCTAGAAAATAGATTGAAGTGGGTAATTTCTAGAGTTCTAGTGGCAACACCGCACTTTATTGGCGTCTGTGTAGGTACTATAAAGTAAGCTGTAGATGCTATAAACGGATAATAAAGAGCGCACATACCGAGTACCTATCTACTCGTCACATTTCGCGTACGGAAAACTAATTAAGTATTATTTTTCGTAATTCCCATTCGCCCCACCAGTGGAACGAAACCCAGTGAGACAAACATAAATGAAAATAAGTATAGTTTCTCATCCTGATGAGGCAAGCAAAAGAACCTAATAACTTTTAACTTTCATAGGTGTAAACTGATGTTTTTTATTGATATTGGTTTTCCAAGTTTAGAAGTTTGATGGTAGGTTTAACAGAAAACATAGTTCAGTTTTGTAACATTATGAAGTTTTACGATAGCTTTGATCGCGTTGCCAAAACATTATTGAAAACACGTTGACAGCAGGATTTCCGCTATAAAACCACTATTTGGGACTTGTAAACAGCTGATTTGCGTGTTTTCACCTAAAACATACTTGAAATATTCATAATATTCATATTCATTTATTCCATAAACAGAAACAATATTATTTAGGTACCTACATGTTCTCGTCAAAGTTACATGGGGAAGGCTGTTGTAGTTCGTTTTTAAAATAAGAACATAGTATTTACAAATCCAGTCCAGAGTACGAGTACCTATAGAACTTTTGAAAAACTAAAAATATATGAAACGGATTGTCAAAATTTGAAATACGTTTCATACAAAACGAAATTACTAGTTCTTTTTTTGTAGGATAGAAACGTATCTAGTGTTACATAATCTTGGAGTATACCACCTAAGTCTCTTTCTTGAGCCGTTGTAAATCGTGTCTTTACATTGCTTATTATGAATCTTATTAATTATTTATCATTCGTAGATGCGGCATGTTTGTAATTTGCAACACATAATTAATCGAACCCACGGCTATCAATAATGCACTAACAAGACACTCTTGAACCAATCATTAATTATTTCTGAGTGGAAATGAACGTACAAGGCGGCCATGTTATCCTGCTACCTACATAGACAGAGTGTAATTTTTAGCGTAGACAAGGAGTTTCAAATTAACAAATGTTCTTTTGGCATTATACAATCAAAGCCTACTGCCTACCTACTGCTCAAGCTCTCAATCTGCTTAACACCTTTCTTGCTCAGACACCTGAAGTCGATATATTTAATTCAAATTATTTTTAAGATTATGTGTAATGTATTTTTCCTAACTTTAAATGACTTACTGCACGCGTTGGTTAACACTGTAAGTGCAGTAAGAAACTGAAATAAATAAATAAATAAAGGATACAAAGAAGATCCAATATATACAATAAGGTCCAATATGTATAATTCCTCCTTGCATTGTGGCACCTATAGATAGCCACGGCAATCGCGGGCTTTCTTTTTATTTCTCTAACAAATAAAAAAATCGTTTGTAGTAGAACCATATAATTTCTAGTTAAGTAATGCACCAACTAATAAATTCCTAAATTAAAAATAAATACGAACTGCTTATTTATAAAAAATAAAAAAAAACCTTTTTGTTTGATCATAAAACGTACTAATAAAATAAATTAAATACTTACTCAGTTACATCACACATCACAGAACAGAGGACGTAATAAATTACGAATAATTAATTTACTAATTGGCTTGAAGAATCACCTTATCGCAACGAGACAGAATAAATTAAACATTTTATTATTACGAGGTAGTTTCAACTACCATTTATAATCATATCCTTTTCCTTTATTACTAAGTGAAAAAGTTGATTTTTGCACTGCAGTAATGTTTTCCGCACTTTACCGCAAGTAAGAATTTATTTTCTTTTGAAATCATCAATCAAATCTAGACATTGATTGAAGATGATTTTTAAATTATCTGCATATCACAGAGCTTTGAACAACCCATAAATTGTTGAAGAAGAAGCTCTTTTAAGATTGGTCTTCTTGAGTATGGCAGGAACTTGTTAAACTTATTTGCCATGTAAGGCAGGTAAATTAAATACTTAAATAAATAAAATTTGGGTCAAAGCAACAACCAAGCGAACTACAAAGGCTCAATAACTTTAAAACGGTTAGAGTTACACAGCGCGTCAACGCCAGGTCGTCAAGCGTAGTATTACCCCAATAGCGCACTAGTAGCGGCCAGGCCGCAGCGGCCAAGCCGCAGCGGCCATCGAGATAGATAAGACCCATATAGCCGAATAAAAAACCTCAGTATTGAAAAAAACAAACAATCCTTCATTGTGACCATTCTTTGAGGTTTACATCATTCACTCCAAGAAGATATTCTATTATCAAATTAAAAAAAAAACTTTTTTCTGTAGTAGCCAGCTCTCTTCGCCATAGAGTCATAAAATGAACAGAGAACAGCCTATTCTGGTCTGTGTTGTCATCACCGATACTAAAAAGCTTGCAACTGTCTGTAATAGATTGAAATCAGCAGAATATCACAGCATTCAAGCGCGTCAGAAATAATGCATCCTGTTACTGCAGAACGGTCGTAAGACTTACAGGAAAACTCGTACAGCTAGTTCATTAAGCTTAAAAACAAGCTTAAATACTATAAAAGCTCAAATAATAATAGTTCAAAAGCTTTGTATTTCGAATAATGACGTATTGAGTATTTTAAAGTAAGTTTTTTTTATTTTAGTTAAGTAAAATCTAAAATTAAATTATATTTTGTCTACCAACAAAACACTGTAACGGAAAATATCTACTGGTAATACGCATGTCGTTTTCTTAGATATTTTTCATGCCTTTCATTAATCTAAAATCGCTCTACATCATTTGAACGCGTTCTACTTTTTTGCCAATGTCTTTAACTACGCCTTTTTGAAAAGTTCTTTTGAAACGTTATTTTTCCAGTTGTATAGGTAAGGTACAGAATGCTACTGTAATTGACAAAGATTTATTATTAAAAGTAAACCAGCTGTCTCGTCGTGTACTAGATCGTCGAGACTAAAACCCACTGGAATCAGACGGCAATCGATTTTACGAGCTCTCGAAATAGCCCGACCCTTGCAGCATGCATCATCGCCGTTCTACCTTGTTCCTTGTCCGGGACGACTGTAATTTGAATATGTTGTTGCGCGGCAAACATGGAAAATACGTAACGTCAAATGCACAAGATGTGCGTTCCAAAAAAAAATCTTGTCTATGGTCAAACGTGTTTATTGTTTTTTTATTCGTACTTAGGTCAGATTTTAGAACTTTTTAAACTTTCTCGATCAAACTTTGACCACAAATAGCAGGATCATCGGATGGTGTAGTCAGTATAAAAATTATGCTATGTTCACAATGAGGATTTTTCATAAGCTTTCTCAAAACATGTAACTCGAACACCCTGCAATTTTAATTCGGTAATAAATAGTGTACTTCCAGATTACTAATAAAATATATCAGTAAAATTGATATCCGCGGTTTATGATTCAAATTGACGAAGGGTAATTTAAACAAAGAAAGTTGTAGGTATAGTCCAAAATTAATGCTATTCAATAATATTTTTCTTTGCATAAAACTATTCCCTATTCAATATTACTTTTCAACTTAAACAATCTCTCTCAACGCCCATCTTATTTTGTAGTGAGTAAAAATAGCAAGATTAGTTAGTCAAGAGTTCAAGACTAATTAGAAAGATTTGTTTGTGTTAATGTTTTGTGGCGTATTACAAATGGGGATAATGCATGAATCCTTCGTTATTTGACTTTGTTTAAAAACTGAATAATTTTAGTTATTTATTTAATTCTTACTGAAATATAAATACCTATATTAAGGGAGGATCTCTTCTTTTAATTGAAATTTAAGTGACAATGACAGAATATTTTGTAGTGCCGCTTGACGGCAGATTATAAATAAAAGCAATATAATCTGGGTAATAAAGTAACTTCCACAGAATAACAGTAAAAATATCGTTATTCTGACAGTAAATCATATTTTCTTAGCGACCGAGGTGACTGTCAAGTTGACGTTTACGAGTCTGACTTTTGGAATGAGATCCGCGTGTGTGGCCTCGTAAAGTGGTGGTGAGAAGGTCAACGGTCAACCCATATCTTATAACCAATTTTTAATTTGACATGCTTGACATTATACCTTCCCTAATTTTTTTTTTTATTAGATAACTAACTTTATAGGTTAGGATTTCTACGAGCCATGCAAAAATCTGAACCGGTAAATGTATTAGGCAATGCTTTGGAATAAAAACTCTTTAGTTTGCCACTTATCACATTAGAGTCCCCGCAGACTGCAGACTTTTTATCGGCCGATAGTTTGGTCAGCATGAAAACTGAATCACTGTAATGTGCGCATCTGCATACATCTTCATACTGATTAAGAAGCCGACCAAACTATCGGCCGATAAAAAGTCTGCAGTTTGCCCTTAGATTTTAAAAACTATAGATTTCCATTCATTTATATAAAAAGTCTAAATAAAGGGTATCAGGTTTTACAGCAAATGGGCTACCCATAACCAAACGGTAAAATGCAAATACGGTCGAGGCACGGACCAAGAGCTTTTGAGACACACTTTTCTAAAGAACTTTTTTATTTTTTTATTATTTTAATTTAGCGTCGTCGTGTCGACCCAAGTGACCATTACGATAACGCTATCTCAGGAATGATCGGTTTCACACCGTAAATAAATAATTTAATTCGTTTTCAATGGGATTTTTATCCATGTTGCGTAAGTCCTTCGTTTTTTTTATGAGCACTTAAAAGATGGGAGAAATGAGTCGAGTTTAAAATAAGTAGCCATTCCTATGGTCAACTATTATATAGCTTTGACAATACTGGTTTAACCGTATGTCATTTAGTTTATGAGGCTCAAGTTATTTTACTGGCCGAAGAAATGTTTCATAATTTGTTGTGGTTTTACTCTAGGTCCTCTCGAGAGACACCGTAAAACGAGTACCTACCTTCATTTTATAGCCCTTTGGGGCTAACACAATTTTAAGCTTCTATCGCGGGTCTTAAGAGTGGAGACCGAATCCAGAAATTCCGTAATTTAAAAACCTAACGAAAATAACCTAACATTACGCATGCGTGTAATCCAGCAAAAAAGCTATGCAATAGCTTTACCGCGGCAGTCCCCGATTGCCACACGTCTTTTTATTGTCTATTTATTTCGTTACTTATCCGTTATTTTTAAAAACTCAGGTGTCTGAAACAGGTTAGTTCTAAACGCTACGATGACGATAGATTTGTAGATGTGTCCTATATTTTCCCAAGACCACCACGGCTTAGTAATTGTAATTATAAATAATGCTGGACAATCCACACGACATCATCTAGCCCCAAGCTAAGCAGAGCTTGTGTTATGGGTACTAGAAGACCTTGTTCTGTGTAGAAGACTGACATACTTAATACATTACATATATAGATATTTTTTTAATATACTTACATAGATATAAAATACCCAAAATAAATATTTGCAGATCGTACAAACATTTATCCCAAAACGAAATTCGAACCCGCAACCTCCGCGTAGCCTTCGCCCGCCGCATCACATCGGTCGTCATATAAAGATGCAATTCGTACAAACATTAGTAAAATGTTAGCCAACATGCCTCGCCGGATCAAACATGCCAGCACGCAAACAAGCAGTGTTTGGCCGCCACTTTCGGTTCTACAAACAGGGGCTTGTGTTTGTACAAGTGCTAGGGACACGCCACTGGAGGAATACACGTGAAGACACGACCAGCCTAATCTGATCCTCATCATTCCATCACTTGTCTCCTTGCTCTTGGAGTTGGAGAGATCTGTGTGGGATGGTGTCGGTCGAAACAAGGCGACACCTTTCTCTGCCATGGATTTACCTGTCCGTTATAAGTAGGTAAAGGATTGACACAACACGGGATATATTTTTCTTGGGTTGAAATGAAACGACAACGCAGCAAACTTTGATATTTGTTCTGTTATAAAAATAATGTCAAAAATTTAACTGTCAATTTCATAGATTAGCCATAAGCTTTTGTCAGTGGATTATTATAGCAGATTTTTCTCTATTTCTACATCAAATTTGTTAATTTATGTCTTGAATACAGGATTTTAATTATTTATTACATTATTACACAACGCCATCTAGTCTCAAACTAAACAAAGCTTGTATTATGGAAACGAGATTGCTGATAGAATATTTTTTTTGTAAATACAAGTAGCTAAGTACGTGCTTAATTTTTTTATTAAAAACTGGAGAAGCAGGTTATTAAAAGGATAATAAAAAGAAATATATCGATCACCAGCGGTCGTTAAGGATATGAACGAAAAAGTTTATTATCGAAGGCAAAGTACCCGCCGCATTGTAGATACCTATTACGTTGACTTGATTGCAACCGCTTTTTGTCATCATCATAATGTAGGCGATACATAGGTGCTATAGGTATTTGCGCATACTAAAAACCATATGTAAGTACATTTATTAGGCTTTGAAATTAAATGAAATTGATTTACTTACGCACGCTTCATAATCTAGTGCATACATTTTTTACGATTAGGTAAGTAGGTACGTTAAAACAAATAAAGTAGAATTATTTATTTCTGACCATTGGTATAAATTTAGAATTAAAAATCGTACATAACATGTTTTCGATTATTATATGATCACTTTTCTTTTTCAGTTGACTTTTTATTGTAGCTTTTTCTCATTAGTAGGTACCTACGTTTTTTTCATTAATTAATGCCCTAGTATAAAAGTATAATTACTTAGATATGAACATCAGTGTAGGTGGTACATATACATTTGATCCGATAAATAAAAAATAATGTAATAGTCCTGCCATTTCAGTAACACTAATTAAATGGTAAGACACCTGCCTGGCTAAGTTTAGACTTATTTACCGACTCTTTTTAATTATCTTAATTACCTAGCTTTGTCAATACGCTCGTAAAGTAGGCTAGAAGTTATCCTTTAAATTACGGTCTCATTATTAAATAACTAACTAATAATAATAACAAATAATTAACCCTCGGTTAAAACATATCAATCTGCGTCATTTTTTTTGATAGTCACCTTAAATATTTATTTTATTCAGTTTTTTAGTATTTGTTGTTATAGCGGCAACAAAAATACATAATCTGTGAAAATTTCAACTCGCTAACTATCACGGTTATTGAGATACAGCATGGTGACAGACGGACAGTGGAGTCTCAATGATAGGTCCCTTTAAGGTGACGGGTATAGCCAAATGCGTGTTTTTGGGGAAACCAAAAACTGTTTTTAGAAAAAGTGATAGCATGTGGAGTTGTGAAACTTATTATTTCCTATAACAAATATATTGAACTAGTGTGTTATTAATCAAAATGTGTGCTCTTGGATATAGTTTACTTTTAAATGTAAGCTTAGTACCAACACCTTTTGCAAAAGTGTGGTTTTAGATCCCATTTTTTATGGGTTTGGCAGATTTGTTTGGTACCAAACTCAGCACAGCTATTCTTATGGTTCGTATCTTGTGATTTTAAAAAAAAATTTCTACAATAAGGTGTTTAAAGAAGAAGAAGAGTAGCGCCTTAGGAATTATAAGTGTTTGATTGCTGTGTGCTCGCAAATATTTATAAGGCGCTGCTTTAGAGTTTGACTATCCGAACTGTGCGCGGCTCATTATGTGTTTTGCGTCGTTGTCAGCATTTTTACTAAAGTTGAAATTGCGACGTTGCCACGCTGACTGTCTAGAGTGTGCCACCACGGCAAAAACTATGCCGTGTTACAAGTTTAACGTGTGTGTAGATATAATAAATAAATAATAAAGTTGGAAGTTATTGACATTTTTATTTATTATGAAAAATTTCACCCTACCCGTCGCCTTAAGTATGAAACTCTAAAAAAAATTATATTACGAACATTAAAAATTAAACATTAATTTTTTATTCACAAACTAACGAACGACTATTACAGTGCTAACAAAGTCAAAGTCAACTTTATTCAATAAAATCACAAGGATCATTTAGAATCGTCTTACATACCTAGTAGGTATTATCTACTACTTACTTATATGATCCTTCTTACAAAGAAAATACAAAATGTACAAAAAAAGTTAATAAATAAATAAATAATATTCCATTATATTTAACACATCTCCCTAGTCACACATCTCTCTAGTCCCAAACTAAGCGAAGCTTGTACTTTATCCAGTTAACATTGCTTGTTTCTTTTCCAGGTGGGTGGTGGTGGCTGGTGCATGGAGAGCCAGCGTTCTTCGACCTTCCACAGCAGTGAGCAGCGGTCGCGATGACAGGCATTCGTCACTTCTCCAGCTCTGCGCGTGGGGGGTACCCGCGGCCCTGACTGCGGCCGTGCTGGTCACGAGGGATGTGGACGCTGATGAACTAACAGGTAAAACAAAGACAGGCACCTACTAACAGGTAGAACAAAGACAGGCACCTACTAACACTTCTCCAGCTCTGTGCGTGGGGGGTACCCGCGGCCCTGACTGCGGCCGTGCTGGTCACGAGAGATGTTGATGCTGATGAACTAACAGGTAAAACAAAGACAGGCACCTACTAAACAGGTAGAACAAAGACAGGCACCTAGAATCACCTAGTAAGTATGTAAGACGATTCTAAATGATCCTTGTGATTTTTTAATTAAAGACATTTTTGATTTCATTCAATTGAACAGGATATAAGAATGTTCACGATGAAAAGCCGATAGTGACATTATCAAAACAAGCTCTTTTCACCATGACTTATACTTCCACTAATAAATGTACTGGGAAGCACACAAAAGCGTATCTATTTTTAGAGATGCGGAAAACTTTCGCCAAATACTTATTAAATTACTTTCAGCAATAAAACCACCCGAAAGCACACAAAAGTGTATTTTTCGCGTTGCAACAGCTTGCGCAAAATACTAAATCTCAGTCAACAATGACTTTCAACCCTTTAATATTTGAATAACAAATACATATTAGTAGATAATACTGCCTTTTGGACACCCTATATAATGAAGTTTCTAGTAGTGAGACTTTATAGGAACTTATCTACCTCATTACACCTTTACTGTCTATACGACCTAACCTAAGGCTCTATCCATAACAAGTTGTTCTTACAACACCCTATTTCCTTGTAAATGGATCGCCATTACTGCACCAAGTGGCTTTAAAGGTATAAAAATAACTTGTCCTAGCCGATAGGCTTCTTACCGCCTACTATCACACTTAAATTCTACTATATCAGTGTTGCCAGCGATTGGTTTCATAAAAACTGCTACCGAAATGTCTGCCGTTAGAGAAGTTTATTTTATCAATATTTATAATAGACCGTAGAGTCCACATATCTTTTTTATCAAGTGCTTGTCATCCTGGAACATGCAGATTGAACTTATTTTAAATACGTTTTTACTTAAAGTACTTAATGAGGTATATGTTTTTGACTGTAATGACTAATGATGCATTCAAAACTAAGGTAAAGACTTGATTAATATCGTAAAACGGAACGCACATGAATGTTCGTTGCAAAGAAAGAAAACGCTTATAAAAAAAACAGTTTGAATTTCGATAGTTTTATATATTTTGATTTTTTTTTCGGCTTCGCACGTTTTCTATGTTTATTGTGTACCTTGTACATACTTACGGCATTCATATACTGGCCAGTAATATTCAAGAAACTTGAACTAAAGAGGGTTTACCATGTAAGGATAAACTACTCCATGTATGCGAGTAGAACCTAGTGTCTCAGCAAAGGAGTATTCTTTAAAAAGGTGGGAGTCAAACGGTAAAACTAAATAGGCTCGTATGCTTATTTCTTGGGATTCAGGAACTTTTCATCGGTTAAAAGGAATCAGTATCAAGCAAAGGAATCAATATTATATGTTCCTACACGTTTTCTTTAAAAAGATATTGTATTTATTATGTATGGTTTCAATATTCTTTTTTATTGAAACGTTTTTTCTTATTGAAACAGTTATTGTGGGATGAATGTTGTTTGTATTGGGACGAAATTTTGAAAGTCCGAATCGTTATCGTGGGACGAATCGGGAAACGGAATCAGAAATACTTACCTCAAACAATATTTAACAAACTAAAGGAAGTAAGTAGCTCAAAGACGGTTAGCTGTATAAAACCCTCATTCCATTTATCAATCAATACAACCTAATACACATCCGTATCGAAACAATGGCAAAATGGCGATTCATATTTTAAGTCCTTTTCTTGTTTGATCGGCGGCACTTTCAAAGGGATCAAATCGGGCAAGAGTGTGCGAGAGCACGCATTCAGACGATATTATTGTTTGGTTTGTTTGTACGAATTGTATGGAACTACCTTATAGAATACTAGCTGGTGCTCGCGACTTCGTCTTGCTATCGTTATATTTTAGTCAATTCACAAAATATCTTGACTTAGTTAAGCTTCTACGCTTAACAAATAGACTTTTGTCAATAAAATATGAGACAAATAAAATATCTCTGAAGCATGTTTTTGAAAACGGTTAAATTCTTTAGGTAGGTACTTTTATTCGGTGGTGTAATAAGATCAAAGACAAAAATTTAGGTTATAGTCAGTAGTTATAGTCGGTATAACACACAAAGTATAGCTTTTTTCATTTCTCCCGCTTACAATCTCTGTAAATAAGTTTATATATAAATATAAAAACCGTATTTATTTAAGTCGGAATGATCATAGATAAATTCACAAACAGTAGCAAGCGGCTATAACACAAGAACTCATTATCACTGTTATCACAGTAAGCCAGGAAGATTAACTTCAACGGACTATGCTGTGCAAGTATAAAAAGGACACCGCACTGATAATACTAGTAGACTTACCTACTAGAGATAAAAAATTTTTAAGTTCGACTAATTAAACTGCGACTAACTTGTTGGCCGACAAAATAAAAAATCTAAGATCATTTAGAATCGTCTAACGTGTCAAGGCGATGACTGAAAAACTAATGATTAAAAAAAATATTTGTATTGTACAATTTTGGCGTTAGTGTCATTAAAAAAAATTAAGGAAATATATACATATCTATCCTTATTTCTCCCGCGTTTTTTTACTTTGTAGACCCCCAATGTTTCGAAGAAAGTTTTTAATCAATCATCTTGGTCGTAAGATCTTGAGATTTTGTAGAATAGTAAATACTAAAGTTAAAGTAAAAAGTTACTATATTTATCAATTATGTGCTTATAATGTCCTGAATTCAAGCCGTATCAAGCGGCTTGGGATCAGGGTACAGGCCAAGCCAGGTTTTCTGCATCGGTAAAAAGAACTTACGAATACATTACCTCCATGTCTTGACCAACTTAAAGCTACACGACGATTCCTTCGAAGAACGCAAGGTTTATGCAAATGATAGGGTTTCTTCGACTCGGGACTGGAATGTCTCAGTGTATCTCGGTACCTATTTGCAGTTACTTTGCCGTATTTGGTTTGTAAATACGGTAGACTCAGGTTTCCAAGGAAGGCAGTTGTAATCGTATAGCACTATTAGTTTTAAGCTGTAGGGTATAGGTGCGCAGTTATATTGCACAGATATTTCTGGGGTCAACAGTTTTACACGCTTTTCAATAACTTGGTGCAAAAACTGCTTTGTGTTTTAATAAGTGCGAGACTGTGAGTGCTGCCACACGACCGTTTCTCAGGCATATTGCAATTTCAATCATGCCCCGAGTACTTATTGTTCTTTTATTTTTATTATTTTATTCCTTCCATTATGGCGGCCGAAAGAAATGCACGACCATTATTCGAGCCGTTAAATACGACACCTTTCCTCCTCTCGCGCTCGTATTTCAATTTTAAATCGGCCTTTTTAACCGCCTTATTAATGCAAGCCTTTTTACTCGCCGTGTGTTTGTGTAGGTGTCCGCTTCGAGGGCAGCTTTAGTGGAAACGAAATCGGAATGTTATTCAGCACTCCTCGCACAATAAAATCGTGTCCGGCGAACGAAATCGCACCGTGCGACCGAGTCAGAGTTCAACAATCTAAGCTTTAGTTTGTTTTTGTTCTAGGCACCTGCTACATCGGTAACCAGTCGAGCAAATCCTTGCTGGCGTTGGTTATCATCCCGGAAGCGATCTGCCTGCTGCTGGGCTGCGTGTTTCTCTCGTCCGGTCTCCGAGCGGTGCTGCGGCGGCCGACCCCGACCCCGGCTCCGTCGGTGCTGCTGAACTCGCCTCCGCCGCGCACCGATCAGAACGTGCTGCGGCTCGGCGCCTTCACGGCGTTGTACGCGGTGCCGTCCGCGTGCATCCTCGTCACGTGGGTGTACGAGTACGCGTGGCGAGACGAGTGGCTGGCGGCCCCCGTGCCGTCGCTGGAGCCCTCGACGCACCCGCATCCGGCCTTCTGGGTGTTCCTGTTCCGGATATTCGCGTCGCAGATCCTGGGGGTGATGGTCGCCGTGTGGATAGCCACGCCGCGGCTGAAGGCGCTGTGGCGGCGCATGGCGGGGCCTCGCAAGCCGGCGCAAGCGAAGTGTCCGTCGGGGCCTCCCCCGACGCCGCTGACGCTGCACTGCTACTCCACGCATGCGCACAGTCTCCCCAGACAACCGCAGAAGTACGCCACGTACAGGCCTCCGCAACAGCACTCGTACAGAAAACCGCGGCATTACCACTACTCCGCGGGTGAGACGATCCTATGACAAGAATGAATGCGGAAAATTGTGGAATCTACTTTGTAGTGTTACTGAAGCTAGTGCTAAACAATATTTGAAGTGACCTCAGAATTTGTATAAACAATCCCAGTGCCATTAGATCTAAGTTTGCGGTGTTGTTTTATGTCTACTGTGTAGGCTTGATATAGAGAATGTACCTAAAGTTACGTATTTTAAGTAAAATGTAGATAAGATATGTATGTATTTGATTAGTTTATAAATTCATTACCTCACAACTTCAGAGATTAACAGGAGGCTTTTTATAGTTTTTTTACTTTCGTTGGATGTAAGCAGCTGTTTTCTATTCCCTATAACAGGATAAAAATTACATGAAATATCATTAATTTTTAACATGAAAAACCACCTCTTCATTGCCAAAATATTGAACTCAATCCCCTTAGATACTGTAGGTAGCTATTTAAATCTATACCTAAGTATATTGTTTGGTATATCTGTTAAGGGTTAAAATGTTATATACAGATTTGTGTCTATGGGTAATACATACAAGGTATAAAGTAAGTTCTATTACCCATAGCTAAATATACCTACTCTGAGCTTTTTCGTGTTTGATTAAATGTAAATAAATGACTGAGAAATTAATTAGTATAATATTAATGTAAATATGTGTGTAAAGTAGTTCTTAATACAATATATTGTGGACCTACATTATACAGTATGTCCCTATTAATAGTGTCCATAGACAGTTTAGTCCATGCTAGATTCTAAGATATCTTAGGCTTCGACTTGACACTATTTATCGGAACAACCTGTACCTATTTATTAAAAAAAATGTCTATAATTTTCGTAAATATTTTTCATAGGTCTGTTAAGTTAGAGACATAAAAATAACTACCAACTAACTTGCCTATTATGTAATAAAAAACTACTTTATTGAATTAAAAACTTGTTTTATTATAATCATAACTCGGACTTCCACTGTGCTGCCTGTGTCTGAACGTGCACCTACATAGAGAAGGAAAACATAACATTCTTACCATTCATCAACGGTAATCATAACCAAGGAACATAATATCCTAAAGGAATCTTAACTAAGTAGGTTCATTCAACATTTTGTTATCGAAGCTAGAAGGATCCCTCCTTCCAACTACATACCAAAATTCAGATATTTACTATTTAGTAACTATCAACGCCATCTAGTGATGAGTTGGAAACATTACTTAGCATGTTTTGTAAGAGCTACTGTCACTGTCAGAAGTCAGTTAGCCTTCAAACTTACGGCTTTTTTTATTGGGTTGTTTGTGCGTGTGTTTTCATTCGAAAATTTGTTGAGTTTTCAATAACTTGTCGATTGCTACAAGCTATTAGAATTCCACAATGTCTTCGTTTACTCAAATATATCGTTTGAGTAACCTTTTTCTAGGAAGTTATAAAACCGCTGTGCATACAAGGTACGTTTTAGGTTAGAATGCTTCTCAAGCCTTTGTTTATCCTTATGAAATCCTATTTTTGTTGAGGAAGCCGAATATTAAAACCTTGGTGTACCTAGTATGCTATCTGGCAACATGCCTACATCCCATATAACACAATATCAAAATCAAACTCATTTCAGAACCAACTATTTGGGTGCACTTCAAACATGTAGCTACACTAAGAAGTCTGCAGAAGATAAGCTTGGCCTTGAAAAGCCAAAGCGGCCATTGACCCCATTCTTCAAGTTCATGGCTCAAATGAGGCCAGCACTATTGGCCAAAAACCCTGGTATCAGTGCAAAAGAAGCTATCACATGGACATCCAAACATTGGCAAGAGTTAGATGTAGAGGTACACAATGTAGTCAATGAAACAAGTTCTAAATTCAAACTTTTCAAATAAGATTCTGAACACAGCTTCTTTTGAAACTAAATTCAAACAACATTTCATTTATAAATGAAATGTTTCATTTATAAATGAAATGTTGATTGAAATATAGTTTAGTATTACCTCCATTTCAGACGAAAACACAAATGTCCAAGGAATATTCCAAAGATCTTGAGGACTATAGAAAAATCAAGGCTATGTATGAAGGTTCACTAACAGAACAACAGAAACTAGACATTAAAAAAGTAAGAGAAGAAATGGCAGATGCTAAGGAAAAGAGAAAATTGAGAGCAGTAAGTAATAAATATTTAAATAAGATGTTTTGGTTTTAACAAACTATCCAAGCTCAAAATTATTATATAGACAACAAACCATGGTATAATAATTTTAATTTTGCACAAAAGGTAATTGATGTACCTACATATTCATTATATCATTATGTAACAAACATGTTGCCATGACAACCCATTTGCTTATACCCCTCAAGAGATCCACTTAACAAGCACATAAGATAAAAAAAAAGCATAATATAATATGAAAAACTTTCAATTTCAGGAATACAAAGAACTCGGCAAACCAAAAAAACCAATGTCCTCATACTTCCTCTTCATAAAGTCTAGAAAAGAGCTATTCCAAGGAAAGAACCTCAAAGAGTTCCAAGAACTGATCAAGGTGGAATGGTTGAAACTACCAGCCAGTGAGAAGACAAAGCTTGACAAGCAGGCCCAAGACTTGATGAAACAGTATATGTAAGGAATAATGTGTCTTATTAAATATATTAGAAACTATTGTTTAAATATGTATATTAAAAGGCAGAGTTAGCCAGGGGTAGAGAGAGGTGGAAAGAGAGGGGGGAGACCTTTGCCCAGCTGTGGGACAGCATAGGTTGATAAAAATAAAAATCCTTTGAATTTTTTTACAGGAAAGACCTGCAAGCATGGGAATTAAAGATGATATCTATTGGCCGCTCAGATCTCGTCCGTGTGAAACCGTTACGAGAAAAGAAGCCGAAGAGCGCAGCAAAATCGCAATAGGAACTCGGGTGCTCTGACCTATCAACTGACTCTAAACCTAAGGGACCTGTACTAAGTATTGTTAAGGATAGATCTAGTCTAGAAATGACTAAAGTTAAGGCGCCACAAATAAGTCACATAGATAGTATCAAGAACAATGAAATGAGAAATAAAGAGTCAGTGGATAGTCAGAGCACGAGTGATAAGGTCAAAAATAAAGCCATAGAGACCTCAAAACCACAGAGTAAGGACTTACTAAGTAGTATTAGAAGTTTTTTTAAACGATAAGTAATCCTCGAATTAGATATTTTTGCTACAAATCTACTAGCTGATTTTTGACGATCTACTTGTAATTTAATGTTCCTTTCAACTTAATTAGTTTACTCCATTGATTTATAACTACTTATGTTCATCTAGCATTATGTACATTCTCCCATTTTGTTTGACATTGTTTTTTAGATTTTTAGTTGTATTACAAGTATTTTTAAGTAATTATTTTGTTTTATTTTTGTTTCATTTATCATCTTATCTTAATAGATTAGTTAGCATGGGTGGCACAAATAAATGTGACAATCGTATATGTATCTAAAGTCTAAACAGTGACGTATTTGAGATACACTGCGCGTCGACACCAGCTCTACTGCCGAATATTTGCAGCGTTAGCGTAGTGTTAAATACGTATCTTATAAAAAAAAATTAAATAAATAATTAATGCTGGACACACAACATCATCTAGCCCCAAGCAGAGCTTGTGTTATGGGTAGGTACTAGAAGACTAAAATACTTAATACAATACATTACATAGATAG
Source organism: Ecliptopera silaceata (assembly GCA_932527185.1). Classification (NCBI taxonomy): domain Eukaryota; kingdom Metazoa; phylum Arthropoda; class Insecta; order Lepidoptera; family Geometridae; genus Ecliptopera; species Ecliptopera silaceata. The sequence continues at coordinate 7,435,006 of OW052207.1, read as the reverse complement.
ATATTTTTTATTATACATATAAAATACCCAAAACATACGGAATAAATATTTGTAGATCGTACAAACATTTATCCCAAGGCGGGAATCGAAACCGCAACCTCCGCGTCGCAGGTGGACCTTTGCCCGCCGCGCCACATCGGTGCTCAATGACTGATATACCTGTATCTTAAATACGTTGGATTAAGGCATAAGTATTTAGAATTTTAGAAGCTTTTGTGTGTCTTACTAATTATATTCTATTTTATTTTCAGCTGATATTACGCGAGCCAGTGATAATGACAACAAAACAAATGGAATCATTTTTTTATTTCAACTGTTGTGTTACAAAATATAAATTGTTCCAATACCATTATATTATTATTGACCTTTAATTTATTATAAACAATTTAATTAAGCTGATATCTAAATAGAACAATAAAAACTTAAATGTGCAGTGCACTATATGTTTAAAAAGTGTATTTAAAAATAGTTGCAGTGTATGTATTGTTTATAAAAGTTCATGGTCTAGCTTAGATTTTTATTTGATAATTTACCAATTTTTGAAAATCTTTTGATCTGCAACAATGACAGTGACTTGCTCATTATCTCTTGGCTTAGAGGTCTTGGTTCCCCTGTTGCTCCCTTAGGGGATAATGAATGAAAGTAACTTGTCAAAAGTTTTGCAAAAAGTGGCTGCGACAAAAATACAGAATCATGTAACATAGCTTTAGCTGTAGCTATAAATATAATTTAAAACTAGTAACATACATGTTCACCCGTTGAGGCCAATGATTGCTTTTACCATATTAATCACAGTACATGAGGTCCTCAATTTAACACCTTAAATTACAGCAATTCTAATTTGGCATTCTAATTATCAAACATTTTATAAAATAAAAACTATTTGGAAGTAAATACAGTTTTAAATGCATAGAAATAGATTGTTTAATTATGTACAAGTATTCATACGAGTTTCAACAGTTTAACAATGTATTCATGATTTTAAATGCTGGTTATATATTAACAGTCAAAAAGTAGCTTAGTTGAATTAGTTAAATAGATAACATGAATTCCAAACAAATCCTCTCAATAGCTAGTATGTACAAATTGATTCTACATTAAACTAAAAATGGCAGTGTGACTAAAACTCACACATAAAACATTTGACTCAGTAAAGGCACAAGCAATCAAATTTCTGGGACCCAGTGAACTGCATGCAAAATTTATTTTTAGGCTGCTCATTATTGGTAGCAGCCAAGCAAAACTGTGGTCAGATGTGATTAGTAATTTTGAATGCAGATCAATAACAAGCCTGCATCATTATTGCTCAGTCGGTGTAATACCCAATGATACATACAGCACTACGTAACCACAAGGTCACGCACCGTTATCCACAACGATTGTATGCAAATTGTAGTAAATATGTAAACAAAAGTGTCGCGTGAAACAACATTAAGACATTGTGTTATGTACAAAATGTTTCGTACCCGAGATTGAGATATACCATTCAGAAGTAGCAGTACATTAGCAATGTTTGAGGTACTCTGTACAGGGAACCACACTAATTTAGTTACGATGTAAACAATAACAGGTAAGAAAAAGTATCCATCTCTATCAAATGTTATTATTGACATTCCGTACAACATTTGAATAAATAGAGATAGGAGTACTAAATCGTATTTGTATGTAGTGATTTTCTCCCAAAGGGTCACCGTAGGCGTTGATATCGGTTCCGATATAGAACTAGGAGCCAGTAGAGGTGCCAAATCACTTAATAACTCGCTGTCACCTGCTCCGTCAATCTCGTGACTGAGCTGTGTGAAGAACTGTTCTGGTTCACTATACAGCTGGCCATTGTGTTGCGAAGGTTTAATATAACTGCTACTGGATGCTGAGACCGGAATTTCATATTCAGGCTCCGGAACAGGCCTGATACTCCTGCTAGGTGATTCTGCAACAGTAAGTACTAGTTTAAAACCGTGTTTCAGTACAGTTTAGCACTCATTTAGGTCAACTATAAGGACAAAATACCTCTGGGACATTCATCGTCACTTTTTCCAGCTATCTTTTGAAGCCTGTTACCAGAATTTTCTAATATTTTTCTGCGACGAGCTTCGCGACGTGCTGCTGCAGCATCAGCCATTTTTTGACATGAATTTGATTTTGATTGACTGATAGTTTGACAGAATGTAAAAGGTTGCCATTAAAAAGTTAGATTAGACTCTCCTCCTAAAAAAATTTTTTTGTTCAGTCCCACAGGTAAAATATAATTGTGCGGTTGAGATAAAATACAGTTTGTTGTTGAATTGCTTTGCAAATAAAATTAATTGAATTGAATTTAAGCTATTTATTTTTCAATAAGGCTTTTTTTCGGTATAGTTCAGTTTTTATATTAAGTTTATTTATTAGGAGTCTGGCCGACCGGAAATCAGTTACCGTGTTTCCTTGTCTCAATGAAAAAAATATGAGCAAGCAAGCAAGGTAATCAAAGGCAAAGCAAGCAAACAAAAAAAAAGAAATAAAAAAACCAACTAACAACGCCAAGTTTTGTTTGGCGCCTTTACGGGGCCGGTTGATTTTGCTAATAAACCTGCCAATCTAAAGTGTTTTGATAATTACTCTAGCTATAAAATGGGTGATAAAGGAGACGGAGGTAACTATAAGAAAAATCTGGTGTTGGTAGACCCGGGAACGTGATGTGGTCCTGTGCCAGCCTGACAGCTTTGATTTTGTGGTTAGCGAGAATTCGTGTTCAGATGCTTGCCTTTTTGTAGAAACTTTCGACGATGCCGTTGAAGAGCGCGTTATAAACGAGGAGTACAAAATATGGAAGAAGAATACACCATTTTTGTATGACTTGGTGATGACCCATGCTCTTGAGTGGCCATCGTTGACGGCGCAGTGGTTACCGGACGTCACTCGGCCCGAAGGGAAAGATTACTCTGTACACAGGTAACTTACCAAGTTTAATCTCAACAGCATTGGTGATGATTGCTCAACCATAATTTTCTTGGAACTGTCATAAATCTGCCAGTACACCAACTTTGCACTCATATAATTTTTATTGTGGTCAAGAATCATCAATTTCCAGTTGTAAGTTGCATAAAGTTCATTGAACTGTCACAATAGAATAGCAAATTGTTTTTGTGAGTTCTTAAGACATACAAAGATGTGAAACTGATTACCTAAAGTCTACTCTTCACCTTAAACATTTTTTTACTCATTGTTTTTTACATAGATTGATATTGGGCACACACACATCAGATGAGCAAAACCACCTACTGATCGCAAGTGTCCAGCTCCCTAACGAAGATGCTCAGTTTGACGCTAGTCATTATGATAATGACAAAGGAGGTATGTTTACAATTCATCATCATCTTCCTACCCTTATCCCAGATTATGTGGGGTCGGTACAACAAGTCTTCTTCCACTCTCCTCTATCAGCCGTCATCTCAATGCTCACACCTCTCTTACACATGTCATCATTCACACAGTCCATCCATCTTTTCTTTGGCCTCCCTCTACTTCTACGTATGTTTATAATTCTTTACTTAAATTATAAAAAGGTCATCAAAGTTCACTTGTCGGCTGGATTACTTTCTCTTGTAATGGAGCACATTTATGAGAAAGTGATCGCTAAATTACTAGTTATTCTACATCTTCAAATTGCTTGGATTTGTATTACATTATGAGTTATCTGATGAAAGATATAAGAGGAATTTCAGGGTGTTTTTTTATAGAAATGCAGAGAAGAACAAATACTTATGTTCATAAACATTTGCTCAAGGAGCTACTACCAACTGAGCTGTGATGCCTATCAATCAATTTCTTTAAATAGCTTAAAGAAAGAAAAGATAGAAAGAAAAATATTTTATTTGCGACAACAAAGAACTTAAGGATAATAATATAGGTACATCAAAAATCATAATGGCGCAAAACGGACTCTGCCTCAGCGTATGTCAGTCGACTAGCGACTGACGCTGGTCTTCCGACAGAGCCGTACAGTGATGCAATACAGTAAAGCATTTATGTTTGTGTTTTTATATATATATATATATATATATTATTTGCTTATTACAACTTCTAAAATATATGTTTTTTAGAATTTGGTGGATTTGGATCTGTATCCGGAAAGATAGATATTGAGATTAAAATCAACCATGAAGGTGAAGTCAATCGGGCAAGATACATGCCTCAGAATCCTTGCGTTATTGCAACAAAAACTCCATCGTCCGATGTTCTTGTTTTTGATTATACAAAGCATCCTTCCAAGCCTGAGCCGTCAGGGGAATGCCATCCTGACCTTAGGTAAGTTTTTTTTTTATATTTTTGTCTTGGCAATCTGTTCAGGAACAATGATCTAAGATGTGTAGTAGTTAGGTAAGTTACTTGCATTTTTAAACATATTTGATATCTCTTTGACACTTGGTTACTATTCTTCTGTTCTGTATTTCTGTTTGTGTGATTGTTTTTCTTATTTTGTTTCTATAAACATGCCTATTCTATTTAATTGTTAGAAATATTATTATGCAATTGTATGACACGGGTCTCCGAGTCTCCATTATTTATTATCATTATTCTCTCCCCATATCCCATGATAGGCACCGCACAGCATGTCTTCTTTTCCACTAACTCCTATCTATCTATAAATACAAAAAAACAACTTAAGTTTTGAATTTCAGATTGCGAGGTCACCAGAAAGAAGGATATGGTCTCTCATGGAACCCAAACCTGAATGGTTATCTGTTATCAGCCAGGTAAACAGAAAGATTCATCATCAGCCTTTGTCGAGAATATATTTTTCATCAATTTTTTACTTTTTAAGATCTAAAGTGATTAGCCAACTTGGTATTTCCCGGCTTAGCACAGTTGGACATAAATTGTTTTTTTCTATGTTACTAAAGTTTTAGTAATCCCTAATCTTTATAGCAATAAATATAGTCTCAAGGTAAATGTAGCTTTCTAATGGTGAGAATTTTTAATTTGTTTTGGCAGTAGATTTTGAGTTTAGTCATAACAAACAAAAATACAAATCTTTCTGCTCTATAAGATTAGTGTAGATAGATGTATATAACATCGGTGGAAACTTCTTGCAAAACACCTGCTGTTTTGCAAGTAGTTTCCAAAGATATTAACGATTCTATCGATATCAACGATATTTTTTCACAGTGATGATCACACAATCTGTTTGTGGGATATAAACGCAACGCCCAAAGAGGGTCGTGTGATTGAAGCCAAGTCTGTGTTCACGGGTCACACCGCTGTGGTGGAAGATGTAGCGTGGCATCTACTACATGAGTCCCTATTCGGATCGGTAGCTGATGATCAGAAGTTGATGATTTGGGACACCAGGTCTGTGTATGTTGAACTGCTGTTTCTACTTTTATAGATTTAAGGTAGTTAGTTTAATTAATACACAGTAAAATGTGACGTAACATACTCTTGCAACAATCATCATCATTCCTCTGCCCTTATCCCATGTTAAGTGGGGTCGGCACAACATGTCTTATCTTCCAACATTTACTCTTGCAACAATATGAGTATATGGTTTAAGTCCATTTTAAAGTTCAGTAGAAAAATGGGTTATGGTGTAACTTGCAAGAGTATGAGTAAGAATATGACTTGAAGTTTGTCACCATGGAAATGTTTTTTGGTGGGATTGAAGATGAGACCTACAGCATAGAAGGCAAAGCTATACTTACCTACTCTGTTAGTATAGCACTGTTACATAATTATATGATGTATGATGAAAATTGTTCAAGAAAATATCCTACTTTTTCAGTTTACTTAAAATTTACTCCATTCTCAGTTTTCAGTAAATCCATTTACTTGCGTCATTTCATTTATGAAAAATCGATTATTGTTATTTTATAAATACATAATGCAAACAATACAATACAAAAATTATTAATAAAATATTTACAGGTCAGATATGTATATACATATACATACTGTAAATAACGTCATTAAAAAAACATTTTGATATAATATAGTAAGCTATTGAGCATAGCTAAGCTAGTTTGAATGTTGCAGGTCAAACAACACATCCAAGCCTTCTCATACAGTGGACGCGCACACGGCCGAAGTCAACTGTCTGTCTTTCAACCCTTATTCAGAGTTCATTCTTGCAACTGGCAGTGCTGATAAAACGGTCAGTTTACTCTTTTTTTTCTAAATCGTCCCACTGCTGGGCAAAGACCTCTCCCAAACCCCTCCACTTATCCCGGTCCTTGGCAGTGTTCTACCAATTCACATCAAACATCCAAAGTCATCTCTCCAACGCTTTCTTTGCCGACCCCGACGTCGCTGACCTTCAGGTATCCAGGTGGTGGTGATTGTGGTCCATCTTTCTTGAGGTGTTTGACTTACATACCCTGCCCACTCCAATTTCAGCTTTACAGTTTTGGTTCTTACATAGGCAATGCCGCTCAAGTTTTCTGTTTAGACAAACTAAATTTTAAAATAAAGCCCAATGAGCTGACTTATCGCTGATTGTGATTTCTTCTATGCAACCGTAACTCTTGTAGTATACCTGATTTTCATTCTCTATGTATGGTCTGTATGGACGCAGGAGATCGAGATGAGTGGAAGAGTTTGGGGAAGACCTTTGTCCTGCAGTGGTACAGAATAAGTTAAATAAATAAAAAATGTACGGTAAAACTTATTGATTTGATTTATGACCCTGTTATCATGAAGAAACGCATTTTAGAGACAGCTTATGTATTTTATGTTATTTTTAATTGCGAATAAACACTTTTGATGTCATTTTGATTTGAATGAATGTCCTCATAAAGTCTAACATTTAGTTGTTTTAAAATTTGATGTTATATTTCAGGTAGCATTATGGGATCTACGTAATCTGAAATTGAAACTCCACTCGTTTGAGTCTCACAAAGACGAGATTTTCCAAGTCCAGTGGTCGCCGCACAACGAGACCATCCTCGCCAGCAGTGGAACTGACAGAAGGTAAAAATACAATGCTATTACGACATAAGTTAAACTGACACTGAAACTTCAGGATCATACAAAAAAACTTTTGAAACCAGGCTGTAAGGTCTGCCCTGTTTTAAGCTCTATTCGCGATGGTTGGCACCTTGTAATTGGAACTGACAGAAGGTGCATTAGTATTACGACATAAGTTGAATTGACACTGAAACTTCAGGATCATACAAAAAAACTTTTGAAACCAGGCTGTAAGGTTTGCCCTGTTTTAAGCTCGGTTCGGGAGGGTTTGGCGCCTAGTAAGGGATTAGCACTCTTCTAATTGTTGTAAATTACCTGTAATTTTTTTAAATTCCACTAGAACTAGTTTGCTAATAGAATAACTGTATGTTTTGCTTAGTTTGGGACATAGTTAGCGTTTTGTGAGTTATTTGAGCAAGTATTTAGTAATTTTACGTGAAGACAATGAATTTGTTGTTATTGATATTATAAGTTGTGTTGAGCATGTCTTTTTATAGAAATGAAATATCAGTATAGAAGTATCATGTTTTAATATGTACTTTTTTTGGTCCGCAGACTGCATGTGTGGGATCTGTCCAAGATAGGCGAGGAGCAAACAGCAGAAGATGCAGAAGACGGGCCTCCTGAGCTGCTGTTCATCCACGGAGGGCACACTGCCAAGATATCTGACTTCTCCTGGAACCCCAACGAACCCTGGGTCATATGCTCCGTGTCTGAGGATAATATTATGCAGGTATGTGTATTACACTACACATGTGTATTTCAATGCACGTGTATACAATGTACTTAACTGCGTGTGTTGATTTTTGAAACAAAAGTTTTTGGGTTGAAATACTTAATTTCAAGCAAAAGTGAAGTAAAGAGTTGTAATCATAAAAGGTGAAATAAAAATAGTTTTGTGTATTATTATTTCTAATGAAAATGTAATTTTTATCCCATTAGGCAAATCATTATCATATTTTTTTGCAAAAATGAACATAACCGACTTGATTCTGACAAATACTTTTGGGTTATCTTTGTTTTATTTTAAGTCACTTGACTTCGATCGTTCGTGACACGTAAAACGCTTCGATAGCGTGATTTAGGAATCGCCAAGACAGCGCCAGTGGAATGACACCTCTTGTCTTAAACCTTCCATAATTGAAGACCATCGTTTACATTTATAGTATTTTTTACATATTTATATCCTTCCTAATGTTTATTTTCCATTATTCCAGGTATGGCAAATGGCGGAGAATATTTACAACGACGAAGAACCTGAAACGCCGGCGTCGGAACTAGAATCTGGAGTGAACGTGAACCACGGTTAGACACCACATTATCTAACTCAAATTACAGACTGTCACACGAACTGTACTATGTATGCTACTAATGATCCAAAAAAAACATTTTTTGTTCAAAAAAAGGCTAAAAATGTAGTAGTTGACACAACTGAACAATTTGTTTTGGGATTTTATTTTGTAAATCAATAATAGGTGGTTCTACCATGAGTTTTTACTATACCATATTTACTATACTCGCTAGCGTCTGTAGTTAAAAAAAATGTATGAAGATTTTTACAGCGCCTCCAGCGGATAGTTGGGTACTAAAATTCGTCATACTAATATTGACGTAACTACTAGTAAAGTCAGCCGATTTTACTGTGACATCTCATGGTAGAGGTAAGGAAAATGATTATTGACAGATCAGTATTTTTATTCGGATTATTATCGAAAAAATTACCAAAAGCAGTAAAGCCGCGCTGGCGCGGTCTTTGTTATTCTGATCGTATTCTATAAAGTTACAATATTTCAAGTTGCAATAGTTCACTATAGTAAAATCTATCATATTCAATTGGAACAATAAAAACAAAAGTATTTAAATTTATCAGCATTTTTGTATATTATGTGCCGCCCGTATTTCAAGTGCAAATATGGAGGCAATAGCAAAATAATCCTTGTTATTTTACAAAATAATTTACGTTTGGTTTTAAAAATTAATCAAATAGACGGCGCTGTATTGATAGTAGTGTCTAGTGCAAAAAAAATTTTTGTAAAAGTTTCGGTATTTTCCTGATTTAAAAAAAATCCTCCATGAGTGATGTGCAAACTAAGAATTCAAATCTAACGGGTGAAATAACTACAATTCTCTATTATTAAAATCCCAACAATAGAGGCTCTTCTAATTAAAAAATCTTGTTTATTTCGTAACATTTTGCATGAAATGACTCCTATGACACTACCAAATACTACCGCTGTCTACCAAAACAGTAAAAATCCGTATAATATATCAGGCAGGGGTATAACTTCTGTTTTAGTAGCATACAAATACAAGCAGTTTTACAATGTGTGCTCTGCCTTATCCAGACCTGAATAATTATAGTTCGTAAGTGAATGTTAATTCGATGTTTGTATAAGTTATGTAAACTTCTAGATACCAGTCAATTTTCTGTTCAGATAAATACTTAAATTTTTAAAATATATACTTTAATTCGTATCGAGATCTCTTATCAAAACCCGTGTGGACACTTCGGCAATGGATGTCTTTTCTGAATCGTTTTAGGCAGTGGTTTTCAAGGGCCTCCGATTCCCATCATTTATGTAAAAAAAACAGTTTGTTTATGGTATCTAGAGGATTGTTTAGATATATGTTAATTAGGTAAACAATATTCGTTCTCGATAAGGCAGGAATAATTCCGTATGCACAAGAATCTCATTTGTCACGAAAGATTCCCAACTATTTTTATATCATTGTGCGTACAAAACTGATGATTCTTATCCATAGACAAGGGACTGAGCGTTCACTATCCAGTTATGAAGTAAATACGAGCGTGAGAGACGAAACAAACGTGCGGCCTGTAATTGTCTCTTTCTAGACTTACGGAGAAGAGACAGATATTGGCCGCAAAATTGTGTTGTATACCTTCTAGCTAGAGTGTAGTTAATTTAGTGAGGCGATCGCTCAGTCCATTCTCTATGTTCCAATCCAACCAATGAATTGTAGTGTCACATCGCTAGTTGCGACAATTCCATTTTTTAATTTATTATACCCTGTAAGTCCCTATGTTTCAGAGGGCTGAGCACGAATGAATGTGACAATCGTAATGTATGTATTTATAAATACACTGCGCGCTAACGCTGCAACGATCGACAGTAAAGCTAATGATGACGCGCAGTGTATTTGAAATACGTCATTGTTTCGATTCGTTTACGATTGTCACATTTTTCGTGGTCCACCCCCCTGTTGAAATCGTTTGGTGAGACCTTCCTTTCACATTTTATAGTATTTACTACAGTAATATTACCTTGTATTTTTAGAACTAGGAATAACATGACTTTTGCCTACATAATAGTGCATTCTACCTAAATTACAAGCGAATTATCAAAAATATGATGTAAAATTGTGAAAGGAAGATCTTTGTCTGGTGACGCGACTGATCGAGGGTAATCGTAATGCTGAAATTGTGTATTGGAATTTATTTTAAGCTCCGCTAATTATTAAATAAAATTACGTGTAAAATACAACATATTTTATTTATTACGTACAAGTTACAAAAGTTAGGTGATTATGTAGTACAAAATATTCATTTTTGCATTTATACTATTGTCAGGTAGAAATATATATAAAGTTAATCAAGTTAGAAGTTCTTATAAAATTAATTTAAAAATGTTTCAAACATTGATTTTGTCTGAGAATAGTTTGGGCAAGTCTTGCCAGCAATTGTGGTATGTTGCGTCTAATTTCTGACAGGTCTCGGCGCCCCACTTAGTGATCGCCATGCTAAGAGATGACTCGAACATAAAAGCCTGGAAATAAATAACAGTAAGTTAAGGGTTTTCTTAAGAAAGTTCATAGTATCAGCTTTTAACAAATGTACAGATGAATGCGAGCATAGGCACCTACTCAAATTTTCCTAAACGGATTTTTTTATATAAATATCTAAGGATGAAGTCCACTGTAGGTATGTTAATTAGTATTTTTTTATTTTTTTCGTTTTATTTTTTTGATTTTTTGTTATACATGTCAGTGTAAACCATTGTTACGTGTTTACGCGCTTTATACAAAAATTATATAATATTATAAACATTTCACACAACACACTCTAGTCCCAAACTAAGCAAAGCTATAAGCTATGGGAAACAACCACAGAACACAGAACAAATATTCATCACACAAACATTTGCTCTGGGTGGGAATCGAACCCACGACCCACAGCTAGAAAGGCAGAGCTAGTACCAACGGAGCTGTGACGCAGCAAGGAAGGCAGAGCTACTCCGAATGGAGCTGTGATAATTTGCTGTTCAATTGCAGGCGAATTTGGTCAAACCATAAAAATTTCAAACCTTATTTAGAGCATACCTGAGTGCCCACAGCAATCTTCTGGGGCACCAGCTCGCATGTCGAAGCTCCGTTGAAGCATTTAACATCAGGACCATGGGGTGTCATCATGGAGTGGAGTGAAGCTCCACCGGGTAGGAAACCACCTTCTTTCGCCTCGTATGAACCGAGGATCAGGCCCATGAACTCGCTCATGCAGTTTCCTAGTAAAGTAAGCTGATTTACAGTACCTGCTAAGGTTAAACTTTTGACGGTCTTTTGGTTTGACGTTAGCTGGTGAATCTAAGTCAAGTCAAAAATTACTTTATTCAATAAAATCACAAGAATCATTTAGGATCGTCTTACATACTAGGTGATTCTAGGTGCCAGTTCCTAGGTCTATCTGAAGTAAGTTAGCAGCAGTACCTATGTTATGACTTGTGCTTAGATATCGAAAACCAAAAGTACTCTTTCCGAGATGTGCTGATGAAAGCCCTATTGCGACCGTATAGGGCCATAAATTCGTCAAATATAAGCCAAATATTATTAACCAAAATTAAAAAAGTGTATTTTCGCTGAGGACAGGATTCGAACCTGCGCGGGTATAACCCATTGGATTTCAAGTCCAACTCCTTAACCACTCGGACACCTCAGCTCTTGTGAAAGTGTACGAACATGTTAGCTTCTACGCGAAGAAAGTTATTGACACAGATGTTTGATATAAGTAGCTTACTTTTCACGTAGGTGATTTATTTTATTCGCGGTTATAACAATTTAATGATTATTATCCACTACGGCAATCGAAATCGCGTAATGGATGCCTTAGCATTCTACGTGTCTGTACCTACGTAAAAGTACGTAATGTTAAGTCTTTTTTAGCCTAATTTATTGCCAAAATGGTAAGGCCTTGATTCTTAATCATTGAATTTACTCCGACATTATTGATTTTAATTAAGCATATGATAATCATCACTCTCTTAACATGGTAATCTAAATCATCTGCTCCAATTATAATGATTCTGTGTGTACGCTAAAGGACATGAAATATTGCAGATTAAATTATAAAGACATAAATAACTTTCAAAGAAATCTAGTTACATAATAACTTAGTTCAAACTCCATAAACTAAAAATCGTGATAGTTACTCACGTTCAGTGCAAAAATAATAATAATATGTACTAATTAAAACAAGCTATACTTATAAATGCTTAATTCGAGCATCAACTCATGAGCTGAGGTGTCCGAGTGGTTAAGGAGTTGGACTTGAAATCCAATGGGTTCTACCCGCGCAGGTTCGAATCCTGTCCTCAGCGACTTTTTGCACTAAAAATTGTTTTATAAATCCATTACACATTGAATACGAAGCTAGCAATGCTTATCAGTTTTCTGTAAGTATAGATTTTTTTGACTCTTGTATGTTAATGTTACATTTAAGTTCTTTATGATTTATTTCATCCATAAAAAAACTTACTGTGATAATAAGGAGGCCGGAAAGTATTCTCTTGCACGGACCACCTCGGCGGGAAAATAACGAAATCTGCGATAGCCACGCCGGGCTTCGTGGATGGACAAGTCAGGACTGTGAAGATTGATGGGTCCTGAAAAAGTAACCTGCTATTATAATACTTCTAGGACACTTATTCTTACATATTTATGAGAGTTTATAGAAATAGTAGACAGAGACACGTCAATTCATGCGTTTAGGAGTCTTCATTTTACGGTATCATTCTAGACGTTACCTACAGGTTGCAAGGCTTTTGCAGAGCGATGTTTTCCTACACCATTTGACAAAGCGCATATTTTCTATAAGCAATAATTTGAGTCGGGATAATCTTTATTTATTTATTTATTGGGAATCCAACAGCGATTCTGCTTAATTATATACAAGAAATGAGGCTTAAAGTATGGCCAATTAGAGGTCTCATCAGATTGTAAAGAATCTGAAAAAAAAATCTTACCTATGTATACAGATGCAGGTACTTGCTTGGTACTTACTTAAAGTTTTTGTCGTTAACCCATTGACACGCAAGAAGAAGAAGAAGAATGTACTTACACAGTGGTCGTACAAAACAGAGTTGATGACCATGAACTTGCTTAGATCGTACTTGTATGGCACGTAATTTCCATGCCACGCGACCACGTCGAATGGAGAGTGGTTTTGTTCAGCAGCGAAAAGCATGCCTTGGTATTTGCTTATCATTTTGAATCCTGAAATTTTAAAAAATATATAGCTATTTAGATACCTACCACGTGTTGCCTGTGTTGCCTTGAGAACCTCCTTCGTCGGTTAAAAATGACTGCCATGTTCAGAATTCAAAAACTTATTGAATGGGGGCAGAAAATTATGCAATAGCTAAAAAAACCTTCAGATCAACGAATTACAAGCGTCTTATATGCAGACGTTTGTAAAATTCGTTGACCTGTCCATCCATTTATTGTTATAAGAACTTTACCTGTAATTTCCTCATCCACGTAATGAGCAACAGGCGTCAAGAAGTCTCGAGGGTTGGCCAGACCATTAGCTCCGATAGGACCCAGATCAGGCAGCTTGAAATGCCCGTCGAAGACTTCCAAAATGTAACCCCTGGAAAACGGTGGGCAAAATGGAATGTATAGTTGTAGGCACAAGCTTAATTGATTCCTGTGGTAAAAACCTAAGGATTTTTATGATGAAATAACTGTAAAACCGCACCTACACAATGGACTTGCTTGGCAATAGGATATCCGAATCGGATCCATTTTTATGGTTCCATTAGTAATCGGATAATCCGATTACTAATGGAACCATAAAAATGGTGATGTATGTACCTGGTTGGTCCATCAACAGCGACTGCGAACCGCATACCCTGCTGAATGACGGCTATCTCGTTTGGCGCCACTGTCATGATGCCAAACTCTGTTGTGATCTTCAGAGCTCCTTGTTGGGGAACTGCAACGTTACAATATTTTACAAACAGAGATTTCCTATCCGACCCAAGAACTTCGAACTTCAACTGATCCATAAACAAAATTCAATCATGAGTATTTTGTCAGGATATTTTTAATGCGTTTTATAATACTTACCTAAAGAGTTTTATTTAGATTTGTTTTATTGGTTTGCGCTAGACCTAGAGCGATAATCTCGCCATTTAAGATCTAGGAACTCTGGTATATTCCACAACCATGCAATAATGTTTACCACTCACCAATGAGAAAATCTCCATCGCTGTTGTAAAAAGCACTTTTTTCCATAGAGGAATTGCACAGGAACACGTGAATCGCGATACCATGGCGGGAGCGAGCGTCACCCGCGCCGCATACTGTGTGCAGTCCATGGACGAAGTCTACTGCCGATGATGGAATGTCGAAAGGTAGCCAGCGAGACTGAAGAGAAAAAACTACTGAAATACGCTCTCCGTGAAAAATACCACGAGAAGATCTCTGCCATGTATCTCGTATAGGTAGTCAATCAAATAATAGAGTCTCAACTCTATCATTTTGAGATTCTATTTCTTTTCGATTTGATTGAGATTGATTCTACGGTATGATATCGCTTAGATTGAATCAACAGCATATTAGATAAAATAGGTTCCTAACTGTTCTGTCTGGAGTTCTTGTTTGTGCATGGTTGTAAGATAGCAACTGAAGTATTTTACCTGATTCGGGTCTGGCTCTTGCTCATCCCAGTTGTGCGTAAAATACTTTGCAACCTCAAACTTCTTGAATGGCTTATGCATGACGGATGGACGAATCCTGTAACATTATTTAGGTATTTTAATTAAGTTTCTGGGTTAGTGCAGTTTCTATTAGGCATATTGGGTGATATGTAGCCTACCTGTACAGCCAAGACCGTTTATTGTCATGTCTCGGAGCAGTAAAGGCAGTTCCTGATAGTTGTTCCGCGTAGAGTCCGTAGGGGCATCGCTGGGGAGTGTTCTGACCTTCGGGAAGGGCACCAGGCCTCCTCGGGTCCTCAGAAGAAAACTCTGACCCGAAACCGGAGAGATACTGAAGGAAAATAAATTCGCATAATGTAACCAACGACAAATGAAAATTAGATAACTTATCTAATAAATATATGGTGTATGGTGTTCAATGAACTACTGTCAAGCAAAATCCGGAAAGTTGAATACTTAAATATTAATAAGTAAATCACGTAAAATGCAACAAAACTATCTGGACACAGGTTTTATTCAGATTTCCGTCCAAACTAACTTATTGGACATTCTCTATAAGTAATAGTAATGTTTTTCAATGTTTACTTATCAGAAATAAGGTTTAAAAGCTGAACCACTAGTACCATGTATTAAGTTAGAAACCTACCTTTAATTCCGTCATTATGAACAAGAAACACAAGCAACACAACACAGATTTGCACCGACTAGCACTGATCTGCGGTAAATACCTATTTAGATACCTTTAGATGTTTACCAGACTCGTATGTAAATGTAGCCGGTTTATTTAGTACTGGCCTAAGAGTCTGATAAACACTTCAAGTTGATAAACATGTTGAAACAGTGATAGCGAACAAAAATATAGTAAAATGAATTTTGGAGAAAGGCTTATCGGTACTCTCTTCAATAATTGAAGACTACTATTAATAAAACGCGTTGTGTTATTAAGTAGGCTAGTTCTCTCAAATTGTGAAAATCGACCGAAAATTTATTTTTGGATAAAACTATCTTTGTAAGTCTGTGTTCGTGGAATCTATTTGAATGCTACGTTATGAATGAGCACTCAAACTGTAGGCGTCAAAATGTGAAAATTGACCATAATTATCAAAGCCTTAAATTACGTGACCGAAATTCTGCAACTCGACACGACTCACAAAATTACGCTCGATTGGCCTCACCCTAAATGCTTTTCAATCAGCCGTTCGGCGTAACCTGATGTGTATGCTGAGGACCCATGTGCCTGGCTTACAGTCTTAGGCCTATAACTTCGGTGTATTTTTGGTACCCGAATTTAGATCTAGATTTTTAGAGTGCACCTATTCTGCAAATAACTGCATACTCAAAAGTGTTTGCTGGGGACATGCACATAAATTCGTTGTATGTAGGTATCTTGTATGAGCCGAGAGAAACCAGAGACGAAATACTAGTCTAATAAATGACCCAGTCTATGTGGAGGTATGTTTACAAGTATGGTAATAAAACTGGTTTCGATCTAGTACTTCGATTCGAGAACGGCATTGGCATAAAATGCTGTTTATCTCATTTCATAAGATAGTGTAAAAAATAGAAATCCTGTTCGACCTCTACGTTACAAGTTATTACATAGGTATCTGCTATATTTTATATCACTAGTTTTTATGACACTACACTTTTGACCTAGTATACCTACGAACCTAGGTCAAAAGAAAAACATAAATACCTAATACTCTTACTTAAACGAAACTTAGCAGTGGTAGTTGAGTCTTTTAAGCTATTGCATAGATTCTATCGCATGCCTTGAGCGTAGAGACCGAACCCAGAAATTTCGTAACGAAAATAACCAACACTGCGCATGCGTAATCCAGCAAAAAATGCTATGCAATAGCTTTACTGCGGCAGTCCCCGAGTGCCACACGTCTTTTTTTTAATTTATTTTACTAAAGGAAAAAGCAGATGATCCACTTGATGTTATGTGGTAACCGCTGCCTATTACTTCTGTCTGCAAGTATTGCACCGGCATCCATACCCTACAAACCGGATGGCATCTGAACATCATGCGAGTTCTGCTAATGAAATAAAAATAGAAATGCAGTGGTAGTGCTCGGTAGTGGTACTACTACTAGGGTAATTAATTCAAACAACAAGATTACTTCCGCGAAGTTATTTATTACAATTGCTTATACGAACAATAATGTCAAGCGATAATATTCAAATGATCTATTTTATTATAATAACAGTTTGTTCCAATAACATGAGTGTCTTCTGTTATTCTTCGGATTTCTTTTGTTAGAAAGTAAAATAAAAACTAGATATTTTTAGTTTACTTTTTAACTAAAAAGACACTCGCAGTTTTAAACAACACTTTGAAGAGATAATGCTCCGAAACGTTTCATGATTCTACTTTGATAACGTCATAGCACATGTATGTAAGTATATGACATCTATACTTATAATAAAACTGTAGAGAGGTCAATTCTGTACATGAAATATATTTAAAAAAAAACTATCAGGGGGTGATTAGTGATCGATACTGATGCCAAAAATGCAATCAGTAAAATTTTTGTCTGTCTGTCTGTCTGTCTGTCTGTCTGTATGTTCCTTATAGAAACAAAAACTACTCGACGGATTTCAACGAAACTTGGTACAATTATTCTTCATACTTCTGGGCAGGTTATAGGATACTTTTCATCACGCTACAATCAATAGGAGCAGAGTAGTGAAGGGAAATGTCGGGAAAACGGGAGAAGTTACTCCGTTTTTTAAGCTTCCGTCGCGTGTGCAGCCTAAATGGTTAAAGTTACATAGAAATCATGTATGACGGAAATATTCTACATTAAATTGTCTAAAAAATATCCCGGAACAGCATATGTCTATCTTTTATGGTTGACTCACAATAACACGTGTAACTCCTGATAGCTTAGCAGTTCGGAGCATTCTGATTATATTTGTTTACTCTTACGCTTATAAGACTCTCAGTCATTCCAAATTTAAAAAAGTTAACATTATTACCTATTCAATAAAAAAAGAATCATAGAAATCGGTAGGTATAGAAACACCAAACTTATACATGAAATAAGCCATCGCGCCGCCGTCGCACTTGAATACTCAAATCGAGTAAAGTTTGAAATTTGTTGTGTTTACCACTAGATGGCGCTACTGTGCACAAATCCTAGATCGCGCTATCGGTGCGTTTTGGCAATGTGTTATAAGTCGGTCGGTATTTAGCAATAGTTCCGTTAAATTGAGTTATCTTATTGAGTTATTTAGGGTTGCGTATCCGATTACCGCTTTAATGACGAATAAATATTTAAATATTTTAACAGAATACCTACAGTTGTAGCATCGACACGATAAGAAGAAGAATATTTAAAAACAAAATATTAAATATTCAAGGGGGCTCATAATCTCATACAAAAACATAATTTACTTAGATGGTTTGTTTTTTTTTTATAAAAAATATATTGTTGTTGATGAGTACATTTACTTGGACCAGTTAGCGAGCTTCGAAAACAGGCAGGATAAGAAGATCGATCGCCGAATCGAGAACGCCTGGAAGAGCTACTGGTCCATGAAGGAACACATGAAATGCGACCTTCCACTTACGCTTAAACGCCAACTCATCGACATGTGCATCCTGCCCGTCCTAACCTACGGTGCGCAGACATAGTCACTGACTGAAGCACAGAAATCCAGACTCAAGATTTGCCAAAGAGCAATGGAACGTAGCATCTTTGGTTTCAAGCGCATCGATCGAGTGCGAAAAACTACGCTGCGTTCGCTCACTGGTATTGCAGATGTAGGCAATAAAACCGCGAGGCTTAAGTGGGACTGGGCAGGTCATATTAGCCGGATGGACCCAGAGAAATGGTCCAAAATCGTGACACCGTGGCTGCCTGAAGACAGAAGGCGGCGTAGAGGCCGACCAAAAAGGCGATGGCGGGACGACCTCGATGCTTTCGAGAGGGATTGGTGGACGAAAGCGGAAAGCAGAGGATTTGGGAGAGACCTTTGCCCAGCAGTGGGACGAGATAGGTTAGGAAAAAAATATATATATAATATACTTACTTAATCTATACTATAAAGAGGTAAAGTTTGTGTATTTGTTAAATTGTAAGGGGTAATCTCGGCATCTACTGAACCGATTTTAAAAATTCTTTCACCAATAGAAAGTTACATTATTGCTGAAAAATAAAAAGGCTTTTACGTGGTAGTCCGTTTTGCAAAATGAATCGGAGAAAAAACGGTCGAATGAAAGCGTTTCTTACGAACGCTGCCTTAACTATGAAAGAAGTGTTCTAGAGAAAAGATGTGGAGCTTTATAATGCCTACAAAAAAGCCACAAGTCAACGACAGCAAATGTCTTACTTTTTTATTTAATAAAAATTATCCCCAACGAAGTGGGCACGTGTCAGCTAGTGTTACATAAATAAGTTGTTGAAGATTACAATATTGTCAAACGTTTCCGACCAAAGAGATGTTCACACTTTTGACAAATATACATTCGTAGACTTAGAGAATGAACCGAGCGTATGTAGGGCCCCGATTGTGTTAAAATTTAACGTGAACAGTTCGTCTAAGCAGCAGCTATAGTTCACCAACTTACTTACGTATTTTGGGATCGCGGTAAGCGTGTAGCCAAACACGTTCAACATTCGAACGTTAGTGAGTCGAAGATTTTGACATAACCGCTGTCACACGAAGGGACAATAGATGAGCGGTTAGCTGTTTCAGCGATACGAAGTTGCACACGCTACGTACATGTTACGTTGGTGAATCTTAGCTTCTGATTATACGAACTGTTTACGTAAAATTTAGCACGATCGGGGCCTAGGCGACAAAGCGTGAGAGGCAAAATAATCGTACTTACATTAGTTGTCTTTTTCGACATAGACTTACAGACCTACAGAAAAGCTATTGACCGCACATGTCAATTTCATGAGGGTCTCGCTCAGTCCATTCTCTGTCTTGATTACATACCCAAACATCAGCCAATCAGGGGCCTTCATGGAAAATGATCGTGATTTCTACAGTCTCTGATTGGTTGAACCTCGGAATGTAAGTTATATTAGTTTAGTAAAGTGTAAACACCTTTTTCTCCAAGTAGGATAACATCACATTGTCACTATTTATTATAGGAATGATTAAAAAATTCAGCATACAAATTACAGCATCATAACATTATTATTGTTCTTATTAATACTTTAGCTACCATGTTAGAACGGAAGATTATATTGTCTATTTTATCTGGAATATTCGAGAAACGATTAATTTTATGTAATTAATATTGATTACAAATTGTTACTTAAATACTATCAAGGAATCTGATTGTGAACCCCCTTCGCTGTCTTTGTAAAAGATACAACAAGGGTGATTTTTACGCTAACTTCTAAGATATTATGATTGAGATACACAAAAATTAAGCTGTAAGTGTCTTGTCCATTCCTCTAGGCTCTGATCGCAAGAAACTAGAACCTAGTACTTAGTAGTACAAAACAAGATTATAAAAGTTACAGAATTGACATCAATTTGTTATTGTGGCAAGATGGATTCACAATTAGATTACTTGATACTACATATATTATTGAAATTATTAGATATTATGAGATAAATAATTAGAATATAATTAACGATAATATTAATATCCAATTTAATAAATATGAACTCAGTCAGACAGGCAACTTTTTGTCAAAATCCGAATTTATTTGGTGAAAAGGAAATGCTTGTTCTGTGTTTGCTTTTCTCTGGATTTTGGATTTGAGATCTTTTAATAAGGCAGTACCATAATGCATGTTACACAAATAAAAGCTATATCTAAGTACTTTCAGATAATGACAACTAAAAGTTGCATTCTGTCTTAAACATAATAATTTTCAAGTTAAAATCTAAACATCAAACCTAATATTATGCATAAACAACAAACTTAATAGAAAACACATCACAGCTAAGCAGTATCTGAGTACACATCGCCAATTTCAACTTTACACCCTTAGTAATAAGGACTACAGTCTTGTAACGTAATATCTGGCTGAAATACCAAGCAATCAGTACACAATTAACAATACAATTTATAAATCGATGTAAATCATTTTGGTACAAAAAATGGGAGGAACCCAGTTAATAACAAATTAAAAATAAAATAACTCATTAAAAATAATTATTATGAAAATAAAAATTGATTCTATGATAAATGGATGAAAATTTTAAATACATTGCGATTCTTATTATTATTTGAATTGAAATTGCATGTTGTAAACAAAATACCGCGGTATTTTGTTGGCAAAATGCAAGGGAACATTCTAGATTCTACTCTAAACATACATTAATATCACACGGCCTATATAACGGCCTAATACACATACGAAACAATATCATATGTTCCTTGATATATTTGGTAACAAATATTTTTAAAAGCAGCCAAAATTCATTTAAAATAAATATCCATCTCAACAATCCCAGCCTTTAACGTAAATACAAAACAGAATTTCAAATAAAACCATTAAAATTAGCTTTTAAAAAAAAAGCTACAAAAGGTCAACGTTACAAATCTTTTAATTTCCGTACAAAATCTACCAAGCCATTTCAAACAAGCTTATTCCGACAAACTTGACAGTCTGGTAGAAGTATTCTCCAAATCGATATAGTTAGCTATATTGCCGTTTTTCATATACTAACTCACACAGAGATAACTATTCCCGTCTCTTTCTTTCAAACTGCAAAGACAGACAGGTTATATAGTGTAGGTTAGTATAAAAGAATGCAACCACAGCGGGGTAAATGGTAGTAATTCTGTTTGACAGCACAAAAATTTAAGAAATAATAATAAAAATATATGGACATTTCTTGTATATAATAATATTTATATTTTGTAAGTAAATATAGCAACACCTAGACAGTAGAACAAATATCAATGTTTGGCATGACACTAATGTTTGTTGTAAATAGGAAGCGAACCCACGATTTAACGTATGGAAGGCTAATACCAACTGAGCTGTCAAAATAAAGTCACTCTTTTCTTATAAATTGAATAACAAGGATGAGTATATTTCTCGCGTTAAATTTAGATACTATAAAACAGAATTACTACCATTACTTATTCGATTAATCGAATTCGATATCGATTATAATTTTGTTGTCAAGTTTTAGAATAGCACATCACATAACAATCAGCCAAAGCTCGTTATTTCTCTATTCAATCTAACAAATAAAATTATTCAATACAAAAAATAGATTATAATGATTTCATTTTACATATCACTTGACTAGTGATATTGGTAAAATATTTTTATGAGTTTGAATCTAGGAAGTAACATTATCCTAACCGTCTTATCCACAAGACTATTTATATGTTTGAATTTAATAGTATGGATAAGACATTTTATTTGTGACCTAAGTAACGTGAAAGTATATCTACAGATTAATTATTAGCAGCTAAAATAACTTTATAACTTCCACCTATGTTCACATGGTAATTGAATGTTTTTGTTTCAAATCGGTATTTATATTAAAATATTTAAGACTATATGATTGAACAAAATCGCCTATCAGAAGGCTGAGCACGAATAAGTGTGACAATCGTAATTGCAACGTATTTATGTAACACTGCGCGCTAACTCTACAATGTTCGACAGTAAAGCTGATTTTTACGCGCAGTGTATCTCAAATAACTCAAATAAATTGTTAAATACTGAAAGGCATATACTATATCCATTTTTTATTACCATACATAATGATGACATAAAGTTAACGCTAACTTTTTATATGATAAACCGATATAGTAATGCCTTTCAGTATTTAACTTTTTATAGGATATAAAAAGGGTATAACTATAAAAAAAGGGATAATAATATACTTTAAGATCCATGTTCATTCAATTACCTTGTAAAAACAGTGATAAGTTTAATCTACAGTTAGGGAAGGGAAGCCATCTTACATAGTATAACTAAATTGTGCATCAAACATAAGCTAATCCCTCGTTATTACATTCAACTTATTTATCAAAATATCGCTTTTAAGTATTCGAGTATTTCTTATTAATTCAGAGTTCTATTCGAATGAATCTCGATAACTAAACGTTAACTTTAGAGCAAAACGAAATTTTGGATCGAAAAATCGTTTTGCGTGTCGAATTATCATTTTGCTCCACATTATTTGCGTTTTAGTTTTCGGGACTCGTCCAAGTGAGACTATAGGCTCTAACGAGATTTGAAGGTTATTTTTTTGTAAATCAAATTAGCCAACCTAAAATGACTTTTATTTACTTGCCCTAAGAGCTAAAATGCACTGCCAATTATTTTAGTCGCAGAGAGAAATTGATTACAGTAGTCAAGACTTTTCTATTTATGCTTTCTCTTGGAAGATTTTAGGTTATGTTGCATCTCGTTTACACACACAAAGTTGTACGGTGATAGAGTGAGATAGATTCAAGCTTCAGAATAAAGATTCATTTTAACTATCCTATTTGACTGTATCAAGTTGCAAAGCACCATATGTTTGCTTACAACCTGTTATAAAATTAAACTAATGTGTTACGAAACGAGGTTTGGTTTTGTTTTTGACGTGACAACGTCTTATAATTCGATAGAGCCGGCTGCACGCACGAAAAAACATGACTCATGAAGCGTTCCGGCGTTCTGAGGCGTTCCAAGATGTTTCGAACGACGATTTATTTTGCAGAACCGCTTACAATACCGTTCGTTGACGTTGTCACGTTCAACTATCGTCAGTAAACCGACTTTACAGACAACCATTTTTTTTTACGCATAAGTTGCTTGTTATAAATTTAAAATATTGTATCAACCTTTTTGCCTGTTTGTATGTTATTAAAAACAGTTTCATCTATAAAGATTGCGCTATCAACTGAGTCGGACTGTGGAGATAGGTGTGGTATCTCCTACGAAAAGGGAAGATCTTCCACGCCGAGCGACCTTTGGCTCGGGGTCCGAGGACCGATGGATAGTCATCGGTTCTATTACTTATGTTCAAACTCCGTGATAACTTCGTAAGCGCGATCTAGGATTTTGGTCGCCATCTGTTGGTCGGTTTCGTAGACTACGATGTAGTTCATCATGTAGCGATATAGATGGCGCGATGTTAACGGCCACAACAACAATAGCCTAGCGACTCAGTTGATAACACGAGTACTATAGTCATCTAAAACTACGCTTAACAGATGGCACTGTCATCAATCGAAACAGACAAATCAGTATACCGAATACCATTATATACAGCATAATATCCATTAGTCCATCAGACTATGAGTCAAAGGTCACTGGAGTATTTTACGGCGGAGTATTTTACAACTATACTTTAACCTCACTTCTAATCAACAAAATTGTTGTTGAATAAATGAAATTAAATGTATAGGCGACCAAGAAATTGGTTTACCACTCTAAGGCTGAATATCATTTGCACGTACAAAACATCAAGGGCTATTTTCGCTTGACAGATTAATAACTGCTACGTCAGAATCTGTCAATCTGTAATTCTTAGCGAATAATTATGTTATTGGGAGATGTCATCAAAAGTGGTAAACCAATTTATTTGTCGCCTATACCTGGTCGGATGATGGAAAAAAACAATACTAAACCTCGTTAGATAATAGTTTGTGACGTAATATTGTCTACTGCGTTATTGATGCGCGGGTAACATATGCGACCAGGCGGCTTCGTACTTGCTGTTGGCTGAACTGCAGGCGGATTTAGCTCCTTCCACCACGCTGAGGGGAAATGGCTCGCTCTGTGGATGGAATAAGGTTCAAATTAGTGTTGTTTTAATAAACATTGTTTTTATTGCATGCAGTTATGTTATGTTAATAGACAGTAAAAAAGGGCGATGAATATAAACTGTAAATTTATTTTTTGAACTTTAGTTATTACTTTAGTAATACACTGTATTTCTGTTTTTGTCAACCAAAGGTGGTTTCGATACGACTGCCCATTGTACAAAATTGATGTAATATTTTTCTTTAAATATATATTTACGAAAAGTTGAAATAATGAAATCATCATCATCATCATAAACCTGTATCAGTCCACTGCTGAACGTAGGTCTCTCCCAAGAACGTAGGTCAATAATTAAATAACACAACCTAATTCGACAAAATGTTAATAAAACATACCGTAACTGCACAAAAGGCTTGTTCGACGGCCGCTATAAATCGCTCCAGCTCGTTACTACTCGCCATCACTAGCGCCAAACCCGCGCCGCGTTCGCGAGCCTCGCAGACGCTCCATTCCTGAAGCATATTGAGCTTTATAATAAACAGCATTGGGTTGATAATAAGCTTAATGTTATACACAAATTAGGCTAATAATACGTTCGACCCCTTCACAACGATCTTAAACGTTTCATTCTTGATAAATATTATACCTACTTTATCGCTCCAATTCAGTAGAAACGATATTGATTTTCTTTTTAATTGGGTGTATATCACAAAAAAAAAATATATTGACATATTGACATAGATATGTAATTCCAAACACAATATACATCCTGGTTTTAAACAAATATCTTGGTCCTACCCTAAAGGGATAATAATATATAATAATAATAATAAGGGCAGGGGAATGATGAAGACCCTTAAATTGTGCACTTGCTAAATTTAATGATGGCAACATTGGTTATAGACTTACCAAACAACACCAATTTTCATCTGTATCGGGTATCTTAAACGCCGTTAGGTTTTTGATGGAACCGCAAGCCAATATCTCTATGTCAGTTCTCATCTCTTCAACATATTCTGTAAATAATTTTATAATTGTTATTATGAAGTACTTAATTATTAATTAACTGTAAAGTAAGTTCTCTATGAGTTCAAAGCTTCATTAAACCGAAGTATTTCAAACAAAAAGAACAAAATTTTAACTGTAGAGCTGGCAAAAAACCTATTAAAGCTAATCTATATATAACTATAGCATCAACACGATAAGAAGAAGAAGACAAAAAGAAGAAGAAGATATTTCGCGACACTTTGCTCAGTTGATTTAAATGTTAAAAGAAAAGGTTAGTAGGTATGGGGTGCATAGAAAGAGCCTCCTCGTGGCGCACACCGGTATCAGCTAGGCACGGTAAAGCAGTGTCTAGTCTGGCTAATCTTTCCAACACGATGCTACAACAAAGTACAGTTGTAGCATCGACACAATAAGAAGAAGAAGAAGAAGAAGAAGTAGGTATGTATATGTACCTTTAAGTAGTGCGTCAGAGCCGCGGTCCTTCAAATAAGCGGCCGCTCCAGCAACGAATGCCATGTCGAGTGTGTCACGCAGACTGATGACCTCGGTCGGGGTCACCAGCACCGTGCAGCCGGCAGGGGGACCACCGGCGAGGGGGTCTACTGATGCACCGTCTTTTTCCTCCAGAGCCTGGAGGGAATTTATTTAGTTATATTAATATGGTTAGGCATATTATAAAATATCTGACTATTTAGAAGACAAGCAAGCTTGGGACGAACTAGCTCCAACTTTATTAAACAATTGTAAGAAGGATCATATGAAAAAAACGCTAGAATCCAGGTCTGGTTCTAGACACTGGTCGCGACGAACTGGCGCCTAGAATCATCTAGTATGTAAGACGTTTCAAAGTGATCCTTGTGATTTTATTGAATAAATGAATTTGAAGTTGAAGTTAAGTTAAACTTTTATATTAGCAATGTATCCTGAATATTTCATGTGATTCTGTTGTATTAAAGTATTGTGTAGTAAAGGTACTGTCACTTCATACATATACCGATTTATAGAAAAGTTGATTTTAATACATACATAGAATACTTACTAATTAACAATTTTTAATAATATCATATAAAAAATATGATAAATTTTAATCAAAGATTTTTAAAATTACGCAACTCATAGTAAAGATATTGCAACTTAGTCGAAACGTCGGAAAAATCTTGTATAAATATATCTACTGTGAGATGTTTACGTTTTTTGAGTATTTATAGACCTAGACATATATTATTTGAAACTATCACGGTTTTGAACATTGTTTTCATTATAAACGGGATATTTATCATGATTTGTGAGTCTGATTATTTCCCGATATTTCGGCACAGTTGCATGCGCCCTGATCACGGGTCAGACTCACAAATCATGGTAAATATCCCGTTTATAATGAAAACTATAGACATATATTTATTTACCACACAAATAAATAAAAGGTTATAGCGTATCTTATTAATATTTGATGATGACTTATTAATTCATACCTGTGCCGCATGTAGTAGCAGCGACTGCAGCCAAGAAGACGCTGTGGGTTCATCGGGCGCGGCCAGTAACAACCGCGTGCCGTCACAGAGCGCGAGCTCGAAGCAATGCGGGCGGCCGCGTCCGTCCGCATGCCGCCGCACGCCCGCCACCGACCGCAGCGGGATGTTGTGCGGGAGGGGCGACCCGTCCGGGGCATGCGGACCCCAGTGTAGTACCCCCGCTCTGTTATAACAAATATATAAATTCAAATCAAATATGTCTATTATATTCAATATTATTCATAAGTAGGTATAGATACTAAGTTTTCCTTCTTAGACTGCTCTTTACCATCAATTTCTCTCATAAGAAGATAGTAATGGGTTATAGCAAAATCTCTTAAAACGGCACGCGGACGAAGTCGCGGCGGGAACAGCTAGTATTCAATAAAATCACAAGGATCATTTAGAACCGTCTTACATACTAGGTGATTCTAGATGCCAGTTCCACGCGACAGATAAGAGTGGAGAAAGTGATCATCGACACGGCACGCATTGTTCTGCAGCCCTGACCACCGGTAGCTTGGGTTTTGCCCCGCTGCCGACGGCAATTTAGTATTAAGTTTCTTTTATATTTTTTTTTTTAAGATCTATATTATATTGAAAAAGATTTTAAAATAAATGTATAATACAATTACATATGTGATATTTTCACGTTGCTCTTTATGGTATTGTATGTTTCTATTTTGTGTGTACAATAAAGTTTTTATCTATCTATGTACGTATTTTTTATAATTATCCATACTTTCCATCAATTTCTCATTAAAACAAATGACAGCAGACTTGACTGACCTGACAGATATAGACAGAATTCTTGTCGTGTTGGGCATATTCCATACAAAAAAGGAAAAGAAAACTTTATCGATATATCTTACCTTAGTAAGAAATAGCAGGGTTCATAGCGGCGTCCCTTGTCAGTCTTGCACATGAGATAGCCCTCCAAGGGCGGGGCGAAGGCCCCGGGGGCTTCGATCAGACGGTCGCCGGCGTCACCGGAGCACGCGCGTCCGTAGAACAGAATTCGAGGAGTCTGTTGTAAATACAAGCAAATATCTATATATACAAAAATGAAACCCGTTTTCCGTTGTCACGACATAGCATGAAAACGGCCTATGGCTGATTTTTTTGTAGTTTTCTAATACTATACTAATCTTCCTCTTTATAATATTAGTGTAGATGCAGATATACGTATTTTGTTCCGTAGTAATTACAATTAGATTGCATATTTATAATTTGATCCGATTTCTATACGATTTTTCCTATTAAATATTTCTAAGTTATAAAGAGGAATCTCAGAAATAAACTTTCCTTGTTTGTTTCTTATAATACGTCAGTACAATTTACCCGAGCAAATTCTTGTTACACATCCTTAAATAATGCAGATATAATATTTATAGGTTATGTAAACAGGAATAAACGTGGAAATTCAAATACGCACGTATTTTCTATATTGATTTGTAAATATTGTTTTCCATTCATGAATACCATTGACTAATACTATATGTATATACTTTGTTGTTTCATTAATATATAGAAACAATACCTATTCGAGAAACTGACTGGTGTATGAGTATAATATAATTCGGTTGCCTGGAAGAGATCGCTTTAAGCGAAAATGCCGCCCATTGTGTTACAATTGTTTATGTATTACGTACTCTGTAATTTATTTGTGTGGTGCACCAATAAACACATTAATGAAACAAATAAAATGACAACAATATATATATATATATATATTTATATAGATAACTCTTTATCAAAATAATGAGATAAATTAATTTGAAAATCCACGCATATTCGTCTCATTAATGTACTAATTAGGCGCTAGATCCAGCCATTATTTATTAATGGTAACGTGTCAAGACGGTTACTAAACAAAAACCTATCTACCTATAAACCTATTACTTGTAATGTATAAAAAAAAATGTGTGTGTTCACTATTTTTGCATGAGAGTGTAACCGCGGTTGAGGTGCGTGCCCTTTTACAGAATAGAACAGAATATAAAATATTCTTTATTGCACACCACAAGTACAGGTTTAAAAAAAAAAAGGTAGCACTCCGGGAGTGCCGGCAGAAGTGAAAACTTCAATATTAACGTTGTGTTTAATTTATAAGTATAAAAGTACTATCATTTATGAGGTAGAATACAATGTTTATGTTTTTATTTTTTATTATTTTTCGCCCTGTGCCGCCTAAACAGAGCAGCACACTCAGGCACGGTAGAAAGAGTGGGAGATACTAGTTCCTCTCCCTTCCCCTCGATCTTACGCTTTTTCGATCAACGTCACGTGACCCTGACGCGAGTTTGAAAGTTTTTACCCACCCAGCGCCGCTAAAGAAGTTTTCACTTCAAAAATGGCCCTCTACGGCGTGGGGAAAGTCCGTTAATATTAGCAAAACTTACTTTTCTTTCACATCGCTTCCTAGCCACAGCCGCGGCTAATTCCCGACAAGAGAGCGGGATCATTGCAGGCGGCCTGAGAATGCGCAAGGGAGAGGTCCGAGCGCTCCATTCTAGAGAGGAAGCGAGACGGGCGCCGAGAGACGACTCTCCAGTGACTAGAGAACATGCTGTGTTACCCGCCACGTCTAGTATCTGGATGTATTGAGCTTCGGGACCGACCTGGAAAACAAGAGTAAGAAAACGATAAGAACAAGGCAGTAGGACATGCGTCACAGCTCAGTTGGTAGTAGCTCTGCCTTCCATGATGCGGGTCGTGGGTACAATTCTCACCCAGAGCAAATGTTTGTGTGATGAACATTAATATTTGTTCTGTGGCTGGGTGTAACTATGTATTCTATGTATGTATTTTATTTACGAAAAAAAATGTATAGAAGTATTCCATCCGCAATCTAGTTCCCATAGTTTGGGACTGATGTGTGTGTATCGCCTGTGAATATTTAATTTCAATTTATTTAATACTATTCGACGTGTTTTAGCGATAAAAGTATAATGAACTTTCTCGACCTTCATTACTATTTGTGATAAACTCTGTGTCAGTTATATTGTTTATTCAGAATTATAATATTAGTAGGATACAAAAACATAATACATTTATAAGCAACTTATCATCTTATGACTCATTAAAACATTTAAGGTCACAGCAGCTTGTTAGAAAATGTCAACGATATATACCAGACACCTATTATGTATTTATAATTACCTATAACTTATGAGACACATTCATTGCATGATTCTTATAAATATTTCCATAACTTGGATGACTGCACGTAGACTTGCGAACTGAGGGCTGAGTACGAATAAATGGAGCAATCGTAAACGTAACGTACATAACACTGCGCGCTAACGCTGCAACGTTCGACAGTAAAGCTGATGTCTACGCGCAGTGTATAGCTGTGACGTCA
Source organism: Ecliptopera silaceata (assembly GCA_932527185.1). Classification (NCBI taxonomy): domain Eukaryota; kingdom Metazoa; phylum Arthropoda; class Insecta; order Lepidoptera; family Geometridae; genus Ecliptopera; species Ecliptopera silaceata. Next base: position 7,404,531 of record OW052207.1, on the reverse strand, counting down.
GTCATTATTAGTTTAGAACTTTTAATATCCGCGTGAAAATACAAGCTCGAAAGCTGAACTTACCGCTATAGCATCAAGTTCGTTATGGGGCAGCCTGCATTGCATTTCATATTCTGTACCGCCTTGCTTGACGCTGGCCACGTAAAGTGCGTAATCTGTGATGAAAACCAGGAGTGGTGTCCATGTACCGTCTTCCATAGCGTATGGTGATTGAACTCTCATCATCTGAGGATAGATTAATTGTCTGTCAATAAACCAGCATTCAAGTGATTTACCCTAACTGGTAAATGTAGGAACAAATTGTGTAAAAAGGGCCAAGTGCCAGTCGAACTCGCGCATAGTTTCCTTACTTAAAATCACGTTTTCGTATGACAGTCCCCTTACTTATTTATTTTATTATATTTTTTAGTATATGGGTCGTTCTTCTTTTTTATCGACAATCTGACCGGCAAATTTTCATATTTGATAAAAAAATAAACTTGCGATTTATTTAGTGAAATATGATTTAAATTATTGCCTCATTATTGTAGATTACAAAAACATATAATGCAGCGAAGTATTGCGTGTATTTTTCGTTTTATTTCAAATTTCGTAGGAATGGTATGAAAAAAATAACACCTCAGTCACGAAAGTATTATTTTTTTTATGTCTCTTTTTGAATCAGGACTTCAGTTTCTTATTATTTTCTTATCAAGAATATAAACATTTACTATTATCTAGGTCCGTTGGCCGGAATTTTTCAAATAATCATTTTTTTTAAATTATCCAATACCACTCTGTCACATTTTTGCTTCATAAGACATGAAACTTTTCAATATTATGAAATTCGCCCAATAAACTCGCTTAAAAATCTAATGAACACCTTTATTATTTAGCATATAATACTAGAAAACGTTATTTTTTTAAATACTAACAATAAAGTGGTTCATAACTTACTTTGTACTAAAATTTTAAGGGGGACAAAATTGTGACAAAGTGGTAAACAATGTTTACGTCCGCCGAACAAAACTAACTTTCAAAAGAAAACATAGTACTATATACTTAAAATGTTATCTTGATGTGTCTTGATGGTCGGTGTCCTTTGGTAGATATTAATTTCATCATCATCATCATCAACCTATATCAGTCCACTGCTGGACGTAGGTCAACTATTTTGATGGTAATACCTTAAATTAACAAAATAGTTGACGATAGAGTAACCAACATAAAAAAATCTAGCAATCATACATTATGGATATTAACTAAGACTCTAAGTTCCATACAAAAATGACCACTCCGTCACGAGTTATACCACTCCGTCACATATTTTCGTGACAGAGGTGCTACGTGACAGAGGTGTAAAATAGTAGTGTTCGAGATATTCAGCATTTTCCTAATTATAATTTACGCATAAAACTGGGTGTATATGAAATATTTACCATAAATTAATCAAATAATCGTAAAACCCCCTTCTTCTTCTTCGTGTCAATGAACACAACAAAAATTTTAGACACAGTTCATGTAGAACTTTGCCACATTTACTCCCAAATTGGAATAACATTTGGAAGTCGTAACTTACGTGACAGAGCGGTCGCTTAATAAACACACGCACCTTTTTTTATTGTTTGTGAGCGACTGACTGGTAATGCCGGGGCGTGGGAACGTATAGTGCGAGTGCAGGGTGGAGGAGGACTATTCTCGAACCTAGTGACCAACGTCAAAGTTTCTAACGCACACTATTTTGTACCATAAAACGAGTGACAGAGGGTAGCAACTAAAATCATATACATCGAGAGACAGCCAATAAAATATTTTTTTATTTAATAATATAAACATCAAAAATTATTTCTTCTTATTAATGTAATAAAAAAGGTTAAGTAGTTCAGTAAATATTCTTAGATAGAAACTTTCAATGGGATTATTTTTTACAAGAGCAGTTTGTTCACATTACTAGTCATAAAGGGACACACTTTATTTGTATGTATAACACCTCCGTCACGCTTTTTGGCTACTATGTCACACTGATTTTGTAAAAAATAATTATGAATAAAATCTAATTTTAAGGATATTTAAATTATTGCATTGTCAAGAGTATTTTTATATAAAAAAAATAAGTAATTTAGTATTTATGAGCAAAATATTATTTTTTTTGCGGAAAAGACAAGTCATTGTCGATAAAAAAGAAGAACGACCCATATTACTTGTTATAGCAGCAACATAAATCGTCATCTGTAAAAAGTTCAAAGCTTCAACTTCTTTGCCCCTTTGGGTACGAAACCCTAAAAAATACTAGATACTATGATTGGACAACTCGATAGTCCAATGTTAACAACTGCATATGTATACATTGCCTAACTGACCACGTCCACTGAATATGTGCACTATCATATTGAACTGCGTTCATTCCGCCTAGACAGAAATAAAAAAAAATAACAGTTGTACCTAATGATGTTAATATTTCGAACGTAACAAACTGGCGCTTGAATTAGGACGCCATTTTTTTACCTTCAAAATATGAACACCTAGTTTAAGTCAATTTAAAGCGCTTTAATTATTTAAAAAATACAATTGTAGAGTATAAAGAAAAGTATTATGTAACACATGACTGTTAAGTCATAAGTCTATTTAATTACACCGTTACGCGATTTAGACCGTATGGTGGTGATTAAGATCAGTAACAGTTTAGGTAGCTGAGTCATTCTGTTTTCCTGTGGGACTAATTTATTTTTCTGAGAATTTCAGTCCAGAACGCAAGCTATGATTTCACTGTATAAGAGCAAGACATCTATACTGCCACCCCAAGATCACACACGAATATAATGTGAATATGATTCATACGCTTTTCTTTCCCAGGGTAAATAAAATGCAAATGTTTAGGCTAGTCTGGTATGTTCAAAGTAAAAGGCTTTCTAGCATTGCGTGCCAGTGAGTCACCCGTACAATTTACTTATGTCTTGGAGTCCATCCAAAACATAGGACAATGAACAAAGTTTATGATACCTAACAATGCCTGAAACGAAAACATGCTTAGTCGATGTGATATTTCACCCTAGAGAAAATTAAATAAGAATTGTTGTATGATGCCGTAAAAGTATCTGAAAAATAAAAGGGGGTAACTTACCCGGTTCAAGGTCTCATTCGGATACGAGAATATTTGAAGCCTCAACTTCTCGTTGCATTCAATAGCGACGTTATCTTCGAAACTGTCAAAGTATGACGGCTCGTCCGCCGTCAGAAGTCTCACTGAAAGCCTTTTGTTTTCAATCACCTCTTTGTCTATGAGACGCGACATTCTCGCAGCGGAAATGTGAAAACCTTCCGATACGTCCTTGAAAGGGAATATGATGCTCGGAAACCGTTTCTCTAGTAGCAACTTCACTTGGTAGAATTTATTGTTCTTGATCTTGAGCTCAAGGTCCTTTCGTTGACAGACGTTTTTAAGATACCTATTCAAAAGCGCGGATTTGTTCGATTGCAACTTCTGATTAGCTGGGCTGTCGAATAACTCATCATTGAAATCTTCGGCTCCTTTTAAAGTCGAGTTATCGGTGTTGGAACAATTGTCGCTGTTCGCTTGAGGGATTTCTTCAGCCAGTTTTTGCACTGTGGAAGCGGATTTGCGGTATCGGTTGACGTTTTGCTTCTTCGGTGATGACAGATGCTTCGGCACTCCATTCTTTTGTTCAGTCTCGTCTTGAACGTTTCTGTTGAATTGCCGCTTAGGAGTAGACGTCTTGCTCGAGGTATCAGCATCAGTTAAGGATCTCAGATCACTTTTGCTGGTACTGGCAGTGATGGACTTGTTATCGACCTTGCTGGTTGTAGCTGCCAAGGATGTTACGTCACTTTTGCTGGAACTTGTAGTCATTTCAGCAACTGGGGTAGTTTCAGGGATAGGTACAAAGGATTCTTTAGGCGCATCAAAGGCGGTTTGGAATGTATCATGGACATAGCTGTATGAGACTCCTTTGTGCTCATAAACTGTGCTTTCACAGTTTACTACATATCTACTGAGAGGTGGGAAATCACCTTTGCTTGTTGATTTTCTATCATGTGAATTTTTCATGTTTAGAGTTAATTTGTGTCTAGGAGAGCCACCATTTGGCGTTCTCTCACCAGTAACTGTTGTTTTGGATGATAAACTTGTTTCTTTGTTTAGCTTGATAGCATCTAACTGTTGACCATTTAAGTTTATTTCAACAAAGTCATCCTCATCTTCGATCTGGAATCCCGAGTCTAAGCTTTTAGATATACTTTTATTCTGATTCACATCACTGGCTAATGCTTCAACAACATTGTTTAGTTCAAAGCTACTCTCAGGTAATCCTTTTTCAGGGGTGAAGTTAAAGTTGAAGTTTTTGTAAAAATTCCTTAGAGAATCAATGATATTATTTGCATCTAGCAAGTTCAAGACTTTTCTGTTTTTCTTATTTTCTTCTACTATGTTTGTTGTGATGTACCGTTTTTTCTTCAAGACTGATTTGACTTCATTTATTTTACTGGGGCTTTGTGTCACTTCTAGAGGTTGTTTTGCACGATCATGTGACTGATCAATATCAGCTTCAGAGAAATAAGTTTTTCTCATGAATGCTACATGTCCATTATTTTCAAAGCCATCACAAGAGTAAGACTTCTGTGCTTTCTCACACTTTCTCCGCAGTAAAGTTGTTTCTGTTTTGTTTGAGTGAGATGAAGATGAGTCACTGGATGATGTTTCAGAGTCGCAACTAAAATTAGAATCTGAACTGTTGGAGTCACACCCATAGAGTTTACTTCTTTGTTGTGGGTCGTTATTATTGTCCTTATCATTGCTTTCACTTTCATTACTATGCTCACAGTCGAGATTGGAATATTCAAATATTCCACTTTTATCATTTTTGGAACTACCATAGGTAAGGATATCAGACATTGTCTGCTGAGCCACATCTGCAGCATATTTAGGTGTTTTATCTCCTGAAGCACACCATGAGAATCTATCAGTCATTCCATTATTTTTCTGTCTAAACTTATCACAGTAAGAACCATCAGGCACATAGGATATGAAACCTCTTTCAATGTGAATGTTGTCTGTTTTAGTGTTGTTCAAGATATCTTCATGAAATGACACCCTCTTTTTCTGTGAGCTTGGTCCACTTTGTGACTTTTTCCTGCACCTTCGTCTGTACACAATATCTTCGGATAATGATTTCTTTGGCTCATTTGTTCTCAATGCTGGCTTTCTTATTTCATCTGCAACCACTTTCTCACTTTCTAATGCTTTTAGGACTACATCTGGCAAGTTTTCATATGCTGGCTTCTCATGTGTCTCTACTAGCAGTTCAGGAACAGTGTCGTCAGGTGCTCCAACGTTTTGATTGTCGATGTCACTACGGGTCATGACGCTGCTGGTTGTACTACGGATCATATCTTGAGAGCACGAAGGGGGCGCGTCGTAAACACTATCACAAGTTAATTCTTCCGCTCCTATCAGACTGTGTGACATGAGAGCCTGACTCGTAGCTTCGGAAGCCTCACTATCTAAGCACAACACACCAGAATCACCAGGCGTATCGGCCAGACTGCTCGTTGTGCTAGATATCAGATGAGAGTTGCCTTGAAGGCTGAGCTCCGTTGGCTTCCCAGTGCACTCGTCCGTCTTCTCCATTTTGATGTGTTGCGCTGTATCCTCACCACCACATACTACAACTGTCGCAACAATAGTGTCGTCAGTTCTATGACGACGTTTGGTTTTATCGATCTCGTAGCCTTTTATTTCTGAAGCTTTGTCGACGGACATTGTTGTGATGATGCGTATTTTTTCACAAGATGAACGAAGTCCTTATTTGGCGGAGGGGCAATTACGATAATTAATAATTTCTAGTACTCCTCATCGTTCTTTTTATTTAAAAAACCTCTCGTGAAATACGGACCAACACAAAGCAGCCATTTTTGGCATTTTGATTAATTTGTTTTTTTTTTTTTTTATTTATTTGCTCTTCCGAGCAGGCTAAAGTTTTAGAACCATACCGCCTAGTCTTACGTAAATGTTTTTCTCTTAAATTAGTTTATTTTCTTTATTATTTTATTTACAACGTCTTCCCGTTCACTTTACACTTCTATCTGACTATCCAGCATTCACTTTACACTTAGATATGTTTTTCCCGCCATCTTGGGGATGGCGTCCACTTATTTTTCGTACGTTATGTTTTTCTCTTAAGTTAATTTGTTTTCTTCAGTATTTCATGCACTCACTTCACAGTTATGCTTTTCTCGTAAGTAAGTTTGTTACAGTAAATGTTTTTCTCTTAAATTAGTTTATTTTCTTTATTATTTTATTTACAACGTCTTCCCGCCATCTTGAAGATGGCGGGAATCCTTGATTAATTTGATTGATTTTTTTTTTATACTACAAATACACCAACCACAGATAATACGAAATTAGTGATGTATTAGCGAAGCGTTTTTTTTTATTATCGATCATACTCATACTATATTCACAAAAACATCTTGGTCAGCAAATTACTGAATTATCCGTCTGTAGTGACGGCTGGCTGGCTGAGCAAAGTAAAGACTTTTTATATACGTACGTATACGTATTGTAGATACGTACCTATCGCCACGAAATGCATTTGATTGATCCGATATTCAAAAGATCGATCGATACAAAATATTGTATCACCACGATACAACGTTTTATCATAAGGACATTTATTTCGAAAAAAAATACAGTTTGATAGTGGCAGCAGATTTTTAATACCTGACGATGCGGATTTAGTCTATTTCCATTCTCGGATAATGTGATTAGCTGACACAAAAGAGTCATTCTGCTGGTACAGAAGTCTTTAAAAAATGCTAAAAGGTAAATGAAAAATACTGGACTAAGTTCTAATTCGTACGATACCACATATTGACATACCTACATTACATTGTAGGAAAACCGCAAAATTTGGACCGTGATCGACGTGATAAGAGTTGTATCGATCCCGGATCGGATCGCATTGTTTCGATGCGATCCGAAAATCGTTTGGATCGTCGCATCGTGGTCGCATCACTAAGTGAAGCAGGGTTTTGAGGTTATAGTAAATATTGTGGTGTAGTGTAGTGTAGTGATTAATTTGAAAAAATCACTAATGTTCACGTAAACATCAATAAAAATGTCGAAGACTATCTTCGCCGTATTCTTGTTGGGCACAGTTGTATTTACATGTGATAGTGCTAAAATTAATACACCAAGGATATTGCTCCCTTGGTTCGAGAAATTTGAGATTGGTTCGAACGCATCATCCAGTTTTGATATCAACGAGGGTTGTTACTCATGGTAAGTACACATTCACATTCTATTAGTCTATAACTGAAGATCAACTGTAATTTGCTGCTGACTGGAAACATTCTAGGAGTTTATCTCGCGATGACATCATTGACTTCGAGCCGATATACGAAGATTCTTCGAGTTCCTGCTCTCGTGCTGTACGTGTTTGGGTGTCCCCGTCGTCAGTGCCGCCAGGATCAGTCATCATCCTGGGCGAGGAAATTAATTCCGGCGAGGTGAGCACCACACCATAAATTTGGCGCCAAATAAATATTTCGCACATCTAGTCCCCAAACTAAGTAGAGCTTCAAAATATCAATGTTTGCTACCACTCAAATAAATAAATATTCATGGACATATCACACATCGCGCTCCTGTCCCAAACTAAGCAAAGATTGTACTATGGGAACTAGATTGCTAATAGAATACTTATATACATACTTACATAGAATACCTATTAACCTCCAGACACAAAACAAATATTTATGTTCATCACACAAACATTTTGTTTGTTTGTTCCTGGGATCTAACTACATGCACAGAAGCTGTGTTCCAAATACCTGTTGACATTATATTGATACTTATATTTATTTATTTATTCTTAATTATCACTAATATCACTTGTTTGCCTTCATTACAGTGAGGCTAGTTCTATTCTGTTTATATTTCAGATTCTCCGAGGAGATGTTGACATTCATAAAATACAAAGTTTGAGATTGACGAGCACAACATGGAATATTTACTTGGAAGAAGCACCCGAGGCTTTTTTAGTGAGCGCTTATGATAATAAAGGTATGTAATAATCATGAAGTATCATTTACATACCCATTTTTTTACCCCTATACAAAATAAGTGGTTTTAGTTTAGTAGTTTTGTGATTGTTCATAAATTCAAAGAAATAACTATCATACTAGACAACCAATGTGGCGCGGCGGGCGAAGGTCCGCCTGACACGCGGAAGGTTTCGGGTTCCATTCCCGCCTTGGGATAAATGTTTGTAAAATCTGCAAATATTTATTCCAAGTGTTCTACTGGGTATATAAAAAATATCTATATGTAATGTACTGTATTAAGTATGTCAGTCTCCTAGTACCCATAACACAAGCTCTGCTTAGCTTGGGGCTAGATGATGTTGTGTGGATTGTCCAGCATTATTTATTATTTATATTTAAAGTCATACTGATTATAATAAAACTTGTTTCAGGAAATAGATTCTCATCGCTTGAAGGTGTCAGTTTCAATTGGACCATTGAAAATGTTGGGAGTACAAAAGATGATGATCCCATTATTAAGTAAGTTTCCTGTTATTGGAAATCATGTTGCAAATATGTTTTAACAAAATGCTCTCTTTAACAAAATCTGTTAATGCTTACTGCTCAATGTCTCTTACGTTTGTCATTATTTAAGTCGGCTAATCAAAATAAGTCAAAATCAATAAATCAAAATCTCACAGATCATTTAGAATCATTATTATATACTAGGTGTGGCACTCGGGGACTGCCCCGGGAAGCTATTGCATAGCATTTGTTACCGCCGGTCGGAGTGTTAGGTTATTTCGTTACGGTATTTCTGGATTCGGTCTCCATGCTCAAGGCCTGCGATAGAAGCTATGCAATAGCTTAATAAAATTAATATTGTAATTAATTCCATTCAGAAGTAACTTGTAGTAAATGTCGACTCTTCTATATTTCTATAGATTGAATCAATGGGGTGACGCAGACTATGAGCCTCCGAAGGGTGTGGCAGAGTTAGAGGAACTGGGTCTACGTTCATACTCAACTCTACTCTACGGAGAGGCACTCGGAGAGGCCAAGCTGACTGTATGCCATAAAGATATCTGTGCAACCGCTAAACTGAAAGTAACTGACAGTGTCATATTGATGCCCACAACTAGTTTTATTGCTCCAGATGACACTTTGAAATACAGGTTTGTACAACTGTTCTTGATGTAGTGACAATTGATTTATGTATGATTTGAAATTTATAAGCGATAAAGCTTTTTGTAGATTAATGGAAGAGTTTGGGGGAGACCTTTGGGGGATACAATAAGTTAAAAAAAAAAAAGTTCAAAGCCCAAGTTAGGAAAAGAGACTCTCGGATATCAGGAATTATATTTTTACGATGTGTCAAGTGTAAAAAGCATTTCTTTTACCCTTTTCACATTATCAATAACAAGAAATCTATGCTAAAAATATTTATTTTACAGAGTCACAAGACCACGCGCCGGCCGACTCACGACCCAAGATATATCCGATACACCTTACTCTCTACAAGTACCCGAAAACAACGTAGCAAAGCTCGATAACTCGGACTCAGTCCGAGCTAAAGATATCGGCACAACGATGGTTCAACTCATGTCAGGGTCTACTGAGGTTGCTACTGCCACAATGACAGTCACCCCTCCGCACTCCATAAGAGTGGTTATACGACAATCGAAAATTATAGTAAGAGGAGAGCTTTTCACAATACATTGTATCATGTTCGATAAAGAAGGTCGTGCGTTGTCGTCTGGTGATCAGATACTGATTCGTTTGAGTGTGGACGGTGAAGCGAATGTTGATTTGACGCAGTTGTCCGATAATGCGACGGTGACGAATGCTGTTGCAAAGAACTCTGGCGCCTTTACTGTGACCGCTAAACTGCATTCGATTGCTGGGAAGCTTTTGTCTTACAAGGTATGTTAAAGATGATTAACTTCGCCTTATTTTAGGTCAGGACCTTTATTACGATCTAAGAACGATCGACTTTTTATTGTAACTGAAGACGGCTGAGAATTGTTTAAGCCAATAGTTGTAAATTGAATTTGAAATTCTCATTCATAAAAAATGAATTTATCATTATCTGTACTGAATACTTATGTTAAATCCTATATTTTGACAGGTCGAAGGACAAGTGTCGGGCGTAGTTGTGGATCCATTGGAAATTCAGCCTTCAGAGCTTTTTGTAGCGTGGACAGATAATATTCAGTGAGTAGTTATTTATTTTGTGTATTTATGTATTTAAGTCAAAGGTCAACAACCCAATGATTAACGGAGATCGGAAGGCAACGGCTGGGACGGCCGGAAAGGCGTTGGAAAGATGACCTGGACACCCAGGAAAAATATTGGTGGAATATCGCCAAAGACCGGGATAAGTGGAAGTTTTGGTCGAGACCTTTGCCCAGCAGTGGGACAATATACGTTGATTTGGATCAGTTGGGCTATCTATAGATCCATTGCAACCATCTACAGATAGCTCAACTGTTTCTTGTATAGGCGACAAAGAAATTGGTTTACCACTTTTGATGACATCTCCCAGTAACATAATTATTCGCTAAGGATTACAGATTGACAGATTCTGACGTAGCAGTTATTAATCTGTCAAGCGAAAATAGCCCTTGACGTTTTGTACGTGCAAATGATATTCAGCCTTAGAGTGGTAAACCAATTTCTTTGTCGCCTATACATTTTATTAGTACATTTATAGATTGTGAATATGTATGTGCTCTTATAAGTTTCTTTGTGATTAAAGTCTTATTTTACTGAATAAAACAGTTTTTAATAACTTTTCTAACCTCACAGGGAGATTCCCCTTAAATACAATGGAGGGGGTGATGAAGAAGTGATATGGACCGCAACGGGTGCTGCTAAAGGTCCTCTCTCTTTAACTCATGCGGGGGTGGTCACTGTGAGAGGAGAAGGCAATATCGGTGTGCAAGTACAACTCAAGAAATATCCTCGTGTCAAGTCTATTGGCAAGTATGTATCTTTTTTAAAGTCGGTAATTTTATAAATAAATACTCACCGCTTATATACTTAGTGGAAATGAGACTAAATTAAGTTTTTGAAAATACGATACAGTTATTCATTATATGTTATAGTTCGGCCGTTCAGAGAATGCGTTCCTGACACGTCGCGATTGAACTGACGACGTAACTTTGTAATGGCGTTGCAGTTACGATATAAATATCTTTGCTGGTTGTTTACCGTTTTAACAATTGATGAGCATTCAAACAACATGATTATATCAATAATCAATGAATGTTATAATTTTGTGCCAAACTGAGTGTTAAATAACTTGGTAAACAATATTTTTCTAAATCTATACTGCGCTATTACAAGGTTATGTCAGCGCTTTATATTTGTATAGGTGTTCTGATTGGTGGTTCTGATAGGTGTCAGGAACGCATTCTCTAAACGGCCAAACTATAGTGCTAGTATTTTGTGGGTGAAAACCAAAACATTTTTTATAATTTGAGTTGGTGAAATATTTTATAGGTTATTATTATTAAATAAATTAAAGATTTGTTACTTTATATTACATCTTAATATAAAGAAATGGTTAAATTGTGTGAAAGAGGATATGAATGAGGGGAGTAGATTCAGAACTGACGAATGATAGGAGTGAGTGGAGAAAGAGAACATGTGTCGACCCCACTTAGCGTGTGATAGGGGCAGGGGAATGATGATGATACATCTTAATCTTAATATATCTTTATAAGAACTCGACCGATGTGGCGCGGCGGGCGAAGGTCCGCCTGCGACGCGGAGGTTGCGGGTTCGATTCCTGCCTAGGGATAAATGTTTGTACGATCTGCAAATATTTATTCTGGGTATTTTATATGTATAATAAAAATATCTATGTATACAATGTATTGTATTAAGTATGTCAGTCTTCTAGTACCCATAACACAAGCTCTGCTTAGCTTGGGGCTAGATGATGTTGTGTGGATTGTCCAGCATTATTTATTTATTTATTTATCTTCCAGAGTATGGTCAGTGCCTCCAGAGATGATACATGTGTCGACATCCGGAATGGCCCGCGTTGGCCGCCCTCATCACTTAAACGTTGTGTTGACAACCACACATCCAGAAACTAATGAACTGGTTCATTTTCAAAGGTGAACATTTTTATATGTTAGGGTCTAACCCCCTATCTTATAAAAAGTTTGCGTTGACTTTAAGTCATCATTACGTAACTTTTTATAAGATAGACGGTAGGATGTGCGCGTACACCACTGACTACGTAATTTAAACTGTTGTCGGTGTGCGCACAACCTTCGTGCTTATAAATGTTACTTAGCATTGCGTTTGACTTGAGCCCATTCAGCATTGACCTAGATTTTATAGATTTAAGCACTATCTAATAAAAAATATATAACCACTTCCAGTTCATACTTACGAGTTTATTATGACTACTAAAATAAGAATTTAATTTAGATTTTTTTACTTTAATAAATAATTTGCATAACTGTCGGGTTTGGTTATTTTTTTACCACCTATTCATATCCTTAGCAATCCTAATAGCTTTTTTGACATTAGGTTTTATGAGCGTAATTAAATTTTATTGAGGTAAAACTTTGAAACGTCTTGAAGATTGAGTCTAGGCTATAGATTATATATAACACAGAAGAGATATATAGATATACTATTTATATACAGTATTTAGTTTGAATATTTATTTCGTCGTATCGTATATTTCGTATATTTTTCGTTGCATTCAAAATCCACAAATCTTCCGTTTATCAAATCATGTATAAAACTTTTTTTTAAATAATTGCATGAAAACTTATGACAATTTGATTATCGCATTTACTATGCAGCAATGACAACTATTTTAAATTAGAATACTTAGTTGAACCTGGCTATAATTTTGTTTTACAATAATGTGTCTTATTACAGATGTAACTGCGCATCATTTCCCGTGACGCTGTTAGACGGTCCAGAACCACATAACACTACCGCAGCGACTTGGATTGAACCCACAGGTAAACTTATTGCACTTCACACGTGACAGGCGTCACAGCTCAGTTGGTAGTAGCTCTGCCTATCATGCTGTGGGTCGTGAGCTCGATTCCCTTCGAGAGCTTAAATGTAGTGTGCTCTACCAATGTTTTGGGTTTGGGTGTTACGAGTACTATGTTTTATCTCGGTACCGAGGCCCACCGCGTTTTCAAAATTATTTCTGGGCGTCTAATCGAAGCGACGCGTGACCCGAGGGCTGGTGAGTATCTGGCCCAACGTATCAGCATTGCTATTCAGCGCGGCAATGCAGCCAGTGTCTTGGGTACGCTTCCGATTGGTACTGATTTGGATCAGTTGAGCTATCTGTAGATCGTTTGCAACGGTCTGTAGATAGCTCAACTGTTTCTTATGTATTTTATATGACTATGTACATTTTGTAAATACTGTATAGTCGTAAGTTTATCTCGTATGTATGTATTTATTACAAAAAAAATATTTTAGTAATCCTAATTTATCTTATGATGATATTTCTATTCTTTCTCGTTCCATCAAAAGCTTTGCTTAGTTTGTGATTGGAATGTGATGTGTGAAATGTCCATAATTATCTATGTATTATTATCAGCAATCTAGTTCCCATATTACAAGCTTAGTTTGCATTAGGATTAGTATGTGATGTGTGAAATTTCCGTAAATATTTATTTATATTATCGTTATGTTCAGATGGTGCCTGCTGTGTGTTAGAAGTGGTATACATTAGTCGCGGAGTGTCGACCGTGCGGGTGTCACGTGGTCGATTTGGCGATACCGCCCGCGTCGCCGTTCGAGCCGCGCCGTCTCTACTGTGGCCTAAACATGCTGTTGCTTTGGTCGGGGGTTCTATACCTGTAAGTAATATGTAGTTGAAATTAACAAAACCGTCTTCAATCGTCGTAATACTACAATTACATAGCAAGTTACAACATTTTTCTGATAAGTCTAAAATTACCTAGTCAGAAATCCCACCACCTCTGAGATCCAACTCTAACGGCCGGTTTCTGGAAACCCAAATCACGATTGATCAGAGTTTGACACATAGTAATTATTAGATTTTTTCGTTGATCATAGTTCGAGAAACCGGCCGTAACTAATATTATAAACGCGAAAGATTGTATGGATGGATATGTTTGTTACTCTTTCTCGCAAAAACTACTGAATGGACTTTGATGAAACTTTACAATAATGTCTAACACATATGCTATAATATACAACGTGTAACTTTATACCATTATACATCCGAAAGGGGTGTATTCACACCGAGCATATGAATTAAAAGTTTTGTGCGAATTCTCGCGGGCACAAGCTAGTAAAAAACAATCATCAAAATATTATTTTAAAAATTTAATTGTCAGTTAAATTCAAAATTAATCATTTCAGGTACTAGCCGAAGGTGAAGCTCTGACCCCACAATCGAGTGAATCCCGGACTGCAGAGCTCACAGCACGCGATGGATCCCCCCCTGATAAATATCCCGACGTACAACTGTTTACGTTTCAGTGTAAACGGGTAAGTTATACACACATGCTTAACAGCTTTGAGTAAATTTGGCAATCGTAAACGTAACGTCTAGATACATTGCTCGCTAACGCTGCAACGTTCGACGTTAGCGAGCAGTAAAGCTGATGTTGACGCGCAGTGTATCTCAAATACGTCACTGTTTCGATACTTACGATTGTCATTTATTCATGCTCACCCTGCTGAGTGTCTTGCCTAACCATTTCACACTACGCTATCTAGTCGCCAACTAAGCTTGTACAATGTCAACTTGATTGTTCATAAATTGTTTTTTTTTGTAAATACATAGAGTTCATTAAAACACCCAGACACTGTACAAACATCAATATTTGTCATCACAAATGTTTGTTCTGGTGGGGATCGAACCTAAGCCCGAAGTCTGAGTTTTGAACTAAACTAGATATAAAAGAAAATTTTGTAAAGAGCGATTTCTTAAAATATTTTTGGTCAATACAACATATGCGATTCAATACTTACTTCAATATAAAATGTATTTTATTTATTATTCTAGTCAGAATGAGGTTCGACAATTTACATGAAATGAATAAAATTCACAGAAAGGTGATGCCCGAGTGGATTTGTGGTCGCATTCGGACGAAGTACCTGAGTCAGTGAGTTTGGAAGCTGCGTGTGTTGCTCACGTCTCACGGATACGTTTAGAATCGCCGGAAACTCCCGGTAACTGCAGTGGTGGTCCCAGGTAACTGCACTTTGATATTTTCATATAGGAGTGGTGAGATCAGTGACTCGGAAACCTAAGAAAAGTCCAGAGGGCCCTTTAAAACCATAGATTGTAGAGTCTAGCTGGTAGAGTCTTATATTTATCGGCGAATGGATCGAAGCGCGTGAATTACCGTATTTTTAGCAAAGGGTCGCATTTTCAAAGCTATCATAAGCAAATACATATATCAGTTGTAGTTTTACAGGGCAAGTATTTTAAAATTTTCTAATTAGGTATGTGTCAAGTAAAAAATAATAATAGATACTTAGATAGCTTTGTGCATCTTATTTTCATACTAAAATCCTACTAATTTGTTACACAGGATTTGGTTGCGTCCCGGCCAAGAAGTATCCATCAAAACGACGCTCCTCGACGTGATTGGAAGGGAGTTATTAGACGAACGCGGCCCGAAAGTTTCGTGGGATGTTGAACCTTATCACCCTGGAATAACGTTCAGATCTACTGACAGATTGTTCGTCGAATACCATCCGGAATACGCACCAGTGCCTGTGCCGTATAAATATTATCAGGTATAGTTTTTTATAAGGTAACAACTAGCCGCTAGTTGTTACCTTTGTGAACATAAACATAGCATTATATTTTTACTTATCAAAATATATTACACATATATTTAATGATCCTTATAGCTGATCTGCGTTAAGAGAGGTCAAGCTGTATCTCAAAATCCGAGTTCTAGATCGCAATAAAACATAGCGCTTGTTTGAATTTAGTAAATAGAGCAGCCCTTATTTTAATTTAGAAAATAGACTTTTAATTTGTCGAATTCTATTAAAATTGATTATAGTGTATAGGTGTGATGTTTTAACAATTATGACACTTTAACAGTGCAATAAATAAAATGAATAAATAAATATTCACGGACAATCACACATCACTATAATAGTCTAGCTTGGGACACATGAAATTGCACTGTAATAGCTTGAAAATAGAGTACTTTGTTTCAGTCGGTTGTGACAGACGAAAAAGCAATTGGTTGGACCGGAACATTGAAAGCTAGTATTCCTGATGCAATGGCTGGTATTCAAGCTAGAGTTGTGGCTCCACTGAAATGTGACCCACCCCAGGTAAATCCCATTTTATATTTATTAACGAACTTCAAAAAAGAAAATTACCCATTGTCTTTCAATGTCTTTCAATAAAGCGTTATTCATTCATTCATTCATTCATTCATTCTTTTTCTTGTGTGTTACCTTTACCTTACAATTTTTTTGTTGGTGAAACTATTTTGATTTAATTTCTGTTAGAAAACCATTTAATTTGAAAGCTACTGCTTATCGTTAGACCAGTAGCTTATGAGTAATAATGCATAAATGAAATTTCATTTTTTGAATCCTTAAAATTAATTAATATGATATGTTAGGTAAACATGGCCTGGGAACATGAGACGTTGACAAACATAGTGTCAATAACTGGAGGCAGCGGTCACTACGCAGTGGAAAGTCCTAAAGGGACGTCAGCATCTGTCAATGGTGAAACTTTGACATTGACAGTTCCCGGTCCGGGGAGTTATGATCTCATGGTGACAGATCTGTGTGTGCAGGGAGAAATGCAACATATTGAGGTTTGTTTTACTTTTTATCTTACCCATAATTTTATACATTATTGCAACCTGAGAAGTGGGCGAGAATAGCGACTTCTTGGGTGCCCGAGAATATGAGGCGACGACCGGGCCGGCCGAGAAGACGTTGGAGAGACGATCTCGACTCATACGCGACGGAGTGGTGGATGGACGCAGGGGATCGAGATGAATGGAAGAGTTTGGGGGAGACCTTTGCCCTGCAGTGGGACACAATAGGTTAAAAAAAAAATATATTTTATAAATACTTACATACAATGATCTTGGATAGGTCAATGACATACTAGAGTTGTGAATATAAATATTTATTTTGTATTGGCAAAACATAAATGTTTGTTCTGTGTGTGTGTGGTTTCTTAATTTATAACTATGTATTATGAGTGCAACTAGCAAACATGAGAAGAGCCGAAGATAGGGCTCAGTTGCGCGTCTTGTTAGAGACTTACGTGCCTATCTATCTATCCTATATGCCGTCCAGCAGTGGACTGATATAGGTTGATGATGATCAGACTAATCATTGGGATATACCTACGTCCAGCAGTGGACTGATATAGGTTGATGATGATCAGACTAATCATTGGGATATACCTACGTCCAGCAGTGGACTGATCCAGGTTGATGATGATCAGACTAGATGTCATTGGGACATACCTACGTCTAGCAGTGGACTGATACAGGTTGATGATAATGATAGGATTAGATATTGTGTGATGTATCCATAAATATTGTACATTGTGTATATATGAGTACAATGATTTAAATCAACAGGTTTACATAGAAGAAGTATTAAGCGTGGAAGTATCGACAGCGCGAGCTATAGGAGTGAACGCTTGCGTTCCTATAACGGCACTTGTGAAGGGAGTGTCCCATCGGTATATCACGAGCATTGGAAGCGCGGAGTGGAGGGCGACGGGTGACGTCATCGTGAGGGACAATAAACTGTGCGGACTCCGGGAGGGCGGAGGGAAGGTCAAAGCATCGCTTGCGGGCGTATGGAGTCCGGAACTAGAGGTATGTGATCATATGAGCCATCAATGTTTTTATGTGTCTAAAACACTCAACCGATCCTTCACACCTTAGATTCTTCTCCATCCAAAGGTTGTCTGGAAGAAATCGCTTATTTAGCAATAAGGCAGCCCATTTTACATTTTGTTTATTTAATTTTCTAATCTGTATTTTCATTTTGTCTTAAAGTGAATAAAGAATTTTGATTCATTCATTCATTCAACATATAAAAACATTGTACCAACACAGATAAAAAAAGGAAAGTAAAATTAGAGAGAGGTGGAAGGGTTTGGGGGAGGCCTTCCCAGCAGTGGGACAATATTATATATTCACCTTCGTCATCTTTTCGCATTACTGAAAACTAGCGCTGGTGTAGAGCCCAATGGTTCTACACCAGCACAAGCTGAATAATGACCTTTTTCAGTTATTTTTACAAATGATAATTATATCGTTAAGTGTTCTAGCATTCAGTTTTTATAATAACTGAAATAAAGTACTTATTCTATTCTATTCTATATAGGCTACAGAAAAAATAAAAATTAATGTACTGTTGTATTGTCAGGTGCTGGTGTTCCCGCCGCTGCAGATAATTCCAAGCTCGGCCAGCGTGCCGCCCGGCTCGCGGCTGCAACTGCGTCACGTCGGCGGCCCGCCGCAGTATCTAGCCTCGCTGCATTACGCACCTGTCTCGGGACTCAACTTTGTAGAAGTAAGCAACTGGTTTACTTCAAACTTCAATTGCATTTCTAAACTAATATTATAATAGATTGTTTGTTTGTTTGTTTGCATCGAATAGGCTCCGAAACTACTGGACCGATATCAAAAATTCTTTCGTGAAGCTACACTATCTGCGCTGAACATAGGCTATATTATATTTTCAAAAAAATTAGGGATCCTTACTAAAACTTCAATTATGTAACCCAAGGTGTATCAAAAATATCTAAAAAATTCCTTACCGCTACCCGTGCGAAGCCGGGGCGTACTACTAGTATTCAATAAAATCACAAGGATCACTTTGAAACGTCTTACATACTAGATGATTCTAGGCGCCAGTTCGTCGCGACCAGAGTCTAGAAGGACTGGCAAGAAACTAGACCTGGATTGTAGCTTTTTTTTATATGATCCTTCTTACAATTGTTTAATAACGAAGTTGGAGCTAGTTCGTCCCAAGCTTGCTTGTACTCAGTGATAAAATAGTTTATTACATCTGAAACTTCAGTATTTAATTAAATTAAAATTAATTGATAAATATATTTCATTATAATGACGACCGATGTGGCGCGGTGGGCGATGGTCCACCTGCGACGCGGAAGGTTGCGGGTTCGATTCCCGCCTTGGGATAAATGTTTGTATGTTCTGCAAATATTTATTCCGGGTGTTCTGGGTATTATATGTATAATAAAAAAATATCTATCTATGTAATGTATTATATTAAGTATGTCAGTCTTCTAGTACCCATAACACAAGCTCTGCTTAGCTTGGGGCTAGATGATGTTGTGTGGATTGTCCAGCATTATTTATTTATTTATTTATATTACAGGTGACTGCATCAGGTTCCGTACATGGAATATCAATTGGCACGGCGAGAATCAAACTTGTAGCTGTCGATATCGAAAATATCGAAATGGCGAGCGCCGAGTCTGAAGTCCAGGTGAATTCTTCTGGATCATTCTATATCGGTCGGATTTATATTACCTTTAGCTCTGTTATAACATTTCTTTTCGGTAGATACATAGAAATGTAGATATCTCTGAATCTCATTTGATAAATTTAATAACGTTTTGGCATTTTATCATGTACTTTTCTCCTACACTTATGACGTCAAATTTCATTCAAGAGTATAGTTTTTACAATCTATACTCGCTAGCGTCTGTAGTTAAAAAAATGTATGAAGATTTGTACAGTGCCTCTAGCGGATAGTTGGGGTACTAAAACTCGCAATACTAATATAAATGTTACGTAAACGTAACTTTACTTACTGTAGTAAAGTCAGGCGATTTTACTGTGACAACTCATGGTAGAGGTACAGATATCTAAAACAAACTTACGAGTATAACAGTATTTTTAAAATACATAAGAAATAGTAGCGCTAGCTGCAGACCGTTGCAAACGATCTATAGATAGTTCAATTAAACGATAAATGATGATTATTAAAATTCAACTGATCCAAATCTTATAGGTATCTAAAACGTAGAAATGGTAAGATGATCGTTCTAAAAAGGGAGATTTAGTCAAAAGTTGATACTTACGTGTGATATTTTAAAACCAATATTAGTAGGTACATTGGATAAAAAACTTGCTCATTTTATGCTAGTCTATGTAATTAAATTACCATAACATCATTTGTAATAACTAATAATATAATCGACAAGTAATATAGTTATATTTTTTTACATTTTATGTATGTTGGACTTTACATCTCACCTAGATGATTTATACATATGGGCTATTTTCTCCCCATTCCCCGATATAAGAGACACTGTAGTGCCTGGGACATTTATTTTAGATGGAGTAGGCTTGACATTTTATTTAAAAAATTGCAAACCAACATGACTTTATTTTATGTTAGGACTGATAATACTATGAAACAAATAATTCTTTCAAACTTGCACAAATACTCATACCTTTATCTGCTTTATCTTGGTTTTTATCTGCTGTGTGTTTTATCTTTCAATCTCGCTAATAAGTTTAATTTAGTGTAGGTTGTGTTTTTATATAGGCATATTTTATTTTAAAAAAAATTTACATCACCATTTGACGACAACGAAATTGGAGACATTCGTACATTATTAGTTTTTATAATTATATTATTGAATGTGTTATTTTTTATTTATTTATTTAACACCTCACCATTATATGATAGTCATCATCAAACCGATACATTCCTTATAATAATTTATACATCTACTTTATTGCTAATAAATAAAGAAACTGACAAAGATAATAACAAATAAACTTAACACAATTAATGAAAAAATGCTAACGTTTCATTGCTGTATTTGTGAGAGAGCATGGTGTGCGAAAAATTAATAATAACAGTCTTACACTGCAAAAAAAGCCCAAAGTTGTAATTCAAACTTTGGGACAAGTCCAAGTCTTTTGAGTTGATAAGATGATGCTGTGTTCCTAGTACAATATCAGAGCAAAATATTAGCATGCGAAAAAGCAATCAACATGTAGGACCCGGTTTTTATTGCAATTCTATTTTTATACATTATTACTCGACCAACATAAAATAATTAAGATTCAACATTACAGAGCATAAATCTCAATTATATTAATTATCTGTATTTATTTCCTTAAACATCGTAATAATACCGGCTATATATCTGCAAAGAGGTTTATAAAGCAAATTGACACTGACAGAAATCTGACAAATAAAAAAGAAGGTGCAGAATAGTTTTTTAAACGTTCGATTGTTTCAGGTGATTCCAATATCAGGGCTCCGTGTACGGTCAGCAACACAAACGCTATTAGTCGGTTCTCCAAGTCCTGTGTGGATAGAAGCTGGTGGATTGAGTCCAACTTCTTTAGCTGCCTTACACCCCCCGCCGCGAGTCACGTTCACATTACGAGACCCCACTCAAGCTAGATTGTACACTTCTCATGCTGATGGTACGTACACTACAGACTAAAAAAATAATCGTTTATATAATATTATAAATAAGACAAATGACATAAAGTATGTTAGCTACCTAGCAATCCGTGTATAAATAAATTAACTTTATATATTTCTTTTATTTTAAAAACAAACAGAACAATGGTGCTTACATGACAAAACTAATTAAATAATTATTTAATTGCATTAGATCGCAAAGAGTGGAAGGAGGGAAGGGAGGCCTTTGCCCTGCAGTGGGACGATAATGGCTGAATAATAATAAATAAATAATAATAATAATTACTATAGCAAAATCCAATGAAGTTTCCACTATTAATTGTTATACACACGTAAAAATCGGTGGAGAAAATGAAAAATAATCTAAATATACAAAGAAAGCAAACGTATTATGAACAAATAAACAGATTTACAATAATTTACATTATATAATAATACTAGCTGTCCCGGCGAACTCTGTTCCGCCTTAAAGCCAATAAATAAGCAGATTTTAATTTTACATACATACATATTACATATTATATATTATCCTATGTCCGTCTCCTGGCTCTAAGCTACCCACCAATTTTCAGCCATATCGGTACAGCCGTTCTTGAGTTATAAATAGTGTAACTAACACGACTTTCTTTTATATATATATAGATATAACCACAACACAGATAACATGAACGCATAAACGACACATAAACGAATTGAAACAAACTTAGATCAAATTAAACACATGCCACAGACAAGTCTTAGAAAATGTTTGTTTTGCAGATATGCTTGAAAGATCGATTGCTGAAGGTTTATCGGTTCGCGTTGTTCCACTGAGGCCTGGAGTTATCACCATTGACGTCAGAGTTCGGAATATGGGTCAAGTAAGCGAAATATTATAATCATTAGTCAAATAAAATAAATAATGAAAACTATGTTCAAACCCATGATAGTTTCAAATATTATATCATTAGTCAAATTCATAATATTTTATGTTTTTATTTTTTACATAAAAGTAAAAGTTGATTTACCGACTTACCAGGATGGTCGCTAGGTATTTTATTGCGTATTTCAATCTCTTTCTTAAAAGTCCTTGGTATCTTAAGTAGGCATGAAAGTAAAACTTGAATCTATTATTTATTATTTTGTGCTCAGTATTAATAAAACTGATTTTATGTAAATAATACTAATCTTATACAAGAACTCAGAGTATTCATAATTTCTTCTACTAACATAATGAATAATAGAGATAAGATATATTGACAATCGTCACAGCTCAGTTGGAAGTAGCTCTGCCTTCCATGTGGGTCGAGGGTTCGATTCCCACCTAAAGCAAATGTTTATGTGATGAAAATAAATATTTGTCCTGTATCTGGGTGTTTCTATGTATTTACAAAAAAAAATGTGTATAAGTAATGTATCAGCAGTCTAGTTCCCATAGTACATGCTTTGCTTAGTTTGGGACTAGAGTGTGATGCGTGAATTGTCCATGAATATTTTTTTTATTATTCTTAGCTATCAATCAAAAGTAATGAACCTAAATAAGTCTAATTTATCCCACCAGGTTGCAGAAACTCGTTCCTGGGACAGTACAATCGAAATCCTCGGTATATCAGACATAAAAACCACAATCGAAGGTCAATCGTCTCATATACCCTCCGCCGATCGCATATCTCTAGTAATCGGATCCACTATCCGGTTGAAATCCTTACCGCGCGGTCACTGGAAGGCGTTTGAGGATGGCGCTTTTGAAATCACTGATAACGGCGATGTGAAGGGAAAGAGAGCGGGGCATGGAGTTGTTATTGCTTATCATATGGATGAGAGGAACAATATTTATAGAGAAACGGTAAGTACCAAAACGGTATTTTGCTTAATATTTGTCTCCTAGCTTGACGCCGGGAACAGTATTGGCGTCATAATTAATTTCGTTAAATACGTAATCTCGCGAAGCTTTGCGTAGTTCGATAAAATAGATTATCTAAACTAATAATATAAAGAGAAAAGATTTGATTGTTTGTTTGTTTGTTTGCATCGAATAGGCTCCGAAACAGACGAACAAAACAGTGAAAGAATTTTTGAAATCGGTCTAGTAGACCGATTTCAAAAATTCTTTCATTGTTGTGAAGCTACATTATCTGCGCTGAACATAGGCTATAATATAATGATATTTTTTATATAGGCTACCCGTCCGAAGCCGGGGCGTACTACTAGTTTTATGATAAATACGTGGAACGAACAAATGGCTCAGCTGACGAAGTTATTATTAAAGAGGCGAGGTTCTATTAGAACTTGATTTAAGATTGTGTACTCGATTGACACTCAAGAAGAAGAATCTGACTTTGTTAATAATGCAATATCACAGCTATACAAACTGAAAAGATCTCCTAATATGTTTGGTTTTTTCAAATAAATGTTTGCTTTTACAGGCGATTCATATAGAAGTATGTATTCCCCACTACTGCACCGCGGAGCCATCTAGTGAAGGAGATTCACATATTCGCGTCGTTATGCGAAACTCACTCGGAAGGGAACTGCTTTCACCGCACGCCAATGTTTCTGTAACCCCAATTACTGCTGATAGGTATGTATTTATTAGGCAATTAACTTTGATCACAAATAAACTTACGACTATTAGAGTATTTGCAAAATGTACAAAATACTAACGACCTATCTTATAAAAAGTTAGCGCAGACTTGATGTGTTGATTACCATACGTAATGATGACATAAAGTCAACGCTAACTTTTTATAAGATAGGCCCTAAAACTATAGATAGCTTAACTGATCCAAATCGGTACCTACTAATTGTCGCGTACCCAAGATAGTAGTTGCATTGTCGCGATGAATAGCAATGCTGATACGCTGGGCCAGATACTCACCAGCCCTGGGGTCACGCGTCGCGGCGACTAGACGTCACGGAAGAATTTTGAAGTGATGATGAAGTGATAGATATTTTGAAATTACATTCATTCCAATTTTAGGAAGCATTGTTCATTTTTTTTTCATCAGGTCAAATGCCGACAGCGGTCAAGATTTCAACACAATTATCTTTGATGAAATGTTTTACTACGAAGTCACGTATTTACGATGAAATCTACAAATAATCTACGATTTTAATATTTATATTTTTATACGTTTAATTTATTATTTTTTCAGTATCCAAGGAACAGAGCTAGTTATGTCAGGAATAGACGCATCCGGTTCGTTTTTGACATTCAAATCGACAGCCAGCGGGCACACTGTGAAAGACGAAGTTTTAGTTATTGGAGCTGATCCGAAATCAGATCGTGTTGTTGGTATGTGATATATTTTTATACTTACGCTGAAATGAAATAAAATGTTATTATTTGACACAACTTTTAGTGAGTTGACTAGTTAGCCTGTATAACAATATATAGGTGCTGCTTATAGCTAATACATAAAGCCTGTTTGTTGTAATTGACAGTTGAGTTACGAAATGCTCTGGGACGACTGGGACATAACAATGGATCACCTTATATTTAGTGACACTGAGCATGTTCACTAAAATATCTAGTGATGACATTCACTACGTCGAACGCCCTTTAAAACCAATAATAAGCTAGTCTACAAAAAATAAGTGTTTTTTTTACGTTATTCAAAGTAGAGTATCTTTACAAATTCTATTATTGTTCTATTGCATCAAAAACCTAAAAGATTATTTTCCTTATATGTATTTAATTCCTAAAAATACTATGGTATATTTCAATTATCATTGTTATAATTTACTTAAGTTCCAAAATATTTTTTTTATTTTTTTGTATTTACAGCGACAGGAGGCTGGGGTATTTGTCTTGACGGCGTCGGTTGGCGAGCACCAGTCGATGTGGTTATAGCGACTGGCAGCGGTGTGTCATTAGCTCTATTAACACGTGACTCGGCGTCTAAGCACACGTTGCGTCAAGAACGCGCGTCTAATTCGCGCACTGTTCATCAGAGAGCTGTGGAAAAGGTAATATGTGGTTAAACGTATAGCTTTTAATCTATCAAGATATCATTTAATAAAAGGTAAATCAAACTCACAAATAGTGGAAATATTTTAGGTTTTAGGGGATATTTGCGAGTTGATAAAAAGGCTTCCTTGATACGAAATATTTCTTCAATGAGTAGAAAGTTTCGAATGCGATAGCATTTCATTTTATAGAATTAATGAATTTACACTAGAGTAACTAAGTAGAGAAGAAAAAAAATATTTGTTCACTTTAACTAAGATCCTTTCCAAATGATAAAAAAAAAATGGTTGTCTCTAAAGTCGGTTTACTGACGATAGTTGAACGTGACAACGAACGCAAAGGCCGATTGTGCTTCTTTGTCGCTCGTTCCGCGCTCTCGCTTGCACTTCATGGAACGCCTCAGAGCGAGGTAACGCCGCATGAGTCTCAGAGCGAGGTAACGCCGCATGAGTCATGTTTTTTCGTGCAGCCGGCTCTATCGAATTATAAGACGTTGTCACGTCAAAAACAATTCGCTGTCTAAAATTCAATCAGTCACTATAGCGCCATAACACCAACAGATGGAGTTCCTACCAGGAGAATGGCCATCATCGCTCGTCCCGCTGTCCATTACCGCATCTGGCCTGAAGGGGGGCCCGCTACTTTGTACGGAGGAGCAGAGATACGCAGTGGAAGGCGTGCAACTCGAACTTCCCTTTATATGCCGCACCAAGATGCCGCATACAGCTGAACCAGTTATTGATATTATTAATAGTAAGTACCAGTTGTTACCTACCGGTCCCGTGGAACTGGCAACTAGAATCAAATACGGTCTATCTTATAAAAAGTTAGCGCAGACTTGAAGTATTGATTACCATACGTAATGATGATATAAAGTCAACGCTAACTTTTTATAAGATAGGATAATAAGTATATAAGACGATTCTAAGATAGATATTTTTTATAATACATATAAAATACCCAGAACACCCGGAATAAATATTTGCAGATCATGCAATCATTTATCCCAAGGCATTGGTCGTCAATAAATAACTTTACATCGGACTGTCTGTCTCTTCCACTTATTCTCATAAAAAAACACTTTTCACAGATCAAATCGGCTGCAAGATAATCCCAGTCTCCATCATCACAGACTCTTCGGAAGTGGAGCTCTGTGCAGAATGGGGTGTTTACCGTGCTTGCACTAAAGTACTGCTACTACCGCAAATCCACGTGTCGCAGTCCAAAGTGTCAGTGCTCACTCCACCAGCAGTTTTCACTGTCAGTGGACATCCACGCGCGTTGAAACTGACCAAGATTGTACCCTCGCCGGGACTGAAACTGGAATCTAACAACAAACCGGGTTAGTCACAAATTAATAAATAAAATAATGAATAATGCTGGACAATCCACACAACATCATCTAGCCCCAAGCTAAACAGAGCTTGTGTTATGAGTACTAGAAGACTGACATACTTAATACAATAACGTTACATAGATAGATATTTTTTATTATATAAAATACCCAGAACACCCGGAATAAATATTTATTTTTTATTTACATGATATTACTTGTATCATTGACTATCGATAAAAATATATGCTTGCTCAAATCGAGTATGATGCATGACCATGAGTCGGCCAATCAGAGCTCAGCGCTCGTTGCCGTGATTTCGCAGAATTTTTTTCTACACAAAATGTCTCTACTCTATGCATTGTTGGAGGGCTGTAGTCATTTTCTTCCTCGTATTGGAAGAGGTGTATTGCGATGCATTATTTGGATCGTTTTCGACTAAAAACAAATATTTGTGATGATGTTGTCATCACAAATATTTGTTTTTGATCCAAGTTTTGTTATATGTTTGGGTGATACTCGTACATGACAGAGGTGTAACAAACATTTGTATTTATTTAATAATAATAATTATTATTAATCAGCCATGGCTGTCCCACTGCAGGGCAAAGGCCTCCCCTCCCTCTTTCTACTCTTTACGATTTAATGCTGCTACAGTATTTATATATTTATTAAATAATACTATAAACTACATATTTACATTTTCCAGGTGAAGTGATAGTAACAGTGACAAACGAAGCCTCATCAACCTGCGGCTTAGGATGGGTGACCGTCTACTCCAAACTGACAGCTCAAGAAATCAAAGTGGATGTCGAAAGGGATTGCGACGTAGCTTGCGGCACATTACTGGGCGCTTTGTTCTCATTGATACGGCCTTATTTATCTACTTTAGTTACCATCGCTGCGGTTATAACTGCTTATCTATATAGTAAGTACAATTTATTAATTTAATTTTCGAGATATATGAAGATAGTTTGTACTGACTTGCATTTCCTTTGTGCATATAATAACAGACGTCATGTAAACATGTTATCTGTCTACAAATCAAATAATCTACAAAGAAATAAAAGTCTACAAACTAAATAAATGTTTAATTATGTTTAATTACTTACCTTCTTCTTCTTGTCTGCGTAATGAATGCAAGTCACGCCATTTATTTATTTCCAGGGCCGTCTCCTTGACTTCCTTATACGACACGAGGGCAACCTTCATCTTTACTTGGCTCATGTAGTTTATCCTCGGCCTTCCTCTTCCTCTCCTACCTTTCCCTCTATGATGTTACTGATGAGGTTGTCGTGTCGTATAAGATGTTATTTAACAAAACATTTTAATTTATCAATTAATTAGTCTAACCAGAGACTAGTATAAACAATAGACTGCCAATCTCATACAAAAAAACGTGACTCGGAAAAAGTTGAAATTCCGCGGGTTATACCCAGATTATTCCTGGATGGCGCTGCCACATAGCCGTAAAATTATCCTATCAGCACTAAAAGCCAAGAAATCTGTATTATTTCTGTGTTAGTGCACACCAAAATTTTTATTTTATTTTTAGGTGTGAAAAATGTGATCGTAAACAATTATTTATACCATAGGTTTGATCGGAATACAGTGCCATCTAGGAATAATCTGGGTATAACCCGCGGAATTTCACCTTTTTCCGAGTCACGTTTTTTTGTATGAGGTTGGCAGTCTTCTTGTTTATACTAGTCACTGGTCTAACTAAACTTTTTATTTACAGTTCAATACCGCCTACAACGTAAAGCCCTGATCCGTCTGCCCACGGAGCCAGCACAGAGCGTGCTACCGGAATCATCGCCTCTCAACAGAACCAGGACTTGGTCTCGGAGTCCATACGCGGCTCGAGGGCCAAACGTCCCCGTTTATGGGGACACAAGTGTACTACCTGATAATAGCTTCTCTCCATCTAGTCGGACACATTCTAGATTCTTATAGTGATGTATTAACGGTCTATCTTATAAAAAGTTAGCGCAGACTTGATGTATTGGTTACCATACGTAATGATGACAAAGTCAACGCTAACTTTTTATAAGATAGGGGAATATTATATAAGATCAAACGAACTTCTTGAAGTGAAGTTCGATCATTATTATATGAGTCGTTTAATTCTTCAGATGCAATTAACTTAGGTAGTGCCTTAAGCCTACACAAGGAAGTTCTCAAAAAAGTGAATTCCTCGATAAGGTAGAATGAAACGACGATAATAACGGTCTATCTTATAAAAAGTTGGCGCAGACTTGATGTCTTGATTACAATACGTAATGATGACATAAAGTCAACGCTAACTTTTTTTAAGATAGGGGGTAAGTTGTGAATCTTTCTAGGTTACTAAGTTATACGAATAGTTAATGACCGCTTTTAAAGCGCTTGTTTTAGTTACATTGTTGTACAGTTTTAGCATGCGATGTTTGTAGTGATAAAGCGTACAGTCACGTAAAAAAGTCTTATTAGCATTATAAATACAAAAATCGTTGTATTTATACGAATTCAGGATGATTTTGCATACATTATATGAATTATATGAATTCTCATGGTAAAATTATAAGAACTACTCTGGCCTGCATAAAAATACTCTGCTTAAAATGGTTAAGAGCAAGAAGAAAAGGAATATAAATTTAAATTTTAAACGGGTTGAAAAGTGTTAGTGTTAAAAATAAGCCAAATAATGTAAATATATTTAACACTGGTGTAGGTAGGTGGTTTTTTTCGCTATTATCTATGACTAAAATGGGTCAAATTTTCGAAATGTGACGTTGTTATTTATATCTTCAGTAGCTATTACCTGTTAAAAAGTTGATAAGTAGAAAATTGAATCATTTGTGACGGAGGCCCTTGTTGTAAACTAGGTAGGTATTTTTTATAATTATTAAATTGTTAACATTGCTAACAGATTAAAAAACAGCAGATCACTAAAAACCTTAATTAAGATAGGTTTCTAAAACGAAATGTTAATGCAATTTCTGTATATACAAATTAAGATCTCAAATATTAGTGACATTTTAATTGTAATTGCATTGAAATACATAAACTTATGTAAACAGACACATATTTTTATTATTTAACTGAGTCATTGTTTTAAATAAGTAATTTTAGTAGGTAATATTAATAAGTTTCGACTGAATTTAATAAAAGTGTGTGTTTGTCACCCTGTACCTAAATGGTACGGGAAATATTGTGATGTTTGAAATAAAAATATTTTTGTAAATTTTACACACATTTTATTTTTACATAACAGACAAGTTGAAGAGTAATAGGTTAGCGTGGTATGGGCATGTCATGCGGAGGGAAGGAAGCCATATAACAAGAAGAGTGTTAGATATGAATGTGGATGGATGTAGAAGTAGAGGGAGGCCAAAGAAAAGATGGATGGACTGTGTGAATGATGACATGTGTAAGAAAGGTGTGAGCATTGAGATGACGTCTGATAGAGGAGAGTGGAAGAATAGGACGTGTTGTACCGACCCCACATAATGTGGGACAAGGGTAGGAAGATGATGATGACACACATTTTATTTTTAAATAATACTATGTAGCAACTTCTAGAAATCTAGAACAATACAAGTACGCAGACAATGTAGCATTTGTGTATTTAAACATGTAGGTTCTCGGAAAAGTTATTTTGTTTCAATATCCGGGCATAATAGCAGGCTCGTAATCAATCTACTTACAAACAATTAACCTACTGTGTTATAACAAGCTCTATACAACTAAACCGCTAGGTATGTCAAAACAAGCCCTAGACAATTACTATGAATTTATTACAATTTGACAATATAATATCAAAATTTTGGACGTGCATATTATGTACATATAGCGTCTTCCCCATTTGTCTGTACAACTAATCGTTCTTATAGTCAGCATAAAGTTGATATGAGTGTCTAGATAGCAAAATTATGTAGAAAACATAAGATCTATTTGATATACGCAGTTTATTTTAAGACAATTATTTTGAACACTGAGCCATGAATATAGTTAAGATACTGAGTAGTTAGATATTTTTGATAACTACTTGAAAAAATATGATGATTCGAACTGCGTTCATATATCAAATTGCTATTACCTATGTTTTCAGATCTTTTTGACTCTAGATTAATAGGTACTCAATAGGTAGATAAATATGTACTCTAGATTAATTATATCAATTTGACAATGACTGCCTACACTAAGAAAAAATAATATACGCATTGGTTTGAGAATCACCTCCGTTTTTTTCGTCGGTTAAAATACAATACCTATAGACTACTACAATATCCCTAAATAAAACTGTTAATATAAAATACATAGGTACCTACTCATCAGCATAAGATTTGCAAAGCCCATAATAAATTGCACCTACGAAGAGAATAAGCATCTACAAAATTCAAAAGTGGCTTTAATTTAGAACGCTCGATTGCAATTTGTCTAATAAAAACGAAACTAATATTTGATAATAATAGTCTATGCTTGGTTTTAACCCAACATTTTGTATAGAATCTATTTAATTTCGGTTAAAAACCAGCCATAGATAAAATTTGAGTAATGTTAGTACTACTGTGTTGCTAGGTTATAACGTTCCCTGTCTACATGCCAATTTGTATAAAAAATAAGTTAAACTTCCTTCATCATATCCAAAAGATCCTCGTTTGCTGACTTTGGAGTATTGGGGTTAAAAGTAAGATCAGTACCTCTTGTTTTGATGCTCGTATTAATGTTCTCAAATCTTGTATCGCGTGAGAGTTTTAGGATCTTTTTACCAGAGTTATCTCCACATTCTCCAAGTTGCAATATCGGCAGTTTTAACTCTATGCTTGTATTCAAGTTAAGTTTTTCTATTGTTGACAAAATACAGTTTATTTCACTAGTATCAGCATTACGTTGTTCAAACTCTTCAACTGGGTTCTTTTTGTCGTATTTGTAGATATTTTCACCCAAGTTTTGTAAAATATTTGGGTCGAGTGTCGCAGGTAAGCTAAAAGTACCATCTTTTTTTTGCAGCCCTAAACGAAGGAGAACCGATATTTTTGTGTGATATTCAGAGAACCATAGTATCAATGTGTTGCTGAGGCATTTATAATCATCATCTGTAAACTTGTGCGAAAGAGATTCGAATCTTGCTATTACCTTTTCAATGTAAAATTCTTGGAAATAATGTGGCATCAATGTGGCAACACTATTCAAATGTCGGCGCGTAATGTCGAAAATGTTTTGATTTGTTGCTACTGCTAATTGCCATTTGAAAATCATGGTCATTAGATCCCAGAGCTTGTTCATTGAATAATCATCCAGTCTCATGATAGACGTCGTCGATATGTCTTGTAACAGTTGTTTTATAACGGCGTGATCGGCCACCGGCTGAGGTAAAAATAGCTCGTTCGTAAGCTTCGAGTGGAAAAGGACAGTCGCCAGATCCGTAAGTACTGCAAAAATACATGATACTTTACCTAATGTTATCATCAAAAAACCATAATTTACAGTACAATATTACTTTATTACTAACCTCTTTCAGATCTATCGTTTGGAATATTTTGAGCCCTCAAACGTTGCTCAATTACGAACAACATCTCACAACCCAAGTTCACGACAATAAACGACGTTGCAAAGTGCGACATTTTATTGAAGAAACACTCGAGAAAACTTCAAATTTAACACAATCTAACCAGCAAGATGATTATTGATGTCTTGTACGAGAAATTGGTGGCCAAACTAACCACACAAGGCAAAATTCTTGCTATTTCCAAGGATTTATTATCACTAAAGACAAACGAAGAAAGAGTACTGTTTGTTTATGGTTTAATCAATGAAAACAACTTGTTTCCAAAGGTTCCAGATGTCCCCAAGTCTCAGAATGTTTCGATGTACTACCGTAACCGTGGCAACAAGTTCTTTGACAAGTCTGAAGATTTTAAAGCATGGCAATACTACAATTTAGCATTACTTCATGCACCAATAAAATCTGATCTGTATCCCCTAGCTCTAAGCAACAGATCTGCTGTATTTTTCTCCATGAAAAAGTACAAAGAATGCATAAAAGATATACAGACAATATTTTCCATGAAGTATCCTGGCCGATTGAAGGAAAAACTCTTGAAAAGGCAGAGTTTGTGTGAAGAAGCTCTTAAAATCTTAGATACAGAAGGTGATAATATTTCTCAATTCTATGAAACACAGAAGAAGGAATTTTTAACGATGAAACATGTGAAAGATAGCAGATACCTATGCGCAAGCTCTAAACTCGAGGTGAAGTTTAGTAAAGAAATGGGTCGCCATGTTGTTGCCAAAGAGGACATCAAAGTAGGAGAAGTACTGGTAGAAGAGGAGCCCTATTTGGTGCTCCTTCAAAAGTCACAGTATCTCTTCAGCTGTAGCTATTGCTTGTCTAGAAATCTGAATCTGTTACCGTGCAATAAATGCTGTTTTGCCATGTACTGCAGTGAAGATTGTAAAGAAAAAGCATTGAAAGACTATCACAGCGTTGAGTGCCCATTGATGGCTCTGTTAATTTTCATGGATTTCACTAAACTCGAGCTTCTAGCTCTAAGAACTGTAATAAGAGCTCGTACAGATCATGCGGATTGGGCATCTCTATTCAAAACAATTGAGGAAACAGATGCAAATGAAAATACAGAGTACAGAGGACATGTTAAAATAAACGATAAATGGGTATTTGACTCAAAACATTACTCATCAATACACACACTTGCCACTAACATTGAAAAGCGTTCTATTTCAGACATTTTCCAAAAATCTGTTACATCCGCTGTGTTTCTGAGAGTCCTGACAGATAATACTGATTTTATGAACAGTGAGAATGACGAAGAGCGAGAAAATATAAGGAAATGTGTGGCCGGATTACTCCTGCTTCATGGAATGACGAGCCCCACTAATATGCATGGAATAAGCTCAAATGTAGGAACTCGAACAGGCAACTATGTGGATGAGATCAGCATAGCAAGCGCTTCTTATAGTTTCCACAGCTTATTGAACCATTCCTGCTCTCCGAATGTAGTTAGATACAGTACCTTAGGATCGGGGAATATATCCTTGTTTGCATTGAGACCTATCAAAAAAGGACAACAGCTTTTTGATAACTATGGGTAAGTTAATTATATAAAATATTTTTTTTTTTTTTCTCAAACAAACTTACGACTATACAGTATTTACAAAATGTACATTGTCATATAAAATACATAAGAAACAGTTGAGCTATCTACAAACCGTTGCAAACGATCTATAGATAGTTCAATATTTAAGAAAATTATTTAAGACTCTTCAAGCCGTCGTCAGACAAGCGCCATCTATTGGTAACCCTTCACACTTGTAATTTTATAGATATCAAACTTCTTCTTCCTGCCCTTATCCCACTAGGTGGGGTCGGCACAACATGTTATTTTCTTCCATTCTCTTCTATCATCCGCGTCATCTCAGTATTCAATCCTTTCACATCCATATAATTTTTATAGATATCAAACTATAATTTTCTAATGCTTGCACTCATAAGAGAGAAAATAAAAAAAAATGTAAAAATATATTGATAGTTTTATACACACTGCGTTCAAATCCTGTTTGATTTATAAACATTTAAGATATTAAAGTCTTATCATTTTACTGTTTTGTTACTGATTTAGATTAACTACTTCAACTGATTCTTATGTATTTTATATATAAGGTCAGTGTGGGCAAGTCCGGCATAGTTTTCTTAAATTGAATTTTAATTTAACTTTAAAAATCTAAATAAAATTTATTAGTTACTTTAAGTAGTCGGAAAATATTGGTATTACATTTATCTTTCTATATCTATCTAAAAGTAGGGTTAATTGTAATTGGCTTCAGATTTATAGCATTTTTTTGTAAAGTAAGCATTTAGACGGACTTCCCAACCAGTTTGAGGCAAGTCCGTCTAGTAGCAATAAAATCGTAACTAGTAAGCCAATATGTATGAAAACCTTATCGATAAATGATGAAAAGCTGCCGTTGAAATACGTGTTTTAAACAAGTGACTATAAGGTATACTTTTAAAGAAAAATAAAATTATTAAAATCAAGGGCAAGTCCGGCATATCTTTGCTGATGATGTACTTCCAGTGGTTGTAAACATTTTCACAAAGTACCCACTTACGATTTTTTATGTCAATAACATACAAATCAATACACAAGAATCTTTATTTGTAAACAAGTAATCGTTAATAATGTAATGTATGAATTTAGAAATGGTGTGGCAAACTATTGCCGGATCTGTAGCTACATTTATAACACTTTCTGCCAGTACGAAATAAATGAGTATGGGATAATTTTCTAAATCAGATCTTTTAAAACGATAAATGTTCACATGATGTGCCATGCTACTATTACTTATTGAGTCAGGTATAAAAAATCAGAAACTAAAAAAAAGGTTGGATAGTTCCATGCTTTCAAAATATGTATTCACAATTTATAAACTTTTAAAGAATACTTATAGGTGATGCTAGTCCTCTTGCAAACATACCAGTGCATCTTTCACTTAATTATTTATTATACACAAAGTAAATACAGAAAAATAAACTTAAATAGATTAGATTTACAGAGGCAAGCTTAACCCTGAATAGCGAATAATACTTACAAGTTGAATAAACAGTATAAAATAATTATAAAATTTGAACTACTAAAAAGGTTGACAATATCTGGAATTAAGGCAAGACCGGCATATGACGGACTTGCCTTATGTATAGTAGACGGACTTCCCAACTATAACATTCGAAGCTTGGATTTTTTCTATTTGTTATAATTACGAAACTAATGCGTTATTTTTGTCAATATAATCGGACACCAGATATACATTCCCGAATCTGTAAATGGCCTACGTCATCACAGATACTCAGAAAACTCCTTAGATTTCACACCTTTTTTTTCATTTTTCGACAAGACGTCGAACTTCAACTTCAAGTTAAATTCGCGGAAAAAATGGGTTGTCAATTTTTTTTCAACATTAAGATGTTAGCGACATCTATTATCCCTAGTTCGAACAAACTCAATGATACTGTTTTACCAACCGAGTTATATGGCTCTAGCTATTCAAAAACGGAAGTTATTGCCACTAGACGGACTTAGGGCTTAGACGGACTTACCCGCACTGACCTTACCTATGTACATTTTGTAAATACTGTAATAGTCGTTAGTTTAATTCAAAAGGGTGATTATGGAGTCGCTTTACGATAAATCTTTTTTTCACTGTTTTAGTGCACTTAAAATATTATAACATTTCAATTTTGTTTGACGACCGATGTGGCGCGGTGGGCGAAGGTCCGCCTGCGACGCGGAAGGTTGCGGGTTCGATTCCCGCCTCGGAATAAATGTTTGTATGATCTGCAAATATTTATTCCGGGTGTTCTGGGTATTATATGTATAATAAAAAATATCTATCTATGTAATGCAGCGGCGGCCTTACCCATTGCGAGGCTAAGAGCGGGCAGGTCTTTGCGAGGCCCTCTTTCCTTCGTTAAAAGTACTTATGTGTAGCGAATAGAGATGGGCGGCGGGTATATACACAACCTCTTTCCTTCGTTAAAAGTACTTATGTGTAGCGAATAGAGATGGGCGGCGGGTATATACACAATCTACCCATTTGGGTAAATACCCGGGTAATTGGGTATGTACCCGTATGCACCCATTTGGGTGGGTGCATTAAAAATCAATTTTTAAGAAAAAAAAATTATAAACAAAGTATGCAAATCTGTTATAGTCAACCTACAAAAAGTACCTTATTACATTTTTTCATTTAACGTATACTTTCAAAGTAATTACAGATTTTGTATTTTTTTAGTGTATTTTTATATTTAAACATTGCACACACAACACAACATTGCATTGTTCAACTTAGGTAAATGTCATGTTTGAGGAGAAATGCTAAAGGAGAATGGGCAATACTCTATGGAGCGTGGGCCACGACTAAAACACTCGTCCCTCAGGGTTGCCACATAATATGTTTTAAAGGACTTTAACCGGCCTACTTTTTACTATTTTTATTTAAAAAATCCATCCCATGGAAATCGATATATTTTGAACAACTTTTTTTTATTTTAACATCGTATATATTTGTCGGCCCTCAGAATTCGGAGTAACCGAATTCTGAGGGCCGACAAAAATGTCTGTTTTTGCGTTTAAAAGGGCATTAAACGGACTAAAAAAATAATTAAAAATCCAACCTGTGAGAATCGAGGTATTTCCGATAAAACTGTATTTATTTTTTGCAATACCTACTACATGTTTTTAGGAATAACTCAATTTCCACAGGTTGGATTTTTAAACAATTTGAGAAACAATTAAAGCCTTTTTAATGCTCATTTAAACGCCATCACAGTTATTCTTGTGGGCCTTCAGAATTCCAAGTAATATGATGTTAAATGAAAAACAATTTCATCGGAATATCTCGATTTCCATGGGACGGATTTTTTCCGTAAATATATTAAAATAATGGCCTGTAAAACCCTTTTACACGTATTATGTGGCAACCTTGAGGGACGATTTTTTTAGTTTTTTTTTAATTTTTTTTTGGCCCACAACAAAAAAAAATAAAAACTTGTGGGCCAAAGGGCTTATTTTGCTTCATACAAATGAAAATTTGAATTTAAAATATTTTGTATTTATAGAATCACAACATTAACAAATATAGAGATGATAAATTTTAAAACTGATGTTTGTTAGCGATTCTCTTGAGCGATTTCTCAGCGGCGGCGGCGCGACGCGACAAGTGTTTCAAGGCGCGATAT
Source organism: Ecliptopera silaceata (assembly GCA_932527185.1). Lineage (NCBI taxonomy): Eukaryota > Metazoa > Arthropoda > Insecta > Lepidoptera > Geometridae > Ecliptopera > Ecliptopera silaceata. The sequence continues at coordinate 7,367,028 of OW052207.1, read as the reverse complement.
TCAAGTACTACATAATTTCCAATATGTTTTGAATGAATGAATGAAACTAACTTTATAAATACGAATTAAAGTATAACAAGAATTAATTAAAACTTTCAGTTTTAATTTAGACTAGATACACTTTCTTCACTTAATTTTTTTTTAAATGTTTGCTTGGGCTATTGCGCGAGGCCCCTCCAAGAGCGAGGCCCTGGGCGATTGCACAGTTCGCCACCCCCTAAGGCCGCCGCTGATGTAATGTATTGTATTAAGTATGTCAGTCTTCTAGTACCCATAACACAAGCTCTGCTTAGCTTGGGGCTAGATGATGTTGTGTGGATTGTCCAGCATCATTTATTTATTTTATTTATTTATTTAATTTCAGCTCTCACCATGCCATGGAAGATCGTCGAAGTCGACAAGCAACATTGAAATTTCAATACAAATTTGATTGCATCTGCGAAGCTTGCATCAACTGCTGGCCAACGTACCTTGGTCTCGATCATGATAACATCCCTAATGCTATAAAAGTTAAGAGTCATAATCTCATAGGCCCTGCGACAATTGAAAAGCTCCAAAAAGGTGATTTGATAACTGCCTGTGATCGATTCAAGTCTTTATGTGAACTAGCAGAAGCATTAGAACCGTATGCGCCTTGTAAGGAGCTGGCTGATTGCCAGGAGACCATGAAACAGTGTTTGGTCATATTTGAAGGCTTGGTGCCTTACGGTTACAGTCAGCTGGTGGAGTGGAAAGCTATCCCGCCGAAGGTTTAAGTTATAGGTATGTTTATTCCTCTACCTTAAGGAACGTACCTATACTACGTGACATATTTTTTTAGATTTTTTGACCCCTCGGTCCGCTCGGTGACCACTCGTAGTAGAAGTCCCTTTAGTTTTCACGTAGAAATTCATAATTATGATTTTTAATAATTTCAAAGGCAAAAAGTGAAAAAAATAATAATTTGGTTTATACTCGTATTTATTGCATAAGACTGCATGCATAATTAAATTACTAGTGAATAATGAATTTAAAAATACCCACAGTTTTGAAAACATATTGCTATACAGTACGTAAAAATATCGTAATAATCTCGAACATATACCAAGTGACTAAAACCTGAGCCACCCCCCCGCTCCTGTGACTGACCGTAGTATTTTAAAGACTACACTCCCCCCCTAAACGGGTCACGTAGTATGGGTACGTTCCCTATTATACACCAAAGATTTCAATTGTTTTCGATTTGTTCACAAAACAGTTGCCCCAACTTGGGTTTACGGTGGAGACAAACAAAACTGGCTCTCTGAAAGTCACCACTTTGCTTTAACCCAATAACATCAATGGGGTACATATATTGGGAACAATGTAAAATAAAATCCTTCAGTATAAAAGAACCTTCTGTAACAAATCTTTATTTGCATTTGATGTAAGCTACGAGTCTCAGCTATCAGTTGAAGTATTCTAAGATTTTCAAATTTAATTTAATTTCTATATAATGGCTTATGGGGGTTAGCCAACGTTGTAAGTTAGACCTTAACACGAAGGAGTAGTTTAAACCGGTGGACTGATGTGACAAAAAGATTTTCTCTCTAAAATGGTGCTCTTAAAAAATGACTGACAAAAAATACGAGATAAAAATAGGTTAAGGTTTAAGAATTTGTACGTTTTCGAGCCATATTAGATGTAAGTAGATACTATCTTAAGTAATTTAGTGCCTTATATAAGTAAAGATAGCTGTATGCCCTACTAACTTGAGTTACATAAAATCATCTTCAAGATTTTCAAGATTCTTCAAGAATATTTAAAAAAGTGCACCAACAAATTGCATCTTATATTGTTAGTAAATAAAGAAAATTTTACTATGACTGACTGACTGCTAGTAGGGCGTACAATATAAACAGATTATATTCGTGCTCGGCCCGCACGAATAAATGTTACATTAGTAAACGTAACATACACTGTGCGGTAACTTTGCAAAGTTCTACAGTAAAGGTGACGTTGACGCGCAGTGTATGTCAAATACGTCACTGTTCCGATACGTTTACGATTGTCACATTTATTCGTGCTTATCTCTCAGCACAATGCTAGATCCATCAGATCTAGAATAAGAATATATTGAAGAATCTAGACCAGCGTATTTTTTAAACCTGAACGCTCTCAAAGGATGTTCACTTTTAGTGACGTCACTTTTAGATTTTTTTCATACTTTATATTTGTTTTTTAATCTGAACTTAATAGAGTTTGACGGAGAACTTTAAAGTACTTATGTCATAAAGAAAGTATGAGCCAAAGGCTCGTCTTCTTGAATTTCATTGTAGAATATTATTAATCAATTATATCTTTAGCTGTATAATTAACTTACTTGATTTGATATAACTATTGTAAATAACGTTTTATATATTATTTACTACTAATTAAATATTATATTCTAGCGTTTAATAAATATTTCTTATTTTGTTAAAGTACTAATCTCATAAGCATTTTTATTATTGATTTTATTAAAAGATAAAAATATATAAGCAATGGTATTTTAATTTTGTTGTGAGGATTTAAAATCAAAAACAATAGTTAATATTTAATTATAGTTTAATAACTCTTAATCTGAATCAACATTTTGAAAAAATATAAATTATAAAAAAATAAACGTACAATAAGTATCACAATGTTGTAATCCATTCGGTAACTACGTACACCGATATACGGTTTAAATAAATAAATACTCATGGATACAGCGCCATCTAGTTCCAAACGAAGCAATTACAAGCTAGTACTATGAAAATCTGAGTGTCGAAGACTAATATGCCTACATGTCTGTAAACATACTGAAAATACCGTTTTAACCAACAATAATATTTTATCTTGGTGAGGATCGAACCCACAATTTGGATGACAAGTATTGACTAAGTAAGGTCGCGTCAGGCGTCTATCAAACAGGTGGTAATAAAAAAACTGATTATATAATCCGTATAACCTACTACTTACCCTAATACATATATCAGATAACCTATCTATCTACCATCATATAGGTCGTAAGTAGGTCATTTTATAGTGCTTTGTATATCTATCTATCTAGTAAAAAACTCTACCTAAAGTTATAAAATAAAATAAGCTAAAACGCTAAATATACAATGCATTAAAGAGTTACTTATAATTATTCGATTAGATGAACTATCTACTTGGGGGCCGATGAATTCAGCCTGAGGATTTTTAACTTTTTCAATGTTCAGCAAACTTATTCTTCCAATCCCGTTATGCGATACAATACCGTTTTTGTTTAAATAATGTGTCACAGTATCCACTTCATTAAAAGGCAGCAATTCTCTAGGAAGACTTTCAAACATAGCATAACCATCTCCCCCGTCCGCCAAGAAAATACACATCAGGACTTTGTACTCTTCATTATCTTCTACAGCAGTTAATTCGTCGCGTGCACAGTTTGAACATACCGCTTGAGCAGATATGACTCTAGAACCTGGCGGTTTAGACAAATCGTATGTTACTTTCATTCCAGATATCTGTAGGAACTGACCAGGACTATCGACAGTCCTCCACGCCTCCACAGAATGCTCTAAACTCTTAAGCAGTACACTGCCGTTCATCGTCACTACAGTGAGTTGGTCGCTAAATGGAATCACTGTCACCCAGTCGCCTCGTGTCATTTCAAATGGTTTTTGCGGACGATCTATCGATGATCTAATCCGACCGCCCTGTATAACCCCAATGTTAACATCACTGTATCTACTCATGAAAATGTCTTTAGTGTAATTCAACATTGAATCTGTAATGACGTCTCCGATGTTACACTCTCTTAGTCGACAGTATTCCCCGTGCAAAGCCACGGCTGATGTACCAAGTACGACGTTGTTGATGCGGTCTATTTCGGTTCGGTATTTTTCTACCATTTCTAATAATTCTGGGTCTCGTGGCATTTTTTGGTCTAATAATATCGGTGTTCCATCACACTGTATGATCTCACCCTGTGAGTTAAAAATAAGGTTGAGGCTTCCAAGATATTTGGTAAAAGCGTACGCTTGTACGACCCTTACAATTCTACCGGATGACTGTCGCACCTCTACAGGGTATGGCCCTTCAACGACTTCTGGTACTTCATTTGTGCTGGGGCTGTTCCACAAAAATGTGTTGGAATGTCCTCCAATCACCAAATCAATATCTTCGACATCTCTTGCGATTTCTAGGTCTTTCATGAAGCCGGAATGTCCAAGAGCAATAAATATATTGACGCCTTCCATTTTTAGTTTTTCCACTTCTTTTCTTATTGCTATTACTTCATCTTCATATTCCACGTTATTTTTTGGAGCCAGGAACTTAGTATCCGCCGTCAGGTACCCAATGATGCCAATCTTCACGCCATTTATTTCGATTGTTAGTGATTTATGTAAATTTGTTTCTTGTTCTAATTCTGGGACTTTGTCTAAGATGAGGTTTGCGGCCAGTACGGGTGATGATAGACTTCTGATGAAGGGAACCACTCCTGCCACAGTTTCGTCGAACTCATGGTTTCCAAGGGACTGAAAGAAAATTTCGCTACGTTACGATAATATTCAATATCAAGGTCGACCTAGATTGTTGTGTAGAGTTACGCTACAAGTGTTTATGCATTTTGTTGCTTTTCAACATTATTTTTGAGGTAGGTGTTTATATCATATACAATCGAATTTTGACTTTTATCTTTTAGGCTCTTTTAAGGTAATTTAATTAAAAGGGATTTAAGGATTAAATAAAATAACAATCATATTTTCACATTTATATAAAAAAATACCTATAAACAAAATAGGTAGATATGTATTTCGATTATGTAGGATCAATTAAGACTTAATGTAGTATCTAAAAAAAATTATATTAATACTTGTATGTCAGTACAGTTCTTAATTTACCTGAATAGCCATGCTTAGGTGTTACTACTCTTCTCACACATTTAATCGGTACTTGAATAAAAATTAGGAACAAGCTGAATAATTTTAAGTAGAGTTATATAAATCTGTTCAAAATATATAAAGATTCCGTATATTAACAGCAGGATAAGAGTTATACTTACACGACACAACATTTAGTAACAAGACTATTCTACAGACCAACAGGAACTTAAAAGCGTATTTTAATAAGTCTAATCTTCTTAAGTACCTAACTGAGTGAAATATTCCACAAATGCTTTCAACTTAGGTATCTATTTAATAAATTACATTATTTTATTCGAATTCGGCTAAAATTTTATTCGATATTTTAGCCGAACACGGATCCCTCGCGTCTAAAAACAAGTTTTATACTTAGTTAGAGCGAGTAGTCAGTAGGAGACTTAAATAACAGGTTTAAAATAATTCATTACATCAGGCCAGTTACTAAGGTAACTGTTTATGTGAATATGCTTAGTTCTAAGTATTAGCTCTAAGTACCATTGTTTTCATTTATATTAAGCCTATTTGAACAATAAAAACATTTATTATTATTATTATTCATCAGAATTGATTCACACAAAAAGCTTATTATATATCTCGCAGTTACGACATTATTTTATTATAATCTCACCATTGTTTATAGGAACATCGACATTAAAATTAGAGAATAAAATACTGCTGGTATAATTTGTATTATTGAAGAGGAACTTTTTGTATCATCTTCATTTAAAATAGTTATTCTTCCTTCGACCTGTGCGAAGACAGGGCTATAGTGACTAACATAATACTCGGTGCTTGCTAGTTCGCTATAACCCAAAGGCTCAAATTGTAAACCTGTAAACATCGAGTACCCATCCCCACCGTTATACAAAAAACTCGGCATTATAACTTTGTAAATACTATTTTCATACAAATTTGTGAACGAAGGTACAGAACATGTCCAACATCTTGCCTGAACTTTAACTACACGTGACCCTTTTGGCTTTTTCATATTATAAACCACTCGTAATCCAGAAAACTGTAAAAATCTCGCACCGATGTCTGTACCGTAGTCTGCTGCCGAAAGTTCTAGAGCCTGCAAAAGAACCGTTCCATTCATAGACACTGCTGTCAAATTCCCTTCAAAAGGCATCACGGATAATAAATCTCCTTTTGTTATGTCACTGGGTATACTTTCATGAGCTATAGACGTCCTTATGGCACCAGCTTGTAAAATGGCTATGGGAGCGTCTGTCCAATGGTTCTTTAAAGGTTTGTAGTCTGAAGCGTACCGAAATACCATAGCATCTGTTATAAGATTACCAAGATTACACTCATCTAGGATACAAGTGGTTGCGCTTAGAATGAGGGAAGTACTGCCTAGGATGTCTTCGGTTGATGATAGAGTATTCTCTTCACGGAATTTGTTCAAAAGCTTCAACACTTCAGGATCCTGTGGTATAGAGTTGTCTAACAAAATAGGAAGTCCGTCCGCCTTGATAACTTCGCCATTGGAATCGAAAGTTAAGACAAGTTTTCCTAGATATTTCGTGTATGCGTAAGCTTGAACTATTGGAACTCTTCGGCCAGAGGCTTGCGTGACGTAAGTTGGATAAGGGCCCTGAGCGTATTCAGCGTCAGGAGTCGTTCCGTTATATAAGAATGTATTTGTGTGACCACCGATAACTAAATCGACGCCGTCCACTTCTCTTCCTATCTCTTGATCCTTCATATAACCAGAATGTCCTAATGCTATAATTATTTTGATTCCTTGATCCTGCAGTTTTTTTACTTCAACCTTTAATGCTTTGACTTCTTCGATGTATTCTACATCATTAGGTTTCGCCACCACCTTCGTCTCAGGAGTCAGGTATCCCACTATGCCGACCTTATTACCGTTAATGTCTATAACGATGGACTTTTTGAGGTTTTCTTCTCTCGCTAGCTCTGGGACTTTAGTTAAAATTAGGTTTGCACATAGAACAGGACTGGTTATGTTTTCTATAAACGGTGTGAGGCCACTAACGCCGTTGTCGAACTCATGGTTGCCGAGAGACTGAAACAAATTAAATATGGCGATAATATTATAGGAGCTTTGTATTAAAACATCATAAATCTTTTGACATTACCCTTATCTAATATTTTAAATGCTATTTTTACCTAGGCATAACTATTACATAATTTAATTTTTTTTTTAAATTTAGAATGTGGTCAGAACTCCAAGTTTCTCCACTTGTTTATATTTACACTCGTTTATACTCGCTCAATAGGAAAGCCCAATTTACGAGCAGTAGGTACCTATGTTCTCACCTCAATGTATAATAATTTTTATTAATATCTTTCTATTAATTAAAGTAATACATATATGTATTTAGGTATAATAGTATAATACATTTTGTTTATCTAGTTTTTTCATTAAATTAATTACGATCCAGTAAGCAAAATACATGCAAATTTTACCTGTTTAAGTAGGTGCAGAAGTAAATAGAAGTAGCAGACAGAAGTAGGTAGTTAAAGCTCCAACATGCAGGCAGAAACAACACTTGAAAACGTATAAAAATGCAGCCTATAAAATACAACACAAAAACAATTAAAAACATTATGCATATCTATGTTTCTCTCATGACATGGCAGATTTTTACTGGGTTTGTAAATGAGGCACATTTCATTTAAGTTTTTGTTTATTTGTTCGTCATTTTATAAAATATACATTTGAGTATCTATCTACATTAACTTACATATCAGGAATGTATGAAGTTTTTATTAAGTATTTAATTTATTACCTACTAATCTAATAAGAAGTTCTGAAACAAGTATAATTAGTAAAATGTAAAAATTGTAAAGAATTAAAAATAATACTGATAAAACTGATAATAAAGTGTAGCATATGCTACGAGTACAATTTAACTAAGTTAGGTTTACCTACATAAATACAGTAACAAATGCTATCGACGCTGCTAATAAAGACAATTCTACATGAGACGCCGCATTCACTTTTAATTTATCCGCGTTCTTAATCACTACTCGATCTTCTAGACCTGAATAAATCGGACTGTGTCCTTTGATATATTCCACCGTGGCTTCCAACTCATCGTAACTCAGAGAAACAGCAGGTAATTCGTTGAAAACTGAAAACCCATCCCCGCCCATAGACAGGAACGATGGCATCAGTATATTGTACTCGTCGCTCTTATTCAGCGCCGAAAAGGAGGGTACATCACATAATCCACAACGGACAGAGACTCCTACTACTCTATAACCAGGTAGATTCCTGAAGTCATAATCCACCTTCAAACCTGATACTTGCAAGAATTGACCTGGTGCGCGGGCGGGGTAGTACCCAGCTACTGCGTGCTCAAACATTCTCCAAATACCCCGACCGCTTATTGTTAGCCTCACCATGTTACCGTCAAACGGCATCACGGTCAAGAGATCTCCCTTTGTGATGTTAGCAGGCAGTTCTAAATGAGCGATAGAAGCTCTCACACCGCCACCTTGAATGATGGCTATGGGAGCATCCGTCCAGCCTTTCCCTCTATATGTCACAGCATATTTGAAGATCATGGCGTCGGTTATTAAATTCCCCATATTGCATTCTCTAAGTCGACAAGATTGTCCGTCCAATTTGACAGAGGTGGTTCCGGTAACGGCTTCTGATATTTTCATGACTTCGCCTTTATAAAGATTAACTATTTGCAATACATCAGGATCCTGAGGCACTGAATGGTCTAACAGTATTGGATTTCCATCATAACTGACTATTTCACCATTGGAATCAAATACCAGATGGAGTTTACCTAGATATTTTGTGTAAGCATAGGCTTGGACTGCTGGAACCAGTTTACCCGACTTTTGCTTTACAAGCATAGGATATGGACCTTCTGGTTCCTCTACATCAGGAGTTGTGCCATTCCATAAGAACGTATTCGTATGACCGCCAATAACTAAATCGATATCCTCTACTTCTTTAGCTATTTGCAAGTCTTTTGTAAATCCTGAATGACCTAAAGCAATTAAAATGTTAACTCCTTCTTGTTTAAGTCTAGCCGCTTCTTTTCTGATAGCTTCAGTTTCTTCTATGTAGTCAACGTTATTCCTGATTGCTAGAAATTTTGTGTCCGGTGTAAGATATCCTATAACGCCTACTTTAGTTCCATTAATATCAAATACGATGGACTTCATTAGATTTGTTTCTGCTTCTAGATTTGGTTCTTTGTTGAGAATGAGATTTGCAGCGAGGACTGGGCAAGTCAGGTTTTCAATGAAAGGTGTTAGGCCTGATACACCGTTATCAAGCTCGTGGTTGCCGAGTGACTGAAACAAACGATTAATAACATAATCATTTACAAATTCATTGATATCATGCGATAAGGGCATGCATCTATCCATTCGATTAGCAAGTGTTCTAAAGCAAACGCAAACAATTTTATTTGTATTGATAATCATGTACATTTATGAACATTTCATAGGAACAAAGCTCCTATATTAACAAATAAGTTAGTTTTGATAAGTTTACTTAGATGAGTATTCTACATAATTAGAACATACCAAGTGCAAAGTTCGTATTGTGTAATTGTGCCATGGTTTTAATTAGTGCCTACAAAAATATGCGCTATATATTAACATCACAGGTTCTTATCGTGTTAAATAATGTTAACATGCATAATACACATGCTAATCATCAATAGATTATTTCTATTATTTCAATGTGATATCCGTAAGTCTAGGTGTTTAGGTAATTATATTTAAAGTGGATTGAATGACATGCAATACAATATCAATGTACCCACTCACCTATCTCATCGCACATTAATTTAGACTAGCTGGCACAATACGATCGTCCAATATCTGATCGTGCGATGTAAAGATTAATGTAACTATTATCGAAATAGTTTGATAGGTTTTTGGTGTTTTTTTTTAAATCTACTCGCAGTTTGAGTGACGATGGTCTAGTCGTTGCAACATCGTCTTCCCATCCTGAATGCACTAATACATAATATGTTTTATAATGGAAAAATGTGCGCGATGTTATTGCTCTTGATGAAGAAAAATTACGTGAAGAAATTTCCTATCCTGTGGATAAGGTCGACTAGACTTTATGGATGGTACATAAATGCTGGACAAGCCTACGTTTTTTATAAAGTCCCCGATAAATGCAAAATATAAGTGCCGCTATATTAATTTATAAAAATATATAAATTAAAAAACACAAACCAATTAACCATCATTTATTTACATCTGGGTCTAGTACAGTTTACCTAAGCTAGTAATTCTGTAAATGCAAAGCTATTGAGAGTAAACCAATGAAGATCATTGTTAAAGTAAGTTTAACAGTTGAAGCTCCATTTTCTTCTACCCCTATTGAGTTAGCCAAGATGATTCTTTCAGCAACCTCAGGATACACTGGGCTTCTTAGCTTAATGAACTCTGCAGTGCAAGTAACCACATCGTATGTCAGAGTTTGTTTTTCGAGTCCAGCTAGCACATTATATCCGTAAGCACCATCAGCCAAAGAAGCAGGCATCAGTACTGTGTAGTTTCTGGAGCTTTCGATAACGTAGTGCTCAGGAACGTAGCAACTCGAGCATCGAGCAAAAGCGCTGACTAGTCTGGTTCCAGGCTCCTTAGATAAATCGTATGCTGCGCGAATACCAGAAAACTGAAGCAGTTGTCCGGTAGGATTAAGCGTACTGTATGTGGCTACAGACTTTTCCAGAAGCTCGTTCAAAACATTTCCAGTCATTGTCACGGCAACTACATTATTTTCAAGAGGTAGCGCTTTTAAGAGATCGGCCATAGTTATGTCTGCTGGGCGGTTAGATGGAGCTATGGATCCAGCAATGTCACCTCCAGGTATTACTGCGATTGATGCATCGGTCCAAGGTGAGGAACCCTGAAACTTGGTAGCGTGGTAGTAAGTCATTGCATCTGCTATAAGATTTCCAAGGTTGCATTCTTCAGACTTGCAAGAATCGCCGTCCAAAACAACAGCGGTCTTTCCAAGTACCGTTTCAGATCTAGCAGTAAATTCACTAAGGTGACTCTTGACAATCTGGAGTGCTTCTTCGTCTTGAGGAACAGTTGAGTCTAGCAAAATAGGTTCAGAATTGTAATTTATTATTTCTCCTTTGGTATTGAACACGGCTGTTAGTTTACCAAGATATTTGTTGTATGACGAAGAAAAAATAACTGAAACATTTCTTCCAGATTCTTGTGTTACGACAACGGGATCGTTAATGGCTGTGTAATCAGCGGTAGTGCCATCCCAATTGAATTTATTATTTTGTCCTGCTATAACGAGGTCCAGACCATCTACTTCTCTTGCGATTTCTATGTCTCGTTTAGGAGTTGAATGTCCCAAAGCTATTATGATGCTTACATCTTGAGCCTGTAATATAGCTACTTCTTCTTTCAGTGCAATGACTTCATCGATATATTCTATGTCACTAGTTTCTATGTTTTCCATAGTAGGTGTTAGATAGCCCACAATACCTACATTTACACCTTCAACATCAATGATGATGGATTTCTGTACGCTCTCATTATTATTGGCTGATTTTAAAATAACATTGCTAGCTAATATTTTTGTGTGGATGTTTTTGAGGAACGGAGAAAGGTCACCTTTTTCAAGTTCGTTATCGCCAAGTGACTGAAAACAAAAACATATTATTAGTGAAGACATATAAGACCGTAACAAATCGTTTAAAAACAACATGAATAAAACTTATTTTACCCTTTGTAAAGCATGATAATGAAAATGAGATCAAAGCGTCAGGTTAGTTGTTTGTTTAGTTCGCAATGCCGGTTATTGTTGTCTTTAGTATCTATTTGTTGAGTTTATTTGTTAGTAGGTAATCAAATTATGATGTAAATTGAGTGTGTAAACTTACTAGATTGTGCATCAATTCGAATGATTCAGATCTTTTCCGCCACCAAAAATTCGAACATCTATTGTTTTTTTGTGATATTGATATCTATGAAGTTTAGATAGACTTAGAAATGTTCGTTCTATGCTCCTTTCACCTTTGATCCGAATTTAATTGTATAAAATTACATACAAAGACTGCGAACTGAACTGAAAAATGACTCTCATTGGTCGATGATGTAGATTGATGCGAGAGCCGTTCCAATTTGTCCAGTATCGATTTACTGTCGTCATTGTTCATCATTCCACCAGTACATACAAAGGCACTCTGTTTGCAAATGTCATTTCGTTCAGTGCGCCGAAAAACGCAATGCGTAGGTACTGCAAGCAAGGTACCTAACCAGGATCGTAATAAAAACATTTATTTTTTATACGTTATAGGCAAAAGCTTGACCGCGATCTTATCTGATGTTAAGTGACGATGCGGCCTACGATGTAGCGTATTTGTTTAAACTGTAAATTACTGTACCTTTCCACTTGTAAATGCACGCATTATAGAATATAGAAATTATTTTTTGTCTTTAGTTGTTTAGTGACAAATAGTTATTTATTTTTCATTTGATTTAAAATAATTTAGTTTAAACAACACAATATATCAATAGTTCTATCATAGCATCTAAAAATCACTGGTTTAACATAGTGCTATCTTGAGTTTACAAAATAAGTACTAGTCATCAGGAAGAGTTCTCTTTGTATGTGTTTTGATTGTCAATTGTTTTTTTAATTGTAGGATAGTTTTAATGGAGCAATGTCTCTAGTTGCGTCCCTGCGTAGGCCGTAGTAATTGAGTTCGGTTTTGTTGATGACAAAATTCCAATGGACGGACGAATTTTGTGATGGATTTTCTATTTTCTAACAGATAGTTGGTACCTACGTTCCGTCCACTGTATCGTGCTACCCAAAACCGAGTAATTTCATTCTAATACTAGTAGAAACCCACGATGTTTGTACGCGTGGGGCAAAATATCTATCATCACTATAAGCCTTTAAATACAAAATGGGTGCATGGAAAGAACCTCCTCGTGGCGCACACCGGTAACAGCTAGGCACGGTAAAGCAGTGTCTAGTTTGGCTAATCTTTCCAACACGATGCTACAACAAAATACAGTGGTAGCATCGACACGATAAGAAGAAGAATACAAAATGTTATTATAACATGGCTCTGGATGTTTAGGTAGACATTGTGAAGTTTGTATTATAAACTAAGTTCGGAGAAAGATCAAACCACATCTACATCTTCCAACAGTTCCGACTAAACGGATTTTTAAAGTATTTTTCATCCGTTAGGGGTTAACAACAATAATGTTAATGCCGACCACTATAGGTACATAGGTGCAGGATGTTTTTTTGTGAAATGCGGTGATGGTCAAGTCTGAAACCACGTAAGGTAGATAAATGAAATGTCATCATTGCCCTCCTCTAAGACCACAAAACACCACCACCACCATTTATAAAATGGTATTTTTATGAGAAAAAGATCAAAGTTACTTAGTGCCACTGAAAAACGACTAGCACTATATTTATTTTATTTTATTTTTATTTATTTTTAAATTTTAGGAAAACTAACAGCTTATACATGTAGGTATATAGATATAAAAACAAAAATTGCAAGAAGGCTAATTAGAAGTTTTCAGAAGTTATATTTTGCTATACTTAGCGAACTAGTGTGTAGGGCCATTATACATCATGTACAGTCACGAGTTTTAATTTGGGACCCACCTAAGGTTGAATATCGTGTGGCAAACTGACGTTATTTAGTGCTAATATTCTAACGTATGTCATACGTCATACTGAAGTTTCGACCTTATTGCATTATGAATGTTCTAACAACATTTAATGGAAAAGGGTCCCAAATTAAAGCTCGTGACTGTACCTATAAGTGTACAACCTGCACTGCGCTCAAGTCTTTACAAATAAAATACGTAAACATACGAAAACAGGGTCCCGTTTCACCAACTTACAAATTTGTAGAATTGTAAAATTAAATAGCAACATTTACCCATAATCCATTGATAATGGCAACATTTCGTGTTACAAGCGTTTCTTAATGTCGTAAATTCAAAATTTTACAAGTACAAGTAACCAGTGACAATTTACAATCCATAGATTTTTTTAATTTTATTATTGTGACAATTTGATGAATCGAACAAGTGTTTCCTACAGAAATTTGAACTTGTCAGGGATTTTGGTTACAATTTTACCTACCTTTTGACCTGGGTAGAATTGTAAAAGTGCAATATTATTAAATGGTTTCAGAGCTATAATATTCAAAAAACATTTAAATTCATTGAACTAGAAATAACAATGTTCTTTTGGGATGATGACTCGTCATCAGAAGAAGATAATACAATAACGCGGAGAAGAAGAATATATCGGGAGCGTACCTATTAACGTAGATTTCGAAAGTGACTACGAGTTTAATGAACGATTCAGAATGAGTTCGTCAAAAATGCAAGATTTATTAGGAATTGTTGGACCACACCTTGAATATACCACGCAGCGGAATATGCCCTTGGACCCCAAATTGCAGCTGTGCGTGGGACTGCATTGGCTAGGGTCCGGAGAACAGTACCACACGGTAGGGGACATGCACGACGTGTCTAAGGCCAGTGTATGCCGTGTGGTACATACAATTGTATCAATTGTGTCCACCCATTTATTCCTTAACTATGTTAAATGGCCACAAAATATCAGAGACGTGATTACCTCTTTTGAAAACTCGAAAGACCGCCAACCAATTACAGAGCAAAGAACGACGAATTTGAATGAATTGGAATGAATGGAATAGGGCAGAAAATTTCACTTGTTATTCGACACTTTCTTCCTAGTAAAATGAGTCTATGGTCAGATTTTTATTATTCTTTAAAAAATCGCTGTTTATGAAACGCTTGTAATTGTAATTAGTAGCTTGTAACGCCTGTAATAGTAAAATTGTTACTAGTTAACTTGTAAGTTGGTGAAACGGGACCCAGGTTGAGTTTCACTAATGATAACAAACAAAACATCACGATAGCGATAACACTTTATTTGAAGTAGTTATCACACTGTTTACAACTAACGTTCTTTTCTTATTAGCATAGGATGTTGTGTAATATCCGCTGAGATAGAGAATCTGTTTTATTTACTGAGATATTTAATTTGGTGTTTTTTGAGAAAGGTAGTATTGTCCAACTCTATTAGAAAACTCCTATTGACAACCGTATTAATATTCTAAACTATCTATAGCTACTAAATTTTAAACACCGCATGTTTTTTTATTCTTCTTTCGTGTCAACATTCTTTCAAATTGTATCCGCCCAGAAGGTTGCATTGCAACCGCTATGGCAGATGCCGTAGGTATAAAATGAGAAATAGGCTTTAAAATCGAATCTAAGATTCATATAACGTAATTTTATCCATCCCTTGATGAATAGGCCGCTGTGACTATGACATTATTTTAGGTAGAGTAGCAAGTTTCCTCCAGCAGAATAATCTACCATCTCCTAGTTTACAGTTAAGTCGGTCTTATCCACAGGAAAAACAATGTCAATACGTGCATAGTCTACTAACCCGCAAGTTTTCTTATGATGTTTTCCTTCCCCGTTGAAAGTAATGGCTGATCGTAGATACATAAATTAATGAAGTTGAGAAGAATGAAACATAATAAGTACTTACATAAATTATAGCGACGACACCATTGACATCACAAACAGCTCGAAAGATAAAACACTGAAGCAGTCAAAAACATTTGAGCATTTTATTTGAAGAGCCAAAACAGTCGCTGCAGACCAAAAAGCCTGTCTCTTGCGAATTAACCTGTTTAACAAGTCACATGCCACAACACACCCTCCAAACATATACGTCAAAGTGTATACCCGTTCCTTTCCCGTGACATGTAAAACGGCTTCTTATACCCTTGACTAGTACACGTGTCGAATCTTATTGAAAAAGCCTAGCGCACTTCACGTTTTCCTCAACGATCACCACACGATAGCACAACAAAAACCTCACGGTCACTTAGCAAAAAAAGCACAATTAAGTACTTACAACGGCATCGGGCTGTAGAGCGTTGATGAACTCTGCAGCGATCTTCCATTTGTAGATGGTGAACCATGCTGTACCGGTGTATGTGTCACCAGCGTTGAGGTACAGGACTGGGGGACCTTGGCCGGTCTGAGCTGCCATGCGAGCCTCCTTCACACTGGAATGCACAATAATTGAGGATAAAGACGACAGTTTCGGCACAAAAAAGTCGCATAACTTTTGGCCGTGGTATTTAAAGATGTCGGTGTTGTTTTGGAAAGTTGGCGTAAGATTTCAATGTTTTGTCATTGATTAGTTTGGCTGAGTTGGTTGAGGCAGAGAACAACAATAGTAGTACATACATGTCGAGGTTGTTAATTAATTGCATTCTTTGTTGAATGGTCGCATGTGGAAAAATAATTGAAATCTAACAGTTTCATTTTGTCAATACGAATACGTGCCTGTGATTTTTGATTTTCCATCCAAACTCTGAATTTTATCACGAACCCAATAGTTTTGAGTTTACACAGGGTGGGTTAGTATTCAGGATCACAAAACCTTTTTGTTGGCATACGAGCGTAACGGAACGAGTTTTTGGTACCTACCATAAAAAACCCGTCTATTTAGGTTCATTCTGCGTGAGGTCAAACCAATTATTGTAATTATTCGATGAATTATCATCCGAACAAAGCATTTTCTTTATAACAGAAAAATCTTGATAAGTGGGTGTGTTGTGTACACTTGTCGTTCAAGTCGGTATTATTTTATAAGAGGGATTAGATGCTATTTTTCTATGAAAAATAATAACTTTGATTTTTCTGTTACAACGCATATCTTTCTTAGTACATATTTATCGACGTATTTGAGATACACTGCACGTCAACATCACCTTTACTATCTAATGTTGCAGCGTTAAGGCGCAGTGTATCTTAGATACGTTACGTTAACTAACGATTGTCAGATTTGTCACATTTGACGACCGATGTGGCGCGGTGGGCGTAGGTCAAAAAATATCTATCTATGTAATGTATTGTATTAAGTATGTCAGTCTTCTAGTACCCATAACACAAGCTCTGCTTAGCTTGGGACTAGATGATGTGTGGATTGTCCAGCATTATTTATTTATTAAGTATTTATTTATTAGTGCTCGGCCCTATAATACATAGGTACATTAATAAAAGCACTTACACGTGAGCGACTCTTGGGAAACCACCATAGCATTTCCCTGCTTCTCTATCAGCTGCAGTGCAAGCTCCGCTGAGCTGTGACGTCTGCTCGAACCTCGCGTGCATGTCATTATTATGGAGGATTAACAGCTCAAAGTTGCCGTTACCACTGGGGGGCTGGACCAGCGCTCCGAGGCATAACGCTGTGGTTGAAAGCAGAACTAAAGTCTGGCGTATCTGGAAACAAAGATCAAGTCAGAATGTTGTCTGAGAACGGGAGAATCTAACGTGAATGAGAAACAGAATGAGTTAGAATAAAGGTTGTCTGGAAGAAATCGCTTCGTGCGATAAGACCACCTATTGTAGGGCTAATTTTAAGAATTGTTATTCAATTACTAAGTCCTCAATAAATAATAATTATTATTATTTATTATAGTGTTGAAATCGGAACGGGCTTCTAAACGGGCGCGAAGAACTGGCTTATAGAATCACCTTTATAGATTCTTAATGATCCTTATGATTCTACTGCATAAAGACTAACGGTCTATCTTATAAAAAGTTAGCGCAGACTTGATGTGTTGATTACCATACGTAATGATGCCATAAAGTCAACGCTAACTAAAGTTGATGAGTCTAACTATAAAATCCATGAGGACGAGTAGGAAAACACAACAATGTCAGCACACATTTGCGATCTCAAAATATTTGGTTAATGTGCTTTGGTTTCGCCTATTCTAAGAACTTTACGGTCGATTTCGCTAATTCTTCAACAAACCTTACCATTATTTCTATGCTAATGAAGGCTAAAATTTGTAAGTATTCGGCCGAAACGTTCTTAATTACCACAATATTATTAACAAGCAAATGCCGTGCTATGCTATTATTTTCAATGCCACCAAACGAACGATTCCGTTTGAAAAAACAACTCTTAATTTTTTCATTAACACTTTTATTTTTTTAAAGTTTTACGGTCTATCTTATAGATAGTAAACGCAGACTAGATGTATTGATTACCATACGTAATGATGACATAAAGTCAACGCTAACTTTTTATAAGATGGGGGGTTACAAAATAACATGTTAAACCACATTCAGGCAAACTCTACCTGGGAGTATTGTTTCACACAAGCGATCAATAAACAAAAGTATCACAAGCTTAAATTCAAAACTTAGTTTTATGTTTCATCAAATTGCGAGTTCCGAAGAAGCGACATCGATCCTTCTGTAATTTCCTGATTATACTGGAGTGGAAGATCTTGTTTCCTTCGACGAACAATGAGTTGATGAAATTACTGATATGTGATACCTTTTTTGAAAGAGTTCCGGGGAAGTATTCAGACCGTATATATTTTTGTTTAGCAGTGGTGCTCACATTTTTCTTTAGGTTTGAAAGATGCGTGTCACTGAGTACGTCCTTAGTAGACGTTGTAAGTGTGGCAATGCATCGACAGAGAACGGTTGAGTGAGTCATAAACTTGTTCCATCTTTTATTTATAAAAATATTAATTAAAATATTAGTTTGTCTAGTTCAGGCAAGGTATTTTCACCTACTATAAGATTGCTAACGATCCTGTTACCAATCTTACTTTATTTGTAAATAATATTAGTATAGATAGACACAGAACTAACATCAATGTTTGTGGTCCCATAAATGTTTGTTTTTGGTGGGCATCGAACCTTTAATCTATAACACAAAAGATAGAGCTACAAACAACTGCGCTATTACGAACTTATTTTCCTTTATTTTGCACTGAAAAAATTCGCTTCCTCATAAATTTAAAAATATAACTTTACAGCCTCAAATTCAGAAAATCCACATAACTAGAGGTTTTTAGTACCATGCGGGTTATATCACGCGTGTCAGGACTCGCATACTAGAATTTTTTTTCCAGTACCCCAAGTACGAGTTTGTGCACACACGGACCGTAGAGGTAGAGACGCGATCGCCGGGCGCCGAGCGCCACCGATTTTGTATGGAAATCCAAGCTTCTCAAGGAATCTGCTAGGGGCGCTGCTTGGATCTCCATACAAAATCGGTGGCGCTCGGCGGCGATTGCGTCTCTACGGTCCGTGTGTGCACAAACTCGTACTTGGTACTTTATTAAATTTAACATTTTAACGCTACCATCAATCTACATCTTTGATGTAAGCATATTTGTTTTCAAAAATAAAAGTAGTTTCCCAAAAATAAGTGACACTCACAATATAAACACCCGCCACAAAAACAAACTCTATTTACCATATTCTAGAATAAAAATGCTAAACAAAAGTCCCTATTACATGGCAGTCAAAATCTTTAATAATATACCAAACGATATAAAAAATGAAACGGAAATAACTACATTCAATAGAAGATTAAAATCATACCTAATTAAAAGATGCCTTTACTCAATTGAAGAATATTTCGAGAAATGACACCCAACTTATTATAATTGTAATTTTTACTAAACAAAAATGTGATACTTAGACTTATTTAACTAATATATTAAGAGCTATGTACCTAAAATGTTAACTAGTTATATAAATAATAATATAGTTCCTATAAAGTACCTATATAATATAATGTTTAAGCGCCCAACCCCTTTTTTGCGATACCTGAAAAAGGTGAATAAGTTTTTAAGTGCCTCCCTAGTTTTAAGACCTTTGTAACACTTATTTTGGCAAAATAAATATCTTGTATCTTGTATCTTGTTGGGGTACTGGTGCCCAAGCATCCAGTTAAACAATTTATGAAAAAGTGCATTTCCATAGTTGAAAGTTCTATAATATACTTAGTATAATTAAATCCATATGACAATTATTTATTATTACCTACCTCATTTCACATTTTAGTTACAAAACATAAGATTGAATATTGATAGAGCAATATAAAAAAAAACCAGTTAAAAAATCGTAAAACCGCCTTATACAAAGTTACTGAAAATTTCATCAATCGATCCGCATGTGAACGCTAATGATGTTGTTGCAGAAAATTCTCATTTTCCGCATTAATTAACACACATACACACTACAGCATGTACATATAGTCTGTGAATACGTAGTCTGTGTATACGTATAGTCTGTGTATACGTATAGTCTGTGATGTGACCACAGCTTTGGTATAGCAGAGCGTTTCGTTTTATCTCTGTTTTGCAGCGCTGTTCAGTACTAACAAAGGCATTGGAGTATTGCCTGATTTCATACATTTAAAATTATTTTCAATAGCGCAAAATAGGCAATATAATCCACTGGACTGTCCAGAGCGGTCAACGGACAATGGCCGTACTGTCCAAGCGTTTTCGGTAAACCTTTGTTTACATTCGGACGCGACCTCTTCAACAAAATCGTCTCTAGTTTAAAAACTACAATAGCTATACTGAAATAAAAAATACTTACGGAAAGGTAGAAAAATGCGAAATCTAACTAGAATAAAAGAAACAGGTTCGATTGAAGAACATAGCGTGAATAAAGGCGTACATTTTGAATTTAATTAAATTGGACGATATTTTCCTTATTTATTTTTTCCTAGTAAAATTAATAAGTTCTAGTAAAGTATTACTTTATTATAAAAAAGTTGATTATATAACCTTTCAAATGATACCAATATCTTTATCTAAGCATTTTAATTTCTATCAAAATAAAATAAAACTACCTTCGTACTACTCACAAGGTCGGCGGGTCTCCGGCGGCGAATAATCTGTTAATCATCTTCATCTTCATAAAATATGCTGTAAATATCTTTAAAATATGTATACAGTAAAACAATCTATCGATTTGAACAATGATTTTGCATAAATCTGTTGAATTAATGATAAAATAAATTAACTGAAATCAACAAATTAATGGTTTTATTACAACGTCGTACCTTTGAATTAATCAGTCTCGATCTACATATACCGCGAAAACCATCATATGGTTTTCAAGTACTTATATGGTTTTTTTGTATGTACAGTAGAGCGTCGATTATCCGAACGTCGATTAACCGAACGACCGCTTATCCGAACAGTAATAACGCGCGGGTCAATGCTCTCCCTGCGGTTCAATTTAACGAAAAACTAGGAGGGACATCTAATTTTCAAGCAAGCACAGGCTGATCTTATTAAGATTTAAGTCAAGACATGGCTTTCCTGAGCTTCAAATTCAAGGAAAACTAAGCTGAATCATTCAAAATCAAACTAAGGGATATACTGAACGAAGAAAATTACGCTCTGGAAAACGTTTACAATGCAGACAAAACCGGGCTTAATTGGAAAGCTTTGCCGTGAAAAACTCGTGCTTCACGTCGTGAATTAGCAGCACTTAACAGCAGGTCCTAAAATAAGCAAGGATCGTATCACTGCCTTAGTATGCGCTAATGCTACTGGCAGCCACCGATTGCCCATGCTTGTAAATGTTCAATTATCCGCAAATACCGGTTTTCCGAACACCCATGTCCCCCAATTAGTTCGGATAATCGACGCTCTACTGTATGTTATTTCTCCGCCAATTATGAACCGGATTGATGATTTTTTTTATTGGTAGATCAGATACAGTCTCATATTTTTATGCACTTTTTAAGTTATGTTTAAAATATGTTTTTGATATAACTTGTCGATGATGTCATCGCTTTGTTCATTTTTGTAAAAAATAAGGCAAAGTCGTGGTATTTTTTTTGTATTAGTTTGTTCTTCAAGTATGTTTTGCTGTAGCATAAAAACGCCAAATAAGTAGATAATTACTTTGCACCAAACATATTATATAAACATTATAATAAACCTTGTAATAATGGTATTTATCGTAGAAGAATGTGCTTATATAATTCCTGATATTTGTAATAGTTAGTTATATTAAATAAAATAATGGTTTTGTTTTATTTAAAGATGTACCTACTAACAATGCTCGTTTTTAGAATTCGGTGGGATCTGGGTCCTATACTAATTTGGCCTAAGCCCTTTTTTGTTGCATTTTGAAACAAAGAAATTATAAAAGAACAGTTAATTAGGTATAAAAGAACAGCTAAGTTTCCATTCTTTTCTAAATCCTCAAATAGGATTATTATTGATTATTTGAAATTTTGAGAATAAACACTTATTCTTCTTCTTGCGTGTAGTAAGAAAACCACGACCTACCTCACTAATACCTACAGTAAAAAACTTAGCAGGAGCTAAGAGATCAGACACTTAGGTATGGTAGTAGGTAAAGGTATATTATGTAGTTGTAGTATATCATCATCATCAACCTATATCAGTCCACTGCTGGACGTAGGTCTCTCCCAAGACGCGCCACTGAGCCCGGTCTTCGACTCATCTCATCCAGTGTTTGCCAGCTACACTCGCAGATCGTCGCTCTCGCCATTTCTAGTATATAAACTTCACAAATGTTACCAACTATAACACTATTCAATACTGTTTCAGCCATTTTTAAAGTACATAAACGTAGGTAGAGTATATGTTTGTCATTTTCAAATACATATTACATTTTCCGTTGCTGACGCGGTTTTTGCATCGACTATTTTACCGCGGGCTGCGCGTTGAATTTCAATAGTGATGGCTAATAGGGATGTGCCGAAAACTACCTGCTTTTATTAAAAAAACTTCAGTGTTTTTTTGCAACTTTGATTTTTTTGAGTTGTTAACGGTCTAAGCGTCTAAATAATTGTTATTAACTACCTACTTAAGTTTATACAGCTTAAATAGCCCTTTGTTTCGCAATAAATAAATAAATTAAGCCAACAGATAGAAATAAAAATACAATTCACATACTTCTTATACCTATTATTTAAGTACATATATCTAAGTATTAGGTATAAGAAAGGTATAATAAAGGTAAGTACCTACACGTACACATCTAATTATTTATCCCACAACTTATCGAACAATGGTGCTCTCATCAAATCCTGCGACTATTTATATTTTAGTTTAGTCTAATTTAGTTTAGTTTAATTTAGTCTAGTCTTATTTTATTACGACCGGTGGTGTGGCGCGGCGGGCGAAGGTCCGCCTGCGACGCGGAGGTTGCGCGTTCGATTCCCGCCTGGGGATAAATGTTTGTACGATCTGCAAATATTTATTCCGGGTGTTCTGGGTATTTTATATGTTTAATAAAGAATATCTATCTGTGTAATGTATTGTAATAAGTATGTCAGTCTTCTAGTACCTACCCATAACACAAGCTCTGCTTAGCTTGGGGCTAGATGATGTTGTGTGGATGTTTAGCATTATTTATTTATTTTAGTTTAATTTAGTCTAAATAAAATATATTTTTTGAAGTGAAAACTTCTTTAGCGGCGCTGGGTGGGTAAAAACTTTCAAACTCGCGTCAGGGTCACGTGACGTTGATAAAAAGCGTAAGATCGAGGGAAAGGGAGAGGAACTAGTATCTCCCACTCTTTCTACCGTGCCTTTGCGCGAATGTGTCTGTGTCATTGTGATTGTCATTGTCATTATGACGTCTGTGGTTATATTTTTGAAGTGAAAACTTAAAAGTGAAAACACAACGTTAATATTGAAGTTTTCACTTCTGCCGGCACTCCCGGAGTGCTACCTTTTTTTTTTGCAATAACCACGTCCCTACTGTGTGTGTATGATAAAAGCGATCGTTAGTACCTGGAGCATGAAGGCTGAATATATTTTTAATTAAAATTGAGAGCTTTTGTGAATCGGGCTCAAAATGTCGATAAAATGTACAGCCGAATTAACAAGGTTTATTTGTAGCGAGTTTTACAACCAAATTATTTCATATTTCATTTCAAAACAAACAAATTAATTATTTTGTCTGAAAAAAATGAAGACATTGAGCAGTACAGTATCTTTAAAATACAATAAAAGTTGTACAATATCTACCAACATAATATATATATATTTTTGTCAGATTTGTAATCATTGAGCTTTACAGTAGTTTTACATAAAAGTTGTACAATACATATAAATAATATACTTACATGAATCTCTTATCTCCTAAACTATATTAAAAACTTATGTTGTAAACGCCTCTAGAAACAGTTCTATAAGTATTCTCTAAAGATGACGTCATGATGCTTCTTATGCTACAATTTATGAGAAACTCTAAAAAGGTTAAAATTCGTTTAAGTAGTCGTTTAGAGTTAACAAACATTTACTTACTTATTATTTTCTATAGTCTAAATGTAATTTTTAAATATATAACTAAGTAGGTACATATTATTAATAATTAAAAAAACAGATGTTTATTTATCAATGACGTTATGTTGATTTTGATGAGACTCTGAATATAAGTAAGAAACCATGACATAGAATATCTGCTTTTCTTTTATACAAAAAAAAAAATGAGCGAAACGCGGACGAAGTCTCAGGCAGAAGAGAGTATAATATTGTACTGTGCAATTTTATATCTGAAGGATAATGGAAAACGTTTTAGTTTCAATTTCGTAATATGATGGGCGTCTGCCTTTAGTTTTATAATCGGGATGCAACTTTACTTATCTATTTATGTACCTATATATAAAAAGGAAACCCGTTTTCCGTTGTCACGACATAGCATGAAAACGACTTGACCGATTTGGCTGTTTTTTTTGTAGTTTTTAATACTCTGTACAAGGTTCTTACGGAAAAAAAAATAACAAAATCTCTCAGAAAAAAAAAACTCTCTAAGGCGATACGAAGTTCGCCGGGACAGCTAGTGTATAATATATACTTTTTAATTACAAAATATTTAACTTACCATGAGATGGCACTATAATATATTATGTACTTGTTTCTCACAAGGCCTATTGGTCGAAAGGTCTCGACAGAATACCAGCGCCTAGCTACCTACAAATGGCTAGGCATTATGCTGAGTCGGGGCCCTTTTGCTGCTGTAGCACACAAAATGATTGTTGTTTAATTTTTATTGTTTAGTTTTTGTTTTTGTGGTGTATTTTGTTTTGTGTGCTATGTGTAGTAAATAAATAACTGTCTATGTCTAGGAGGTCATCTAGTCATTCGCCCAGAAACATTCAAAAAACTTTTTGACAGTGTGCGCTCTTTCTTCAATTAAAAAAACAAGACGCTCTCAAATAGCCCTTCACTAGAGTTAAAAAAAAACTAAAACTTCTTGGCTAACGACAATTCTATTTTTCGTTTCAAATACTTACTCGTTTAATTGTTGAACAGAACAGAAATATCGTAACCTTCAATTTTTTATAGTTATTAAAAAAGTAGTAAGTACGACAAACTTTTTTAAGAGCTTACTGTCTGTTACAGATATAAAGATACAATTTCTGTGGTAATATCACTGCGACACAGTGTTCTAATTTCAGTACATTTAGTACAGTCAACGGAATCAATTGCTTAGAAACCTAGTCGATGTCTACCATGCCCAAGATAAAGTCGTGACCGTTATATTATTCAATTTCAATTAATTTAGTGGTGGGTTCCCAACCAGTCACACTCACACCAAATCCAAAACCAAAGAGTGTGGGAAAAAAATCCCAACGAGTCACACTCTTGCATAAGTTTCAAATTCAAATTCTTTATTATTTAATAAAAAGTGTAACTGTTAGGAACTATTTTTTTAAATAAAGTTTTAATGAGTAAAAGTGTGGCTCGTTGGAAAAAAAAATCCCAACGAGACACAGTGTGACTGGATTTGGTGTGACTGGTTGGGAACCCACCAACTTAGTAGGTCCAGTCAGCTGCAGTAATTGCTTAGTAACGTACCAAGACTGGATACTGCATGACTACCGTGCTTGATCATAAGGCATTTCATTTTTTCTTATCTATCTCTAATACGTTAACTAAAATCTTAAATACTGCATGTCTACCGTGCTTAAAAATGGCTCATTCCCAAACGCCCCTACCAAAAGTCCCCTGAGCATTTTTATAGTACGATTACGTCTGACAAGTAAAAAAAAATTGCTTGCTTGCTTGGTTACTTGACTACTAAGTATTTTTTCTTATACTTTCAAACTTAAAGCTAAAAATATATACGAGATATTATTTAATAATTATTTTAAAATAATAATATAATCATATCTGTAGCCCAAGTACGAGTTTGTGCACACATGGATCGTAAAGACGCAATCGCCGAGCGCCACCGATTTCGTATGGGTATCCAAGCTTCTCAAGAAATCTGCTAGAGGCGCTGCTTGGATCTCTTGGGGTACTACAAAAGTAATTTGACGACCATAATATATGGAATGCGATTTTAAACCTTCATGCAAACACATGGTGCAATGCTGCTATTCGCAGATACCGATGGTAAATTGATTCTGGAGATTAATTAATACCTACCCACGTCAGCGCCAATTAGTTCCAAATTACATAATTATAGTTCGTTTCAACATCAGGCTGATACCTACAGTCCTGACCACGCTAACTCTGCAAAACTTTTAAAAAGCTAGACTTCTTAAACATATTATTGCTGCGAAAATGATATGTCAACAACTATGAAAAATATTAGTTACTGTAATGTATAGATATTTCATGTTTCTTAATTAATCCATGGCAGACTCAACGTGGTCAGACTTTACCTAGGAACTTGTTTGGTATAGAAGTTGATTAGTACTACGTGATGAAAATTGACGATCGATTTGATGTTATTTTTAAAACATAGGACACTAATGCTGGGGCCACATTAGCGGGCGAATATTCGTATCGTGTTGGCGCGATAAAATCATCGTGTTCGGGTATAGGCGATGTTCTTGTCTACATTAGACGGGCGAAGATTCGTGTCGAGTTGACGCGATGTATCGTGCCGGATAGGGTGACCAGATGTCAGGAATTTTCCTGACATTTCAGGAATTTTAGACATATGTCAGGAATGCGGCCGGAAAAGGGAAATGTCAGGAATTTCTCGGCAAATAAATGGAACAATTTTTTTTTTACACTATAATTTTATTTTTGGTCACAATAACAAAAAGGAAATTGTCATTAATAGTAATTAGCTTTTTACGATTTTGACATCAAACAATCAACATTGACATATAATATTAAACGTACTAGATTCAAAATATATTTTTTATTTTGAAATAACTTTTGAATTATTACGGAAAAATAGAATAAAATTAGTTGTGTTATAAAACTTATCCATTTATCACAAAAAATATATATATTCAAAAACCCAATTGAGCTCATGTCTGGAATTTTGTCAGGACTTTTGAAATTTGCATCTGGTAACCCTGTGCCGGATGGTGTTGTTCTAGGCATGGGCGTTTTTGGATTTTTTCACAAACCGATACGAAACCGATTTCAGATTTTGAAACCGATTTCAAAAACCGTTTTTTGAAATCGATTTCAGTAGCGAATATCGGAGCGTATTTACTAGTTATTACGACAAACGCAAAATCGAATTCTTTCGGTTTTTCGTTTTCAATGTCATCATCATCATCGACCTATATTAGTCCACTGATAGACGTAGGTCTCTCCCAAGACGCGCCACTGAGCCCGGTCTTCGGCTCCTCTCATCCAGTGTTTGCCAGCTACACTCCGCAGATCGTCGCTCCATCTCGCCGGAGGGCGTCCTACACTACGCTTTCCTAAACGCGGTCTCCACTCCAGTATCCGTTTGCTCCAACGGTTGTCGGTTCTTCGGCAAACATGGCCGGCCCACTGCCACTTCAGCTTGCTAATTCTTTGAGCTATGTCGAACACTTTGGTTTTTTGACGAATAACTTCGTTGCGGATTCTGTCTCGCAAAGAAATTCCGAGCATAGCTCTCTCCAGAGCGACTTTCAGCTTGTGGACCAACCCCACTGTCAGTGTCCACGTTTCAGAAGCATAGGTCATAACGGGTAGGACGCACTGGTTGAAAACTTTCGTTTTCAGACATTGAGGGATGGATGACGAGAAGACTTGACGAAGTTTCCCAAACGCAGCCCAGCCGAGCTGAATTCTCCGGTCTAGCTCTCTCTCGAAGTTGTGTCTACCTAACCGCAGAGTCTGCCCGAGGTAAACATACTCCTGCACAAATTCGAGAGGCATTCCGGCAACGGTTATTGGCGGTTTTCAATGTGCAATTGGGTATTTGAATTAAAAAAAATATTGTATATTTTTATGTATTTTAAGTTTGGTTTTCGATGCAAAACTAAACTCACGGTTCGGTTTCATTCGGATTAGGTTGTTAGGTTGTATTGTTAATGCGTTTTCTAAAAACAGTTTTCTCATATTGGAATGGAATATCGGATTGCAGTCAGAAATCATAAAACAGGACAATTCATAAAACCGTCAAAAACTCAAAATCCATAACGATTCGCTTCATTTCTCTTGCTCTTACGACGGTTCACTGAGTTAGAAAAAAAGGAAATGAAATTAGCTCTGTCTTATTCTAACTAAAGTAGTCGTACGGTGGAGTGATAGAGAACGAATGCGTATCAAAACTATAGAAAACTTAAACTTTAGGTAGATTTAGATTTCGTTCGTTTGCAGTTTGAGTTTGGTTTTCGTTTTCGGTGCAAAACTAAACTCACGTCGGTTCGGTTTGGTTTCGTTCGGATAAGATAGTTTGCAGTTTGCGTTATCATCGTGCGTTTCCTAAAAACGGTTGTCTCATATTGGAATATCGATGCGATACGATTTCTGACTGCAAACGGATTTCAGTTTCGTTTTGATATATCTGTCTCATGCCTAGAACTTAGCCTAAGGCTAAGTTCATATGGCCGCGCGGTACCGCGTGGAACTACGAACCGCGCGGTATAAGATCAATATAAACGGTAATTAGCGTCTACATTATCGCGCGGTACCGCACGCCGCGGATCATCTGAACTTAGCCTAGGGCTAAGTTCATATGGCCGCGCGGTAACGCGCGGAACTACCAACCGCGCGGTACAAGATCAATATAAACGGTAATTATCGTCTACATTACCGCGCGGTACCGCGCGCCAACGTGCGTCGCGCTCCCATACAAATATCGTCATGTGAATGCTCAAACCGCGCGGCGACGCGCGGTTACGCGCGGTCATCTGAACTTAGCCTAAATAAATTGACGTAGATGTAGCCACCTAAGCGAATATTGGCGCGACAAATTGATTCGCGTCTTCGCCCGAATACTACGCGATGACACGATGTACCCGGCCACATACATCGCGTTAACACGAATATTCGCCGTAGCCCGCTAATGTGGCCCCAGCATTATAGATAGGCGAAATGTCACACATTGTTTTGCGTCTGGCCCAAAATTTTGCACAGCTTTGGACGTTTTATGTCAGACTATTATAGCTTTTACTAGTTAGTTTTTCCTGTGAATAGAGCTGAGTTTGAAATGTTATTTATATGAATTTTTATGAAAAAATGTCCCAAAGCCTAAATGAAAAAAGCTTTTATTAAGCATAATTGCACAAATTCTGTTTTTGGTGCAATGAAGAGTTAATAAAAGAGTTTATATGATTATTGACGTGACAACGTCTTATAATTCGATAGAGCCGGCTGCACGCACGAAAAAAACATGACTCATGAAGCGTTCCGGCGTTCCGGCGTTCTGAGGCGTTCCAAGATCTTTCGAACGACGATTTATTTTGCAGAACCGCTTACAATACCGTTCGTTGACGTTGTCACGTTCAACTATCGTCAGTAAACCGACTTTACAGACAACCATTTTTTTTTTGAGAATATTTGAGCAATGTGTGATCTGACAGAGTTTGCACATGATTATTTGCAAGACTATAGACTCTAAAACGCCTATAATGAGAACATTAAAGACCGTAGGTATAATGTAGTGTAAATAATAATGTATTTAGGTTAGTAAGAAGGTATATTAAATAATATTTACATGAGATTTGAGCAGTGAATAAAATGCCGGAGCCATTACCGTCTTGTCCTATTCAGTGTTCATTGCACTTGACAAGTACAACACTTTAGCACTAGTTTCTGACATTACGTTGATGAACCTTAGCTGCAATACAATATAACACAATCGGGCCCTGGGTCGTCTTAGCTGTAAGCTACAAAAAACTTAATGTTACGTTAAATGTTGTCAATCTTCAATCTTCTGCCTTCTCATATGTTATCTCATTTCATTCTTGTTTTCAGTAAATTTAATTTATAGTTTAATTTAATTAATAAATAAATATAGTTAAGTTTAATTTAATTTATTCAGAAAGTTGAACCATTTTGTTTGTTTATATTTTTGTCTAATTGGGTCTCGATTTTAATGCATGCCGTGGCACCCTCTACTTGGAGAAACACATAGCTATAAGCCCACTTACTTTAATTTTTAATTCTGATTGTGATTTCTTTGTTGGTTGTCCTAAATAAATAAATAAATAAGTGTTGAATAAATAAATAGATACGAAGTAAACACCACTTTATTTTCTAAAAGACGTTCGTAGAAGAGCTAAGTATAAAATAGCGCTTCTATAATGCTCGCTTCGAGAGTAATTCGATATAAAAGCCTCGCTCGATGCTCGTGAAGAGTAATAATCTTAATGTCAAGAAACTAGATATAGTATGTAAGAGCCAAGAACTTGATTATCAAATTATTAGACATAAGTAGTTGAAATGTTTTGTGCATAGTTGCTTGTACATAGATAAATATTTTTTGTGTTTACATTACTTTTTTAGGAGCATCGCACGCAACCCCGAATCAAGACGAACTACAGTGGAATTCGTTGCCGGCGTCGGTGTTTCCAGTTGAATATAATTTGGACGCTTTCAAGAGGAGAGTGAATAGGTTCTATCTAGGCAAACGCGTTACACCGTAGGCCGCATCATCATTTACCATCAGATGTGATTGCGGCCAAGCGTTTGCCTATAATGCATAAAAAAAAATAAAAAAAAACTAAGACCTAAGACTAAACTAAGCGTGGACGTCAAATCACGAGCTAGATTTCGGTTTTGACAAACGCAAGCGTCCATGCTTAGTTTCGTCTCAGAATCAGAGAGTTGAACACGAATACTGAATCAAAGGAGAGCAAGAATAAATGTGACAATTCGTAAAGTAAATGTAACGCAGCGTATTTGATTCACTGACTAGATGTCGCAGCAGCGCTCGGATGTCGAACTGGCGTTTGACACTCGAATACGCTGCGTTACCTTTATCTACTCTATGTCACATTTAGGTTCCAATTTGTCACGTTTAAGTCACATTCAAGGTTCCAATTTTGACAAATACAAGTTCAAATCTCAGTCTCAGATCTAAAGAACAATAATGACGTGTCTTCTTTCAAAATAGAGACTAAAAAATGTGCACTTTCTTCAACTAATCTATGTAGTAACATAAGTAAGATTAAAATTACTCATTAGCCTGTATCTAGGCTAGATCTCAATCTTATTTGGCGTATATCTTGTTAAGTACGCTAAACAATAAAAAAAATGTCAAATCAAATCAAATACCGGAACTAAAACGTTCAAACTGGTGCTAAGTTCTGTAACCCAACGGATATGTACCGGGAAATGACACTTGCACGTATTCAACCAATTGAGCATTTAGCATCGATTACAATGTGATCGACGGGTGGTATCCGTTTACAAACTTGTATTAATAATACACAGAAAGGTACAGTTTGTTGAGTTTGATTCTCTCGAAATACCGGGTTTATGCGTTACTTTCGGGTCCAAAAAGGTTTACAACCTCAGTTGACAAAGACCAGAAAAAAAGAATGCAGGCTTTGTTGGACATTTATTTTTGTGTTATTATATTTTTTATTTATAAAATTCGTGTATATCACTTTTTTTTCTAACTCGATTTTATAAACATCAACTAAACTGAAATATTATACCGTAAACTTCAAGATTTAAGCTATTTTTTATGTATAAAAAAAATATAGATATGTATACGCGTCGACTTGAAAACAACCTCTGTTTTTAAGTCGGTCCATTAAAAAAATATAGAGCAATTTCATTATATTTTGGTGGATACATCTAAACTATTCTATCTAAGAATAGATATCATGAAAAAATGGTTACCGATTCTCCGATATTGGCCGAAGTGTTCCGATACCAACAAGAGAACGTAACTTGGTCCTTCCAAGAAGGGTCCGATCGGCGACTTAGAACCGTAATGGCCCCCGCAAACTGCAGACTTTTTATCGGTCGATAGTTTGGTCGGCTTCTTAATCAATCAGTATGAAGATGTATGCAGACGCGCACATTACAGTGGCTCAGTCTTCATACTGATTTAGAAGCCGACCAAACTATCGGCCGATAAAAAGTCTGCAGTCTGCGGGGACTCTAATGGTTTTACGTAATAGGGACATTTTATGCAATCCCAAACCGGTAAATTGTACCCGACAAGTAATGCAAAAAGTGGGTTATTCTTATTTTTATTGAAGTTATAGTTTGACTGCGTGCGACGAGAGTTAAATTAAAAGTAAGTATAAAAAATATAAATAATTATTATCGATTGTAAATATTTTGTAATATTTATATGTATCAATGGAACAAGAATAAAGTCAAATCCGTCAAAATGATAAAAAGACAATGCATTGCGTTCCTTTCCCAAGATTTTTTCATATAAATGATTCCAAGTATTTTTTACATCCCACTATTAGGTATACTTATTAGTAGGTATGTGTTTAAATTTAAATTGTTCTTTTAATTTTCAATTGTAAATAAAAGCATAAGATGCTTGATTTTGCCTAATTGGCCATGTTTCGAACACTATTTTTATTATCGTTTAATATAAAAGTTTCATGATTACAAAAATATTAAAATGAATGTTTGAGTTTTTGTTAGTTGTCTGTCATTTTTTTTAATAACTGCCGCCTTTTTTGACTTACGAAATAGGTGTAAGTACGATAATTAATTATTATCGATTGTTAAATGTTAATAGCATGATAGAAGTAGGTATAGATGTAGTGTTACAGCTGCCGGTTCACACTGGTCGTAAGTCACATAAGACTAAAAGTCGAATGCTCTGGTCACCATACACTTTATATGGAGCTGTTCACTTTGGATGAGACGCGATTTACAGGTAAATCAGACTTTCGACTTTAAGTCATATGCGATTAATGTGAACGGGCTGTTAGGAGATTATTTCTGTACAATATGTTATGTATTTTTGAAGTGAAAACTTCTTTAGCGGCGCTGGGTGGGTAAAAACTTTCAAACTCGCGTCAGGGTCACGTGATGCTGATCGAAAAAGCGTAAGATCGAGGGGAAGGGAGAGGAACTAGTATCTCCCACTCTTTCTACCGTGCCTGAGTGTGCTGCTCTGTTTAGGCGGCACAGGGCGAAAAATAAAAAATAATAAAAACATAAACATTGTATTCTACCTCATAAATGATAGTACTTTTATACTTATAATTAAACACAACGTTAATATTGAAGTTTTCACTTCTGCCGGCACTCCCGGAGTGCTACCTTTTTTTCATTAAAAATGATGGTAGAGGAGACTTTTCCCTGCAGAGAGAGAATAAAGTTAAAAAAAATGCCACGTGCCGTCATGACTTGTACACCATTTGAAGGATATTGTACATTTTTAAATTGTACGATTGTACATTTGAATCAAATCGTTTCTCATCTTAATAATCACATGCTAAGCATATAGGTAATAGTCCAAGAGCTAGTGAACCCTGCGAGTAACGGTCTTCCTGTAAGGCTAGAAATTTGTACACTTACGATTTATAGCATGCTAAGAGCACTAGCCATGATCTGGCAGGCTTCAGCCCTGTACTTCATCAGCCACATAGTTTTTTAATTGTAAAATAATTTGAGTTTCAAAACTTGTTTCTGTAAGCTTAAAAATTTAATAGGATGGAGTTTATTTATTGTAAATCTTGAAAAAAAAGTTACAGACGATTACAATCAGCAATAGTATATGCCAGATCAATTAGAAAATGCACAGTTGATGAGGTAAAATAAACTTTATCCTGTATACTTAAAATTTTTATATGTTTTCAAGTAAACGTCTCAGAGTAAATATGTACAATGCCAGACGGTTTTGAACAGCATAAGACCTTGCCAGGCGAGGGGACAGCTGCTAAGGGAGTGCAAATAAGAAATGTTAATGTTTCAATTTTATGAACATATTTATTAGCATACAGTAAATGCAATGTATTTTATTGGGTTTTATGCAATCTACATTATTTTTAACATTCATTTTCTTCAGCATCATCCGAGATTGCACTACTGTTTGCATCATCATCTGATTCTTTAACAATGTTTTCCTCATCTGAAAATAGTGAAAAAATATTTTAATGTACCTACCGTAATAATTTTTAGTATTTTTTGAATAAGGTTGTTAAGAATTAAATATCAAGCTCTATTACATAGGACTGCATATTAAATGTTACGGATAAAATAGTTGTATGTTACCTGAAATGTATTCCTCAGTTTCAGGCGATTGTGCTGTGGCAGTATCAGCAGGTCCTTGTAAAAGTATGTCGTATAGGTATAGAAAATGGAACTTTATTCCTCTCAAACCAATTTAAATCGTAAGAACTATCAATTAAGTTCCAACCGTTATTTTCAGGAATAAGAATGGTTCTTTAAAATTACAATTTCGCCATATATTTGTAGGTAATGTAGGCAGTTCTCAATAATTGTTGATGTAGTTCACGTTGGCAGGGTGGTGAATTCGATGAATCATAGCTTACTACTTTTTCATAAGCACTTTAGGATTATTTGTGTTGTAGATAGATAGATAGAAAACACTTTATTGCACACCACTTAATTTATTTTTGTACGTAGTTGTACGTAGTAAGGAACTTTTCATAACGTGCATTATTTAATTTTGAACATTTCAAACCATACATTTGGAGCTTCGACATGGGAGCCTTCAAAAGAAGGGTATATCTTTATCTCAAAGGCCGGTAGTGCACTGACAACGCCTCTGGTGTTCGCAAGTGTCCATGGGCAGCGGTGACCACTTCTCATCAGGTGGCCCGCAAGCTAGCTTGCCAGATATGTCATAAAAAATAAGTAAAATCACTGAAAACTGAACTAAAACTGAAAGATAGGCATTCACGCAACACCTCTGACTCGCACGCCTTTAGCAGCTGTCCCCTCGCCTGGCAAGGTCTTATGCTGTTCAAAACCGTCTGGCATTGTACATATTTACTCTGAGACGTTTACTTGAAAACATATAAAAATTTTAAGTATACAGGATAAAGTTTATTTTACCTCATCAACTGTGCATTTTCTAATTGATCTGGCATATACTATTGCTGATTGTAATCGTCTGTAACTTTTTTTTCAAGATTTACAATAAATAAACTCCATCCTATTAAATTTTTAAGCTTACAGAAACAAGTTTTGAAACTCAAATTATTTTACAATTAAAAAATTATGTGGCTGATGAAGTACAGGGCTGAAGCCTGCCAGATCATGGCTAGTGCTCTTAGCATGCTATAAATCGTAAGTGTACAAATTTCTAGCCTTACAGGAAGACCGTTACTCGCAGGGTTCACTAGCTCTCCAGCTATAAATGATCTGATATTATAAACGTGAATGTTTGTATGAATTGATGTTTGTTACTTTTTCACGCAAAAAACTACAGAATGGAGTTTAATGAAACTTTACAATAATGTAGTTATACATCAGAGTAACACATAGGGTATAATTTATAAAGATACTGTGCGAATTGACAAAATAATAACTATAGCAAGACAAAGTCTCGGGCACCAGCTAGTTATCTATAGTACCTACCTATAGTCTAGGTGTAGAAAATAGAACTGGCTATAAAAAAACACAAGCCTATTTTGGCTTAGTGGAGGTTCTGCCTAATATATTGCCATTACATAATTAATACCTTAAGTGTGTTTTTAGTTTAGATCTGTTATTATGTACCTAATGTATTTCATAAAACAATAAATTTCATTTCATTTTGAAAAACATTTGCTAGGTTACAAGAAAACATAAATTAAAAAGTAAGTCCTTTAAATAATTTTATAGCCAATTTGATAAGGGAAATACTAATTAATCCCTTGATAATAACTATCAACAGACGATATCAAGTAATGATAGGAAATCGTATTACCTAGCATTATTTTATATTTTATTATTTTTTGAATTAATAAATATTTAAGGACTTTTCACACATCACTCTAGTCCCAAACTAAGCAAAGCTTGTACTATGGAAACTAGATTGCTGATACAATACTTATATATTTTTTTTTCACAGAATAATTATTTCGTTCTTCACACAAACGTTTGATCTTGGTGGGAATCGAAGCCACGACCCATAGCATGGAAGGCAAAGCTACTACCAACTGACGCCTGACCAATTGGGGATATAAGACTAATTTCCATAACGACTTTGTTTAAGGAAAATATTGTGAGTTTTCTAGCAAAAGATTGAGCAAAAGCTAGACTTTTGCAAACTACCTAATGCAATGTGGATCTATAAATTTAATGTTTCGGGCCTCTGACTATCCCCCACAGTCATCCAACGTATACCAAGTTGGTACCTATATACTAAGTACCATATTTCAGATACAGACAATATATAGATATATCTAGAGATAAATGAGAGTTCTTATTTTTTTCTTCATTTATTTTCTATTTATTTATTTAAAGGAAAACCAACAGCACAAATAATAAAGAATGATGAAATTTAAAAAAGGCTCTACTCTATTTAGTTGCATTTGCATATTTTAGTTTAGACGGAACTGAGAAAGTTTTTTTTATTATGTAGGTTATCCAAGCCAAAGAGAGTGAACTAGATACCGGTTTTAGCATTGGAATTTCACCTGCATCAAATATTGGTTTGTGCAAATTCGTACTAAAATATCAAAATCTGCAAAACTCTCACAAAATTATCGCCGTTGCTATAACATTATACACAATACGTAAAAGAAAATGCAGTATTTCAATTTTGCAACCTCTCGTTGCAAACACGTGCTACTGCGCGGAAACTATTTACTTACGCTACAAATTGCTATAATTTATATGAAAATTACAGGAAACCCATCACAAAAAACACTGATTTCATCACTAAAAACTCACCATGGTTGCGAGCACGCGGTTCGACCACGAGGATTAAAAATTTGGCACGTTATACACGCGTGCGCATAGCACGACGGCTGACACGCTACTAAACAAATTTCATTCCTGCATCTGTGTGTAACGGTGCGCACGCGCATCTTTTCATGATTTCTGATAATGATAACGCATTTGAGACTCGCGGCATTCGCGGTAGTCGCGGCCTTGGAAGTCGCAAACGTGAGACAAATGGCATTGTGAATTTAAAATTAAAAATGGCTGATTTGTTTCTACTGTATCAAAGACTAGTAGGACGCCCCGGCTTCGCACGGGTAGGGTAGGTATATAATATAGCCTATGTTCAGCGCAGATAATTTAGCTTCACAACAGTGAAATAATTTTTGAAATCGGTTTAGTAGTTTCGGAGCCTATTCGATGCAAACAAACAATCAAATCTTTCCTCTTTATAATATTAGTTTAGATAATAAACTTTATTACACACAAATAAATTGTTTTTTAAAGTTGAGTCATGTATTTATTAATTAAATTTTTACGTAATATTTCTTATTTCAAGAGTTGATAATAGGTATAGGTCGTGGTTATGAAAACTTCTTGTTAAACATTTTTCTTAACTCAATGTGAAAGTGAAATTAGAATTGAAATATTTTTCATTTGTAACAGCAGTTTTCCGACTGCACTTATTTCCGTTTCAATTATAAACGTGTAAACGGCACTTTTTGTGACGTAAGTTTCTATGTAGGTACAGTTGGCATCAAAAGTTGATGGAACTCTCGCCTCGCTGTTCTGAGGACGCAATAAAATCCCATAACATACTGTAAAAGTTAAAAAAGGGACAAATTTGTAACTCTACATTTTTACTTTTCATCATGTATACTTTTCTTAACATTTTGAAGTAATGACTTGGATATCTAAAAGAAGCAAGAAAAGCGGCTAATTATGACAAACTCGGCCTCAATCTTGAGATAGAAATTGTCCATGGTTGATGAACTTCACAGCATTCTGTAGACGAAATAGTAAATCGTCGAAATGTCGTCAATTTATTTTTATCTTGTCAATCTCCACTCCAGCCGGACGGGTGAACGATCTGCGCCAGGAAGGCAAAAAGCTCAAGTGGACGTAGTCAGGGCAACTGTCATTTCGGGGCGTTATATCTGAGACATTTTAGAGTCTGCCTAAAAAGTCTGCCGTCTGCGAGAGACGGCAGACTTTTTATCGGCCGATAGTTTGGTCGGCTTTTTAATCAGTATGAAGACTGAATCACTGTAATGTGCGCGTCTGCATACATTTTCATACTGATTAAGAAGCCGACCAAACTATCGGCCGATAAAAAGTCTGCAGTTTGTGGGGGCCCTTATGCAACAAATCTGTAAATGAAGCGGACTTTTGGGTCCAGACTATTTTTTCGTTAAGTATATTTATAAGACATCAAGGAGTTTTAAGGCCTTTTCTTACGTGATGAAATCCGGAAATCCATCATAGATACTGCTTTTTAGACCAGTGGGTTACGAATCGTAACCCAGTGGTCTAAAAAGTTTAAGTCAGTTTAAGTCTGTCATATCGTATCGTAACTTACGATACGATATGACAGACTTAAACTGACTAAAAACTCTCGGTCCGTCGGACTTTTCTGCCAGAGAACACGAGTGCGCGTTTGCATTCTTCCGCGATAAGTTTTAAGGCCTAATTTTCATGAAGCAGCCACATCATAGAAATCGCACACACAACGTATTTCAAAGTCACATGACTATGGGCATCGACTAGAAAGTGACGTAAAATAAACTATCTTACTGCAGTCTTTTCGAACAAACAAAATATTATGGAGGGGAAAAACGTAAGACAAAATGGCGGATTAGCATAATAAAGTTTTCTGAAAATTAATTGGTTTTTGAAGATAACGTAAGACTAGGCGGTATGGTTCTAAACTATAGCCTGCTCCGAGGAGCAAATAAATAAATAATAAAATGCAGTCTTTTCGTCGTTTTGGCAACACCCTATCTGTCAAAGTTTGTACCTACATGATTATTTGCTAGACTAACGGCCGGTTTCTCGAACGATGATCAACGAAAAAAATCTAATAATTACTATGTGTCAAACTCGGATCAATCGTGATTTGGGTTTCCAGAAACCGGCCGTAAAGGTATGTTATTTAGACTGGGTAAACTTATCTGCCCCAGTTAGGTCCCTGAATAGGCTCGTGCACTCTGTGGTATCGAATTCAGTAATGGAGCGTGCTACAGGTTTTTGTGCCAGCCGTTTGAAGACACCTGTATAATTAGACGACCAATTCGATTTTCGGAATAATGAAAGAGTATTATTCTACTTTGGTATTGAAACTCCTTGGACTTATAAAAAGGTAACGCGGACTCAACTTGGCTTTAGGTACATAAAAATGATAAGGAACTTGAACTTGACCTCTGCGTAATTTAAGAAAATGATGACTACCTGTTCGGGTATTTCCACCAGGTTTTGCTTTTATTAAAATATAAAGTGAGTTGCCTAACTCAGAGGTTATCTTATCGACTTCCTAAATAGTGTGTCCCTGACCCTATTGTGAAAAATATAAGAAATATTTTTTTCTGGAAATCTTTGATTGAGACTTAGGTACTTACTTATATTTTTTTGACTTTATACATATATACAATTTATTGTTATGATGAAATTTGCATTGATTTTCTATATGAATAATATAGAAAAAAAAATATTTAATATCTGAATTGACTAGAAAGAAATTATCTAAGTAGATATCAAATTGGTGCGCCTTAGAAAACTGAAAAGCATTTGTGCGTGGTTGCTAAGAAAGAATGTGAAGGCGATGTCTCTCCTAAGGTGAATTAATTTATCGATTGATTTCTGTCTAATGAACTTAAGTGAACTTTGATGGTAAAGTAATCAAAATCAAAATCAAAGTAAAGCTGATAACTTAGTTTGGATCATTTAACAGATCCTTGTGAGCAAAATATTGTGTTTTCTATTTAGAAAAGGGACTTTTCAAACTTGCTATGTGACAATTGCAAGTTTAAAAGAAGATAAAAATAGTTTTTTTTCAACGGGATATGCAACTATGCCAAAATATCGGTAAATAAAAATAATCTAAATTAAGTTAAAAATCCCGACTTTAAAGAAACCTACTTTTAGCTCTACCTAGATCTTATTTTACCCTTATTTTACATCTAGACTGATAAGTTTTTTGAATAAACCAAGTCACCTGCTAAATTATACCTAGATTGACACTCATTCCTTCTTCTAAGGTTGTATTGTGGTGTAGGTAGGTATTACGTTTAGTTTGAGATATTTGTTATATTTTGTGTAATATTGAAACTAAAATTTAACCTGTAGGTAGGTAGGTATATCAAATGTAATGTAGTCGCATAGCGGCCTCAAAATGCGGAGCAAAGATTTGAGCAGTAGGTACCTACGTTATCGCTGATAATTTCTTACGTAAACAATATGGTTCCAGTAAACACATTTTGCACTTATATTGTCTGTATCAGAAACAAGTCGTTGACACCGCAGTGTAATTGTACATGACACTTAATAAGACCCGAACCTCGACCATGAGTTGTCACAGTAAAATCGCCTGACTTTACTACAGTAGTTACGTCAATATTAGTATTACGAATTTTAGTACCCAACTATCCGCTAGAGGCGCTGTACAAATCTTCATACATTTTTTTAACTACAGACGCTAGCGAGTATAGATTGTAAAAACTAATGGTAGAGCTACCGATGACGAATAAATAATATGACAATCGTAAATGTATCGAAATTACATCGTATTTGATTCACACTGCTTGTCAAACGCCAGCTCGAATGCCAATCGTTGTCGTCACCACGTAGTAAGTATCAAACTGCCGTTACGATACGTTTACGATTGTCACATTTATTCTACTCACACATCACTTTAAAACCTACTCTCGAGCCGACAGTCGTCTCTCGGATGTTCATATATTTTTGTATGGATATCCTAGAGATGACTCTCGGCTCGAGAGTAGGGAGTTTTGCAAATGCAACCTCGGACTAAGCCCTCTGTTTCGATAGGTACGTTAACGATTGTCACATTAATTCGCGCTAAGTTCCAGTAACTCACGGTCGTGCGATAGTTCGATGACGCGTCACCTTGACCGATACTAAAGAAACCTTCCATTCGGCCAACTTATAGCGAAAAAAGGTTTATAACTTCGGTAGGTATTTTTTTTTATTCTTTTCATGTGATATAAATAACATTTAATTACGTGACATAGGTACTTACCTTACTTGATTGTTCTGGCTTGCTGAAGTGCAGTAGGCATACAACATGCTTTACGATGTGATTGATTTACTTTTGACGTGACAACGTCTTATAATTCGATAGAGCCGGCTGCACGCACGAAAAAACATGACTCATGCGGCGTTACCTCGCTCTGAGACTCATGCGGCGTTACCTCGCTCTGAGGCGTTCCATGAAGTGCAAGCGAGAGCGCGGAACGAGCGACAAAGAAGCACAATCGGCCTTTGCGTTCGTTGTCACGTTCAACTATCGTCAGTAAACCGACTTTACAGACAACCATTTTTATGAGAGTAAATACATGAATAAACTGATGTTGACTTCTATCTACTCTGGATGTGCTCCGTGACATTACATTGCGTCCATCACTTTTAGAGATGTCAAGCTTTATAAATGTATCATAGATTTAAATCGTTTTAATCGTTTAATCGTTTAAACGATTTTAATCGTTTCGTATCATAGATTTTAATCGATTTAAATCTATGAAATGTATGCCTTAATTGCACCTTTAACGGCCGGTTTCTCGAACGATGATCAACTAAAAAAACAAATAATTACTATGTGTCGAACTCGGATCAATCGTGATTTGGGTTTCCAGAAACCGGCCGTTAGACCAGAAGAAAGATATAAAATCATCGCTTGAAGAAATAGCACGGTGGTAGTATTATGTAAGAGTAATCAGAGAACTAAGTACAAGTAAGGAGATCTAACCTAGCGTTAGTATTTTTTTTTTCACTCAACAGATGTTATTGCAACGGTGGATCCAGGGGGGGGTCATAGGGTCATGACCCCCCTTGAGCTGGTTCCAGGACTTAGGTGGACCACTAATTGAACATAATTATTTTATTTACTTATATATTTTGTCACCATACAGAATTAATGTAACTACATATGTATACTTTGTATAATGGATTTGTTATGCTTATGCAGTTTGCCTAGGGCCTTCTAGGTCGAGGTAGTCGAGAAGGCTACCAATCTCCTTGGTTGACTATTGTTGTGAGTAAAGCTTTATCAGTTATGGTTGAACCGTCAAGTTGGTTTCAATCATAGATATAATAAATGAACTGTAGGTAACTCGCAAAATTGATTTCCAAGACATTATTTTGCAAGACAACGGGCCCTGCAGTCAATTCCTGTCTTTTCTGTAGGTTTGCTAGTCTAGAAGAAGAGATAAGAGACCGCTAGCCGCAAGATTTTTTTTCTCCCTCAAGCTTTGCCGCTCGTATTTACTTACTTCATATCTGGATAGGGACGAATGGACGCTTATATTTATCTATCTATCTATTGAAATAATAGACGACTATATGAAATAATAATCGACGGCCGGTGTGGCGCGGTGGGCGAAGGTCCGCCTGCGACACGGAAGGTTGCGGGTTCGATTCCAGCCTTGGGATAAATGTTTGTACGATCTGCAACTATTTATTCCGAGTGATCTGGGTATTTTATATGTAAAATAAAAATATCTATCTATGTAGATAATGTATTGTATTATGTATGTCAGTCTTCTAGTACCCATAACACAAGCTCTGCTTAGCTTGGGACTAGATGATGTTGTGTGGTTTGTCCAGCATTATTTATTTAAAAAAAAAATAGACCGAGGATTGTCCATCCTCGGTCTATTATTTCAAAAGATAGATAGATAAACTCTTTATTGTACAAGAAAATAACAAATGAAAAACATAACAATAGATTTGTACAATGGGCGGTCTTATCGCTAATAGCGATCTCTTCCAGACAACCTTTGGATGGAGAGGATAGACAAAAACAGAAAGACGGCGGTGTACAAAAGTTCAATAACTATACTTAAACGTAAAGAGAAAGATCGGTAGGCTCAACGATTTAGTCAGCTAAAGGAAAATAAATGGTTTAATTTAAAGGAATCTTTATTTACAGTATAAAAGACACGTTACTCAGTCACATTTTCTTATCTCTACTATCTAGCTTATATTTACTTTATTACACAAGAGACTTAGTATCATAAAACTAATAATGATATTTACAAGATATATTACGTCTCTACGATCCGTGTGTGCACAAACTCGTACTTGGGGTACAGAGGGCTTAGTCTGAGCTTGCATTTTAAA
Source organism: Ecliptopera silaceata (assembly GCA_932527185.1). Lineage (NCBI taxonomy): Eukaryota > Metazoa > Arthropoda > Insecta > Lepidoptera > Geometridae > Ecliptopera > Ecliptopera silaceata. The sequence goes on along the minus strand of OW052207.1, from coordinate 7,323,926 downwards.
ACTCCCTACTCTCGAGCCGAGAGTCGTCTCTCGGATCTCTCTCTCTATTTCTTACAAAAATATAAGGACATCCGAGAGACGACTCTCGGCTCAAGAGTAGGGAGTTTTAAAATGCAACCTCGGACTAAGCCCTCTGATCAGTTTATGTCAACTCTCAGCCAGTATACCTTCGTCGTACCCAGAAAGGACTACAGTATTGTAAAGGTGAAAAAATAACGATGGTCCGCCTGCGACGCGGAGGTTGCGGGTTCGATTCCCGCCTTGGGATAAATGTTTGTATGTTCTGCAAATATTTATTCCGGGTGTTCTGGGTATTATATGTATAATAAAAAATATCTATCTATGTAATATATTGTATTAAGTATGTCAGTCTTCTAGTACCCATAACACAAGCTCTGCTTAGCTTGGGGCTAGATGATGTTGTGTGGATTGTCCAGCATTATTTATTTATTTATTTATAAGTTAAGAATTAACCCCAAACATATTATAAATCATGAAAAGCACAAACACAAGGAACACTCAATAATAATGTTCTGTGTTTTGAATCTGAGCTAATCATGGCTCATATAATACGTCTCGTATTGTTTAAAACATGTTTATTTTCTTATATTACAAATATAATAGGTATAATATTTAATATAATGTTTTTGCAATTTTTTTTGTTGCAACTTTTACTCCTTTATGGTAGACTGCTATGCCATGGTTAAGCAAGGTCTATCTCATGGAAAGCTGTTACCATTATCGCCTATTCACATTTGCAATAATATCTCTATCTAGTTTGTATTGTATAAAATAATACTTCATTGCCTAACAAACATTATGCAACATGTAAAACCTAAATAGTGTCGTACAGATACAAACTATGTTTGAAACAACTATACAACCTTTCAAAAATCACATCAGAAAACACTATGTTTGGACTAGAAATTATTATCGAACTTTTTAAGATAGTCCAGTCTGTGGCGATTGGATCGAGACTATCCCAACACTATGCATGCGCGTGTCCCATCACTAGCGCTGAAAAAAGATTACTTTTTCGGATATTTCACTTGAGCGCAAACATGTTCCTATTTTTTATTGAAAATTAACTCTAACATGGGATAAATATAGAGTGGATATAAAAACATTTGAAACTCTACACATCCATGTAGAGTTCAATATAAATCAAAATTAAACACAAATAAATCATAACTTTTTATTGTTCAATTAAGTTTAGAATGGTCCGGAGAAAGCACACAGTCCATCATAACAAAAAAAATCAAGACAGCATTTGTCAGCTGGGTCGCTTGATGATTCATTGCACTGGTTTCATGAAAAAAAAAATGAAAAAATAACAATTAGTATCTATACTTTATACTTACTTACTTAAAATCTATAATTAATGAAATAATTGAAGGCATAATTTTCCACCAGAGCTGCGCCAAAACTTCAAATTTATGTTTTGAGGGAAGAATCTCGTTCTTTTCTTTTATGAGGAAACAAATTAATAAAACTTGCGCATGTGCCATTCTTCTTCTAAACAGACATAAAATAAAAATTTGAACATTCAGCTGCAAGAATGGTGAAAAATAGTACATGTAGGCTACCTATTTATTTCTAGATTAATTCTTATTACTAGACTACCTACATACTTACCTAGTCCTACCTACTTGTATAGTATTTTATTCACATTTCCTACTTATCTATTTTATATCCATACTTATTAAGTTTAAAACATTACTTATATTTTTTTTTAACCTATACTGTTCCACTGCTGGGCAAAGGTCTCCCCCAAAGCCTTCCACCTATCTTGGTCTTTGGCGATACTCCACCAATCCCTCTCCTGGGCGTCCAGATCATCCTTCCAACGCCTCTTCGGCCGACCTCGCCGTCTTATTTACAATATATATTTTATTGACAGTAGATTCACACACCACAATATATTTATCATTTCATATAAACTACCTGTTTACATTTTTAACTTGAAATTAATAATTATCTTTATATTTAATGTACTAAGCTATTCCCGTGTCGTGCGAGCCCTCACGCTATGATAATAAAATATTTCAACCTTCGTACTTACCACCCTCTTCTATGGCTCGGAATGAAATGTTCTACTTTCCTCTCTTGGTGTGTAATATACTAGTTTATAATTTACCTTAATTAATGAGCATGCATTTGAACTCATTACCACCAAGGCAACGAATACGAACAGTGTTCTGAACATATTTTGAATGGACATCATCTTGCTGCTGGAATCGTATCTGAAAAAATTAAGGTTTTTTTATTGAAATATTGTCAATTTTTTACTGTTTTGATTTGTTTTTTGTGTTTAAAAAATTATACATTATTTTGGTATTAATGCGTGTAGTGTACCCGATTCTGCGAATATTTGTCGAAAATTAATATATCATTATAGATCAATTTACAAATTGTCAAAAATCTTTTACAAGCAGATTTTAAACTTTCAAATTCGAATTACATAGAAACTATGAAAAGCAAGGAAATTGCATAAGTAATAATAATGTTTTCGGTTCATCATCAACCTATATCAGTCCACTGCTGGATGTAGGTGTCTCCCAAGACGCGCCACTGTGCCCGGTCTTCGGCTCTTCTCATCCAGTGTTTGCCAGCTACACTCCGCAGATCGTCGCTCCATCTCGCCAGAGGGCGTCCTACACTACGCTTGCCTAAACGCGGTCTCCACTCCAGTATCCGTTTGCTTCAATAATTGTCGGTTCTTCGGATAACATGGCCTGCCCACTGCCACTTTAGCTTGCTAATCCTTTGAGCTATGTCGAACACCTTAGTTTTCTGACGAATAACATAATTCCGGATTCGATCTCTCAAGGAAATTCCGAGCATAGCTCTCTCCATAGCGCGCTGAGCGACTTTCAGCTTGTGGACCAGTCCCACTGTCAGCGTCCACGTTTCAGCAGGTCATAACAGGTAGGACGCACTGGTTGAAAACTTTCGTTTTCAGACATTGAGGGATGGACGACGAGAAGACTTGACGATGTTTCCTAAACGCAGCCAAGCCTAGCTGTATTCTCCGGTTTAGCTCTTTCTCGAAGTTGTGTCTACCTAACCGCAGCGTCTGCCCGAGGTAAACATACTCCTTCATACGCACCACTTCGAGAGGCATTCCGGCAACGGTGATTGGCTCTGGGGTAATACGATCATTAATTATGATCTTTGTTTTATCCAAGTTCATGCCCAGGCCAATACGTAGTGAGGAATCAGCAAGACTGTTCAGCATCTGTTGTAAATCCTGCAACGATTTTGCCAATATGACGATATCGTCAGCAAATCGCAAGTGTGAGATATAAAATAAAAATAAAAAGGTTCTGAACTTTAACAGACATAGTGGCATCATTGTATAGGCATCTCAACACTTTGATGTATCGCCAATCAACCTGGCATCGTTGCTGAAATTGTAGAATGGTGAGCCTAATACCAGTAACGGAATTAATAGTAATTTAAATTAAAAGTGATCGTTACAAATGCTTCAAAGTTATTAATTTAATTTTTAAGAAAGAAGAGAATAAAACCTTACTTGATTTTAGAAAAGTATTGGAAACTATTAGACGTTTCTTCAAAGCGAGTTGATGAAATGGTATGAAGAAACCAAATTTTGCCCGGTATTTAAATGAAATTGACTGCCGCTAAAACGTTTTGGCGGGTACATACCTACCCGAGTCAACATTTATCATATCACCTATATATCACATATAATCACCTGACCAAATAACCATTATCAAAAAGACAAAGAAACCTTATTTACACTTTACACTAATTTATATTTTATTGTCATTAAATATGGTGATCAAAAGCCATCTTTGTTCTATTTCCGGGTTCAGGTAGAGGGGTAGATCCCGCACGGTACAAGTGTGCTCCGTAGATTTTTATTTCTTAGAATTTGAAAATGGCCCAAAAGGCGCTAGAAATAGGCGCCAGAAAGGACTACAGTTTTATAAAGGTGGAAAAATAAGTAAAAAATTAACCCTAAACATATTATAAAACATGAAACGCACACAAGTAGGTAACACTCAATGATAATGTTCTTTAAACACGTGTTTTGAAGCTGAACTAATCCTGGCTCGTATAATACGTCTCTTATTGTTTGAAACATGTTTATTTTCTTATATTACAAATATAATATTTAATACATTAATATTATGTTTTTGCTAAATTTTTTTTCAACTTTTACTCTTTTCTAATAGACTGCTATGCCATGGTTAAGCAAGGTCTATCTCATGAAAAGCTGTTACCATTATCGCCTATTCACATTTGCAATAATAAAATGCTACTTGTCCGGCATATTACATCTAAGTCAATAGTAACAGCATTTATCTATCTATTTTGTAATAATATCTCCCTCTATTTATGGTAAGTATCTCTATCTAGTTTGTGTTGTATAAAATAATACTTTATTGCCTAGCAAAATATTATGCTTCATGCAAAACATGTAAGTATCGTACAGTTACAAACTAAGTTTGAAACAACTACACAACCATTCAAAAATCACATCAGTCAGGTTTGGACTAGAATTTATTATCAAACTTTTTAAGATAGTCCAGTCTGTGGCGCGATTGGATCGAGACTATTCCAATAGGTAAGTACTATGCGATGCGCGTGTCCCGTCACTAGCGCTGAGAAAAGCCGCCATTACTTTTTCGGCTATTTCACTTGATCTTGATTTTTGTTATTCGTATATTATGCTTTATTATCTTGTCTTAATAAACAAAGTGTTCTTAGAAGCCGCTTATAATTTCTAATCGTGGGAGTGCAGAAAACTCCCTCAAGTCAAAATTCAACTTTCTATCAAAGGTTCTCGTATCTTCCCAGAGCTATTAACAGTGCTGTATAGATGGAAGAATATATACAGCAGTAGAGCTACGCAGACTATGAAGAATACTATGCAGAAACACACGACACACTCTGATATGTATATTTTGAAGCGTTCGGTTCTCGTAAGCGTGGTTCCGGGGATGTCTATGCTCGAATATGTCCACATTTTCCTTGCTTCCTGTGCGCTGATGTCTGAAATAAGGAAATTTTATTTACTTGATGGCCTTGGGAACACTTCCGGTAGGTTGGTAGAACTATTGGAACGAAGTTATCGCGCTTTGCGAAAGGAGGCTATACGGAAAAATGAAGACTAAAAGTTGTAACGTGTCGTTACCACTTTAGGTCTTAATTTTTTTGCTATAAAAAAGTTTATATAAATCAATGAAAGTGTTGATAAATTATTTATTTAATTTAAACGGCAAAAACCATACACACAAACTCATAGAGTTTTCTTTTAATTTAATTTACGAGTAATTAAGACATGAAAATATTATTCATGTTGCATCTAACCATATTAGTATTTATTTTTAATTTTCCGCAAGATTTTGTACAAGAAGTTTCAATGGAAGTACTAGTAGGTACCTACTAGTAAAAAACTGTGAAATTCCTACATATTTTGTAAGAATTTATGAGTAAGTGGTACATAGTATTTTTATGTCATGATAATTGTATGACTGAGTTCGTAGAGTCAGCAGAAATACAAAAATCTGACATGTGCTTACCTACTCCTGTTGATACAAATAAATAACCTACATTTAAGTTTGTGCGATTTGCACAAAAAGTGCTAAATAAATACACTTCTGGACACATCTATTGGCCCACCTTAGAGTTTAGGTTTCGATGGCCCCTACCGAAATATGATTGCTAGATTGAACAAAAACTGTTGATGCAGTTTTAAACCTGATACATTTAACCATCTTTTTCGATCGTATTGTTTTAAATTTGAATTCAGAATACCATACGACATGGAGCTACGCCTAACAAGTCGGATATGCGCCTTGTTAAAGGCAATTGATTTTTGAATAAAAAACATGTTTTATCAAATAAAGGTTTAATTTAATAACGCGTGTTGCCTCCATGGGCATCTACCACAGCTCTCATACGATCAGGCATAGAGTTTATCAACCGCTCTATGAAATTTTGAGGGATCATCTCCCATTCCTCTTCTATGGCAGTTTTCAACTCCTGCATCGTCTGGGCAACTGGCTGACGAGCCCTAACACGTCTTTTTAGCTCGTCCCACATGTGCTCAATGGGGTTCATGTCTGGGCTTCTGGCTGGCCAGTCCATAACTGTGATGTTCACATCCCGAAGATATTCCCTGACGATGCCAGCCGCAAGGGCTCTTGCATTATCGTGCATAAAAAGGAAAGAACATTGCCCAAACCTTGTACCAGATTGCGTCACAAGCTAATTATCATCAAAATTAATATTTTATTTATACGTGTACTTTGTTAATTTTTAACCCTCTTATTTAACCGGGTTTAGAAAATTAAAATTAATTATACATAACATGATTATCAATTTCCTACTTCCGAGTGCTTAGTCCGAGCTTGCATTTTAAAACTCCCGACTCTCGAGTCGAGAGTCGTCTTTCGGATATCCATACAAAAATACAAGGACATCCGAGAGACGACTGTCGACTCGAGAGTCGGGAGTTAAAATGCAAGTTCGGACTAAGCCTTCCGCACGTCAACTATTTTGTTCCGATCCCAGCTGTCACCTATTTTCGTGAGTGGACATTGAGCATAAAAATCTTGTTTGTCAAGTAAGCTTTAGCTGAGAAGGCAAATATGATATAAAATAAAATACATTTTTAAATATTTTGAAATCCGGTTAAACATTGAAAAAAATATTGTTGGTAGCGAAAAGGTAAATAAAAATTAGGGCTTTGAGAGTAAGTTCAAATTGATGCAAGTTGGTACAGATTCCCATAGCCCATTGGGCATTGTCCTTTGGGCCCACATAGTCCGCGTATGATATCACGTGAGGTTCTAAGCACTCACGAATGTACCTTTCAGCATTTAATGTTGGCAGCCGTGGTCCTGTAACAACCTCAAGTTGAGTTTTGCCGCTCGCGGATATACCGCCCCAGACAGTCCATGAGCCACCGCCATAAGCAACCCTCTCTTCAAAGCAGCATTGTGCGAAACGCTCTCCCTTACGTCGGTAGACCTTCTTCCTTCCATCATTGCCATGTAACACAATTTTAGACTCATCAGAAAAGAGTACACGGCTCCAATCTTGCTGTGTCCAATTTAAATGACTGCGTGCGAAATGAAGGCGCGCTGTTCGGTGGGCTCGCGATAGTTTGGGCCCATTAGCTGGCTTGTGTGGTACCATATCGCGTTCTTTTAACCTTCTCCGAACAGTTCGAGCGCTCACAGATACTCCGTGGAAGTCGCGAAGTTGGTTTTGTATCTCAATGGTGACGATTTCTCAAGCTGGTCGTCACGATGAATCGATCCTGCCTTTCAGTTGTGACCCGAGATCGTGGCCTTCCTTGGCGACGAACAAAGCCACCAGTCTCTAGGTACCTCCGATAAACATTTCGGACCGCAGATCGACTTAAATTAAGTTGAGCACTCACGTTTCTTTGGCTGTGTCCGGCCACAGCTTGGGCAGCGACTTCAGGTGAAGTATCCATAGATTATTGATAGAACCTCACCTTAATGTTAAGAATAAGAAATGTTTGTTGCAAAACCAAAGACCAATAAAACCAAGTTTTCTTAGTATTCGATTGTTTGATATCAACAAACAGGCTCCAAATTGTCTTTTGTTTCTTTAAATTCTGTGTTCGAAATTCAAAAAAAGACTATTGAATGAAATTGTGAATGTGCCAGGTTCAAAACTGCATAAAAACTTTTTGCTCGACCTAATATAAAATTTTAGCTAGGACCAAACGAAACTGAAAATACAAGGTGGGCCAATAGATGTGTCCAGAAGTGTATATAAACTTGGCAGGCGTCAAACTTCAAACTTCAATTGCTTTTTTAATAAAATCACAAGGATCACTTTGAAACGTCTTACACACTAGATGATTCTAGGCGCCAGTTCGTCGCGACCAGAGTCTAGATTAGAAGAACTGGCAAGAAACTAGACCTGGATTCTAGTGTTTTTTTATATGATCAATCAATCAATTATTGTTTAATAAAGAAGTTGGAGCTTGTTCGTCCCAAGCTTGCTTGTCTTCTAAATAATCAGATATGTTATAATATGCCTTTGAATATGAGATTTCGTTTTATTACGTTTTTGAACTTGCCAGTCTTAAGTCAGTTACATACAGCTCAGTAAAATTACTAGGTTTACTTACATAAGTTTAAGAATTTAGTAATTAGAATAGAATAAAAAGATATTATTTTTAGCTTTTAAGTTTTTCAGTTTAATTTTTTTATTTGGACTAAAAGAAACTAATATAAAACTGCACTATATGCTATCACTTTAGTCTATCCTAACCACAATTATACTTTTTAACGCGGTATCACTATTTCACGACCAGAACTTCACCGTTCGAAGGCTTAAAGAGAACTCCCCGGTACAGCCACCTCATTCTTTTTATATCACCGCATAAGCGTAAACAACAAGATGGCGGCGGCGTGCCGGATGTGACGTTTATTCTTTTCTAGAATCATCACAAATATCTTCATTAAAATAGTTAACAATATTTTATAATTCTTAAATAGATTTACCAAACTATTATATTATACAATTTTAGAATAATATTTTGGAAATCATGACATTCGGCCATCCGACAATGTGTCGCCTCCCGGCACACACAACATAAGATACAATATATAGCAATACGATTAAAGTTAATATGTACATTGTAACACCGATATAATATTCAATTATAACAATATAAGGACCTTGAAACAATAAATCATGACATTCGGTAATTATTGTAGGTGGTGTTATACATATATACATAAGTATATAAAATCTAGCCTTTCCATTTTTACATTAAATTGACAAAACCACTATTGGTTCAACGCTTGGGGTATTCCGATCTGGTAGTTCAACGCTTCTGTGAACAGGTAATATAAATAAAAGTGAATAATACATTAAGCAATTGTAAATCATATTTCTGAATTCTGCTCCAGAAAAACAAATCGTTGCGGCACTTCACTTCACTTTGAGCTGTAATCAGATTATAATTATTATAAAAATAATGATTAAATGCATCTCCTTCAAATTTTAGCATTAAATAATAATTATAGAAAGTTTACAAATTATAGCATAAAAAGTTAATAATCATTGAAAAGTTTAAATTTAAACATCAAATAATAAATTACAGAGAGTCTTTAAGCTCAACATTAAATAATAACACGCCCGAAATGAGCGGGCTGCTAAAACACGATTAAAGATTTTATACACAGTTCCACTACAAATGACTCATATTCTTAAAGATTTTATCAAACTTTCCAAGTAGGGAAAGATAACAGAAAACATTACCAGTTCTACCTCCCTGTTTCTTACGAAACATCAAAACATCATACTCCAGCCTCAAGATGTGTCAGATGATGCGTACTGACCGAACCATACGACACAGGCATTTCACTTGAAAAGACGATTCGGTAGCCGTATCGGTACCCACCAATTCAACTATTTATTTAAAATCCTTAAAGTTGCCAAAGAGATTGCGTTACAGGTACTGAAATAACATAATAACATAAATAAAACAATACTTCTAATGTAAAAGAAGTAAATATCAGTTCATAGTTTGTGAACCGTATGTTCGTCTACCACAACACCAAAACTTAAAAGTTGGTATGATCAGAATGTTAACAATTTGTGAATGTCAAAGCTTTCCAAATCATCTGCAGTTCTAGACTGGTTGACGTAAAATTAGAAACTTTAAAATTGTATTTCATAATTTTCATAACACTATGTTAATGATGTATGAACTCTAAATACTTTGAAAATAAAACAGTGCACGCTGACGAAGCCGCGCGTTCAAGCTTATCATATAAAAAAAATAAATTAATATACACATACGTCGAAGTTAATCTAGTATACCAACATAGTCCAGTCAATCCAGTAGACCAACATAGTCCAGTCAATCTAGTAGACCAACATAGTCCAGTCAATCCAGTAGACCAACATAGTCCAGTCAATCCAGTCCAACATAGTCACTCAATCCAGTAAACCAACATAGTCCACTCAATCCAGTCAGCAAACATAGCTAACTCCATCCAGTCAGCAAACATAGCTAACTCCATCCAGTCAGCAAACATAGCTAACTCCATCCAGTCAGCAAACATAGCCAACTCAATCCAGTCAGCAAACATAGCTAACTCCATCCAGTCAGCAAACATAGCTAACTCAATCCAGTCAGCAAACATAGCTAACTCCATCCAGTCAGCAAACATAGCCAACTCAATCCAGTCAGCAAACATAGCCAACTCCATCCAGTCAGCAAACATAGCCAACTCAATCCAGTCAGCAAACATAGCCAACTCCATCCAGTCAGCAAACATAGCCAACTCAATCCAGTCAGCAAATATAGCCAACTCCATCCAGTCAGCAAACATAGCTAACTCCATCCAGTCAGCAAACATAGCCAACTCAATCCAGTCAGCAATCATAGCAGACTCAATCCAGTCAGCAAACATAGCCAACTCAATCCAGCTAGCAAACATAGCTAGCTCAAAACATGTAGACCAACATGTATATTTAAGCCAATTAGCAAACATATATAATTCAAGCCAGTTATCAAAATAAACAGAATCTAAAATTCCATGGGTAATACTACAAAACAGAAAGTTCTTTAATATCCAATGAACAACCAAAGTTGAACTTAAATTATCGTAGATTAAGCGGTTAAACCAAATAACCTTAAAAAAATGGGAAAAAACCATTTAACCACCAATAATTGATTTTCTCAATAAGAAATTAATTATACTCTTCATGTATACGCTTTCCGGTCTTGAAAAGTCAAGCGAGGGTATGTTCGCTGATTATAGTAAAATACAATATCCATAAAAAAACCATATGTAAAAATTAACCAAATTAATTTTCTTGTTATAAAATCTTTCATTACATAGACATTTATTTATTAACCACATGTAGCACACAAAACAGAAACAAAAGAAACAATAAGAATTACAACAGGATCATTTCTGTGTGCTACAGTAGCAAAAAGCCCAGCGTTAGTATAATGCCTAGTCACTTGTGGCTAGTTGCCTACAAGAGACCATGTAAGCGCTGGTATTCTGACAAAACCTTTAGATCAATAGGTTTTATATTAAACAAGTATACCTTCGTCGCAAAATGAAACAAATTTAAATCAAATATACCATACATCATAATACATAACAAGTTATTAAACATGTAACATGTATCCAAAAATAAAATAAAATTAAGAAATATTTACTTTAAAGATACACCAAGGATTGTATCATGTATCATGTGAATCAGAGATTAGCCCGGATTTATCACGAACATTTTTCATCATCAAAGAGTAGCCTTGACATAATACGTCGTACAAACTCCATTGCACCATACTATGCACATTATATTAATGTACAAGATAAAAAGAACGAGAGAAAAACAATTATAGTTAAGAATCATATAACAGGTATATAAACAAAACTATATCAGATGCTATCAGAGTGTAGCCCTGATCTAGCACTGACAAGTTCAAGTTAAAATGCAAAAATGCGCCGTAAAATACCACCAGAGGGTTGCCCCGGCCAAGTACTAAACCACACATCAGTACATAATCTTACGCATCACATAGCCAGAGAGTAGCCCTGACCTTATGTTAGCGCAGATACCATTATATCTTGCATATAATGCATAAATCTTTAAAATTGAATATGGGCGTAAAATGAGGGTAGTCAGAAAAATAAATAATATTTAAAATAATAATTATAATGAATCATTCATCATCACGTAACAGGTATATAAACAAAACTATATCAGATGCTATCAGAGTGTAGCCCTGATCAAGCACAGACAAGTTAAGTCGGAATGCAAAAATGTGCCGTAAAATACTACCGGAGGGTTGCCCCGGCCAAGTACTAAACGACACATCAGTACAGAATCATACGCATCACATCGTCAGAGAGTAGCCCTGACCTTATGTTAGCACACATACCATTATATCCTGCATATCTATCTATCTATACTTATAATAAAACTGTAGAGAGGTCAATTCTGTACATGAAATATATTAAAAAAAAAACTATCAGGGGGTGATTAGTGATCGATACTAATGCCAAAAATGCAATCAGTAAAATTTTTGTCTGTCTGTCTGTCTGTCTGTATGTTCCTTATAGAAACAAAAACTACTCGACGGATTTTAACGAAACTTGGTACAATTATTCTTCATACTTCTGGGCAGGTTATAGGATACTTTTCATCACGCTACAATCAATAGGAGCTGAGTAGTGAAGGGAAATGTCGGGAGAAGTTACTCCGTTTTTTAAGCTTCCGTCGCGTTTGCAGCCTTAATGATTAAAGTTACATAGAAATCATGTATGACGGAAATATTCTACATTAAATTGTCTAAAAAATATCCCGGAACAGCATATGTCTATCTTTTATGGTTGACTCACAATAACACGTGTAACTCCTGATAGCTTAGCAGTTCGGAGCACTCTGATTATATTTGCTTACGTTTATAAGACTCTCAGTCATCCCAAATTTAAAAAAGTTAACATTATTACCTATTCAATAAAAAAAGAATCATAGAAATCGGTATAGAAACACCAAACTTAAGCCATCGCGCCGTCGCACTTGAATAGGTACTCAAATCGAGTAAAGTTTGAAATTTGTTGTGTTTACCACTAGATGGCGCTACTGTGCACAAATCCTAGATCGCGCTATCGGTGCGTTTTGGCAATGTGTTATAAGTCGGTCGGTATTTAACAAGAGTTTCGTTAAATTGAGTTATCTTGATAAGTTTTTTTATATATAATATTTTATAAAAAATATATTGTTGTTCATGAGTACATTTACTTGGGCCAGTTAGCGAGCTTCAAAAACAGGCAGGATAAGGAGATCGATCGCCGCATCGAGAACGCCTGGAAGAGCTACTGGTCCATGAAGGAACACATGAAAGGCGACCTTCCACTTACGCTTAAACGCCAACTCATCGACATGTGCGTGCACCCTGCCTGTCCTAACCTACGGTGCGCAGACATGGTCACTGACTGAAGCACAGAAATCTAGACTCAAGATTTGCCAAAAAGCAATGGAACGTAGCATCTTTGGTTTCAAGCGCATCGATCGAGTGCGAAACATTACGCTGCGTTCGCTCACTGGTATTGCAGATGTAGGCAATAAAACCGCGAGGCTTAAGTGGGACTGGGCAGGTCATATTAGCCGGATGGACTCAAAGAAATGGTCCAAAATCGTGACACCGTGGCTGCCTGAAGACGGAAGGCGGCGTAGAGGCCGACCAAAGATGCGATGGCGGGACGACCTCGATGCTTTCGAGAGGGATTGGTGGACGAAAGCGGAAAGCAGAGAGAAGGATTTGGGGGAGACCTTTGCCCAGCAGTGGGACGAGATAGGTTAGGAAAAAAAAATATATATAATATACTTACTTAATCTATACTAATATTATAAAGAGGTAAAGTTTGTGTATTTGTTAAATTGTAGGGGTAATCTCGGGATCTACTGAACCGATTTTCAAAATTCTTTCACCAATAGAAAGTTACATTATTGCTGAAAAATAAAACGGCTTTTACGTGGTAGTCCGTTTTGCAAAATGAATCGGAGAAAAAACGGTCGAATTAAAGCGTTTCTTACGAACGCTGCCTTAACTATGAAAGAAGTGTTCTAAAGAAAAGACGTGGAGCTTGATAATGCCTACAAAAAAGCCACAAGTCAACGACAGCATATGTCTTGCTTTTTTATTTAATAAAAATTATCCCCAACGAAGTGGGCACGTGTCAGCTAGTAATGCATAAATATTCAAAATTGAACATGGGCGTAAAATGACGGTTGTCAGAAAAATAAATAAAATTTAAAATATTAATTATCCATCATTCAGTTCAGTTCATAATTAGCTTTCCATCATTTTGACTTGTAAGTAAGAAAATATAAAACCATACCATTTCCTTTTGTTTCATCCAACTTCTGAAATAATATAAAACTGCACTATATGCTATCACTTTAGTCTAACCTAACCACAATTACACTTTTAACATGGTATCACTATTTCACGACTATGACTTGACTGTTTGAAGGCTTAAAGAGAACTCCCCGGTACAGCCACCTCATTCTTTTTATATCACCGCATAAGCGTAAACAACAAGATGGCGGCGGCGTGCCGGATGTGACGTTTATTCTTTTCTAGAATCATCACAAATATCTTCATTAAAATAGTTAACAATATTTTATAATTCTTAAATAGATTTACCAAACTATTATATTATACAATTTTAGAATAATATTTTGGAAATCATGACAAAACAGTCACCGGCGAAAACACTCAGGCTTACAATTTGAATGTTAAAATAACTTTATAAAAAAGATAAAAAGTAATATGTGGGGCAAATAATAAAAATATATCAACAACTTACTTATTTTATGATATAAATGATAAGTCAATAAACTTTTATGTAAACATTGCTCTTAGATATGCTGATGTACTTAGGTATTAGTTATAGTTATAAAGTCTGATAAGGAATGAATAGGCAAACCCAAAAAGATTTTAATACATAATGCACAAATTAAAAATGTTGTAAGACAGGCGTCACAGCTCAGTTGGTAGTAGCTCTGCCTTCCATGCTGTGGGTCGTGGGTTCGATTCCCATCCAGAGCAAATGGCAGGCAGAGCTAATACCAAGCTGTGACACCTGTCAAATAATAAATATATTAAAAATCTTACATGCATAGTAATAAATCCAATATCACATATTACACGGCCGTCATAACACAATCCATTACTTCAACTGTCAAAACATATTTTATCTTATCAAAGATTTGTTCACATCTAGACGTTTAAGATCACGTATTTTACTTTTAATTTAGCGTAAAACTGCGCAGGCGACTGTACCCCGCCATTGTTTGCTAACGATTGAGGCACCTCACACCTCACAGCCTGAGTTGTACAGTGACTAGAAAAAGATAGCCACAAACACAGTAATACTTATGAGTTTTATTACTACACAATAAAGATAATTGATTATGTAGCTTGTACCATGGTTGTACGATTGTTGCGCTTAGCGTATAAATACATAGTCTGTTTAATACATTTGCATCAATATCTGCAGTTTTTTATGTTACTTCGATAATATATAAGATAGGAATTTTATTTGAATTTGTACTTTATTAGCTTAAGCTTAGGGTAATAAATATTAGATTAGATTAGGTGTAGGAAATAATGTATTATGATATTGACTTGTATAATATTGTTTTTTTTTCATAAACTAACGTTGACGCGTAGTGTGAAATTGATTTGCGATCGTTCTTGAGAGATACGAGTACATTGCGTAGCAATCACTGCTCGACTGCGGTGTTTTACAGCGACAATGCGTGATGTATACATTACCTTCGCGATTGGCTTAGCTTACAGTGACGTCTTTGACATAGGTACTTACATTGCGCGTAAACATCAACATTACCCTCGAACGTGGCAACGTTACCGCGCAGTGAATTTCAAATACGTTACGTTTAAAATTGCCACATTTATCGTGCTCAGCCCTCTGACCGTTATATATAACAACATTCATAAGTAGGTGGTAGGTAGGAGTAGCCTAGGGGCGCTGAGCTAGGATTTACAGGAAAATCGAGTAGCGCTCTGTAATGAAATTCTCCCAGTAAATGTTGCATTTCCCTTGAAAATGCCATATTTTCCAGGGAAATGTTGAATTTTGTATTTAACGAGGGCTGTGCGTCAGTCTGCTGTCAGTCACTTAGGTACGTTGCTTGTTGAGTTTATCGATCCGGAAGACTCTTTCCAACAATTTGTGGAATCAGTTTTCAGTTATTTCGAAACCATTGTTCATATAAATATATTAGTAAAAGAGGTACACATAAAGAAGGTGAATACAATATAATTGGTAAACTAGGTACATAATCCGATTTTTAATGCCTTAGGTACTTGATTGGATAGAATTGTGTACCTACTGTCAGCATCATAAATTCATGATTTTTTTTTCACTAACGTTAAAAAATACCTAAGCCTTTTTTCATATAATATTTGTAATCATAAAATCTATTTTAACGTTGACCGTGCTATAAAGAAGTTTTTAAAGCGAGTCTGGTGAAAAGTTTAAAATCTCAGTTATCTTCAGAGTCGCAAAGTTATCTCAAATAAACTTTAAAAGTTAACTTAATAAAACAACGAAACAGGCACTTCCTTTAATTTCGGAAATTTAAACGATTTAAATACAAAAATCACAAATAGGTAGTGAATATATAATCTATATAAATAAATTAATAGAAACAGTGAATCAAAAAAGTTTCATTATGATTAAGATATTTTAACCTAATTGGCTTAAACTAAAATATGGCAACCGAAAGTATTTTCATTAAAAACTTTGGAGTGTCTTTACTGTATTTTTATACTACTGTGCTTCAATTTATAGTTGAGCTTGTAATTATAGCGAGTAATGATCTGTACTAATTGAGAGTTCGTTTTGCGTTTTATAATTGAATGCGAAATGTTAATTCATACGTGGATTTTTGATGAGACCACCCCACTCTCCAATTATATTGAAAATTAAGTTTTTACGCTAATTATATTTACATATTCTTTCAAAACAAGGTAGCAATGCTTGTACCATGAGCCCTTTCCAAAGTACCAAGAAAGTGTGATTCTGGATAGAGCCACTTTTCATACATCATAAGTTAATATATTCGAGGTACTTTTCATAGAAGATACCTAGGTACTTAGATTCTTACCTAGAAAGTTTAAAAAAATCTCAATAGGATGTTTCACTTATCACTTGAACAATGCACACTGCATTTTAGCGTACATACAGCTCTGGACTAAAGTTCTATATTCTGAACTTGCCGTACGACCAGTTTTTAGTGATTGTAGAATAACAACTTGGATAGGCCCTAGTAAATTGGTTAGTGCAGCTCAAAACCTTATAAGAAACAAGTTCCAACAAATGCAGAATAATATAAAGTATAATAGAATTATGTGATCATAATTATACTTTTATTTAAAAGTTTTGTACATTACAATGGATATTAGTTTTGACGACCGAAGTGCCGCGGCGGGCGAAAGTCCGCCTGCAACGCGCAGGTTGCGGGTCCGATTTCCGCCTTGGGATAAATGTTTGTACGATCTGCAAATATTTAATCCGGGTGTTCTGGGTATTTTATATGTATAATAAAAAATATCTATCTATTTAATGTATTGTATTAAGTATGTCAGTCTTCTAGTACCCATAACACAAGCTCTGCTTAGCTTGGGGCTAGATGATGTTGTGTGGATTGTCTAGCATTTCAGGATACCCCCCAGTTATTAAAAGGTTTGTCTAAATAAAATAAAGCGGAGCGTGTGCTGTCTTTTTGATTTATGTAATGTTACGATTTTTCTCAACTGGTGGCTCGATCTAGTTTCTTTTCCAGGAACTAACTCGATTTTACCAATATTATTGTTACTTTATTTTTACAGAGATTCACTAGATGGCGCTATCCGTCATTTTTTTTTGTAGAAGAAATTGTCTATCGTTCATTCTATGATTCATTTTTAATTGTCGATGGTAAATCCGCCATTACAGATTTGTCTGACGTCATCGGACACCCTCAACATTTACATTTTCAATGGAGTTTTTTTTAGTTGTTCGGACATTTGATTTTATGCCCAAATAAGGACATTTGTGGACTCTAGAGGTCGTATCACGGTCATAGCAGTGGGAGAGGCAGAGGGTATAAATAGAAGCCCTCGCCGGAGGCTCATTCTTTCCTGTTGTACATCGTTGTCGGGCTGACAAGTTACAGTCGAAGTCGCTGGAGGTACGCGCTATTCTAATTCGTCAGCGATTCTCTAGCCAGTGTCATCAAGTGCGGAATTATGTGATTTTCAGGACCGCTGAGTTCAGCAGAAAAGCCGTAAGCCTGCCGCCTGCAGCCTGCCATTTTCAAGCTTACATAGCTTCGCTATTATCTCTGAAAAGGAGATACTTCGTTTAACCTCCAAAATCAGGTACGTAAACGAAGCTTTCACTATATTTTGCAGGCTTTAAAATGTGTTATTTAGGAGTATAATTTCTATGTGTACAATACCGTATAGGTTAACTATTGTGTGGAAGTTTGAACCAGCTACAGCGTGGCTGCGCGTTGCCACCTGGAGTGCTTTCTTTATTTGATCTTACGCTTACTGCTTTTGCTCACATGCGAATGGTGATTTCCAGGAGGTGCTTGGTACGAGCTACACTGCTTGGTACGAGCTACACTGCTTGGTACGGGCCACACCGGCTTAGTACAGGCTTGGTACGAGCGACACCTGCATGGTACGGGCTACACCTGCTCAGTACAGCGCTCAGCTCCGCTTGCCGCGTGCCTAGCTCCGCCGCTGACCACGCGCCCAGCTCGTGCAGGCCTGCTGTGTGTGCCAGCAGCCGCGTGGCGCAAATCCGTGCCGCCGCGTGTCGACCAAGCGTGAGGCTGTGATTGCGGTCCTCACCACGTGGCCAGCCATCTCTCCGGTCGGCCACGATTACTAGCCCCCTCCGTATCAAAAGTCGGTATTTATACACCCTTCGGGGTTCCATTTTTATTATCGGATGTAAATCCTGGCGCCCACTTTAATCTGAAGCACGTTCCACGTGGATCATAATTATTTTACCTAACGTTGAATAATTGAGGAAGTTATTTAGTAAATAAATATAAGTTTTCTGTAGTAGAAGGATAATCATTGCTCACCGAAAGACGTTCCCACATACTTTGTACCCTAGAGAGAGCTCTATAGAGCGAGTCGGCAAACTTTAATTTATGTACTTAGAAAAATTATGTATTTACTTTAGCGTTAACCTTATATAATCCATATTTCAACATTTTGTGTCAGGTAAAATACTATAGTTAAATACCGTTGGTTTTGATAGGAAGTTTTATTATGGTAGTTTGATAGGAAGTTTTATTGTTGTAGTCTGATAGGGTGTGTAATAATTAAGTATTTACCTGTACCTACAGTTGTAAAATAGGAAATTTATAAAATAAAATAACATGTACTGATTGATCCAGTATTTTATTTAAACATGCCACTTTAGGTAGGTCTTCTATATCTTTTTAATTCGTAACAGTAAGGTCTAACTTCTTTTCTTTTTAATTCGTAACAGTAAGTATAGCTTTTAATTCTTATTTTTTACTCATTAGTATGTCCCAAACAGATGACTGTATCATCATTATATTTCATTTAAAGTTTACTAAGTTAAATTGACACCGCACTGGAACTTAGTATATAATTTAATTGTTATTCTTTGTAAGAAGGATCATATAAAAAAAAAAAGGTAGCACTCCGGGAGTGCCGGCAGAAGTGAAAACTTCAATATTAACGTTGTGTTTTCACTTTTAAGTTTTCACTTCAAAAATATAACCACAGACGTCATAATGACAATGACAATCACAATGACACAGACACATTCGCGCAAGCGCCCTGTGCCGCCTAAACAGAGCACACTCAGGCACGGTAGAAAGAGTGGGAGATACTAGTTCCTCTCCCTTCCCCTCGATCTTACGCTTTTTATCAACGTCACGTGACCCTGACGCGAGTTTGAAAGTTCTTACCCACCCAGCGCCGCTAAAGAAGTTTTCACTTCAAAAGTTTTCACTTCAAAAACAATAGGAACCAGGCAGTAAGTTTCTTGCCCGTTCTTCTAGGCTCTGGTCACCTAGAATAACCTAGTATGCAAGACTATTCTAAATGATCCTTGTGATTTTACTGAATAAAGTAATTTTGACTTTGACTTTTGTAAGATGAAATATACTTACATATAAATAACGGTGGGAATCTGGCCGTAGGTTTCTTGCCCGTTCTTCTAGGCTCTGGTCGCGTGAAACTGGCATCTAGAATCACCTAGTATGCAAGACTATTCTAAATGATCCTTGTGATTTTATTGAATAAAGTATTTTTGAATTTTATTACAAAATACAGACACATAAATTGAATCTAGTTCTGTAGTTAACATTTGAGTTTGAACATTGTATTTACAGGTATTTCGGTCTAACATTTAAGTTCTGCAAAGCTGCAGAAAAGCTCAAATAACAGTTTATATGAATCCGGAATGCTTTGTGCTTTGGAAATTGAAATACTGGGAATATTCCCTCAGTCCCTCGAATGTAGTTCTCATTGTTTCAACTTCATCATCATCAGCAGCTGACGTTACATGGAACGAAAGAACTGGCAATTCTAGCAGCTACGAGCTGGCAACCTTTCATTCATTCACACATCAGAACATTCATTCATTCATTCACCTACGTGTAGAATATCATAGATTTAAATCGTTTTAATTAATTATTTTAAACGATTTAAATCTATGTAGAATATAAGCAACTACACAATTTAAGAATGAATTGAATGTTTTGACGTGACTACCCCCTTTCTTATCTCTCATTATATATAAATGTATATAAGTATTCTATCAGCAATCTAGTTCCCATAGTACAAGCTTTGCTTAGTTTGGGACTAGTGTGATGTGTGAAATGTCCAAGAATATTTATTTATTAGTCATGAAATGTCTACCATGATTATATCGACGACCGATGTGGCGCGGTGGGCGATGGTCCGCCTGCGACACGGAAGGTTGCGGGTTCGATTCCCGCCTTGGGATAAATGTTTGTACGTTCTGCAAATATTTATTCCAGGTGTTCTGGGTATATTATATGTATAATAAAAAATATCTATCTATGTAATGTATTGTATTAAGTATGTCAGTCTTCTAGTACCCATAACACAAGCTCTGCTTAGCTTGGGGCTAGATGATGTTGTGTGGATTGTCCAGCATTATTTATATTTATATTATATTTATATACTCGTAGCCACGATCCATTTTTATCAGCTGTTTCTAGGCTTCTATTTTTTTGCGCGATAGAAAAGTCAGTTTTTAGACTTTTATGTACTGCATACCATATAATAGGTATGCTTTGTACTTTATAGTAGGTTTTATATGTGTACTCATACGCATTTTCCACTAGGAATTTTTGCAGTGAGCTGTGCTCAGAATTCCGAGCATAGCTCTCCACAGCTCTTTGTGCCATGCCAATCACTTTCAACAGGTTTTTCAAAATACTCGTAAAGGGACCGATGTTTTCAAAAAAATATTCTTTGTAACTTAGAGTTGTGGGGTTTCAGTCTGTAGCTTTTATTTTAAAAAGGCGGAGGTTTTAATATGCGGTTTCGCTTGTAATGTAATAAATATAATTATATTATATATGGATATAGTAATTAGACTTATAGCTTTATTCACAAACAAACTTACGACTATACAGTATTAGATATAATTACTATATTTACAAATAGTCATTAGGTATAATAGGACACAGGCTCAAATCATTTTTGAATTGACTTTACGAAGATTTTGAATATAAAAATATCTAGAGATAATACTCAGACTATAGGCTGAGATTCAAATAAAATAATGAGACCATGAAGAAAAAATAAAGCGTATCTATATTTGACACAACTTTTTTATTATTCCTTTAAATTTAAAATAAATTAAATGTTTGTAGTGTACTGTACATATTTAAATCTATGCACATCTCAATTAACCTTTTTTATTACACATATCTTTCTGTCTTGTTGACAACTTTTACTGAGTTTAGAACTCAAACTATGTAAAAGTTGTCAACAAGATTGCGATAGAATACCTAAACATTGTTATTTGTACAACTAACATCAACCCAAGCGTTTGTTCTGGTTGGGAATCAAACCCACAACCCAATAATAACTAATAGGTACTTGAAAATGTGAATTCGATTCGAGTACTTTTTTTTTTAAAGTAAAATACATCTTTATTCACAAACAAACTTACGACTATATAGTATTTACAAAATGTACATTGTCATATAAAATACATAAGAAACAGTTGAGCTATCTACAGACCGTTGCAAACGATCTATAGATATTTCAACTGATCCAAATCAGTACCAATCGGAAGCGTACCCAATCGTATATCGTTTCGTACATTTCGAGTACTTGAGATAGTGGTACGAATGTATGTTTAGTATATACTAACAAACATACATTCTGTATTGTTTCTGCATTGTGTTGTTTATGTGTTAGGACATAAACTTCCATGGCCCACTTGAAAGTCCCTTAACAGACTACGGACCCAGGTGGGTCGCTGCAGGTCTAACCTGAGCAGGTGGGGGTATACTGAGATGTCGGGGTGCGATTGCGGTGTGGATCCTCAGACCCTGTCCCACCTATTGACTTGCCCGCTGTGCCCAAGAACTTGCTCTTTGGCCGATTTGTACGTTGCCACTGATAACGCCATAGAGGTGGCCAAATTTTAGGAAGACACTGTTTAATCATCGACACGACGAAGAAGAAGCTACGAAACAACGCTAAGACTCTATTCATTGCGCAGAAAAAGTGCCTACGTGCTATATTCAATAAACCACCTTGGGAACCTTGCACACCATTGTTCAAAAAATATAAGATTATGACATTGCCATGTATGTATATTTATGAGATTTGTAAGTTTGTCAGATCACATATGAATTTATTTGAGACCTTTGAACATGTTTACAAGTTTAGTAATAGGCATAAAAACAGATTAGCGATACCTGCGCACAAAACATAATTGTATAGTCGTAATAGTTATAATATGGCAACTAAGATATACAATAAACTACCTAATCATGTAAAAGAACTAAAAGGAAATCTATTTAACAGAAAATTATTTAATTTATTGATGGATCATTGTTTCTATTCGGTTGAGGACTATTTTAATTTTAAATTTGACTAGGTTCTGCCTTTAACTCTATTGCAATACCCTTAAATAGGGTTCATGTGATACTAACACTTCCAACAATTGTAACACCTGATATGTACCATATGAGCAATAAATATATTGAGTATTGAAAAAAAAAAAAAAAAAAGAAGAAGTATATACTAAACACGTATACATAATGTTCACACATTCTCCGCATCTCTCTCTCATAGCTTTGGTTTCTCAGAAAACTTGTCCGCACATTCAAAGCCTTTCATAGGAAAATGAAGTTTTCCAACGGAAGTCAGCAGGAGATTAAAGGTGCTTTCTTTTATTTGTAGGTTTATTTTTAGATGAATAAATAATATTTTATTGTTAGCCGTAAAGCTTTTCGTGTGACTTGAAATATTGTTTTGCAAAATAATGCATATATGAGTTTAATATCTATGTTTTGTGAGGTGTCAAAGTTTTAAATGATTCTCCTGAAAAACTAGGTTTTTGCATATGTGACAGTGTCGCACCGAGTCTTTTCTTTTTATTTTCTCTTATAATCCGAATTCACTTCAAACACACCGATGACATTTTATGTCAATAGCGTTTCAAAAATTATTAACATTAAGTAAGTATTAGATGTAAAAAAAAGCTTGCTTAGTTATAATATCAAATGGCAGGACGGTTCAATTCACAAAACGCTTCGATAGCGCGATCTAGGATCTGCAAAATATTAACAGCGCCATCTAGTTGCAAACAGTGTAAACATATGCACGCAAACAAATTTTTTATAATTATTAAAATTTCTTGTTAGATCTTAATAAAATTATGGAACCTACTCTGATGTTATGACCTACCAACCAAAAAATAATCATCAAATCAGTGTACAAAAAAAACATAGTGGAATTAAGGTGATACCCCTCGCTCTAGCGGGAAATTCAATTTTTTTAGGGTTTTTTTTATTGCGGCTGAACTGTTATATCTTTTACTAGTTTAAGCTATTTTGCGAACATAAACAATAATTTTCTGTGTAACCCTGTATCAACTTTTTAGATTGGTTCTTTATATTAACTTAAGTACTTAATTATTTAATTGTTTTGTACAGTAATTTAATTAAGTAATTTAATAGCCTTTTTTAAGTCTATTGATGATCTTCCCGATCGATTGAAAGTTATACCCCCTATCTTATAAAAAGTTAGCGTTGACTTTATGTCATTATTACGTATGGTAGGTAATCAATACTTCAAGTCTGCGCTAACTTTTTATAAGATAGACCGTTAGCATTCGGAGAATCACTAGCGGACAACTAAGCCGTGACACAGTGCAGGTTCGATTTCCACGAATTTTGCAGTACTTTATCCCGCTGCAAACGTTTTTGAGGTTTCTATACGGAAAATGTAAAATGGGATCCTATTACTGAGACTTTGCTGTCCGTCTGTCTGTCACGTTGTCTCATGAACCGTGATAGTTAGAGAGTTGAAATATTATGACTGGAAATGGAAGAATATTTTATAAGTATTAATTATATTGAGACAATAGCCCAGCAGTGGGATGAAATAGGTTGAAAAAAAAAATATATAGAAATGTTCCATATCCCTCAACCTTGTTTATATTTTTATTCTGTTTTTATATGCTTGTACACAGGACTTATAAGATTCAGTTTATTTTTTACTTAAAAGAAATACCTTTAAAGTCACTAGCAGATTCATGCTTAGACTTTCGTAAGACTAATTAATTACTTCTTTTAAGTTTCTAAATGAACATCGTAATTAAAATATTTCATTCTCTTTTCATAAAATTACATGGAATTGTAAATAGTATGTTGCGTTGCTAGATACTGCGGTCAAAGGGATAGTTAGTCGGAAAAACATGCTCTGAATACCCGCCGGCGGCCGCTTTAATTAATGAGAGAACGTGCTTTTAAATAAAACTATAAGTATGTTTGAAAAGTTTTTTTTTTTTGGATACCTAACACTACCATACAATATAATTATAGGCCATATATATAGTCCATAAAAACTAAGTGCTCCCGTATTTAAAGGGAAAACTTAGGTTGTTACTTTTATTTAGGTTTTCTATTTTTGATGACATGTCTGACTACTAAAATTATACTGAAGACAGGCGTCAAGCTCAGTTGGTAGTTGCTCTGCCTTCCATGCTGTGGGTCGTGGGTTCGATTCACACCCAGAGAAAATGTTTGTCGAATGAACATAAATATTTGTTCTGTGTGAGTGTTGTTACTTAAGTACCTATTCTATCAGTAATCTAGTTCCCATAGTACAAGCTTTGCTTAGTATGGGACTAGAGCGTGATGTGTGAAATGTCCATGTATAAAAAAACCATTTATTCCCCAGCAGTGGTTACAACAGTTTCAAAAAAACAAGTGAATACGTTGCGAACTGCAAAAATCCATTTGGACCCCTATTGGATACAGTTCTGCAAATATGGAACGGAACTTTTTATAGCAATGTTTGTGGAAACCTCGAGTTACATGATATCCGAATGTGGTCGGGATTTCACGAAATACAGAGCTTTGATAAACAAACATTTAGATACTGTTATGAAGTATATGTGTTTCTGTCGCTCAGTACCTACCCTAAGTACGAGTTTGTGCACACACGGATCGCAGAGACGCAATCGCCGAGCGCTACCGATTTTGGAAAATTATGGAAATCCAAGCAGCGGCCCTAGCAGATTTCTTGAGAAGCTTGGATTTCCATACAAAATCGATGGCGCTCGGCGATTGCGTCACTGCGATTCGTGTGTGCACAAACTCGTACTTGGGGTACTGATCATGTGTTTATTTAGGTGTTATATCGGCTCATTCTCAAACGCCCACATTCCTCAAAGGATCTTGTTGTTTTTCTCGAAATCACCTGCTACTCCTGCTTTTGTATTTTCTTCATTTTTATTACTGTAGGTATCTTGTATCACTATATCTACTTTTACCATTCCTTTCTTGAACAAATGAAAATACGTAGAAAGTTTCTACGTATTTTCATTTGTTCATAACATTCATTCATAACCAGAAAACTATGACAAAAACCATACTTATCAATATGAATTGTTATCCAAAGGGTTGAAATCGATAACAACCAGTTTTTAGAATGACAAAAGGGTAACATTACAAAGGGTGGTCCATTTATAGAGCTACAGCATGTTCTACAATCTGTTGTTACCGGGTTATGGCTTACTAACATTATTACATGCAATATTTTAACACATAAAAACCTACAGTAAAATTAATATTTTTTATTGTAAACTTAATAAACTTACTAATTAAAAACAGAAAAAAAGAATATGGTCAAGCTTAACCCTAAAAAAATACTTACGTTTAAAGTATTTATGGATAATGAAATATACTTTAGAGTTATGTTGTTCAAGAGTTTTTTGCTATAGATTTAACAGATTTGGTAAATGCTAGTTGTAAGTGAATTTCAACTAGTTTTCAAAACTATCACGGTTATGGACGTCAATATTTTTGATAGTTTTAATTTATCAATAGTTCGATATCCGCTATTAATAAAACTCACGAATCTATGTACCTAAATATAAAAATGGAAACTACATTAAAGTAGAGAATATCGTTTAGTATATCTAATAAAAATACTAATAATAGGTACCTATATGACTAACTAACTGAAATGTAACCATTACACACATTAATTGCTTAGTTACATTACTATTACTAGTCTAAGAACGTTGTAAAATGTTTAAATATAATCAATTGGATTGAATTGAACCGTAGTAAGGGTTCAAAGCCGCGGCCACATGGCAGGGCTAATCAACGAATAGGGCCAGACGGATGCCAGATGCACCCCTCGATAACCCAAACCATACAAATCTCGACTCTATTCTACCAACAATCAGGCTCAAAGTCGAACAAACCTAATAAAATGTGGTCGTGAAGTTCCTTTCTGTAATTTCTGTCAGTTCGAAAACGCTTGTGAGCTCGTGTGCTGGGTTTTTTCTATAATCAAAAGTGTTGTTGTATTTTGCAAGATATAGGCCAAGGGGCGCCAGACTCAAGGTGCAAGGAACCTGTTTTTTGTGACCTTCGGATACGAGGAATTGGGCAAGTGAGTCATTGATAAAGTTTGAGGGTCTTGGTTAGGTTTCGTATGGCTTCCGTTTTAAATAATCTTAATATTTGTACTTCCATATTTAGAAGAGTGAATCTATGTTAGTGGAATAAAAAAGATAACAAAAATAAAATATCGAAATAATAAAGTTGTTTTATTATTAGATAAAGTATACAAAAATGTGTGATTTTTACTTCAATTATTTAAATAAATTTGAGATCTAATAATGTATGATCTAAGAAATCAAATAATAATTATAAAAAATTGTATGTATTATCATTATGACAATGTGTTAAGGAAACTAATGTTTTTACGACTTATAAGATGGTGTGAAATATGATAGAATAGGTTTAATTTAATACACAAAGATCGATAACTTTTTAACAACCCAAATTTGGGATTAAATAAGTATGTATTCAATTAGCAACTGATAATATAGAGGTCGAGGAGGTTCATAGAAATGTATGGGGCTCTTAGTTCAACGATGTGTTTTTCATACCTACTATTAATAATCTTGGTAGGTAATATTGTGCATTGTATGTTGCATCGAAAGGCTTTTTTAAAAAAATATGGTGTATACGGTAAAACATCTATGCTCTCGATGTGTTTTTCCGACAGACTAATTGCGCTTATGAACGTTTCTATTACCCTACGTCCAGCTGTGGACTGCTATATGTTGATGTAGATGATGACATTTATATTTCTGTCATAAAAATATAGTAATATACTTATTTTGAATTTTTCAAGGTACTTTTGTGTCCATAATAATATATGAAATGCAAGTAAATTTATTTTTCGAAGTTTACATACTTACATAACTTGTATGTTTCATATCAATAATAACAACGATACCTAACGTATTACTAATATAGATTACCTACATCCTAAATCATTTTCAAACGAAATGTTTTACGCAACTCGAAATAATAACAGTTGCGAGGTCTTGTTGCATACGACTATAAAATAATAAATACGTATTATTATAATTAAATGTATTATTTTCACTTCTTCTTCTTCTTCGTGTTAATGATCTCAAACAGTGTTTAAACTTGGCCACTTCTAGGGCGTTTTCAGTGGCAGCGTACTGATTCAACTGTACCAAAAAGATTTTTGTTCTTTTCAGAATGGTGCCAGAAAGCACGTCTAAAGAAGAAGTACCACGTCACATCTCTAAAGCATCTGCTCATGAAGTCTATAAAGCACTGCTCCATATGTTTCAAAGCAAAAACAACGTAACAGAGACGCAGACGGAGGAGATCGATCGGCTTCTCAAGGAGTACGCCTACAAAGGCTCTGATTTACGGTATGGACGTACTCAGGATCTCAGCTAGGGGCGCAATGAATCTTGCGACTTCCAAACTTTAGCAGATTTACCGAACGAATACTCTGAACGCGTAGTTTAATTATAGGTACATTTAGTAAATTAGTAATTTTAAGGCATTTTAAATAATTAGTTGTAAACTGAAAATAGAAATGGTTAGATATTTTTTTATATATTTATATTATGCAAAGCCAAAGTATAATCCAAAGATAGTATTAGTTTAAAATATACTTAGTTATATGCAATGTGTTTTCCTAGTCGTAATTTATTACATATTACCGAGGAGTATTTTTAGTCGCCATTTTGGACAAAATTGGCGTTTATTTCTAATCCAATAGCAATATTATGTCATATTAAATAGCACAATTTAATTAATCTAATCCATTAGCAATATTATGTCATATTAAATAGCACAATTTAATAAATCTAATCCAATAGCAATATTATGTCATAATAAATAGCAAAATTTAATTTGTAGTTTTATTAAAACCAATGATTGAATTTTTTTATTTATTTTATTCGTTGACAATTACTCGATCTCGCCAAGAAGATTATTTTTTTTAAATATTAGCTGATCAATTTGGCCCCACTTCGCCCCAAGTTACTGACCTGAATTCGTCCACTACAGATAGATATTAGTCTACAAAAACAATTGAAGATCAATTCTCTGATTGGTATCGAGTTTATTTTGTAATGGACCGGGCTGGATTTAATATCAATTGTTTTAGCCGATTTCATCCTATCATGTGTTATTGGTTCATCCTATTTGTGTGTGTGGAAAATACCAGTAAGGCTATCCTAGCATATATATAAATATATACCGTAGCATACACATCGGTCCACCAGAAGTGCCCCAGAATCATCATCATCAACCTGATCAGTCCACTGCTGGACGTAGGTCTCTCCTAAGACGCGCCACTGAGTCCGGTCTTCGGCACTTCTCATCCAGTGTTTGCCAGCTACACTCCGCAGATCGTCGCTCCATCTCGCACTACGCTTGCCTAAACGCGGTCTCCAATCACAAATCGGTCTCAGAAATGCTACAGAATACGAACTCCTTTAATAACATAATTATATTAGTGAAGATGTTAGTAAAGGAGTAAATAAGTGGAGTACCTAAATACCTAAATTACCACTTTTGAAGATTTTGTAGATTAATAATAGATTAGTTCTTTATTTTTTATAAAATACGAGTGGTTTACACTCGTATTTTTATTAATCAAAGTTTTTCCTCAAAGCTAGTCCTCTAATTAAATCTCGTAATGAAGTCTGGGGGCAACCTTAATAATCTCCAGCAGGATGACAGGTTGCAAACGCGCTGCGAACTATTCATATCTTTTTTTGGCAACAGCGAGAATTGAACCTGCACCACTTTTTGGTGAAGTTATTGAATTTAATTATATAGTTACTAAAAATACAGAGAGTTGAGAAATTTAACTATGATATTATCTAATCTATAGATAAGTTCTAGACAGCTACTTTCTTACTAAGCTTTATAGTTTTTGCATTCGCATTTTTGCTAAGTTTAACCATATTCGCTTTGCGTTATTATGGTAATTATTAATAATTATTAATTAATTTATATGTAATTAATTGAGCAAGATTAAAATTACTATTGAATGTTTAGCTAGTAAAGTTCTAATAATACTCTTAAGAGTTATATTAAATTGCATACGAAAATCTAGAAATTCAAGGATTTTATAGGACCTACACGGGAAATAAAGGATTCAAATAAAAACCACATTATATTTTTATAAATTTTATTACATCAATAAGTTGATTACATCAATAGATTATTCATAATACATTTCTTTAAAATTTGACTAGATCTTGACTAGAGTACCTACGACCGAAAGTTCAGTTTCAAGTGGAAAATTCTAATACAGTTTTACACACCTAGGAGGAGCAACTACACACTTAACATTGAAGGTAACCACACAGTTAACATTCGACGAGTCACATCTATTCACTGTGAAACGAAACGGCCGTCGGTGACAGTTCTTAACATCCGAGCTGCTGCAGACGTTTACAAACGGAAGGGGCGGAGCGGCTCCGGCCCCAGGAACCTTCAGGCAATCCCAAGGTCTTTCATAGCCTTCACGAAGCGGTTGCGCAGGCTCATGTAGACAGTGTGGCGCACCGACATGCCGCTCTGGCGCAAGTAGCGCAGCGTCTCCTGCGCGCACAGCAGGAACCCAAGCTGCTCCGGGTCCATGCACTCCGGCACAGAATCCAACAGCAGCGGGTCCTCGAAGTACATGGGATCGTAGTTCTCATCGTTATCCGAAAAGTATTCGTCGTCTTCGCCCTCGAAGCGGATCCCGTCTCGGAAGCAGTACTGGCCGAAGAGACGGTACAGAGCGTCGCGCTTCTGAGCGCTGTCGGAGCCGGTGTTGCGCGGCTCGCTGCGGGAGCGCCGGCGGCAGCGCGGCCGCTTCGCACGCGACACGTCCTCCGGCTCGTCGGCGGCCTTGCGCTTGTTGCTCATCTTGGGATCGGTGGCACTGTCAACTGCTTCCATCGGGTATCAAGCTACGAATGGTGTGTGCACCGGGGCCGGGAGTTGAAGGGACCCGCGATTACGCGGAGCGAGAGAGGGCGGGGGCGCGGCAACGCGTGCGAGCGAGAGACCCGCCGTCGGGGCTTGCAGCTGGGTGAACAGATGCGGGAAGTTTCGCTTTGTTTGATAAAGTTTATTCGGGGAAATAAAACGGCGGGAATCGGGATTGCGCGGGTGTGCGGGGACCGGCCGGGCCGGCAGCTGGCTCGCATCTGCCGCTCTCCACCTGAACCGCATGCCTCCTCACAAGGTGTCTGGACAAGTCTTTAGGGTGCACACTTGCACAGGCACAATGGTAAACAAACGAGCTCCAGACGGTGTTTTCTTTGTTAGGTTTCGGCAAAGTTCAAGTTTCTATAAAACGATTATTGGGCGAGGACGAACTTAAATATCATAAATTAGTGCTTTTTAAGCTAATATGTTCGTATGTTTCTATACTCTAATAAAATCAATCCACAATAACATAATATTTTGTTTAAAATATGTATACAACTCATTAATTTCTAAACAAATAAAGAGTCGTAAGTTCCTATATCTTAACTTACATCAAACTTTCTCTTTGGTCCCAACTTGTACCTAATTACAACGGATGACAACTTTATCTTCATACAAAAAAGCCTAATTAGAACGTTGCATAATTAAACAAAACTTATCCATACATAGCATGTTACGTTTATAACCAAACAATCGCGGGCCCACTAATTGCATTGAAAAATGAAGTTACCATCGCCGCATTTTGCGGACAGTTCATGCCGCTATGTATTACATAGCCTTTATGTAAAAAGCTAAAATCAATACAGCTGGCTTATGTAATCCCGGGGATTGAGCTGTCTGCTCTATTTACTCGTATCAGGTAAATACGTACTATAGCTAGACAGACAGGATAACGGGTGTCCTACCAACATTGGGAAAGTACCTTAAGGTTGGTTGCGTTGGCAATATTTCATTAAGACAATGGAACTCTGCTTCTAGAACAGCCGGAATAAATATTTGCAGATCGTACAAACATTTATCCCAAGGCGGGAATCGAACCCGCAACCTCCGCGCCACATCGGTCGTCAATTAATTAGAATTATTTTATTAACTGTGTACATAGATGTTAAAAAAACTAGGTGAGCGTTTATCCGTTTCGGACGCACAATAGTTTACTTTAAGACTATTAATAAATTATTAAGGAACATATCATTTTGTTAAATTTTATTTAACATTATAACATTTCAGTAAATTGTACTAGCTACTAAGATTTACAACATACACAATAATGATGTATGCTGAAAAAAATATATATAAATAAGTATTTCAATCCTTTGCAAGCCAGCAAAGCTCACATATATCCGACAAGACTTCTGCAGACATCCTCTGGTAGCTTTGTTATTATTTCTTACCTACACTCCAAAACCAACCTTATTTCAATAGATTTAGAAGCTATTCTGCTAGCGGATTAACGTCTTAAATTAATTCTTCAGCTGTAAACCAGATATATTTCCTCCCTCGTTATCGTCGACTGCATTTGCTTCAAAGAGTGAGATAAAGACTTGAAGAGTTTTTATATCCTTTTCAAATTATATTCCAAGAGTTTGTAGAACTTTTGCACTGTATTAAATACAAGTGCATTCCATAGAAAGCTTTATTTAGAGCTTAGACTTAGGTAGGTATTACTGAGTAATACCTGTATCTAGATTAGTTTATTTTTTGTATTTTAAAGGTCTATTTTCTGTAAGTAGGCAAGCTTAGTGTTGTGTGTTTACCAATTAAAAATATTCCTTTTTTTTAACCTATCCTGTCCCACTGCTGGGAAAAGGTCTCCCCCAAAGCCTTCCACTTATCTCGTTCCTTGGCTACTACAACCGATGCGGCGCGGCGGGCGAAGGTCCGCTTGCGACGCGGAGGTTGCGGGTTCGATTCCCGCCTTAGGATAAATGTTTATACGATCTGCAAATATTTATTCAAGGTGTTCTGGGTATTTTATATGCATAATAAAAAATATCTATTTATGTAATGTATTGTATTAAGTATGTCAGTCTTCTAGTACCCATAACACAAGCTCTGCTTAGCTTGGGGCTAGATGATGTTGTGCGGATTGTCCATCATTATTTATGCTGGTTAGATGCTAATTAGTGAACTAACTCACAGGCGTCTGTAGATGTAGATTAGATCTGTCGGGACTACTCGAGATTGAAACCTGAGCTGCTTACATTATCCTCAGCACCTACAAGGGAGGATATCACTCTTGTCGTCTAGCACCAGTTTCTAACTTCTCCTAGCGTCAATACACAACAACACTGATCTATAACAGAGTTCAAGTAGAACCTTGCTACTTGTATCCCATTATCTCTGGCATTGATAAGGTCATCCTTTGTGCACAAGGGGCAAACGAGCATGTGGGACATGGATTGTATAGAAAGAAAGAAAGAAAGAAAGAAAGAAAGAAAGAAAGAAAGAAAGAAAGAAAGAAAGAAAGAAAGAAAGAAAGAAAGAAAGAAATTTTTTATTTTGTGTCACACACATGAGATCAAAACATATTAGTACACATAATTAAAAATAAACCTTATTATTTACATGGTTGTGACCACAAAACAGGCCATCACTCAGCATGTGTTGTAGTAGTACCTATGTACTACTACAACGCTGATCTTCCGTGATGCCCATGCGTACCCTGGCAGCAACAGCGGCACACATGGGTGCCCCACAGTCACAATGGCTTAGAGAAGAATCAGAAGTTTCTAACGAAGGAGGCAAAATCTCGGGCAAGGGTTTGCTTCGTTGTTTTTGTTCATATTTAATGTGCTTTGAAGACTTTGGAACGGATCAGAAACTTAGAGGGTTGTCTGGAAGAGATCCCTTATAGCGAAGACCACCCATTGTACCTCTTATTGTATTGTGTTTCGAACGGAAAAAACAGAAACATTATGTTTCTGTTCCGTTCCGTCTTATTGTGTCTCTATATTGCTCTAATTATAATTCTCTATATTGATCTAAATATAATTATAACAATATAGTTAATGATTTTATTTATTTATTTATTTCTCTCTTAAGAACTAATGACAAAAAAAATTAACAAGTAACTTAGAGTACAATCTTATAAATTATCTAACTAAGTAGAGACACAATACAATAAGAGGTACAATGGGTGGTCTTCGCTTTAAGGGATCTCTTCCAGACAACCTAGGGATGGAGAGAAATATTAGATAAGATGAGAACGGGGCGCACATTAGGTATAAATAAAAAACATACCTAAAATAGTAAATGAAAATGTATATTTTTTTTAGTTTTATTTGTTAGCCTTGTATCATTCATGTGATGTGTGTGCAAATAAATGTATCTTTATCTTTAAAGGTAAGTAATTTAATGTTATTTATTTTACCTAGAGCGTAACTTTAGATATCCATCAGTCCCCTGTAGCTTTTTATAGCTCACAAAGATAGCATCTGCATCATATTTTTTTTTTATAGAAATCTGATCGTTTAAGGTTTTTGTTGAATAAGATGCGTCACAGCATAGCTCAGTTGGTAGTAGCTCTGTCTTCCATGCTGTGGGTAGTGTGTTCGATTCCCACCGAGAGCACCCAGACACATATAAACCCCTTATAAAAAGTTTAAGCATTGACTTTAAGTCGTCATTACGTATGGTAATCAATACTTCAAGTCTGCGCTAACTGTTTATAAGATAGACCGAAAATATTTAAGTTCATTACACACTGCCACTGTTTTTTTTTTAACAATTTATAGGCATGCGTGTGACGCGATATCACCTGATGTTAAGTGATTCTGACATTTGCTCTGTGCAATTGAGTAGAAGTGGGACGTCGCGTCGTCTCACTTATACTCAAATGCACAGACGACGCCTGTCGAATTTGAATCTTGTTTGAATATTAATCTTGTTTATGAATAAGATTTTAAACTACCCTCAGTGAGACTGGTGCTAGAGGCATGTTCAATAACGGCGTCTCTGCACGTCAAGTGCAGTATTGTGTTGGAAGGTATTCTTTGAGACCTTTGCTTTGAGTTTTCATATGAAATCGTTTAGACCAGAGCAGCACATTATTGTTTTTAGTAGTACTTTCATATAAAGATTGGATTATAGAGGTTAAAATGACATGTAGAAGTATTTAGAACAGTAGCATTTATCCTGAAAAAAAATTCTTTCTGTAGGTCTTGTAAACTATGAAAATGATCAATGCATTAATTTTAGTTTAATACAGGTTTTTTTTATTAATCACCTTACTTGAAGACTTACAGCTACAGAAGTAAATCACTGTTTTCAGAATAAATAAAAATATTTTGGTCTTTTTTTCATAAGTGTATGCTCTTTGCTCTACCATGAGAAAAAAAAACAGAAAACATCGTAAAAAATACCTTTAAGGCAAATACGGTCTCTTTCATTTGATGTTTTAAAAAGAAAATGACGTGTTTCTCTTTTAAGTTAGGTAAATAATTGTGTAATATAAACATCAACTTACAACGCTGACTGTACCTATTTATATAGACCGGAAGTTGCCTCAAGATAGAACGTCGAGTGACGTCAAACCTATCTTCCACCTTCCCGGCTAGATCGAACCTTAATCAACACTTCCGGCCAAGATTGAAGGTAAGCTTCGACTCCATGGAGCTGAGAAAGAAGAATATAAAAGACGTGTGGCACTCGGGGACTGCCGCGGTAAAGCATAGCATTTTTTACTAGATTACGCATGCGCAGTGTTAGGTTATTTTGTTACGAATTTCTGGATCCGGTCTCCACGCTCAAGACCCGCGATAGAAGCTATATGGACAGAAAGACTAGGTATACTCTACTAAACTATATCTATTTTATAAGTGACAGTGAGCGCAGATCTTTTAAATTTTAATTCTGGCTGCAACGGTTATTTTGTGGACTCCACCAGCCCGTAGCCCTATCATAATTCTTCTCTGAATATATAAATAAACAAAATAAACAATCCACACAACATCATCTAGCCTTGGGGCTAGATGTACCCATAAAACAAGCTCCGCTTAGCTTGGGCTAAGCGGAGCTTGTGTTATGGGTATTAGAAGACTGACATACTTAATATAATACAATACATAGATAGATATTTTTTATACATACAGAACACCCGGAATAAATATTGTATATATATGTAGATCGTACAAACATATATCCCAAGGCGGGAATCAAACGGACAACCTCCGCGTCGCAGGCGGACCTTCTCCCGCCGCGCTACAAATCGAAATAAAATAGGGTACAGTATAAAATTCAACATAATACTCCCACGATTTTTTGAAATCATTTACATTTGCACTTTATATTTGTATTTTATATGAAGAGATGGAACATCCTCATTTTCAAACTCCTTGGAGTTTTGGAGACTCATCTTTGTTCGAAGCCAACCTACAGCTTATACAGGATGATACAATAAAAGCGTATTAACTGTATAGTTCAACACGTCATTTATATTAGTACCTACAATATTTGTTTATTGAATAATATATTCTTTGATTCCATTTGGGGAGTGATATGTGAAATAATAATAAATTTTCATGGACATTTCACACATCACACTCTAGTCCCAAACTAAGCTCTAATACTATGGGAACTAGATTGCTGATGGAATACGTATACTTACCTACTACTTTTTTTTTGTAAATACATACATAGAATACATAGTAACACCCAGACACAGAAAAAATATTAATGTTCATCACAGAAATATTTGCACATCACAGAAATATTTGCACTGGGTGGGAAACGAACCTACACACGACCCACGGCGGATCCAGGAGAGGAGGTCATGACCCCCTCCCCTGAGCTGGTTCCAGGACTTAGGTGGACCACTAATTGAACATAATTATTTTATTTACATATTTTGTCACCATACGGATTTAATGTAACGACATACCTTCAATATTTAATTAATTTAATATAATAACTTTGTATGATGGCAAACGTTTGGGAATTACATTATCAAAATTAAATTATAACTCCTTGAGTTGACCACGACTATGTGACCCCCCTGGCGCCAAAACTGGATCCGCCCTTGGCTGTGACGCCTGTCAATGTCCATGAATATAGATAAATCTGACTAAATCTTATAGTGTACCTATTTACCAGCTTAGTAGCAACGGCGGATCCAGGGGGGGTCATGGGGGTCATGACCCCCCTGAGCTGATTCCGGGACTTCGGTGGACCACTAATTGAACATAATTAAAACATTATCAAAATTAAATTATAAGTTCTTGACTTGACCACCCCCCCTGGCGCCAAAGCTTGATCGTGACCCCCCCCTGGCGCCAAAGCTGGATCCGCCCTTGCTTAGTAGTAGGTACCTTTAATGTTCTAGGTACGTACTAATACTCTGTGGTTCATTGAGCTACGTATAATATGCTAAAGTGATTAGCAACAGTATTAGTGCACCATAAGCTGTCTGCATATTGCCCTTAATTGATTGCAATCAAGTTAATCGCTTTCGGTAACTGTTCTGAATGAGATAAACTTGTACTAAGGCTAATTATATTCTTGGTATCCCTAAAATAAAGTAGAATTTGAGCAGTATCATGCTTAAGATACTTTTAGAAGCCAAAAAAGTTTGGGAAATACATTAATATTTATATTAAATTAATTAAACATAAAAATCAAACGTTTTCAGATGAGAACAAGCTTTGCAATTCGCCTCAATTAACTTTATAATATAGGAATTAGGATAATAAGGTGTTGTTTAAATTTGTTTTATAAAAACGAGTTTACTTACAGAAATACTTAAAAATATTATTTAGACAACTCTAAATAAAATGTATTACTTTAAGCTAAGTATGCGTTAATCATTGTTTTATTATATACATAGATAGATAAAGATTTATTACTATCTGTATCTCTTATAACTAAAATTAACTACGAACAATTTAGTGGTAGAAAATCGTAGTACACTGCCGTGTAGCCCTTTGAATTCTGTAGGTGCGCCATCTAAATTTCTGTTATAAACTCAGATTGTCAGCCAGTTAGCTTTTTAGTTCCGCGTAGCGCCGGTAGATGTCACTATCGACAACTTTCATAATTTCATGACCATTGTAATATTTCACCTGTATTTTGTCATTTTGGTGGTGTTGCCAGTTAAAACGTGCAGAGGTCGCTTTTAAATGCAGTTTAATGGATACTTTGGTTTTAGGTTCTTTACCTATTGCTACGAGTAGAACCTTATTTTGTTATGTTGCCAGCTCAATTGTTCAGAGTGTGTTACTAGGCTAGGGTAGATAAAAACTATAAAAAAAACGATAAGAAAAAAATAATAGTAGAAACCCATAGGAAAAGGAATAGATATAAAAAAGAAAGGAAAAATTATTTACGGGCGAGGTCGGGAAGGGGACTGTTTTATCTCTATTTTCGGCAAAACTACGAGTCATAAATAAAATATTCAGCGAAATACCAATCATTTAAAAAAACTACTTTGTACTCCAAATTATGTAATCGCAGCTCGACAGTTATCTTTTACTGTACTTTTGTTATATTTTAATCACTCAGAACCAGTCAAAACATTCCGTTGAAAATCTTACTTTTGCATCTTTTTTATTTTGCCATTCATCTTTTTGAGGTTAAGCTCGCGGCTGTACATTTTTAACTAATATTTATGTTGTTATTTTATTATGATTGATTATTACCAAATTTCACACACAAATAGAATATCAATATTTTAAGACGGTTTTATGTAAGTACCAAAATATAACAAGCATAGATTAGTAGTGTTTTAAAGCTTAAGTTGGTTTTATCTAGACACTAGGTTCTTTAACATACTTCTATTTTTTATATTATTATAATATAAAATAATATAAAAAAAAATGTTTATGTAAAAAAAACAAGCTTTAATATTATACTCATGAAAAAATTACATCTAACTATACTGAAATATACGCGAATATAATAAAATACTGTAACTAACGGCCGGTTTCTCGAACGACGATCAACGAAAAAATCAAACAATTACTATGTGTCAAACTCGGATCAATCGTGATTTGGGTTTCCAGAAACCGGCCGTAAACATGCGAAATAGAAGCGAGCTAGCGACAATTCGTGAAATCGAGCCATACGAACGTTAATTACCCGGCAAGTTACCTGTCCTTTGTCTCTGAGTGCTTCCTACCTCAATCAGACCCTGACCCCGACATGGCAGAACAGCTAGACCACTTGTAAAACACGTGCGGGTTAACTGCGTACCTCGCTGTGTCCCCGCTCGCTCCCCACCGTCCTTTTCGCACAAGAGCGAACGAGTCGTCACATAATCACGTCACAGTTGAGTCCGCAGGTAAGTCGCACGGATTGTATAATCCGGTTAAATTCTACCAATTGAATGATGGATGTTACATTAACTCTTAAATTGGTAGAATTATTCTAAACACCATCATAAGTGAAATCTAAAAAAACCACGTCAATCCGATACCTGATAAATAAAATGCATGTGACCAAAAAACTCAAAAACGGGAACATTCGCGATTTTCGGCTTTTTTTTTATTTTCTTCTTGAACCCTTCTATATTTTGACACGCAGAAACTATAAGTAAGAAGCAAAACTATAGGTTTCATCATAAAATTAGCTAATTGACTATTGTGACAAAAAAGTACCGTCGTCAGTCCTGATACTTTTGCTCACCCCGATACTTTTGTCACCATAGTTTGCATCGATTTTAATAAGTAAACCAGCTTTTCCCATTTCACTGTGTCAGGACGGAGATTTGATTCAATCCATAGCATTATAACTTTGGTTTGCAAATGGGATGAATTAATTTGTGGCCATTTCCGAACTCTGCTTGAATTTGTGCTCACTTTGTTACTAATACTTTGAAGATATTTTAAATAATTTTGTTTTGTTTTAAGCCTAACTGCGGTTATTAGGAAAGTTTTTATGAATTAGAACCATTTTGCTGGTAATTTAAACTTTAGTACGGTAATTATAACACGGAAGCTTTTGTTATTACGCCTTTTGTACGCTGGTATTGTTACAAAAACTAAAAAAAAAAGCCAAATAGATTGAAGATTTTTATTGATCATCCAGAAATACGGAGAAAACGACATATGTGAGTCAATTTTACGATTATTATCAAGATTAATTAGTTGGTCATAAAATATCAATGAGAAAGGCAGAATAGCACAATTATCAATACGAGACAATTTTGCCAGTGTCAATTGTTTGAAATTGAACTCGCACTTCCAAAACTCACCGCTAAATATCCAGGGTTGTTGCAAATTGGATTTTATTATAAAGGATGCCCAAAAATCTAATAAAATTAGGCGCCTCCTATTAAGTGAGTAATAAAACGACTGGGCTACTGGGAAAAGTTAATCGCAAAACGTTAATAGAGATCCCAAATAATTATTTGTTAATTCAATTGCCAAAC
The DNA here is from genome assembly GCA_932527185.1 of Ecliptopera silaceata. Lineage (NCBI taxonomy): Eukaryota > Metazoa > Arthropoda > Insecta > Lepidoptera > Geometridae > Ecliptopera > Ecliptopera silaceata. The sequence goes on along the minus strand of OW052207.1, from coordinate 7,283,947 downwards.
TCAGAGATATTGGTTTTTTAATTCCTTTAAATGCAATTTTTTTTTATATTATTATTATATCATAAAGTTATTATTCAATATTTTATGAGTTCATAAAAGAAAGTGTTTCTCAATTCGATTGTTTTTCATTCATTAGTCCCCGTATCGTATAATGTAACACGATTTTGACCGACAATTATGAACCGATTTCGATGATTTTTTGATCGGTAGGATTTAGAAGTGGTGGATATATTATTTCATGAACTTTTTGTGTAATAGTTACTCTAAAATGTAAGGATTAGTCTTATGCTGAGTCAGAGACCTAATTAACCCTGTTCCCTGGATGCAATTTTTTTTCTTACCTTGTTATACAAACAGATATACATACAAACCTTGTGTGTATATGGGCTTATAAGCGTCTTTTCTTTCTTTTTATGTAATTTCGACAGTACCTAATATGAGCATGATGACAGAAAAAGTTTGTGTTGGTGGTAGTTCTCAGCATTTTTACAAGAAGTTTTAGGTACTCCTTTTTACAATGATTACCTACTTTCTGTGGTCTTGTTATTTTATTTTTAAATGTCTTTTCTCCCAGGAAATAGAGATTGCAGAACTATTTTATGAGTTTTGACAAACTGTTTATATAACAATACTAGTATTTCATAACATTACTATTGACAGATTAATATTTGCGAAAATTCAACGTGGACTCAGGTAATTTTGAAAAAACAAATAAATAAATATTCATGGACGTTTAGCACAATCGGACGACCGATGTGGCGCGGCGGTTTGATGGTTGCGGGTTTGATTCCCGCCTTGGGGTAAATGTTTGTACGACCTGTAAATATTTATACCGGGTGTTCTGGGTATTTTATATGTATAATAAAAATATTTATTTAGGTAATGTGATGTATTATATATGTCAGTCTTCTAGTACCCATAACACAAGCTCTGCTTAGCTTAGGGCTAGATGATGTTGTGTGGATTGTCCAGCATTATTTATTTATTTATTTATTACAAGACATTAAGTCTGCGCTAACTTTTGATAAGATAGACCGATGGTAGGTATATAAGGTACTGTCAAAAAGTATTTGTAAAAAGTCAGTTGAGGTCGTAATATCTAATAATAAAGTATAAGTCATTCATTTTGAATTCTCGTTAACTTCAGGGAACTTTTTCAATGAAACTTAACAATGTAATTTTGAAAGTGTAATCTTTAGTTATTTGCTCGTACGAAAAGGACTAATAAAAAAAGGGGGCGTTAGTAATGCGAAAATAATAGTGAGGCGGGATCTTGTCTTATTTTCTTACTTTTTTTATTTAATCGTATGATAGGCGATATTCTAATTAAAATATGTATTTATTAATAACAGATACTTTATTCACAAACAAACTTACGACTATACAGTATTTACAAAATGTACATTGGCATATAAAATACATAAGAAACAGTTGAGCTATCTACAGACCGTTGCAAATGATCTAAAGATAGCTCAACTGATCCAGTACCCAAGATACTGGCTGCATTGCCAAATAATTCAAAGTAGTTTAAGTATTTCTTACTTTAACTTACATTCAATTTATAAAGTTTAGATGTTTGGATGTTTGTTCTACAATCACGTTCCAATTAGGTACGAATCCGATGAAATTGAATATACTTCATAAACTTGGGAGTATAAGTTTACCTATGTTACGGTAACCTTATTAGACAGCACTCAAAGTTGCTGTAACTCGTGTCTATGTTTTTAAGTATGTATGTAACAAAATGCAGTTCTCGACACGACATCGACATAATCGACACGATAAGAAGAAGAAGAAGTATCTAGGTATGTATGTGATACGTACCTATTCGAATAAAATCTTTAGATAAAAAAACTAAATATACAGATGGTACTTATATAAAAAAAAGAATATTTTTTTGCTTTATAACAACGCCATAATGGTCTTTAAGTTCGATTAAAAACAGTTGAATAAATATTTATTTAACTAAAATATTTGAATATAAAGAATAAGAGATTAAAAAAAGTCCTTTCATTTGATACTTACCTATCGCAATATTATAGGTGAGTCTATTTCTATTCGTTTTCATCTTAAATATTTGCCTTTATATTCCGTCATCTCTCATTTATTAAAATCGGAGTTACAACATCCCACATACATAGACTTTTTTTTTTAATAGACTGTCAAACACAGACCTTCCGTAGTTGGGTAAAAACAGTAGCGTCGCTACACCGCCCCACAAAACGGTAGTACATTTCAGTTCCTCTACCATGAGATGTCACAGTAAAATCGCCTGACTTTACTACGGTAGTTACGTCAATATTAGTATGACGAATTTTAGTACCCAACTATCCGATAGAGGCGCTGTACAAATCTTCATACATTTTTTTAACTACAGACGCTAGCGAGTATAGTAAATATAGTATAGTAAAAACTCATGGTAGAGCTACTGGAACCGATTATAACAGCTGGACGAGCATAGCCGTCAAGCTGTCAGACGAACCGTACCGGAGCTGACGAGAGACGAACGCCGAGAAACGAATTAATTGTAATCGCTATTAATCTAGTGTTTTCAAACAAAAAGAGGCAAAATGAGGCTACTCCCAACTTAACATAAAGCACAAACTCGAATCTAGGAACAGTGCCCGTAGTCTGAGTTTTATTTTTGAGTTTCTCAAAAGACTTGTCGTCAAGCATACTGCATAACCCATTATTAATTTCTGTTGTTATATTTGAAATGCACTAAATTATTTTTGACGTGACAACGTCTTATAATTCAATAGAACCGGCTGCACGCACGAAAAAACATGACTCATGCGGCGTTACCTAAAAGTAAAAGTAAGTTCTTTGCGTTCGTTGTCACGTTCAACTATCGTCAGTAAACCGACTTTACAGACAACCATTTTTTATTATAAATATTTTCAGTGTTGGGTTTTATCTATAATTTAGAAATAGCTAAATTCGCTAAAAGTCGCGTGGAACTGGCACCTAGAACAAACCTATATATGATGATTCTAAATGATCTTTGTGATTATATAGAATAAAGCTTTGATTTAGAGCTATCAAAACTCAACATTACGTTGAAAGCATGCTTTTAAATTAATTCTGTTTTCAGCACAACCTCTAAAGCTTGCACTAGGTACGTATTAAAACAATACACCTACTTTGTTAAAGAGTTTGAAATGAGCGAGGGAGTGAAATATACAAAAGACAACTTTCATGCCTCCATCAGAACAAAAACGTTTGCGCGATCTTTTTATTCAATACATTTAAGGCACATACAACTTTAAAATTAGATTCAGGCTCGAGAAAATAGAATAATGAATAATATAAATATCAGCTGAAGATCCTTACCTATATGAAACAAATAAAATTCTAGTATTTTTGACATTTATATCACCTCTATTTATCTATTTGACATCTATTTAATCCATTGATGACAGGCGTCACAGCTCAGTCGGTAGTAGCTCTGCCTTCCATGCTGTGGGTCGTGGGTTTGATTCCCACCCAGGGTAAATGTTTGTGTGATGAACATACACATTTGTTCTGTGTGTGGATGTTACTACGTATGTATTTACAAAAAAAATGTATATGTAAAAAAAATGTATCAGCAGTTTAGTTCCCATAGTACAAGCTCTGATTAGTTTGGGACTAGAGTGTGAGGTGTGAAATGTTTGTGAATTTATTTAATTATAGTACCATAGACCTACACTGCAGTACCCTTGCAATGTACTTACTTATGCTACTACTAGACCTAAGCTGATATTATATGTACCTGTAAGCAATAAATAACATAACATACAATAATACAAATACAATAACATTAGACAAAAATATCAGGCGTTTGTGTCATTATCGTTAGTACTAGGGATGCCCAGAATTTTGAAAGGGCCTTAAGTAATGAGAGAGGCCGATTCTTCACATCTTAAAAACAAAATTCTTTAGTATTCTTACTTTCGACAATAAGTATTTATAAAGTTTACAATTTTGATACAGACAGTTTTTGTTTGTCGTACTACTCTACCCGGTATTTACGAATATGTACTTACATAATGTTGAAAAGTACTAATTATTGCTTTGGGAAGTTATGGTAAGTATATTTCAAGTACTATTACTATTAGGTACCTACTCTTTTTTACGTTGTTGATAGATCAACTACAGTCACACAAAAACCGAAACAAAACTACAGTCACACAAAAAATCGTAAATGGATGGATAATAGTTTCATTAGTAGTTCGTAAAAGTTAGCATAATTTATCATTTCTACATTATTTTTATGTAAAAATAAATAAAAAAATATCGGTTCTTACGGACGTTAGATTGTATTAATGAACAGTACCCCAAGTACGAGTTTGTGCACACACGAATCGTAGAGACGCAATCGTCGAGCGCCACCGATTTTGTATGGAAATCCAAGCTTCTCAAGAAATCTGGTAGGGGCGCCTGGATCTCCATACAAAATCGGTGGCGCTCGGCGATTGCGTCTCTACGATTCGTGTGTGCACAAACTCGTACTTGGGGTACAGTAGCACGGTTGCGTAGTAAGAGTTATTTGCATGTCGAAAGTGTACTGGGTTCACTGGTCTACACTCAGTTGAGCACTAGCCAGTTCAAACTAGGCATAACAGCAAAATATAAAAAAATATAGGCAGAAATGTTAATTAGGTATAATGAAGAAAATATATTTTTTCAATAAAACATTGATGGTCTTTGAAAAACTTAAAATAATTAAATTGTAATGAAATTGTTTTTTTTTTCATTATTTCAACCGTAATTGGCTAGTTTTAGGTAGTTTTATCTAGTTAAATGACATTTTTCACAAAACCTCCTGAGTGTTGCCCTGTGAAAAGGATTTTGAGACTGTTGTGCCGAAATTCCCTAAGCTTCCCTAACTGTTGAGGCATTTACACTTTTATTATATCAAAAGTCAAATAAAACAAGTATTCTATATTTTTAAGTATTCTTTATTTTTATTAATCTTAAGTATTTTCTTTGTGAATGAATGATTCAACGCATAAAACCTAACTTATTTTCTCAAATCAGCTCTTAAAAATAAAAGGACTACTTAAGTAAATTCCTTTGACTTGAAAACTTGACCGTTGTATAAAAGACACTTAAAAAGTTATTTCCGTTTTCTTTTATATAATTCCTTTGTTAAAGACGAATTGAGTAGGTAGGTACAGTTACTTTAACAACATACATTTTCTTTTACCCCCTATCTTATAAAAAGTTAGCGTTGACTTTATGTCATCATTACGTATGGTAATCAATACTTCAAAGTCTGCGCTAACTTTTTATAAGATAGACCGTTACCCCCTATCTTATAAAAACTTAGCGTTGACTTCAAGTCATCATTACGTATGGTAATCAGTACTTCAAATCTGCGCTAAATTTTTATAAGATAGACCGTTAGTCTTTCTTTTACTTATAATTGTATTTTTTTTACTCCCATCGCCAAAACGAGGGGGTGTTATAAGTTTAACGTGTCGGGGTGTGTAGGGGTGTGTTTGCTCCCGAACAGATAAACCGGTTTTGATTCTGTTTTTTTTAAGTTGTAAGTAGATAGTAATAAACACTGGTTCACAGCTATGTTTGATGAAAATAGGTCGAATTGTGTTATCCGCCATTTTGTAGCGATAATAGTCGCTACAAAATGGCGAAACTATTTTTCAAAAATTTTACCTAAAATATTATCACATCACATAGTAATATAAGCTTCTACTTAATATGCGAGTAAAAGCGATGGTGGGTATGTTAATGTCTGGGGTGAACACGAATAAATGTGACAATCGTACATATCGAAACAGACGTATTTGAGATACACTGCGCGCCAACATTGGCTTTACTGTCGAACGTTGCAGCGGTAGCGCGCAGTGTGTCTTAAAAACGTTATGTTTACGATTGTCACATTTATTCGTGCTCAGCCCACTGTTCTGTCTATATATAATGTGGTTAATGTCTATTCAATTGGGCGTGCTTATTGAAACACTTAGCTTCTCATCCATGTGTAATAGAATGAATAAATTTATTCGTAAACATAATGTAAACAACGTTTTAGCTTTACCTACTTACTTAAATAAATTATATCAAGATTGCAAAGTGCCTTAGAATTTAATACTAAACTATTTTAGGATGAGATCAAACAAAATGTTCAGTGAATATATTTAAATATGTAAGCAATTTCTTTGACTATTTTTAACTTAATGATAATAATGGAGAAAATCCCACTTGATGTTCTGAACGAATTTCAGATAGTATTTAGTATGGCGAGAAATACACATATTATATAGGTTTATGTTACTCAGGTGAGGGCAAAACATAAGCATTAAAAACAATTTATTTATTATTTATTTATTCAATTAATACGGTTTACGCCAATTACATTAATTGCATTTAGGTATTAATAAATTACTAATAACATTCAAACACATATTCAAAAACACAAGTCACAATAAAATGTTAAATAGTAAATGAAGAAACAATGTAATCACTTAATGACACACACCTATGACACTCAGCAATAATGTGGCTTTCTATTGGTGAAAGAATTTTTAAAATCGGTTCAGTAGATCCCGAGATTACCCCTTACAATTGAACAAATATACAAACGCAAACAGCACGCCCCGTTTTCGCACGGTAGCCTATAATACAATAAATAAAATTTGAAAATAGCGGTTACTCAGTATAAATGTAGCTTCCAAATGTAAACGATCTTTGAAAATCGGTTTAGTAGTTTTTTAGTCAAATAAACATTCTGATTCCCCGAACCCCGGGTCCCGGTCGACCTTTATTTCATCACAGGTGAGTTGGAGGCTAATATTTTTTATTTATATGTTTATTTAAACAGTTAGTATGGTTTACGCCATTTAAGTACAATAATTACAGTTAGGTACTAAAAAATAATGATGTAGTTTAATTTTTGAACTTCAAATGCATTTCTATTTCAATACACAGACTTCGTATACTTGTACTTTTGTAGTAAATATCTGAAAATATTTGGCTAGATTTATTCCATCGAAAACGGACTAAAATATACGCTTTGACGAGCAAACGTTTTATTTGCTTCGGAAAACTCTTAGGAGACGCTTATTTCGAGAATTCTTATACCACACAATATTTTATGAATTCAACATTATTTTTCTCAGCTAAATAATATTATTCACTACAATTCCTAAATCAAACCTGAGCTTAGACTCTGATACGTTTATTCCAGAAATTTAGCTCTCAATTTAGTTAAAATCTATAAATATTTTCGTAAATACAGTCTTTTATACAAAAAAAACACCTTTTCACGTATAAAAAGGTGCTATTCCCTCAGAAATAGTCGACAAAAGGAACCTAAACCGGTCCTTCAAAGAAATAGCCATTTCCGATGTATCGTGAGCGTGAAACAGATATTTTCTCCGCTATTACACTCGACCGAACATTTTTGAATGAGGCTTTGGCACACGAGTACAAATATAAAAAAAGGTAAATATCTAATAAGTACTACTTAATACTTAATATTTGAAACTATCACGGTTTTGAACATAGTTTTCATTATAAACGGGATATTTACCGTTATCAATATCCCTTAATAATCAGACTCACATAAATCATGGTAAATATCCCGTTTATAATGAAAACTATACTTAATACTTATTTTAATACTTATTTCGGTTCAAGGTTATTTTTTTTAGGACAAATATTATAACAGATATTATTATTACTTGACAAATAAATTGAAGATAAAACACTATGTAAAAATGTTGTCTTTATTAAGGTAAACTAATATTGACGACCGATGTGGCGCGGCGGGCGAAGGTTCGCCTGCGACGCGGAAGGTGGCGGGTTCGATTCCCGCCTGCAAATATTTATTCCAGGTGTTCTGGGTATTTAATATGTATAATAAAAATATCTATCTATGTACTGTATTGTATTAAGTATGTCAATCTTCTAGTACCCATAACTCTGCTTAGTTTGGGGCTAGATGATGTTGTGTGGATTGTCCAGCATTATTTATTTATTTTATATGATTCATTAATCATGGTGATTACCTATTATCAAAACTATTTTTATTTTTCAAAGGTAAAAATTACAGACTAAAAAATCAATGTTTTTTTTACAACTCGTGTGGCTTCTGAGCGACATATTATGAGATAAGAACCTTTTGTCAAACCCTTTTTAAGATGGTTTCAATGCCCTTGGATCAGACAGGATTAACATTAACTTGATACTTTGTGTCGACTCTTGCCTCTTTGAAAATATTGATTTTTATTTAACAAACACGTAATCGAATTGAGAACCTCCTTCTTTTAAGTCGGTTAAAAATGGCGTCAGTTGGACTTTATTAGAATTGAAAAAACTCTTAAATATATATGAACACTCAAAAAACAAATAACAACTGCAATTTTAGAGGATTAAACTTCAATTATGTTTTAGTTTGGTTTCGTCATCCTCATCATCATCATCATCAACGAATATCAGTCCACTGCTGGACACAGGTCTCTCCCAAGTCGCGCCACTGAGCCCGGTATTCGGCTTGTAGCGCCATCTATATCGCTACATGATGAACTACATGGTAATCTACGCAACAGACCAACAGATGGCAGAAACAAGTCCTAGATCGCGCTTACGAAGTTATCACGGAGTTTGAACATAAGTAATAGAACCTATCCATCGGTACTCGGACCCCGAGCCAAAGGTCACTCGCCGTGGAAGATCTTCCCTTTTCGTTGGAGATATCACCCTTATCTCCACAGGCTCTTCTCATCCAGTGTTTGCCAGCTACCTTCTGCAGATCGTCGCTCCATCTTCTACACCACCACGCTTGTTTAAACTAAAAAAAACATCCTATACTTTTACTGTGACACCTATTTGGAGTATACATTGAATGGAACCTCCCTGAAGGATGTGCTTTGAAAGTTACTAAAATTAAATGTCAGTAGCTCTACCATGAGGTGTCACAGTAAAATCGCCTGACTTTACTACAGTAGTTACGTCAATAATTAGTATTACGAATTTTAGTACCCAACTATCCACTAGAGGCGCTGTACAAATCTTCATACATTTTTTTTAACTACAGACGCTAGCGAGTATAGTATATATAGTATAGTAAAAACTCATGGTAGACCTACAGAATAAACCGCAGCATTTGACACCGCCTAGCGAATAAGTTACTACAGTTAAGAGGGGACTCTTTTAATACAGGTCTCACGACTTAAAAAAAGAGATCCCACCTATTACTAAGTCGACACTGTAATATTGAAATAAACGATTTTGATTTTTTTTGACAGTTGTACTTCGATAGTGTTCTAGAAATAAAGTTTTTTTTTTGTTTTTACTACACAAAGAGAGGTAGTAACTAGGTTTACTTATTTTGGTGATATACGAGTGTGAAGTCCTCTCATGAGGTTTATTTTATAGTACATGGCATTTTATTGTTGCCCATAAAATAAGAGAAAATGGATTAGGTACTCGTCTTTATTTAAGCAGTTTTTATTACTACACAGAGGTCTTGTGACGTATAACTTTGTTACCTATTGATATCTTCTTCTTCTGATTATAACTTTGTTACTTATTAATTCTTCTTCTTATTTTTTATGTGGCCTGCCTGTCAATAAAGCAGGCTATACCAGTATAACTTTGTTACCTATTGATATCTTCTTCTTCTGATTATAACTTTGTTACTTATTAATATTAATTCTTCTTCTTTATTTTTTTGTGGCCAGCCTGTCAATAAAGCAAGCAATACCAGTGTTTAGTGTTTGATAATGCCAGAACTCGAATTTTACACTGTTTGCTACACCGTTGATTTTTATGACAAAACTTTCAACAGAAGAAGGAAGTTATTTGTTGTCATAGTCATAATCCAGCCATCTATGTAATCAATGCCAAAATAAACGTAGGTTCATATGAAAATTGAGCGTTTATGGACCTCTTTACATAAATTATACCTTCAAATGTGTAAAAAAATTGTCGATTTTGTAAGTGACGTAAATACGTGTGGCACTCGGGGACTGCCGCGGTAAAGCTATTGCATAGCATTTTTTGCTGTGTTACGCATGCGCAGTGTTAGGTTATTTCGTTACGGAATTTCTGGATTCGGTCTCCGCGCTCAAGGCCCGCGATAAAAGCTATGTGCAATCGATTAAATAAACGCCCCAAAACTAGTTGTTAGGGTAAAATCCTCTTCAAACTAGACATCATTAAAATAAGTCAAAGAAAGTTTGATTTCTATATCTGCTTAAAAGGGTTCTGTTTGTCATAGAGAACTTCCATGACGTTAAGGAAAGTGATAATTCTCATAGTTAAATAAAATAAATATTTTTATTTTATTTTACTATGCATTGTTTAAAGGATGACAAAACGATAATGTAAAATATTATTGTCCTAAAAATACTGTTTTGTAAATCCATGTGATAATTAGACAAAAAGCCATAAAACAATGACAAACAATTAACAGTTCATGGCCGTAGGATAAACTTGTTAGCTAATTGTGAGTTTTTGAAATACAACTGTATATAATAATAATATAACCTGTGCAAAATGAGATAGAGAATTAACCCTAAGCTTAAAAATTAAGCCCACCCTATTAAAAGTTCCATAAACATTTTAGAAATAGCTGAGTATTGTTTGGGTATGCTATATTTTCACACCTATCAGAATATTTATTATTTATTGCACTACATCTATTACTTAGACAATAAGATTTTTTTTTATTTAATCGACACTTATCCCATTCCTACCATATTAAAAATAGAAACTGGGAAAGTAAAATTAACAAAAGACTGTTATTTTCATTTTAATATCACATAGTAATTATTTGATTTTTTCGTTTATCATGGTTCGAGAAACCGGCCGCGAGTCTTCGCTTCTAGTATGTCTGCCTGTCTTTGACCAGGCTGTATCTCATGAACAGTTATACAACAAATATTGAAAAATAAAATAAAGGGTGCTCTTAATAAATGCGTTTTTTTTAACCCTTCGCACGTGCGTTGCTCGTACCTACGAGCAACATTACATTGTAGGCAACGGCGGATCCAGGGGGGGGTCATGGGGTTATGACCTCCCCCTGAGCTGGTTCCAGGACTTAAGTGGACCACTAATTGAACATAATTATTTTATTTATATATTTTGTCACCATACAGAATTAATAGTCAAGAACTTATGTTCTTGACTATGTGACCTACCCTGGCGCCAAAACTGGATCCGCCCTTGGTTGTAGGCATTTATCTAAGTAGCAATATAAATAAATACTTCACAAATAAAAAGATACACATTATCTGCTGAGCATACCCGTTCCGGCCGGTGATTGAGATTGATTGATCGATACCTGATGGCTGATTGGAGGCTCGCGAGATGCGCATAAGAAAAGGGCTTGGCAGGAACATGTTAGTTACCCAATTTAGTTCTGCCGTCGTAACTCTGGACCCGAGTGTTGAGTGTTGTTATTAATGTGACAATCGTAAGTGTAACATATTTAGAATACACTGCGCGCTATTAGTGTAACGTTCGACAGTAAAACTGAAGTTGACGCGCAGTGTATTTCAAATGGGTTACTATTTCGATACGTATACAATTGTCATATTGTGCACAGCCCTATGGACTACTATATAAGTGAGATGGATGAACGATCCATTTTTAATGTGGTTTTTAGGCTTGTTCCAAATGCCATGTGAATTCCAAGCATAATTTGCACAAAATGTTTTCAGTAAAACGTTTGATCCTCTTCAAGATTATGTACCATTTCAATGGCATTTATCATTACTATTTTTGTAATATTTTTTTTGTTATTATGAAACATTAGATACAATTATCTATTTAATTAGTTGAAAATGAACTACATAATTATATTATGTCAAGGCATGTAAACATATATATATTTTTATTTATATTAACTAAAGCGGTCGTTTCTAAGTCCTAAATTTATTATATCTAGTCCTAAATAAAAATTTTCTTTTTTTTATCCCTATATATATGATGTTCTAAAATAAACAAATTCTTTGTCTATCACACAATATTTTTATGACAAAACTGGGTGTTTGAATAAATGTAGTGGCAAAATCGCATCCATATTTATTTAGTGTGTTTCACACGTGGAAAGTTCTTTGTGTTGCGAATTCTACCGGAAACCGGAAGTACAGTGTAGTAAAAGTGCAATGTAGTCAGGAAGTCTGGATAAACAAAAAAAAAGCGCCGCAAATGTCACAGTGGTTAAAAGCAATTGTTCAGTTTAATTGAATTCATTTTTGGGAGGCAATTAATCTTACCCGGGCATTATCTATACTATCTATACTAATATTATAAAGAAGTAAAGTTTGTGTGCTTGTAAAATTGTAAGGGGTAATCTCGGGACCTACTGAACCGATTTTAAAAATTCTTTCACCAATAGAAAGCCACATTATTGCTGAGCGTCATAGGTTATATAAAAAAACCGAAAGCTTTTACGAGGTACTCCGTTTTGCAAAGTAAATCGGAGAAAAAACGGTCGAATTATGCCCAACGAAGTAGGCACGGGTCAGCTAGTTATTTATAAAATAACTAGTAGTACGCCCCGGCTTCGCACGGGTAGCCTATATAAAAAATATCATTATAATATAGCCTATGTCATACTCAGTATAAATGTATTTTCCAAATGATAAAAAATAAAGACCCTATATTATGTAACCCCCCGCATATACTCCCGTGACCGGCAGCGGTGCGGCGCCCGCTGACTTTTTTCTAGTACTTATATTTTTGAACTCGTGATATCTTTCGAATAGAATTAAATAATTTAAAAAGTAATATAAAAGTAATTGAAGCAGTCTTAATTTTAAAGTAATTTATTTACATAAGGATTAATACCAAAGTACAAATATAGAACGTTTTCTGGCGTCGTCATTTTAATTATATTTTTTTTATATTAAAACACTTATTATGACATATCTATAATAGTTAGACATATGCTGTCGCTGACTTTTTTGTGGATGATGATGTGTTCTACAAAATTGTAGTACATAATTTCTTTCTATTATCAATAGTTTCCGCAGCGCACGCGATGTAAGGTATTTTTTATACACCTTGGGTTACATAATTGAAGTTTTAGCAAGGATCCCTATTTTTTTTGAATATATAATATAGCCTATGTTCAGCGCAGATAATGTAGCTTCACAACAGTGAAAGAATTTTTGAAATCGGTCCAGTAGTTTCGGAGCCTATTCGATGCAAACAAACAAACAAACAAACAAACAAACAAACAAACAAACAAACAAACAAACAAACAAACAAACAAACAAACAAATCTTTCCTCTTTATAATATTAGTTTAGATAAATAAATGATTGGTCGAGGTGGTTTTTGTTGACACGTCCGCTCTGTCGCGCTTTTGGCTCATTAATGCACTAGATGGCCAACACCATCATCAACCTATATCAGTCCACTGCTGGACGTAGGTCTCTCCCAAAACGCACCACTAATGTAACCGGGATGGAGGGGAGTCCATTTTTAGGATAGTTTATCTTTATCTTAACGCCTTTTATTCTTCTTGTATCTGTTCTAAGTTCTACCAGATAATATTCTCAATCAAAAAATCACGTTGATTCGCTAACTACAGCATAATGAAATGTGTACCATAACGTTATTTAAATAAAGTGCAGGATTCATTGTTGGTGAAGTTGCAATGAAAATGCCCCAACGATTTGAATATCTGGTTGCAATGTTGGTAATTATGTAAAAGTGTAATAAAGCCGGCTAAACAAGAAACGATTAGGAAGTAGGTAATGTTAAATTAGTGAACACGCGATAAGATCCTAGTTAAATAATTAAATATACAAGTACGTAGGTAAATATAGTTAAGTTTCTTGATTCTTGGTGCCAGTTTCATGCGACCAGAGCATAGAAGAATGGGCAAGAAACTACGGTCTGGTTCCTGCTGTTTGTATGATCCTTCTTACAATGATTTACAATTAAATACTGAAGTGTTAATTTAATTTAGTAACGTTTCGATTCCCGCCTTGGGATAAATGTTTGTACGATCTCCAAATATTTATTCTGGGTGTTCTGGGTATTTTATATGTATAATTAAAAAAAATATATCTATATATGTAATGTATTGTATTAAGTATGTCAGTCATATAGTACCCATAACACAAGCTCTGCTTAGCTTGGGGCTAGATGATGTTGTGTGGATTGTCCAGCATTATTTATTTATTTATTTATTACCATAACCACACGGCTGATGCAGCTTTATAAAGATCGTGGTTGGTTTTAATATAATGCTGTCTTCGAATAGCAGTGAAAGGCTTGCACGGCGCGCGTTATTTACTAATCCGGAAAATGAAACTGTATTTTTTATTTTTCTTCATTTTCTTAGAACTGGGAGGAACTTTCTTCTTACTTGGTAAGTATCTTTTGTTTTTATTGTTTTAAATAAAAGTTCGTGGAATTGTTATTCGAGTGGAATACATGAAGACGTGATATAACTTCGGATTGTTATTCAAACTCTTTCATGTTTCTTTGGAATACAAATAATTACAAATATTTGGAAAATACAAACTTTAGCTTGTATGTGTCTGTTTTTGATGTTAAATTAGTCTTGTTTGATACTTTGAGTAGGTAAGTTACTTAGGTACTATAACATATTCAGATTCATGAAAAACTTTGCATAAAATACAAAACATATTGACACACTAGAAGAAGACAGAAAAGAGACAGGTACCTTGGCCGCACATGTCAATTTCGAGAGGCTATTGGTCTTTTTTTTATTCGTTAAGGATTATTTAGCATTCCCTTCTTCTAATTATATTATATGAAAAATATTTGTTTCAGAGTCAAAGTCCATATATTTCTGTCTGAAGGTCTGCCCACTGTATTGTTCGAAACGGGACAAGCGTGATGCGGGTAAGTTGTATACAGTTTCTTGGTGGAAATCGAACCTACGACAATGAAAAAAAGCATGATCACAGCATCAAATATTTCTATATTCTGCTATGAAAATAAATATTACACGGGTTGTCACGTGTAATATTTCTTTTCACGAGGGTTATCACATTTATTCGTGCAGACCTGTCAAGTCTATCTTTTGGTCTGTGACAGACGTAACAATAACATTTTGATAATAATTTTACTATATTCCTCCCATTTCCCAGGTTCTTACTGGGATGATGATGAAGACATACCCTACCTCAAATCCCCATACATCGACGAGGAAGTCCCCTACCATCACCATCCTCGGTTCGTTTACTGCAAGCCGTACCCTACCACGATGAAAACTACCACCATGCCGACGACTACCACGACGGAGGGGCCGAGTGGCATCTGCGAATTCTGTGTCAAGAAGTGCGGGTTCACTTTGCCGGTTGAATAATTATAATTTTACCTCATACGCAGTCAAGTTGGAGTTAAATAGTAGTAGGTATAGTATAAATGATACTTTTTATACCAAGGGCATAATAATATACCGACTAAAAAAAATTTGAAGGTTCTCAACTTCATTGTATTTATTTTTATTTTTATATAATTATTTTGTTGGTTGTAGATGTTGTAATGTTGTTTAATTTGTGTTTCTTGTTGTAGTATTAAAAACCGCCAGTGATAAATATTTGGATTGAATAAAAAAACTTATTAGTAAGTAATATACAGTAAACTATAACTACAAACAATAAAACATGAAAACTATGAAATAATATAAACAGCAGAGAAAGTCTAATATTTTAAAATAACGACGTATTGTTTATGTATTGTGTAAGAAAAGTGAAAACTTTTGAAGCTACTAAAATGTAATAAACTTTTCACTTAGTGGCTAAGCCTAGGAATCGATTTACACTCCGTACCGAATAGCTAAGTGAAGAACTTACCTAGTGGGTACACTACGCGGTAACGCGGCAAGCCCCGCAGAGGTATTAATTACCGCACAGTGTAGATAATAAAAGTCTCAGAGTGAGAATAGTAACAGAACAAAAGCGTTTTACGCAAATTTTTAAATTACGCAAATGCCGCGTAATTAAAACAGTACTTACCTAGAAAGTAAATAAATTATGAAATATCTTTATAAATGTTTCTGTTTTTTTAACTTAGTATTTTTAAGCTATTGCATAGCTTCTATCGCGGGCTTTGAGCGTGGAGACCGAATCCAGAAATTCCGTAACGAAATAACCTAACACTCCGACCGGCGGCAAAAGATGCTATGTAATAGCTTTACCGCGGCAGTTCCCAAGTGCCACACGTTTCTTAAGATCTTTTTTTAAGATCGGGCGGTTGAAATTGTTATAAATAAAGATTAAACATAGAAACAATATTATATCTACTTATTGATCTATTTCATAAAGTCTTTTTAGTAAACATATGTATTGGATTCACGGGATCTTTTCAGCCGCAAAAGCCGCATTGCTATTAAGCGCGGCGAAGCAGTTAGTATCTTGGATACGCGACGCGACGAATGGTACTGATTTGGATCAGTAGAGCTATTTATAGATCGTTAGCAACGGTCTGTAGATAGCTCAACTGTTTCTTATGTGTTTTATATATACCTATGTACAATTTGTAACTACTCTTATAATCAATTCGTAAATAGCACTAGTGGAAACATATGATTACACGTTGCATAATGTACCATTTTTATAGAAACAGGATATGTAAATAAAGTCACTTTTATCCAATGCAGAAAGCTGTGACACTCGTTAGTGCTGTAACTGGAATTATCAAATCAGTAGCTCTACCATGAGTTTTTACTATACTATATTTACTACACTCGCTAGCGTCTGTAGTTAAAAAAATGTATGAAGATTTGTACAGCGCCTCTAGCGGATAGTTGGGTACTAAAATTCGTCATACTAATATTGACGTAACTACTGTAGTAAAGTCAGGCGATTTTACTGTGACAACTCATGGTAGATACACAGTTCTTAACCTAAGCTGCGTTATAGGTACCCTGTATGTACAGGGTGTAACATATTTCGGTAAATATTCCAGATGAAAAAAAAATATTATTAAACATGCTAAGGTCTGCAGATAGCTCAACTGATTCAAGTATTTCATATACCTA
Organism: Ecliptopera silaceata; assembly: GCA_932527185.1. Taxonomy (NCBI): domain Eukaryota; kingdom Metazoa; phylum Arthropoda; class Insecta; order Lepidoptera; family Geometridae; genus Ecliptopera; species Ecliptopera silaceata. The sequence goes on along the minus strand of OW052207.1, from coordinate 7,266,967 downwards.
TAAACATTTTGTAAAAGTTAAAGTTTGTGCGTGAATAAATCAAATAATTCAAAAGAAATGTTACGTATAACAATATATAAAATGAAACTGAAATTTGATGTCAACGAGGTCAAACTATTTTTTAAGTTCGACCCGTTATTCTGGTGCATGTATTTGTGCCAAAATATCGGGATATAAAGTAACTTATAAATCCTGTTTACTGAAAACTAAACTAGTAATATTCAAATGCAGGATAATAATAAAAATCCAGTCCATTCAATGCGAAATGGTGATGACAGTTTGAAGTTGAATATCGTATAACAAAATTAAAATAAACTCTCCCAGTTTGTAAATGAGTGAGAATCAAATAATTAAATTAGCTAAATCGTTAAGCTAATATAGTACCGGGTTTAGGAGAATCACGGCGTCTACGGTAATCCTTACTTTGAAATTTACGACGGTTTCGTTTTTACAGTCCGTTGCTATGGCAACTGTGTGCTTGCTGCGGCGACCTTCATTACAATGGGTACATAGAGCTTTGCTTTAAATAAAAAAAGCTGGACAATCCACACAACATCATCTAGCCCCAAGCTAAGCAGATAGCCTGTGTTAAGGGTACTAGAAGACTGACATACTTAATACTTATACATCACATATATACTTAGATATTTTATACTTATAAAATACCCAGAACACCCGGAATAAATATTTGCAAATCGTACAAACATTTATCCTAAGGCGGGAATAGAACCCGCAACCTCCGCGTCGCAGGCGGACCTTCGCCCGCCGCGCCACATAGGTCGTCAAAAGGTAGTAACACACAGACTAGAAGAAATATTTATGTTCATAGCACAAATATTTGCTCTCGGTGGGCATCGAACCTAGCATAGACTAGTTATACGCATGCTTCTCGAACAATCTCACACAAAGTTTTAAATAAATGAGCGCAAGCTATCGCACGAGGTGCCAGATACTAAACATCGCTTCTATACACTGAAACTCGTACTAGGCTTAGAAACCTTATTATAAAGCTTCACGTTTTTTTAAGTTCTTTTTTAGTTAAATAATTAGCCAGACTAGACACTGCTTTACCGTGCCTAGCTGTTACCGGTGTGCGCCACGAGGAGGCTCTTTCCAACACGATGCTACAACAGAATACCTACAGTTGTAGCATCGACACGATAAGAAGAAGAAGAAGTTAAATAATTCTTTAAATCGTGAAAAAGTGGTTATTCAAGATACTTGTAAACTACTGGATTGCTAATAAAGTAAAATCTTTTTTCTAAATATAACTACGATCTAAATTAAATACATAGGTATAGGCGACAAAGAAATTGGTTTACCACTTTTGATGACATCTCCCAGTAACATAATTATTCGCTAAGGATTACAGATTGACAGATTCTGACGTAGCAGTTATTAATCTGTCAAGCGAAAATAACCCTTGATGTTTTGTACGTGCAAATGATATTCAGCCTTAGAGTGGTAAACCAATTTCATTGTCGCCTATACATAAACCAAAAGACTAAAAATGACAATGACTAAAATAAAATATACTTATAACCTCACTTATAAGATATCTAAACGATTTTTCTTTGTTTGAAGAATGAAAAAAGTTTAAGAAAGTGTGTTAGGAAATGAACCCGGTAATGACTCCAAAGAGGAACGGAAATCTACTCTACATAATTTCTAAAAGCTATTTCAAAAATATTCATTGGAATTTTTATGCTAAAATTGAGGCGGGAACGACAGGCCACGATGATACACACTTCGCAGGTGTTAGGCTACAAACGCATTACGCGTCAATAGTACAATGGACAAGTGACAGCGGCCAAAGCTTCGGCAACCGCGACGGACGGCATTTTGAACGAAAACCAAGATGGCCGCCAAGTGCGTGCGACACCTTACCGGACTGAGTATTTTGTTTAAAATTAGGGTACTTAACTTATCTTCTTAGGTAGGTATAATAGGTGCAAAAAGTAATGAATATTTTAAGCAAATTTTTGTTCTAGACATTTATTTAACCGAGGATAACCACATCTCATTATATTTTGTTTAGAAATAAAACACGAAACGCGGTAAGTACCTACTTACTTACTTACGGCAACAATATTGTTTTTTTTTGGCTTGGCCGTAGTAAGTTAGCAAATGCTACGAAGCAAAAATCATAGCTTGGTAGTATCTGCCTTCTATGCCGTGGGTAGTGGGTTCGATCCTTACTTAGAACAAACATTTATGTAATGAACAATGATGTTCTGTTTCTGTATTTTACAAAAATGTGTAAGTATATAAGTATTCTAATAGCAATTTCGTTCCCTTAGCTCTGTTTAGTTTGGGACTAGAACGTGAGGTGTGAAATATTAATTTTTTTATTTATTGCTTGACTAGTAATGCTTCGGCTACATTAGCGAGCGAATATTCGTATCGTGTTGGCGCGACAAAAGCATCGTGTTCAGATGAAGGCGATATACTAAGCGATGACACTATGTACCCGGCCACATACATCGCGTTAACACGAATATTCGCCGTAGCCCGCTAGTGTGGCCCCAGCATAACAGTAACTTGCTTGACAGTACAACAAACGTCCAAAACTATGACATTGCTATCTTGACCATAACTGAAGTGTTTGTAGATCATCAGTCCACGGATTATAGGGCGCAAATCTGGAGTGGAGGGCAAATACAGAGGATATTTGGGTATTTATTAGACAAATAGTAGAATAATATCGGTTACTGGGGGCTAAACAAATACATATATTATGGGTGATTGAATGCTTATTACTAAACACAAAGACAATTATTATATCATTTGTGTTTTTATAGGAAAAGTGATAAAACAATCTTAACTTTGTCTACAATGATTTACTTCACAGGGTCAATAAGGAACGCAACCTGTAAGAATTAAAATAAAACTAAATAAAATATAATTTTATGCAGGCTGTATTTACCTATTATAAGTTTCTAATTTAGCAAAATAATCTGTAAGTATGTAAAACTAGCATGTAATCTTCAAAAAAATAGTTAGTAGACCTAATAAATAAATAAATACATTTATTTTCTATCATAATAGAGGAATATATAAAATTATACTCAGGTACAAATTTGGAAGATATTTTACATTATAACCTGCTTTGTGAGAGACTGGTGCATGTAGGTTAAGACACCTGTAGCACAAGAGGTGACTTGTGCTACAGGAATAATGTGTAAAATCTCATGCCTGTAATTACACAATCCCTTAAAACTAGAACAAGCTTTCATAGGAATGCGCCCATCACCGGTGGGTATTTAACAAAGATGTTTAAAAATATCGTTGCGTCGTTAAGGCAAGTCTCACTGTCACCAACACTGGCATTCATACTCTTTAAGCCGGAATACAGCGATGTACGCATCACTGCGTGAGGAAAAAGATCGTAGCTCTCCTTTGATGAATTCTATCGCAAAGAGGTCTTATGTAAGTTGTTTGAAAAAAATAAACCGTTGACAAACCAACAAAAAAGCATCTAAAACAATAAATGAAGATCATTGAAACTGTGTCGTCGGTATAAAAACGCCCTATTTTTTCTTTCCCAAAAAGGTCTTAATGTCGTTTTAAAAAAAAAGCAACTACGGCAAAAGAAAAATCATGTTAAACAAATGAAGATCACACGTGTGTCGGTATGAAAACGGCCTTTTTTTCTTGATGTATTTTCCAGTAGGTCTACCATGAGTTTTTACTATACTCGCTAGCGTCTGTAGTTAAAAAAATGTATGAAGATTTGTACAGCGCCTCTGGCGGATAGTTGGGTTCTAAAATTCTTCATACTAATATTGACGTAATAGCCTAAGATCCCGCCATAGAAAGATCTTCACCGTCGTGTTTATTCAATGAAACGTTTTTTATATATAATTTAATATGTATTTAAATATATTGCACATGGGTTGCCAAGCCAATTTTTGTCCATTTTTTTTTTATTAATAATTAAAAAATATTTTTTTTTAAACATTCCACCGGTGTGTTTATTAGATAAACTCTATACCAATCGAAAGTATGAAGCCCATAGAATATGCAAACGTTTATTTGCCTAACTTTTTCTGGTCACAACTATCGGGTAGCCAGGTATAAACAGGTAGGCTATAGTAGCATTTTGCAATGGTCTGTTTATTGAATAGAACTTAAATAAAATCAAAGATAATTATAATTATATAATTATAATTATACATTGGTATGCTCCTAAAAAAACAAATTTATTAAACATATTATACATAAAAAATTTATAAACTTCTTGAAAAGAATAGTTGATTGAAAACATCCTCATTTACAAAAAAAGGATATTAGAACATTTTCTTGTTTAATTTATAAATAACCGTTTTTTTAAGTAAATTAAAATATAATATATCGATTTCCATGGGATGTATTTTTTAAATAAAAATAGTAAAAGGTGTAGTGCTGAATATACAGTAAGTATATAATATATATAGAATCTTTGAAATTATCTAACTATCTTCTATATTTTTGTAATGTTGAAATAATTGTTAGTAAAATTCACTTATGGTTTGGTTATGGTATGGTTTTGTTAATTTTCGACACACATATTTTTTTTAATTTACTTAAAAAAACGGTTATTTATAAATTAAACAAGAAAATGTTCTAATATCCTTTTTTTGTAAATGAGGATGTTTTCAATCAACTACTCGTAAAGTTTATAAAATTTTTATGTATGTATAATATGTTTAATAAATTTGTTTTTTTAGGAGCATACCAATGTATAATTATAATTATATAATTATAATTATCTTTGATTTTATTTAAGTTCTATTCAATAAACAGACCATTGCAAAATGCTACTATAGCCTACCTGTTTATACCTGGCTACCCGATAGTTGTGACCAGAAAAAGTTAGGCAAATAAACGTTTGCATATTCTATGGGCTTCATACTTTCGATTGGTATAGAGTTTATCTAATAAACACACCGGTGGAATGTTTAAAAAAAAAATATTTTTTAATTATTAATAAAAAAAAAATGGACAAAAATTGGCTTGGCAACCCATGTGCAATATATTTATTTACATATTAAATTATATATAAAAAACGTTTCATTGAATAAACACGACGGTGAAGATCTTTCTATGGCGGGATCTTATACTATAACTACTGTAGTAAAGTCAGGCGATTTTACTGTGACAGCTCATGGTAGAGGTACAGTTGTATGGAAATGACAGTTATTATTACAAACGGTTTTGGTATTATCCTTTTACCGATTGCAGATAATTAGCAGACGATTATAGGCTTCGTTATCTCCAAGGAAAATAAACAAAGAAATATATGGAAAAATGTTTGTCTGCTCCTTATTTGATTTTACTAGATAGTTGTTCTAATGAACTACTGTGTATTAACTAAGCACAGTTTTTTTTACAGACCCTTTTATTCTAATTCACATTTTTTCGAATATCATTTTTACGCGTCTACACGTCTACGCGGACCAAAATAAGAGATATAAAAAATTAAAACATTTATTCACAAACAAACTTACCACCATTACAGTATTTACAAAATGTACATTGGCATATAAAATACATAAGAAACAGTTGAGCTATCTACAGACCGTTGCAAACGATCTATAGTTAAAAACATTTTTAGAATTTTGAATGAAATTTTTTATAAGGCCACTGAACTACTCTATTACATAGTAGATTCGTAGGAAATATCTAGAAAAAATTCAAATGGTCAAGTCACTTTTATCCGTCTATAAACACTGAATATCTAAACGAAAAACTGCTGCTGCACTGCCTTTTGCGGAGCAGCAAACAAGCTGAGACTGAACCTTTTTGACATTCAATCTTGTTAATTCTACTGTATTTGTATCTATTGACTTATGTTGATTTTCTTTTATGTTCTGTACTCTCTGTGTTGTTTTTGTCAAATAAATTTCATTTCATTTTCATTTTAAAAACCTGAGCGGACCCAGGTTGTTTTGTATAGACAGAAAAACTATATATAAATCGAACGACCGATGGTATGTTAGTCAGTCACAATGAAAGCAGCCATCGTCATTTCAATCGTATTGTTCATCTTTTCTGTGGAATCCGGTAAGTTATTTCATATTGGGTTTCCTTTGATAGTTCGATTCGTGACTGATATAATAATTTCTTTGATTTATTGTAAGTTTGTAAGCTTAACCTTCAAAGAGGTTGTAGCTCATCATAAAAGTCTTTGAACCATATCTGACATTATATAAAAAATATTCGGTCTTTCCTAAGACTTTGGTCATGTTTTGTAAGTTGGAGTTCTTAGGATTTAATATCAAGCTATCATTTAAAGTCCATCCCCTATCTTATAATAAGTTAGCGTTGACTTTATGTCATCATTACGTATGGTAATTAATACATCGAGTCTGCCCTAATTTTTTTGTAAGATAGACCACATATCTTACTTAGCATTATTGGATCCGTCTTTTTCTTAATTTCTATTTTTACTAGTTGTTTCTTGAATTCAGCAAAACATAATGTTTGAAGTAAAAGTATTTATTTTCATAAAATATTATCTAATACTGTTCAAAAAAAAATAATTAAAAGAGCATTGAAAGCTTGACAGTGTATTTGATATTTGAAATACTTGAGACTCAATTCAGTTCAAACTAAGTGCTTGAAATCTTGACTGAAGATATCTGAACTGAAGATCCAATATCAATTCAGTAAAAATAAAAATCAATAATACTTTGTTCAGTAAAATCACAAGGATCATTTAAAATCGTCTTATATACTAATATAAGACGATTTTAAATGATTTATTAGTATATAAGACGATTTTAAATGATCCTTTAAAATCGTCTTATATACTAATATAAGACGATTTTAAATGATTTATTAGTATATAAGACGATTTTAAATGATCCTTGTGATTTTACTGGCACCTAGAATCACCTAGTGGTGATTCTAGGTGCCAGTTCCACGCGACAAGAGCCTAGAAGAATGGGCAAGAATATTACGGTCTGATTCATATCGTTTTTTATATGATCTTTCTTACAAAGAATTACAATTAAATTACAAACACATACAAGACAAAATAAATGAAGACATAAGTAAAAAAATAAATTCTAATGGCCCGTTCACACGCGCGCGTTCAACTCGACGTTCAACGGGCACGTTCACATTCACGCGCATGTGAACGGTACGCCCGAGCCCGTAAACGCGCCCGTGCCCGTGCATGCCGCGAACCCGGCGAGTGTCGGTTTTTTGGCAAAGTTCAAAGGATGAATGTCCGGGCGCCCGCCGACCGTTCACACGCGCGCGGGCAGTCAGTCTCTCTCGCGCTTTCGTGACGAGTGGACGTGCCAAAAAAAGTCGCTACGACCGAATGTTGCAGCATGGAATAAATAAATAAATAATGCTGGACAATCTACACAACATCATCTAGCCCCGAGCTAAGCAGAGCTTGTGGGGTACTAGAAGACTGACATACTTAATACAATACATTACATAGATAGATATCTTTTATTATGTATACCTACATATAATACCCAGAACACCCGGAATAAATATTTGCAGAACATACAAACATTTATCCCAAGGCAGGAATCGAACCCGCAACCTTCCGCGTTGCAGGCGGACCATCGCTTGACCAGTTGATTTAATTATTATTATTTGTTATTTTTATGTCTGTAAATAGGTACCTACTTAATACAATAATTAGAATTATATTCACAAACAAACTTACGACTAAGTATACAGTATTTACAAAATGTACATAGTCATATAAAATACATAAGAAACAGTTGAGCTATCTACAGACCGTTGCAAACGATCTATAGATAGTTCAACTGATCCGAATCAGTACCAATCGGAAATTATATTATATTATTTGTAAAATATTAGATTTAAATAGAATAATGCATTAGAATAGTCTGTAATGTTATTTTATCAGTTAATAAAGAATTTGAATCGCACACGAATGGTCAAACGAGAGAATTTTGACGTTCCTGGAATATAATACCGAGATCATCGCTGCTCGACATGCTGGCATTGACTGGCACGACCGCGCGCATGTGAACAGCTTGAATTTTCGCCGGAATTTTCGTCTGAACATAGCATAATATGCGTTCGGTTATCGTGCAAACTAGTCCTTATCCCCCAAAACGTATTCCCTGGATAATTTTGGGATAATGAGAAGAAGTCTTAATATTTCTTCCTAATAATCTTGTAATGGACACTGGGGATAGTATGGCCTCTTATCGTTAATTCTAATCGTTACCAAGAACATTTTTAGGAGTTCATAAAAATCATTAATTTTTTTTGGTCATTAATTTAGATCAAAACTTGCCGAAGTCTAGGCTTACGGTGAAGTTGGAACTCTAGATTTTTAGCTGATAAATAATAAATATTCACCGATATTTCACACATCACATTCTAGTCCCAAACTAAGCAAAGCTTGTACGTACTACGGAAACTAAATAGCTCAATAGGTATTCTAAAAAAATAATTTAAGTAGATATCATTAATTAAAATTATTATTCCCTTTGACGTAATACAAAATTCTTTCACTATTTACATAACCTAGTTTTCAGAAAACAAAGGTGCATGCCTAACTTCAAATTACGTGTAGGTGGCAGCACTTTTTCCCGCATAGACGCCATTTTGATTGCACGGACTCAAAGGCCGACTTATGATGTGGGGAACGGTCTAAAGTTTTTGACACACTTTCATGAGTTTTGAAAAATTGCTCGCTTTACTTGTTATTGAGAAATATCCTTTATTTACAAAGAAAGTTGAGAATATTGCAAGCTACCAGTAGGTAGTAAACGAACTATAGATAGCTAAACTAATCCACATTACCCATCAGAATTGTTCACAGGGCTGACATTTGCCAGACTTAAAATTCTCCTGACTCTTTTTATCCCAACCTTTTTTCATCAGAGCTGGTCACCCAGTCTTCATACCAGCTTTGAATATTTTTTTGAGCGTGTAATTTTTATTTTGTTTTGTTGGAGGTAAATTAGAAAAGGTCAAAAAACCAAAACGAAATTCACTCCACTTGAATTTATAGAACGTATTCATGAGTTTCTATCACAATAAATAAATAAGCAAACAATTGCTTGCCTTATGAATAAATTCACTTATTTTACGACAAGTTCAAACAAACGGGCCCATAAAATTGATGTGCACTAGCTTTGAAGTAAAAGTAACTTCAGGCGATGTCCTCTCGACCAAATACAATTGAATTACAAGTAAGGTTTTAAAATAAAAACAAATGCAAAAATGTGCCAAGTGCTAAAACTTTTTCCCAGGGTATTATATATTTTAAATAACAACAGCTGAAACAGCAGATTTTAAGCGCATTGTTTGTCGGTTTTTTTTCATATTTATTGGACAGTAATTTATCGTTTTGCTTTGTACTTATTCATAACCAAACTACGACTATTTCAGTATTAACAAAATATTTATATGTATACTTATATCCGATACATATAAAACAGTTGAACTATCTATACACCGTTCTAAACGATCTATGGATAGCTGATTTGATCTAAATCAATACCAATTTTTTGTTTTTAATAGCTAACCACAAAAAGCATGGAACGGCAATGAAGTCAAGCACCTCTGAGGACCCTCAGTGGCCGCAGCCTGAGGTCATCCGCAGTTTCGAAATACCACCAGAGTTTACCGCTGGTCCATCTATCGACGAGAATGAAGATGTGAGTGTAGACGCTATGCCGACGATTCTTGAATTTTTGGTCACAGTCGCCTTTAATCGATGTCTTTTTAAAAGAAGCAAGGGTATCCAATAAACTTAATTGTTACCTATTTTGAATATAATGAACAATATCGGTTCTAATATTCTACCTTGAGGTGCTCATTGTATTTGTATACACACTATTGACTATGACTGTATGTTTTAATTGAAGTGTATCTACTGATCTTTCTTAAGTCTACGATGTGATTATACTACAAAAACATATAAATATAATAAGACAGAAATGTCGATGAATTATTCATTTACTTCTAGTGAAAGCTATATAAAAATACGAAAAAATTGTTTCAGACTACCACCACAGCGCCAGTAAGCGGCAAGCATCGTGGAAAGTCTTCCCACAAATCTCATTCCAATTGAAATATTTGCATTTGCTAAATGAAATAAACAGTTCCTATAAATATTATGTTTTATTATAAGATAGAAGGTTAAATTATTTTCACTGTCATTCTTCTTCCTGCCCTACCCCAGTAGGTGGGATCGGCACAACATTTTTTTCTTCCATTCTCCTCTATTATACGTCATCTCAGTAACTCCTTTCACATCCATATCATTTTTCACACAATCCATCCATCTTTTCTTAGGCCTACCTCTTCCTCTATATCCATCCACATTCATACCTAGCACTCGTTTCGTCACAATTCCAAGAAATTTTTCTTGGAAAGACCGAAGAACCGAAAAACGAAGACTAAATAAACTTTAAATTTGTATTAATAAAACACTAAAAATCAATAAAAAAGCATTAAAACCTGTGAGTCTTGCCATAAAGCCAAGACATGACTTTGAGAAGTAAAGTGGTTGAAGGATACATTGTAAGTAATATTTACTTAAGTGGAATCTATTTTCGGGTAACTGCCTAAAATAGAAACTCCATTTATGTAGGTAAACATTGTGAGCCAGCACGAAATTCAGTTTGCGAGGCCAAATACGTTTACCTAATTTTTTTAGGCTGCTCGTGTACTTGACTTAAAAGACGCGATACAATTTATTCGTTGAACTTTTCCATGGCCAGTGTGGAAGTCAATCAACCGATTTCGGACCCAGGTTGGTCGTAGCAGAGACAGCATGTGTAAATGGGGCTTCTGCGAACCTGCACTTAGTCAATGCGACTGCGGGGACCCCATCCAAACGATGTCTCGCCTTCTCGTTTGTCCCTTGTGCCCTACTACTTGCACAAGGCTTGACCTCATCAACGCCACATACGAGGGAAAAGAAGTTGCCAAGCTCTATTCGAACTTGGTTTGAAGTTGTTATCGTGTACCAATTGACACGCAAGAAGAAGAAGATTTATTCGTTTTATAGATCAATGTGTTTTATACTTGTGTTATTAGTAAACCAGTTTGATAGTATTATTACTGCTAACTTTAAACAAGTTTTGAATCAATTTCAAATAATTATATGTTTGACAGAAATGAAAATATCCATTTTCAATGTTGACGCAACACAATCTAGTTATGATACTTAAACAAATATAATATACGTAATGTTGGACTCTTAAGAATGAACTGTGGAGTAGGTGCTCTTTACATAAAACGGTTTCGAATCAATAACTTAATATATAATATAGGTACTTAATTGTTCTTTAAACAAGCAAATTGAGAGACGGGAGGCTGAGTAAATTCAGTTGCTCTCTAACGAGCACGGTTGATTCAATTGATAATACGGGCATGTTTCTTGCTGAACACTAAGAAACGTGACAATCGTAAACGTAACGTATTTGAGATACACTGCGCGCTAACGTTGCAACATCCAACAGTAAAGCTGATGTTGACGCGCAGTGTTCAAATACGTCACTGTTTATATGCGTGTACGATTTTCACATTTATTCGTGCTTACCCCCTGGTTTAAATTCGTATTTGCTACTCGTGTTTGTCCGTTTCATTCGCTACCTATAATAGCAGTTTTGGTGGTGACTAAAAAAACAGCACATTCGAAAAAAAAATATTATCATGCGAAAATAATCTATCAAATTGTAGTAATTATAAAAGTATTTTTTTGTATTTGACGTTGCATAAAAGTAGACGAAATGTGGGTACGGAAATAACTTAACTGGTAACAAAGCTAAGATTTCATAAAACTTTATTTACTTATACAATTTAATGCATTTCATATCAATATACATTTTTTTGTTTTTAAAGTTTAAAAATTATTGTAACAAGGTGAAGATCGTGGGTTCAACTCCTCGACTCAAAAACTTTTTTATTTAATATATTAGATTAATACGTGTTCTTAATTTTTTGTGCAATAAGGATATCTTGAAATAACTACAAACTTCATTCGCCACCAGATTCCGGTTCTTCTTCTTCTTCGCTAATAGCAACAGGAGTAGAAGAAGGAGCTTGCGGTGCAGAAGCACCAGAAACGGAAGAAGGAGAAGAAGTAGGAGGAGAAGTTGGAGAAGAAGAAGAAGAGGAAGGAGAAACTGTGGAAGTAGTTGATGTGGTGATGTGGAAGCATGAAGGATCCCAGCCGTAGCACAGGAAACAGATTACCTGTAAATGGTTTTATATTTATACATTTCAAGGATTATATAGATATTCTTCTTCATTTGTATGCACTTTTTATTTAATGATAGATAGATAAACTCTTTATTGTACACAAAGAACATAAAAAAACAGAAAACATTACAACAGATTTGTACATTGGGCAGTCTTATCGCTAATAGCGATCTCTTCCAGACAACCTTAACCTGAGGATAGACAAAAACAGAAAGACGGCGGTGTACAAAAGTTCTAAAAAGAAAATAAAACTTCACTTAAACAAATTACAAACTATATAATATCCTAAGTTATAAATAAAGGAATGGGGTTCCTCATATCTTTGTACTACAGGTAAGAATGTGATTTAAATTAATAAAAAATATATGAACTAAACTTTTCACTTATGTAAAGATTAATTAATTATAATATTATGTACTATATAATGCTTTTTAAGATTATCCTGTTTGTATCTTGTCGTGTGAAAACACCTAATGATGTCATAACAGAACAATTATAACTTATTAAATAAATATAATTTGGTGTAAAGAAATTTATTCTCATAAGCACAAAGTTCTCTTTTAAATGAGATGGTTTGTATATTTATTTAATACAAAATTGTATAATAACAAAACATGCAATTATGTCAAAGCTAACTAGGCAGTAAAATTATGTTTTGTTATGATGGATAGTAATCTACAATCATTTATTTAAACAGTTATAATAATAAGAAAGAATAATCAAAATTATGTATCCTATACGCACCTTTCTATTTAATACATTTCGATGAGCGTTTGCGCAAAGTCCAAGCAAACCCGGTTCTGCCACTCTTAAACCAGTGTAGCTCTCTGAAAATAACACAAAAATGTTACCAACTAACATGAAGTCTTTCTTCCTACTAAAAATTCAAAAACTACTTCTAAATATATGAATGTTTACAAAAAAATATAGGTATTTGATGATTAATAATATAATACAAATTATACAATTTTGATGATTTTGTATTATTTAGGTACAAAATATCAGGGCTATCGTTTAATTTGAATCGTTTTATTTAAAAAAAACCTTTTTTAACTTAAAGTTAGAACAACAATGACTTTTGTTTGAATCTTTATCTGAAATAATGCTTTATCATGTATATTATTTTACCTTAATTTTATTAAATAAATAAACATTCAAGGACATTTCACACATCACTATCTAGTCCCAAACTATACAAAGCTTGTAGGTACCTAAAGGGAACTAGATAGATAGAAATTATATTTTATTATAAACTAGATGTATTTAATTAATAAAATTTTGTTATTCAATTGTAAATAAAACACTGGAAAATCAGATAAAAGAACCAAAACCAAACAATACCTTGGTTGCCACCGGGTAGAACAAAACAATAGGATGTCGAGTACAGCAAAGCGAAGCAAAATAAAAAGTTAGACAACGCCATAGCGGTGTGGATGTGTTACGAGTTATGGCAAAAAAACTGTACAACTTTACTATGCACAATACTTTTATTTTGTGACTTATTGGACGCTAGGTTAGTGTGGATAAGATCTTTTATTTTTATTGCGGGAATCGAAAATGGAATGGGTCCCGATCTGAGTGCTTAGTCCGAGGTTGCATTTTAAAACTCCCTACTCTGGAGCCGAGAGTCGTGGGATATATTCGGATATCAAATATCCATACAAAAATAAGAGGATATCCTCGGACTAAGCCCTCAGAATGAGTTGCATTGAAAGCAACAATTTTGTGTGATGGAGAGTGTATTTTAATTTGTTTTTAACCTATTGCATAGCTTCTATCACGAGGCTTGAGCGTGGAGACCGAATCCGGAAATTCAGTAACAAAATAACCTAACACTGCGTATGCGTAATCCAGCAAAATATGCTATGCAATAGCTTTACCGCGGCAGTCCCCGAGTGCCACACGTCTTTTTATGTTTATTTAGGACAAAATGCTATTGTGGTAATCAGATTGCATATAGAGGAGAAATAATAAATGTATAACCAATATCAATATTCACAAAAGTGAAGTGAAGATTTTACACATAAATATTTAAAGCAATCTAGTTCCGATAGTGCAAGTTTTGCTTAGTTTGAGCCAAGAGCGCGATATGTGAAATGTGACATATTCCCCGTAGATATGTTTTGTTCTTTGTTATATACAAATACTGTGGTGATTTTGATTAGAACACTTACGGCCGGTATCTCGAACGATGATCAACGAAAAAATCAAATAAATACTATGTGTCAAACTCGGATCAATCGTGATTTGGGTTTTTTTTTATGCTAAAATGGGTGTGCTCTTGACCTCGAAACTCACACGAGTGCAAGGATGAGGTCTATGATGGAGCGAGCCCACCCAGAAGGTGCCTATTAACTCTTTTTTTGAAAACAACGGGTTTCCAGAAACCGGCCGTTAAATTGACAAATTAAACTTGAAAAACAAAAACTTTTTGACTTTGTATCAGAAGTCTGTTTGCAAAAGCTGTTGTACATTTTTAAGTAGAAATAAAATGAATATAACAGCTTATCTATAAAATTAAACCATTTTGAGATAAGAGCAAATTATTTGTTTGTTATATAAAGCTGACCCAAAAATACCAACGTTCAATAATAAAAATACCAAAGTTATAAATATCTCAAATTAGTACAAGTTTTTTTATAAGTATGCTGCATTTTTTTGAACCATCAATATGCGGGTTATAGCCATTTAGTTTGGAGCAATATAGGTATCATAAAAAAATATTTAGAAATCCTATACGTTGAAGTCCAGCCCCCTATCTTATAAAAAGTTAGCGTCGACTTTATGTCATCATTACGTATAGTAATCAAAACATCAAGTCAACGCTTACTTTTTAAGGTGATACGTCTCGCTCTAGCGGAAAATTCAAATTATTTAGGGCTTTTTTTTATTGCGGCTGAACTGTTATATCTTTTACTAGTTTAAGATACTTTGACGACAACAATAATTTCCTGTGTAACCCTGTATCAATTTTTGAGATTGGTTCTTTATATTAACTTACTAAATTTTAAAAGTATTTTTATTGACCCTATGAAAAAGAAGAAAAATATCAGTTAGAATCTCAACCATGTTACCATGTATATTAAATTGAGAATCTAATACAGTAATATTCACACCGTTAACCTTCCATCCAAGTTTGTTCCTGAAACACCGAAAACTTAAGCTCTTACCTAAACTTTGATCCAAAGCTTATTGTTCATTGTTTTCAACTATTGTAATACACTTATCAAAATTACGCAATGAACTGTAGGTATAGTGTAGTTTGTTGTTAGTTTGACACTGCAGACACTGCTCTAATCTAACGACGACACTCGAGACACTGCGAGTTTAGTGTGAGCGCACACTGACGAAATAAAAATTAAAGTCACGTGATCTGACGTTTAACTATGTGTATCGGGGGTAGAGAGTGACGTAAAAAAATTGTCTTGTTGTCGGTGTGTGCACACCCTTAACTAGCTGGTTGTGACTACTTCATTAATAAATGGATAGTTAATTAATTTACTTTTAATCACGATACGTTCTTCAGATGCATTTAAATAACTCTGAGAGATGAGACAAGTTTCTTTTTCTATTTCTTATTTTTTTATTTTATTTATTTAGGTTCACCAACAGTTTATACACAACACATTCAAAAAACTTAAAATTAAGTTTTTTGAATGTGTCTGCCTAATCATACTAATAATCAGAAAAAATATTGCGACAATGAATGGTGTATGGCTGAAAATTGGTATATAATGTAAAATAAAAATCTAGTACAACAATCCATAGTTTTCTAACAGCTTAGCTCATTAAACTACGAACAGCAGGATTCTTCGCCCTAAATCTGGTTATCTATTCATTGTTTTGCACTTAACGAACGCACTGTAAACTTTATAGCAGTAATAATTTGCCCATTTTATCTTGACACCATCTTATCTGTGAGTCTCATAAAAATACGGGTCTTGTTGTGGTGGTTGCTGATAATGACTCGACCATTTTCATGAGACACCTATTTCTCATTGGTTCTTAAAGACTTGCAGGTGTTCTTATACTGGTTGTTTTGGTGTAACGATCTAGAATGAGACTTATTACACAACAGGTTGTAACGAAGATGGCGGACAGTTATTTTAGATTTATTGGGTCCCCACCAATAAATCTAAACTGTGCTTGAGGTTACACCTCACTATAGTATAGTAGTATATATAGTAGCACCTTACCTACAAATTTAAAACATTTTTAAAGACTATTTATGTAAAATATTCTAAAAACCTTACATTTAAAAGTGTGGCTTATAACTAAGAGATATCAACACAAAATATTGTATAAGATGTCGATAATGTGTTAAACCTATGTTAAAGATAGATTTTGCACAAATTATTGTAGGTTTACGGCCGGTTTCTCGACGATGATCAACGAAAAAATCAAATAATTACTATGTGTCAAACTCGGATTAATCGTGATTTGGGTTTCCAGAAACTGGCCGTTAATGTCGTGTCAGCAGAATTAAAATACACAAAGGAGGGTATTATACATAATATAAATAGGTATGTATCATGCTATGGTATCTTTTTAATCTTTTACTATTTATCTGTGAATACTTTTATTTAGCCTTCTTGCAATTTTTGTCTTTATATCTATATACATGTACTAGCTGTTAGTTTTCCTAAAATTTAAAAATAAAAAAGTATTTAATATTAATAAATCAAATCAAATCAAAATAAAATAAAATATTGAATTTTTAAATTTTGGCATTTTACACTAACGAGTACCCTTTCGTTACAGAACCCTCAAAACGACCAGTCGGTACTTGAATCCGTGACTTTTCTTCACATACTAGTGGACCTTATCCTTTTACCTTCTGGGTGAGGAACCCTAATAAACTACCTATCAGTACCTAAATCCGTTTTTTCACAAGAATGTAGTCAACACACGTACTTATTGATAGATTTAAGTCCCTAAAAAGGTTTTGTCGAGTGTTTAATCTATTTAGAAAGGGCAACAAATTAACATTGTAGTTCTCTTCAAATAAGTTTATGTATTTTTGGATAAACTTCGAGTGCAAAAGAAACTCTTGTAAGGATGTATAGAGATTGTATTTTGTTGATTTGGGTATGTTTGATTTTTCAGCGATTGTAGTGTCAAATTATATATAATGGTGTCAATTGAATTCTGAAAAAAGCTTTTTTAAGGCGTTTAGTTTTCAAATTGATATTTTAGTATGACTTTAAATAAAATTGTTGTAAAGTTATTTTTTTAAGAAATAATTGAGTTAAGAAATAATTGAGTTAAGAAAAAACAACATATTCTAAAGGATTACTATTTAGTGATTGACTGAACACTGTTTTTATTTATTTATTAATTTTTATACCGAATCAATTTGAAATATTTAAAATATAAACATGCTGAGAACTACCTAAATTGATACTTAAATAAATAAATATTTTTACTAGATTTTGTTAAGTGAATTACTCTATTTAGTTTGCGAATTCTGGATTGAGATACTTTCGCACTAATGGAGGTCAATTATTTGCTTAGATCGAATTTGTTTAGGCACTCACCTTCTTGTAGGTGAAAATAGATAGTGAATTTGGGTACGTTGGGTTTACAAAGAATGTTTCGATTACTATCAATAGTTAGATTGTGTAGATATCGAATCGAACCCACGACCCCAAAGCTTGGAAGCCAGAGCTACTACCAACTGAGCTGTGACGCCTGTCAAAAATAACAAAAATTCCCCCTACGTGGGGTAAGCACAACAAATTACCTATGTAATTATTTTTTTATTTATGTTATGATGTTAATTATATTATTCATTTTACCCAATTTCTTCTCAAACAAACTTACGACTATTATACAGTATTGAGAAAATGTACACAGGAATTATAAAATACATAAGAAACAATTGAGCTATCTATAGGCCGTTGCAAACGATCTATAGATAGCTCAACTGATCCAAATCAGTACCCATTTCTTCTATAAGTATATCTCAGTAGGTATTCACTCTTTGCACATCTATATAACTACTAAGATACCTACTTACCCCCCCATCTTTTAAAAAGTTAGCGTTGACATTACGTCACCATTACTTATGGTAATCAACACATTAAGTCTGCGCTTACTTTTTATAAGATAGACCGTTATTATTAGTTACCACAGTTGAGTTAATATTATAAATTCTAATAATATATTTCTTCTATCAAAAATATCTTACAGAAAAATGATATATTTTTGTCCGTGCTTCACGTTTAGCTGACAAACACAAGAAACTCAGATTTCCTCTTGAAAATATGGTAATTCAGTCAAGTGTGGCAAAGATTACGAGTACCTACTTTATCTGTCCAATTCCTTTTATAGGTGTCTCGGGTTATTTCTTACAAATTCAAGTGTTATATATATACCTATATAAAAGAAAGTCGTGTTAGTTACACTATTTATAACTCAAGAACGGCTGTACCGATATGATTGAAAATTGGTGGGTAGGTAGCTTAAAGCCCTCTAAGTAAATATGTATTTTCTAATAAAACAAAATTAATAAATTCCAAAATCTGATTATTTATTGCCTTTAAGGTGGAACAGAGTTCGCCGGGACAGCTAGTATACTTATAAAAAGCGAAAAAGCGTTAAGTTGTGGCGTTAGGCATACTAATTTTCTCGTGTCATTTTATTTAATAATTAATAATAATAAATATTCACGGATCAATTATCACACTGCGACTAGTAAGAGTGCGACTGTCCCACACTTACTAGAACTGAGTCTTTAAAATATTTAGGTGTCACTATTGACCAATCCCTCACTTTCAAACCTCATATCGGCATCCTTATATCCCGTTTGCGCAAGCTCATCTTTGTATTTAAATCTTTGAAACACGTTGCCGATCGTGGGGTTATCAAACAAGTCTATATGTCTCTGTGCCAATCACTAATTGATTACTGCATCACCTCCTGGGGTGGTGCAGCCAAAACTAATCTCATATTGTTGGAGAGAACCCAGAGGATAATCCTAAAGGTGTGTGCCGGTCTTCCTTATCGCTTCCCCACAATTGACCTCTACAAGTTGTGGGATGTTCTGACGGTCAGACAGACCTTCTTACTACACGTCACCCTTAAAAAACATTCCCAGCTCGTGTTTGATCCTCAGATGTTAATTGACAAACGTAGGAAGGGTACAGTCTGCTGTACTATCGGGTTCCATACTAGCCTGTCACATCAATTCTACTGCTTCCTTGGACCCTTTCTATATAATAAGCTTAATGGAACTCTCTCTATTTACTCTGTTTCTCATTACAAATGCAAACTGTTAGTCAGTGATTTTCTGAAAACCCTGAATTATGACGAAACTGAAAGATTTATGCTGCCCACTGTATAAATAATGCATTTTGGTTATATCTACTATTAGGTTATACCTACCTACTTACCTAATTGGCTGTACTTATCTCACACTCACAAGGAATATGCACATCTACACACCCTCACACTCATCCATTCATTCACTCACCCTTCAGCAATTAAACATTGATCCCAAGACCCAATTCTAGTAGTCGTAGGGCTGGAGGACACCTGATTCACGATCACCACAACATTCTCACATTTACACTTCAATTGCACTCAGCACACTCACCCTTACACAAACCCACTCCCATCCATTCATTACACTCACCCTTCAGCAATTAAACATTGATCCCAAGACCCAATTCTAGTAGTCGTAGGGCTGGAGGACACCTGATTCATGATCACCACAACATTCTCATATTTACACTTCAATTGCACTCAGCACACTCACCCTTACACAAACTCACTCCCATCCATTCATTACACTCACCCTTCAGCAATTAAACATTGATCCCAAGACTCAATTCTAGTAGTCGTAGGGCTGGAGGACACCTGATTCATGATCACCACAACATTCTCACATTTACACTTCAATTGCACTCAGCACACTCACCCTTACACAAACTCACTCCCATCCATTCATTACACTCACCCTTCAGCAATTAAACATTGATCCCAAGACTCAATTCTAGTAGTCGTAGGGTTGGAGGTCACCTGATTCATGATTACCACAACATACTCAAATAACACTTCAATTATACTGTAACACACAAACCCTCACACAATCATATTATAGTAAGTAAAGTTCTTTATTCAATAAAATCACAAGGATCATTTTTAACAATGTACCTATTCAGCTGTCATAAAAAAATTTAATGTAATAACTATCAACCATAAGCACATGTAACAACTAACTTAAGTCCTTTGTTATAAGTTCAACCCGGGGGGCGGAGTCCTGGTGACCTGTAATACAGGTTTTTTCAAACCTATCTCAGGCACCAGTCTCTCGCAAATCAGGTTAACACAAACGTAAATAACAATCTAAAATAATATGTACTTACAAATTTGATGTTATACCTATTGTTGAGAGAAAATAAATCTTTTTATTATTATTATTTTTTATTACACTCTAGTCCCGAACTAAGCAAAGCTTGTGCTAGACTGCTGATAGAGCACTTATATAATTTTTTTTGTAATTACATACATAGAATACATAGAAACACCCAGACCCAGAACAAATATTTCATCACACAAACATCGTGGGTTCGATTCCTACCTCTGGGTAGGAATCGAACCTACGACCCAGAGCAAGGAAGGCAGAGCTACTACCAACTGAGCTGTGACGCCTGTCAAAAAAAACGGTTTTCGGTAGGTAATTTTGTTGGGGATAATCTAACTAGAACCGTAATAATAATATCTATTGATTATTGAATCTTCACGGTTATCGAAAATAACTAATTATATAAGGATAGCCGAACTAGGTTATCTATATTCGATAACAAATCCTTCCAATAATTTATAGATTTATATTGATTATTAGATTATGAAAGATAGCTACAACTCATTATTGTACAATACAAAGATATTTCAGAATAGGTATACAAAAAATACACAGTATTTGTTAAGTGAAGTACAATGGACGGCCTTATCGATAGACTTATAACCAATCTCATCCAACTCTTGAGTTGTTCTAAATGATCCTTGTGATTTTACTGAATAAAGCAATTTTGACTTTGACTTTGTGACTGAGACCAAAAAATATTAACGGTTGAATTTTTTTACTAACTTTGTAGGCAAACATAGCAAATGAAGGCATTATTAAATAAAACTAACTTATTATTGTCACAGAAAAATAAAAAAAAATAATATATTTTAACGAGATTCTTTTTTTTTCTTGATGAAAACTAATACTAAACCTTGGACCTTCATAAAACCAGTCGGAAAAGCTGACCTCAACACAAAACGATAAAGACAGGACTTAAAAGGGCTGATTATAATTAAAGTGGGTGTGATTAATACGGCTTGACTGCTGCCAGCTCAGAGATTCGGCTCAGCTACTCTCGAGAGGAATAAACTGGGTCATGAAATCTGGTATATAAACCATGAAAATAAAATAAATATTTACGGACAGTTTCGGCAAATCCAAAAATTTAAAGCTTGTAAACCCATATTATAATACCCCACAGTTTTTCGTTTGCTCTTATTCCGGGCTCTATCTTATTGTTTCAGAAAAATATGTTCAAGACAAACTAGCTCTAACTCCTTAAAATATGTATACAAAAGTTTAATGATGATTCAAAGTGATGAAATGAAAGCTTATTGAATAAATGCATTTGTTATTGACGTTGAGATATAAAACACATATATTTCAGTACATTTTCCGTGTTCTAATTGAGTGCAATTAACCTGTAAAGGTTAGGAAAATCGTAAAACAATTTACTTTCAGACAAAGCGCCTGATGAAAACAATACACATTATTGCATATACGCTAATCATCCGAAAGCGCCTATTGATATTAATATAATTTTAATATGTAATTTAAAATAAAACATTGTTGTTAGTTCTAAAACACGAACCTAGATGGCGTAACCGTGATACATACAACTCTGAATAATGCCCCGACCTTATCGCACTTGAGCAAATTCGCATAGCGCTATCTCTTACCGTCTAAATGTATTTTTTTAACAATCTATGTTTCTAATAATAGAATCTATTGATAAGTGAGATAATTCTTGATAAAAATTAAAAGTTTAAATTGCATTACAAAAAGTGTGATAAGTCTTAAAATGAGCGAGCTATGAAGTAAAGTTAATGCGAATCCTAGATCGCGCTTACGATATTTTTTGACGAGTGAACTAACTATAAGTAACTTGTAAAATGTAGACCGGGGGAGTCCGTGTCTACACAGTGATACAGCTGTGGGGGTGAGCTGTAATCACCCTCATAAGTGGCCGACGACGTGTGGTTTAGTGTTTGGGTCTTGGCACAGAACTCTGTTGTCGGTCTACCTCTGGCTCGGCGAAAGCTGAAGTAAGAGGAGGAAAAATCGGCGGTCTTCAACCGTGCCGGTCTTGCCAACTGGCTGTTGGAGACTGCTGAGTCCGACGCTCCGGCGTTGCGAAGGAATGTCTGCACAGTGCCTGGCAGGTCGTCACAGCCCGAACAGGGCTTCATCGCCTGTCGAAGGTAATGCACTCAACGTTTGACGCAAGTCAATGGTATAAGCGAGGTTAAGTCCTCCCACTCCACTGTTGTAGACGATTTGACTTCCCTTTTGTTTTATGAAAATAACTTATAAATAATTATCATATAATAATTATTTTGGGGCTATATGATGTTGTGTTGATCGTCCAGCATTATTTATTTATTATTAATAATTTTGAACCTTTTCATGTTATTTTGATTGGTGATATGGTGCCTAACTATATAAAAAAAAATACCTACATAAGCATTATATCAGCAATCTAGTTCCCATAGTACAATCTCTGCTTAGTTTTCTACTAAAGAGTGATGTATGAAATGTCCATAAATATTTATTTATTTATCCAAAACTAGCGCCATCTAGTTAAACATACTACAATACTAGTTTGTTATTGTTGTTGACAATCAATCTACGGCAGAGTGGTAATTATTATGTGGATTTCTGGAAATAGATTCTACCGCAGAATCCACCTACGCCGACGCGGTGTGGGAGTCACTGAAGCGATCCTAAGCCCCTAGCAACCAGTTGCTATACGTAAACCAAATTCTGTTGTAGTAGAGCTTTTTGTTATCTCTTCCACGAGTAGGGACCACTACAGGACTACTGCAGGACCTATTTCTGATGATATGTTTCGAGTTAGAATAGATAACTACAAACTAGTTTGTTTGTGAATAAATTTTCTTATTTCATAATCAAAAAAAAGATCGAACTACAATAAAATTGATAACTACAATAAAAACTATTGTAGTTATATAACTTTATCGAATAAGCGAAACCCGACTTTTTAACAAAATTATTCATTACTGCAGAACATTTTGTGTATTTTTGTGAACATTGTATTGAATAGTGCTGAAACTGAATGTCAAAGTCAATTCTTTATACAGTATTCACAAAAATCATTTAGTCTTATAAACCTACTAGGTGATTCTAGGAGCCAGATCCACGCGACCGGAATCTAAAAGAAATCTAGAAACTACGTCCTGGTTCCTACCGTTTTTTTTTGTATAATCTTTTTTACAAATAATTACAATAAGGACAGATACCTATCAATTTAACGAAGTTACGCTTAAATCAGAGTCAATTTAACTACGTACCTAACATTTAAATGCAACAAAAATGATAAGTCGGGAGGGATACAAGGTTAGTCACCTTGTATCCCTCCTGACTTATCATTATTCGTACTAAGTTCATTGAAGTATCGTAAATAAACGGAAATTAATTAAAATTATCGTATCATCATATTATGTAATTGTACTGATGGTATAATTGCACATAATTATACTTATATCATATTATATTAATATGCCATGAATGTAATATGACGAATATGCTATTTACAGTGCTTTAATAATGCGATGTTCACAATTCAGTTTAAAAGATTTGAATGATGGTCTATCAAATAAAAAAAAGCTGAATTTTTTATCGCTACTTTTAATCAACACCACGTGATAAGTCACTTATTAGTTGAATAAGCGTTTTATAAAAAAAACATTAATTTAGTAAAAAACATTAACCAATACTTTGTAAATATATTAGTAGATAGGTAATCTAATCATTAATCTAATTACAATACTTTAAAAAAAAAGCCGGAAAAGGCCGGCAGCGCACCGACAACGCCTCTGGTGTTGCAGGAGTCTATGGGCGGCGGTGACCACTTCCCATCAGGTGGCCCGCAAGCTCGTCTGCCAGTTATGGCATAAAAAAAAAATGGTTGTCTGTAAAGTCGGTTTACTGACGATAGTTGAACGTGACAACGAACGCAAAGGCCGATTGTGCTTCTTTGTCGCTCGTTCCTCGCTGTCGCTTGCACTTCATGGAACGCCTCAGAGCGAGGTAACGTCGCATGAGTCTCAGAGCGAGGTAACGCCGCATGAGTCATGTTTTTTCGGGCGTGCAGCCGGCTCTATCGAATTATAAGACGTAGTGACGTCAAAAATAAATAAACAACAATTTATGGTATGATAAAACATTGAAATAAAACAATATTTCACCGTTAAAAACCCTTGCCTGTTTCTGAACGATATATTTCACATAATCCCAAACATCTTTGAGGCCGTTCCCGAAAATAAGCTTTATTTTTATTATAAGAGATCCTACACGGAACAAATTTACGTGTATTGAAGCCCCAAGAGCAATAAAACTAAGGTATCGAAGTTACAGTTTATGTGAAAACATTTATGTAGTATTAAAATAATAATATATCTACGCTAATGGACTTAACGATAAATATTGATATTGGTTTGGAATTGCAAAAGTTTTAGGCACATTTAACTTACAAATATTATAGGTACTATTGATAAAAACAAAAAGGTTATTTCATAATTTATTTCTTATTAATAATTATATTTTAGGCAAAAATGAAAAAAACCGACTTTTATTATGACAAAGTTCGATAGCATTATTTAGTATTTAGCAATATTCCGTTCCAATTTCGTGAATTGAGAACGACATTTTTGCCGAACTTATTTAATATCAAAAAAAGTTTATTCAGTAAAATCACAAGGATCATTTAGAATCGTCTTACATATAAGGTGATTCTAGGCGCCAGTTTCACGCGACCAGAGCCTTGAGGAATGGGTAAGAAACTTACAACCTTTTTTGAAGTCGATTGAAAAGAGGTATCAGGGCTTCAAAAAATTATCTTATCTTATCTTAAAATATGTCATGGTTTGACAGCAGCTTTATTCAAAACAAAACTATGACAATAGCGGCTATGGACCTTCCTATACATCCCATTAGCGTGAAAAACATTTTTTATGGTCCATTCGGCCCATTGTGTGCCTTTCGAGTGTTGAACCCTTTCGGGAAATAAATAAATTCGAATTGAGGTTGGGTTATCCATATTATGTAAAAGATCCTTGAAAAATAATATGTTCTTTTCCAACCAATAAAATGTTAGGCATAACACGGACCAGTGAAATACTAAAAGCTTTTACATTTCAATCAACTTTTTTTTAACTTATAACAAATAAAAATATGTATTCCATATATGTAGTAGATTCCATACACTTCTTCCTTTTCCCGTTTCCCATCCCGTTTCCCCTTATAGCTTGCTGTTCTTCACATAAATATTAATGTATAGATTTTTTATTTATTCTACATCTTTTTGCTTGTAACATTTTTCAATTTACCTAGTATTAAGTACATAGTAATGTTCCGCTTACTTTAGAATCTGATGAGGAAACCTCTAATTGGCCATACTTTAAGCATTATTTCTTGTATACCTATAATTAAGTAGAATCGCTGTTGGATTCCCAATAAATAAATAAATAAATAAATAAACTTGGTGGACACATTTAAGGTGATACATCTCGCTCTAGCGGGAAATTCAAATTTTTTAAAGTTTTTTTTATTGCGGCTGAACTGTTATATCTTTTACTAGTTTAGGCTATTTTGCGAACATAAACAATAATTTTCTGTGTAACCCTGTATCAATTTTTGAGATTGGTTCTTTTTATTAACTTACTTAATTAAATTACTGTATAAAACAGTTAAATCGCTAGAGCGAGAGAGACGTAATACGATTTATGTATAATTGTTTCAGAATAAATGAATTGGAACTGAAATTAGCATGACAAAAATAATTATTGTAATGTCGTAAAATTTCCGTGAAGATTGTGTGGCCAATTCATTAATATTTTCCTGGGGCTGGGATTCAAAAAGTATACGAGAAATTTATCAGTCTGAAACCTTAAAGTCTACAGAGTATTTTCTCGTAGCCGTAACTAATCAGCTGGTATTTCCTTTACAATACGGTAGCTCGCATAGAAAACTGCAGTCATTCAACCTCTTTTCAGAACCATGCCGAACCATGCGCGTTACTCCCATTTTGTCCCGAGTACTATCATAACTCCCAGTCTATATACCGAGACTCGACTGCGAGGTCGCGAGTACAGTATGCCGGTAGCTAACTTCGGGCGATCTCCGATACTTTTTTGAATTTAAAATGGAATAAATACTTTTTTGTTTTTAAAATGGTGATGTGCCAGTGAGAAAAGTTTGTCTTAGTTTGCGTAAAAAGTTTGATTGACCAAAAAGTGTAGGTTGTTTGATTGACTAATAAGTGTGAATAGCTATTTTGGGTGAAGTGCTGAAAGTTTGTTAGCTTTATGTGATTTATGATGGTCGCACTCGTCACAGACGTGGCAGCTTGGAAAATTTTTACACAACATTATTGACAGCTTGGGTAAGCTCTTAATTATTAGAGGTAAATCTCATACTACCTACCTATCCAAAAAGTACTACGCAAAGTAGGTATTGTCTGTTATTAAGAGAAAAGTTTATTTATGTTTTTTATGAGATTTAAACGTAAGTATCAATAAAAATAATATTATTTAAAAAGATGATGATAAAACGTCTACTAAGATCACTTTGGACTCTAAATAATTTAAACAATACTGAGTTTTTTTTTATTTAAATATTTATTTTTTGTTCCACAAGGTAATAAAATTAAAAATGTCTCAGCTTGATCAAAATAAATTATTTTTTCTGAACATAGACTACTATATACTATATGCGACATCATTGTACGATTGCTATGATGGAAATTAAGGCTTATTAATTTAGTTATACGTCTGATCGTATTGGCTTATAAATTAGTCTTCAAAGACAAAAATGAAACACGCGATTGTTGAATCATATTTTCGAACATATTCAAGGCTCGTTTATTTCTGTGACCAAAAAATACAGACATAAACTATCCTATGTATACCTTATATCTTTGTATATATTAGATCAAAAGGGTGGTGGTACCAGTTACACAGAAAATGTAACTTTTCTTTGAAAACCTTGTTATATTTTGTTGCCAGCCAATTGTCAGAGCAGAAACATTAGCGGTGTAGTAACCTATGATTACTTTCTTATTCCATAAGTATACAATTTTTAAATAATATTGCTTGCACTTTCGGGTATCAATTAAAACAAAGGTTTTAATTTGATATCTTCGTAATATGAGTCAAGCAGGAATCGAACCCGGGACTTCTCCCTTTCGGATTCTAAATACTACGCGTTGCGCCTTTTTCGTCTTGCTTCGTGTCAATTGATAATAACAACATTAAGACTCCTTCGCTACTTTTGTGCCATAGATATTTATCGTACGGAAAAAACAACCAATCTCAGAACTAACTTTATTTAGGACCTACAATGGGCGCACTTATCGCTGATAGCGGTTTCTTCCGGGCAACCGTAGCCTCATTAAATGCGTCCTATCGTACATGTTAACAAAGATAAAAACGAAACATTTTAGAAAAGTTTAGCAAGCAATATAGGGATATCCATAGATTTTAAATCTATGGGGATATCCTCATCCATCTACGACCATAGACAAAAATAAATGAACTGAGCGTTCCCTATTCGGATGAAGTAAACACGGGTGGAAAAACGAGAGAGACAAACGATCGTGCGGCCAGTATTCATCTCTTTCTAGATAAATAATAATTAAATAAATATTCACGGACAATTCACACATCACGCTCTAGTCCCAAATTTAGCAGAGCTTGTACTATGGGAACTAGATTGCTGATGAATACTTATAAACTATTTTGTTTGTAAATGCATACGTAGAAAACATTACACAACAGAACAATTATTTATGTTCATCACACAAACATTGCTCTGGGTGGGAAAATGAACCCACGACCCACAGCATGGAGCTACTACCAAATAAGCTGTGACGCCTGTCTATTCACTCACTTGTGTTTCTAATACGAGATATTGGTTAATTACTTTAGAACCAATCATGTAACCATTGTGCTTCTGCAATCCATTATGGAGCATTCACACATCATACATCATACATGTGTGAAATGTCCAGTTTAAATAGATACATAGTGGAGACAAACCAAGGTAAAAAATGTATAATAGCAATAAATGTTAAGTGCCTTCTAAATTGCGACAATCAGACAGCGATCAAAGGTCTTCGTTTTCCTCTTAAATATCGGTCATCGCGGTCACGAGATCAAACGTAAGATATTATGCAAATTATGAGTTTGAGTTTATTTGACATCTTTTAAATAATCACGCAAATGTGGATGACCAAAACTAAAATTTCGGTTTACGCGTCTCGTCTCGATCAATACAAAAATTCGACAGTTTTCGAGAAGTAATTCGACTAGGGGCTCTGGCAGTAAAATATTCGAAATAGGTATAGCTCCTATATAGAATGTCATTTTCATCATCATCATCGTATCAGTCCACTGGACGTAGGTCGCTACAAGACGCGCCACTGATACTCCTTGTATCGTCGCTCCATCTCGCCAGAGGGTGTCCTACACCTTGCCTAAACGCGGTCTCCACTTCAGTATCCGTTTGCTCCAAAGTTTGTCAGTTCTATGGCAAAAATCTTTTTACAGAGATCATATTAGTGAATGAAAATATCAGGCTATAGTGCCACTGCACCTTTAGATTGTGGAAAAAAGTTTTAGATAACATGTTTTTCCTCTACCTTCCCTTAGGGGTTATTATTTATCACTTTGGTTCAACATGCGCTGATATTTCTTAGCATCGATTTTTTGCGGCCTGAGATGTTTTTTACAAATAAAAACAAAAATATGAGGAGCTTATAATGCAACTTAGAATTATGCATTTGGCTTTGTTTTTTTTGTGGATAGTTGGTTATCTAATGCAGTTATACATGCTACTTTCAAGCTATCACAACACTTTCGGGTAAAATATCAAACTACAAACTAAGTAGGTACTTCCGTATTAGTTGATCACTTTCTGTATGAAATGTCTTAGAAGTCTCTGAAAAATGTGTTTGAAGGAACCTTTTTCCATTTTTGTTTCTAGGATAGTACTGTTGTAGCTGCCACAAATCTTACTTATGTTATAAACGCGAATGTTTGTATGGATGGATGAATGTGGAGATGTATGTGTTTGTTATGTTACTCTTTCACGCAAAAACTTCTTCTTCTTCTTCTTCTTCCTGCCCTTATCCCACTAGGTGGGGTCGGCACAACATGTTCGTTTCTTCCATTCTCCTCTATCATCCGTCATCTCAGTAAAAACTATTCCAAGTATACTATTTCAAGGCTTTTAATAAAACATCACAATAATGTAGCTTATAAATACATATATTAGTATAACACACAGACTATAATTTATATTATGTGAATTGTCCAACATTTAACGATAAATAAGACGAAGTGGTATGAAACCAAGATTTTTGACATCGTTATTTTATAATATTATTATCGATCGCATACAATGTATTTTTTTTTATTACGTAAGTTTTATAGGAAAATTTACTTAGTCTCACGCCCCTTTGAAAATACCCTTGAAACTTACTGGTACATTACGTCATCAAACTTTGATGTTGACTTAAGTATATACGCAAACGCTTTGTGTCATGAGAGAGTGGTAATTAAAGTTGTTTTCAGTTACCTAATTATAATAAGAACTTTGGTATACAAATAATATAATAATAGGGAATTTTGTGAAAGTGTTCATTTGGAGAAGTACCTACCTACTACAACTGTTTGGATAGTTTTACTTATATGTATCTGCCGCAAGCAGTGTTACGTTTTTACGTTTTTTTTTTGTTTTAAGTTTCTGTCTGTTCTGTCCATCACCAAGCTGTATCTAATGAACCGTGGTAGGTAGAGAGTGAGATTTTTTTATAGATGATGAATTAATGTTGCCGCTCCAATTACCAATTACTCAAAAAGAGTAGAATAAATGGGGACTCTCATTAAAAAACGTGATACTACAGAACCCTTCGTGCGCGATGTCGTCTCGAACTTGACCGCATTTTCATTATTTAAATATTAAAAAAATTGTAAGGCCGCAGTACTAAGTATCTTAAATACGTCTACAGAGGACGTGCTCAGTGAGACAATGTATAATAAATATTACGTTGTAGTTACCATACAATATCAAGTTGACCATTAACTTGTCCCTTTATTAAGTAGTAGAATACAAAAAAAATACAAAACTATGTAAAAAGTAAGTTGTAAATTGATAAAGAAAAAGGTTCTACAACTATTTATGTAAGTACACGATATTATTTATTAATCCTCGATACTGGCAATTATTTTGATTACAAATAATAGCTTTTAAAAACAAATGACAGTTTCGTTTATTCAGAAACAAAATGTCAAAGTCAATAATTGTTAATTATTCAGTAAAAGCACATAGAACTTGAAAGATTCGATTTTTTGTATTTTTTTCATAAAACAGCAATTTTACTTGGTTTTCTAACGTTATGTTAATATCTATCTATGTAATGTATTGTATTAAGTATGTCAGTCTTCTAGTACCCATAACACAAGCTCTGCTTAGCTTGGGGCTAGATGATGTTGTGTGGATTGTCCAGCATTATTTATTTATTTAAAGTTTTTATAATTGCCGTGTATCTTTTATGTAATTTTAATTATATTATAGGTTTTTCCACCTCACAAACGGGCAAAACCAGATAGTTTTCTACGAAAACTTAGTTTTTAGAGAAAAGGTCAAAAATATTTGCCATTGACAAAAAGGTTTCTATCTAGCAAACTGTCAATATCTCATGTATCAGTTACCTACTCAATATTTCCGAGAACAAGAACTTTTTGATATAAATAGTGATTCATGAATCATTCGCCAACGTTCAATAAAACATTATTGAAGATCCCATAATTCAATAAACAAGCATTTTTCTTAGCCACTTATAATATTTACTAGTCTAAGTCTAGCCTAGAGGTTTTTTTTTCTTCTTCTCGTTCATCTTTTTTTTGTTGTTTGGGTTCCTATGTTTCTCCAACCATAAACAGGCAACAAAGCTATTGCAATATTTATAAAATGTACATTGTCATATAAAATACATAAGAAACAGTTGAGCTATCTACAGACCGTTGCAAATGATCTATAGATAGCTCAACTGATCCAAATCAGTGCCAATCGGAAGCGTACCCAAGATACTGGCTGCATTGCCGCGCTGAATAGTAATGATAGGCTATACCAGATACTCACCAGGCCTCTCGGGTCACGCGTCGCTGCGTTCGACTATATTTTACTTAAGTATTGAAAAAGTTATCTATTGAAGAGATTATTATTTCTATAAAACGTCACAAAATAACAGATCTAAGACTTTTATATGATAAAAACTTTGATAATGATCCTTCAATCTGTCATTATCATAGAATATATTGTTATAAGCAAAATGTATTTATTTATTTTTACAAAATGAGTTGTCAGTTTAGTAGAGCTATCACAAAAAGCATGTTTTCGACCTTAGGGAAATCTAACAGATTAATTAGGTTCATATATAATGAAACTAGTTACTTGTACACTAACGAGATCATAAAAATAGTAACGCAATTATAACTAGATTCTCTTTACGATCTAAACAAGGTGTACTATATTTTATAGTTTATAAATTTAACTTTAGTATATTTTATAGTTTCTACAGTAAATGTTTTTAAACTTTCGCGATCAGATTTCATAAAGAATAGTATACCTACTCATTTTTATCGAGTATTTTATTGTTATTTTTCCCGACGTTTCGGATAAATTTTTATACGAATGAGATATTATGACGAATTTTTATAACAGATTTTTATGAAAAAAAAACTTAAAAATACTTTTAGCCGCGTGTGAAACACAGTTAACGTATAAGTATACGTTAACTGTGTTTCACACGCGGCTAAAATATAAGATACGTCCCAAGACAAAAATGTCCCTGATTGGCTGATATGTGGGATATTACACACACCTCTGTCCATATAAGAGCCGTTTTATTAGTATGCTTACCTAATAGTCTGTATTTTGCTGTCAAATTAGATACGTTAAAATAGACTTCATTGTTTCAACCTAAATTGATATATAATTTAATTTTCTCCGACCTTTAGACTAACTAAGTTTTATATTTATGCGTTTTCATAACAATTTGTTACAGATTTCATTACGTGTAAGAAATCAAATTTCGATAAAATTGTATCCATTGAATATCGAACCCTTAATAAAATTACAATTTACTTGGTTCTAAAAGCTCTGTTGCCTTACCGCTAAGTTAAAGATGGTACATTGAAAAAAAAAACAAATATTAACATAGCAAGTCCAAAAAATTTCACGGATAATAAAATAAATAAATAATAATGCTGAACAATCTACACAACATCATCTAGCCCCAAGCTATGCAAAGCTTGTGTTATGGGTACTAGAAGACTTACAATACATTACATAGATAGATTACACATATGAATACCCAAAACACCCGGAATAAATATTTGCAGATCGTACAAACAATTATCCCAAGACAAGCAAGGGAATCCAACCCGCATCCACCGCGTCGCAGGCGGACCTAAAAATATTTATACCATTATGATTAAAAACAGTTAGAAAGGCTACTTAATAAAGTTATGTCTTTGAAACCGTCCCTTTGAATGAATGCTCCGAAATCAATGTTGTTTTGTGTGTAGTATTATAATTTCGCAGCTGTTTTGGAAGATTTAAAACATACACTCTGGTGTAGCGTAGTTCAAGTTTGTTCACAATGTTTTTCTTAACAACTTTTCAATGCTTAAAAACTTTTTTTGAATATTTTTACTTCTAACAAATTTTCTATAAATATCAATAAGTAGCTACTTCCTACGCTAAAAACTTGCACGTGGAGAATTTATATGGTTTCTGTTTCGGTACAGATTGTGTATTATATTAAATATACAGATAAAATTTCAAGGGGCGTTGAAACATTTCAAACTGATTTCAAACAGTGTTTTGGCATTATAGTATTATTTTACGGTCGTATTATCTTTCGGCGTTTTTACAACACTCATTTTGAACTAGAAGATGTCCGCGACTTTGTTCGCAGTGAAATATTACGTATTAGGAGTCTCGTCTCTTTCAACGTGTTCTGATTTCTTGTGTTCCTCTAGGAAGTTCATTTCAGTATCTTATTTTCAATATATTTAAAATATTTACAAAAAGTGCACAGGAATATATAAAATACGCTGTGCCAGATACTCACCAGCTCTCGGGTCACGCGTATCAGCATTGCTATTCAGCGCGGCAATGCAGCCAGCATCTTGTGTATGCTTCCGATTGGTACTGATTTGGATCAGTTGAGCTATCTATAGATCGAATGCAACGGTCCGTGGATAGCTCAACTGTTTCCTATGTATTTTATATATTCCTATGTACAGTATTTTGTAAATACTGTATAGTCGTAAGTTTGTTTGTGAATAGAAGTATCAATTAGCGATAAGGCCGCCCATGTGTAGGTATTTTGTTACTGTAATTTTTGTGTTTAAGCGGATTTCATTCATTCATTCATAATCTAAATACTTATGACAAGTAAGAAGGGAAATTTAGATATTCAGATTCACAAACAATATTCCAAATTAATATTACTGGCTGTAAAGCATCTAGTATTTTACGGCCAGTAATATCAATTTTATTTTAATTAATGAGAAAACAAAGAAAACAACGTAATGAACTGTTTATGAGCTTTCGTTCATAATTAAGTGTTATTGGAGGTAGTTCCAGTGGCCTAGTGGTAACAATCACGCCTTTTGGTCCGTGCTAGTGGATCCCGTTGTAATTCTTCGTAAGTTATGACATCGAATTAATGTGCCATCGTAAACGTATCAAACAGTGACGTATTTATACATTGCGCGTCAACATCATCTTTACTGGTGAATTTTGAGGCGTTAGCGCGCAGTGTATCACAAATTATACGATTTTATATATGAGTGTCACAGTTCTGCGTGCTCAGCCCTCTGTAGCTCTACTATGAGTTTTTACTATACCATATTTACTACACTCGCTAGCGTCTGTAGTTAAAAAAATGTATGAAGATTTGTACAGTGCCTCTAGCGGATAGTTGGGTACTAAAATTCGTCATACTAATATTGACGTAAAGTCAGGCGATTTTACTATGACATCTCATGGTAGAGGTTGTTTGTCTCTTTCATACTCTAGTTGGCCGACAGATCTAGTTTTTGTCTAATAACGTGTGGTTGAGACGTCCTCTCTGTCGCGGTTTAGGCTCATTAATGGACTAATTGGCCGACAGATCCAGATTTTTTAATAACGTGTGTGGACGGTGACTAAACACTATCTATTGATTTTAAACAAATATGAGTAGGTACCTATTGATATCTGTCACCAGTTTTGCATATGTGTGTAACTGGGTTGCATTTTTAGAATAAATAAATCAATAAATAATACTGGACAATCCACACAACATCATCTAGCCCTAAGCTAAGCAGAGCTTGTGTTAAGGGTACTAGAAGACTGATATACTTAATACAGTACATTAGATCTATAGCTAAGTAGATATTTATCTAGATATTTTTTATAATACATATAAAATACTCAGAATACCCAGAATAAATATTTGCAGATCGTACAAACATTTATCCCAAGACGGGAATCGAACCCGCAGCCTCCGCGTCACAGGCGGACCTTTGCCCGCCGCGCCACATCGGTCGGCAAAGAATGGTCTATCTATTTAGTATAGGTACAAGAAAGAACACCACACAAATCAATCTAAACAGACAATAAAATTCTCTTCTGTATAAACAAGTCTTGGAAACCTAGTGTAGATAAACGGAAAGCAATGTTTTATTATATCCGAGCACTTCGGATTTGGATGCCAAGATCTATTCTCAAATACCTACGTCCAATGATCTTCCACATTGCCTATGCCGATAATTTATTGCTCTTACTAGCAATCTTTGAACCGCAGAGTATATTGCTCCTTATAAGGGGGTACATGATCCCAAGTCTACCCGTCCGAGTTAACTGCGAACTTAGGTCTCGCTTACCTTCGTGTGACGAGGAAGAAAGCGAGTTGGTGTGCGAGCGGGGACTCATTCCACCGAGGTACGCAGTTAAGTCGCACGTTCTGTATTTCACAGGGATATGGATGACTCCTACGATTAGTAAAACAAGTACCTAATAAAATCAACCAAACTTCAATCGCTGTCACTATACCAAAAAAACATATTTTAAAGTAGACTCAAAATGACTTGTCATATCGTAATCAATGGCGGAATTGGCGGATCCAGGGGGGGGGGGGTCATGGGGGTCATGACCCCCCCCTGAGCCGGTTCCAGGACTTAGGTGGACCACTAATTGCACACAATTATTTTATTTATATATTTTGTCACCATACAGATTTAATGTAACCTTTAATATTTAGTTAATTTAATATAATAACTTTGTATGGTGGCAAACGTTTGGGAATTACATCATCAAAATTAAATTATAAGTTCTTGACTTGACCACGACTATATGACCCCTCCTAGAGCCAATGCTTGATCGTGACCCCCCCCCCTGGCGCCAAAGCTGGATCCGCCCTTGATCGTAATGAAATGTATATGATCACCTTTGAAGTTTTCTAATAATTTAAGTACAGAGAAAAAAAAAGTACAGAGAAAAGTTCATATATCAAACAACAGCTTTGTCTTCGATATACCATAATTTATTCATAATTGTGAAACATTTCTTTTCCATTCATTTCTTAATATTTTTCCACAAATCTTTAGTGAACTGGTGATATATTAATCCTAATTTCTGTTGATTTATTAAGAGTGAGTCATTGCAGGGTTGGTGCATCAATCATGGCTTTCAGACAGGTTTATGTAAACGCATGAGTAATCTTATGCACCGATTTTCACATTATTTGTTTAGAATACGTGTTCTAAGTGATTCAGCCAAAATGTACTGATTTGTTTACATTTAATACATTAGTGTATTGAGTAAAATTATTAAAATAAGGTTACTAAAATGCAATGTAAGTAGTTTATGGAGGGTAGTTCAGAAATTACATTTGACATCTACCCGCATTATGCATTATTATAGGTATAATTACTATTATATTATATATTTTACGTATTTGATTTTAGGTATTTTGGCTAACATTACAAAAAAAACTAAATTATACTAAAAAAACTCTTAGAGAAACAACACAAGTGTACATAGTTTGTATTGTATTAAAAATACGAGAGTTATCTTTATACCCTACTAGCTGACCCGTGCCCACTTCGTTGGGCATAATTGAAGTTTTAGTAAGGATCCCTATTTTTTTTGAAAATATAATATATAAAGCCTATGACACTCAGCAATAATGTGGCTTTCTATTGGTGAAAGAATTTTTAAAATCGGTTCAGTAGATCCCGAGATTACCCCTTACAATTGAACAAATATACAAACTTTACCTCTTTATAATATTAGTATAGATGAAAAGAAGTATGTATTAGCTTTGTTTTTAATTTGAATAGCAAATAAGTTTCATAAAGTAACTTTCTCATCTTCGACCCCTGAGACTTTTTATCGTGTTGATATTACAAAAAGAAAATAAATGAAATCAAAGTACCTACCTACTGTCGCTCGGAAAACATTTAGGACACCCAATTAAGTAAATAAAATGAAACAATAAAGTCGTCCAAATATTTATATAGAAAAAACAAAACTTGTTGATATAATCTGTCTACAACAAACGGGGGCATATCCAGACCGCTGAAATGTTTTTGAGCTTTTATTTGATCAAATAACATTTCAGTTTTCTTCTTCGTCTTTTATTGATATTTTGACTGTAAATTAACTTTGACAGAATTGTGACATGCCGAAGTTTGTTTTGGTTTCATTTTGCAGAATTCATGGATTCAAACACGAAAATTATAATGTTTTGTGACAATTTCAAAGTAGTTTTAAAATTAAAACGCAATTAGCTGCGATTTCAATGCTGACCTGTGAATTTTTATAGGTTTTCAGGACTACCATCTACACATTTTCTGAAAAAAACCTAAGTAGGTATGGGCAAGATAACTTCAAAGTAATATCATCGCTTCATCCTTTTAGTTCTTATTTAACACTTGTTTTTAAATAGTCTAAGACAACAAGGAACATAAATGCCTAACTAGTTGTATGTAATCGTAGTTATAAATCCTATTAGTCTCATCATATTTAAAATATTTATGGCAAATTTATATAGAGACAACATAATTTCAGTACCTATCCTGAAATAATTTTTTGCTAAGATAAACCATCATTGAGATTAGTAGCATAAAGTTACATCTAAAATGTAGGTACAATAACATAAGATAAGAATATAGTACATCATCATCTTCCTACCCTTGTCCCACATTATGTGGGTCGGTACAACATGTCCTCTTCTTCCACTCACTTCTATCAGACGTCATCTCAATGTTCACACCTTTCTTACACGTCATCATTCACATTCACATAGTACATACCTACAAAACTTTCTTACCTATTATTTTGTTTCAGAATACTATGCAGATTACCATGAAGTTTCTACTTGTGTAGTAGACAGTATAAGACTATATAAAATTAATCTGCAAGTTGTAATTTGTAAAATGACTAGAATTCAAGGAATAAAACCATTTTGATTCTTAATTATTATTATATCTTATTTATGTGGTAAAGAATGATTACATAGTTTATAATATGATATTAAAATCTGTACATAATCTAATTTTTTTTTCCTTTATTTCACTAGACTTGAACAAGTATTCATGAACATTTGACAGTAAG
Organism: Ecliptopera silaceata; assembly: GCA_932527185.1. Classification (NCBI taxonomy): domain Eukaryota; kingdom Metazoa; phylum Arthropoda; class Insecta; order Lepidoptera; family Geometridae; genus Ecliptopera; species Ecliptopera silaceata. The sequence goes on along the minus strand of OW052207.1, from coordinate 7,228,779 downwards.
TATTTGGTAGTAAGCTCTGCCTTCCATGCTGTGGGTCGTGGGTTCGATTCACACCCAGAGCAAATTTTAATGCTTGTGTGATGAATATAAATATTTTTTCTGAATCTGGGTGTTTCTATGTATGTGTTTACAAAAAAAATGTAAGTATGTAAGTATTCTATCAGCAATCTAGTTCCCATACATATAGAGCTTTACTTAGTTTGGGACTAGAGTGTGAAGTGTGAATTGTCCAAAAATATTTATTTATTTCCCAAGGCATGCACTTGAACCAAACTAAACAAAACTTGTATGGGAAATAGATTGCTTGAATACTTTTATAAGTAAGTATTCTAAAAATTAATACATATTAACACCCAAATGCAGAACACATATTTATGTTCACAAATAGTAATAAATAAATATTTTACCAATGACAACTAATCACATAATTGTTTGTTTGTGGTGGGGATTGAACCCACCATCCTAGCATAGATGCCAGAACTAATGCCAATACTGAGCTGAGATATATATATTATTAAGTATATATTATTTTGTTTCAGAATATGCAAATTACCATGATGGTACTACTTCACTATCCTAATCTGTTTATGACTATTAAACTAATCTTTGTTTTCATTTGTGAAATAATATAGTAATTCAATAAAACCATGTTTCAGTATTATTTTATTAAAACATTTCTAAATAGATAGATAACTCTTTATTGTTCATCACACATAAATAAAAACAAAGAGCTTAAACAAGTAGTAATAGGCATCAGAATGGGTGGCCTTATCGCTGAGAGAGATCTCTTCCTGGCAACCGAAATTTGCTCGTGTCGCATCCCAGATATACCTGAAATAAAATGAAGTGTATTGTAAATAGAGTTAATAGGCATAGAGTTCAATACTAAAATATTTTACAGTCTTGAAATCTGAACATAAATAATTTTCTTTTATTTCATTACACATAAACAAGTTAAAAAAATGTTTATGAACATTTCACAAAGCTTGTATGGCAACTAGAATACTCATATACTGTTTTATGAATAAATTCATAGATAGGTAACATGTTGACACCCAAAAGCAGAACATACATTAATATTTACTAATAGTAATAAAAAAATGTTTTACCAATAAAGACTTATTGAACTTTTAAAAAAATATTTATTCTTGGCGGGGATCGAACCCACAGAGAAGACAGAACTAGTACCAAATGAGCTGTGATGCCTATTGCAATGATTGATTTAGTTTGTTATAGGTATATTTATGAACCTATCAAGTGAAGTAATCAACTACCTGGACGATTAAATAGAATGATTCATGTCTTAGTCTTAAATTGTTGTGTTCTGATTTCTGATCTGCTAACCCATACTGGGCACCGGCATCTTGTGTGCATCTGAAACATGAATAAGTGGTGACCAAACATGTTAGAAACTCTGCAACAGATGTCCACCTCCGACGCGGAGGTTGTGGGTTCGATTACCGCCTTGAAATAAATGTTTGTACGATCTGCAAATATTTATTCGGGGTGCTCTGGTTATTTTATATGTAGGTAAAATAAAAAATACCTATCTATATAAGTAATGTATTGTATTAAGTATGTCAGTCTCCTAGTATTGAAAAACAGGACAAGCCCGACATACTTTTTTTTTCTTTGGTTTGCCAAAGCTGAGGTTTTTATTCTCCGTGAAATACCTACAAAGATTTCACCATTTTCTCAATTATGTATTAAAACTTTCACATACTCACATAATTTTTTTTTTTTTTTTATAATCTATAGACTATCCTTTGGCTTCAATCTCGCCTGATGGAAAGCGCCGATGAAGCCGACGATGGAGCAGGATGGTCTAGAAGACACCTATTTATATTGGCCTTGAATTGATCTAGGTTGTAATGATTGGGAAAAACAGACGCAGACAGCGTATTCCATTCCTTGGCAGTTCGCACCAAAACGTTTGGTGCGAATGGATGGTAATATTACTGGGCCGTGCGTCTGCTTGTACAGTTATAGAAAGGAGATGGCGGTATCAAGTCGTGCAGTTCCTGGGCACATTCCCCGAAATGTATCCTATAGAAAATGGATAGGCAAGCAACTTTACGACGGTGTTCGAGACTCTGGATCTTAGTCTCTGCCATATGTTGCTCACCTATTATCCTGAAGGCTCTTCGCTCAATCGAGTCCAAGGCAGCCAGCAATATTATGATGGCACATAACAATATTATGATACAACAATCACGAAAGTTACAATGAAAATGCAAAATCTTTAGGTTATTTAAAATAAATGTAAACAAACTATAGGGACGGAATATTCGATAAACTTCGATGCATCGAAAACATCGATATTTACAATGCGATACCTACATCGAATCGATCCGATGTTTTGAAATGCTTTTGATATACTCGAAATATCGATGTTTTTTCAGTTTTTAGTAGAAAAACATCGAGTCAATAATTATATCCAAATAATTTCATAAAAATTCAAGTTTGAACACTAAAATTTTACTAATTTTTTTCCTATTTGATTATTTAAAAATGAAAAGTTTATTATTGGACTGACAATATAATAAAAATATTGTCTGTAAATATGTAAATATGTGTACTAAAAAAATGGCGGGCTTCAATGTTTACAAACAACGAATTGTGAATAACATTTGGTTTTGTGGACGAAATAAAATTGAAGTAGATTGTGTATTGTATAATTATATTATATTTATATACCAACTCATTACAATAAAATCTCATCTTTGTGTGAGCTCTTAAACTCAATTGGACTACATCGATGTTAGTTCTGATTTATCGAATCTAAAAAAACAACGATGATTTTTCAAAATGGACACCCCTAAAACGAACAAGTATGAAGACATGTTAGAGCGGTACAGAAATATGCGCCCGCGAAGCCCCGTTGCAAGTGCGAGCGAGATGCATGCGCCAGCTCGTTGACGTCATTTTTAACAGTTCAGTCTTATCTAAAACATTTCAGTCATTATTTAAAACATTTCAGTCATATTTTGAACAGCTCAGCCACGTCAATCCACAAAAAATGCCTACAAAACTGACCTGCAACTGAAAGGATATTCCGTCACGCAAGTTTGCCCCTTCTGGATAGGGCCCCGACAACAGTCAAAATATAACGTAACGTTATTTTTCTAGAGTATTTTGAGGACCGCCAAGGAATCGAATTCCTTGCCAGCGTCTGTGTTTCCAGATCTATAATTTGGACGTGTTCAAGAGGAGAGTGAATGGGTTTTATCTAGGCAAACACTGTAGGTTGCATCATCATTTAACATCAGGTGTGATTGCGGTCAAGCATTTGCTTATAACGTATTTATTTATAAGCCGGAAGTTTCCCACGGCAGGGCAAAGGCCACCCTTTCCTCCATCCATTGATTTCGGTCTTGGGCTGTTAATAGCAATCCTTCGTCTTGCAATCGCCGCGTAGGTCTTACACGCGGTCGCCGTAGGTACATTCAGAAGTCAGTCGTGGTTTTCGCCCAAAGTTCATAAAAAAAGAACAAGTAGTCACAGATTATGTTACCTTAAGTATAGAATTCCGGGTCGAACTAAAGCATTATTTGAGGTTAACCTTTTGTAAAAGTAGAAAAAGTTCCGCAGTAAATTGGAAAATTCCTCTAAACCACTTTCATTTATTGATTGGGAGAAGTATTTTGTTATTGGGCTGAAATAAATCGAATTGCTACGTTGATAGAATTGACTTCCTTGAAGACTTTTTTGTGTGAGTCGATATTACATTACGTAGCTAGCTATATTCATTTTGTTTTTATACATTTTACTTACATCTTGCATAAAAAAAGAATTAAATATTCAAGGACATTTCACACATCACGCTCTAGTCCCAAACTAAGCAAAGCTTGAATAGAATCTAAATAACTAATAGAATACATATATTATAGTCTTTGTAAATACATACATATAATACATAGATATACTAAAATATTATGATCTGTACCTATATTATTACCATTTTGTTATGAGACAACAGACAGTCAAACCTAAACGGATCGCAATATTCCGATAGCAATTTAAATAAATATCTAAGTACATTTGCATAATGTTTATAACGTATTGTGAATTCCATTTCGGACATCATAAATCAAAATTTAGCACTGGCAACACTCACGGCTATGCTGTAAACATTACCTACTTCCTGGATTCTGTTCCTCATCATCATCATCATCAACCTATAGCAGTCCACTGCTGGAAGTAGGTCTCTCCCAAGACGCGCCACTGAGCCCGGTCTTCTTCGGCTTTTCTCATCCAGTTTTTGCCAGTTACACACCGTAGATCGTCGCTCTATCTCGCCGGAGGGCGTCCTACACTAAGCTTGCCTAAACGCGGTCTCCACTCCAGTATCCGTTTGCTCCAACGATTGTCGGTTCTTTGGATAACATGGCCAGCCCACTGCCACTTCAGCTTGCTAATTCTTTGAGCTACGTCGAACACCTTAGTTTTCTGACAAATTCTGTTCCTGGCAAACCTTTATTACAAAGTGCCATTTCTCTAAAGCAATGTTCAATAAGGCCGTATACGTGCCATCGCTCGCCATAATACCTACTTCACACAGTTTTTGTGATCGGTGATGTGTTCAAATTATTCCGACCCGTGCTATGATTGGCACGCGTGCCATTGGGTTGCCATCCCTGACTGTAAGTCATTAGATTAGAGTCTAATCTAATAACTTGTACAGTTAGCATCAAAGGTTGATCACTATTTCAGTTTTCAGTAAAATATTTTTGTTACTTTTTTAAATTATATTTACGATGTGCTGTTTACATACATAAAAGTTTAAATACAGAATACAGTTGACAGAACAGATGGCCGATTATTATTTTTTATAGCTTATTTCGCTATAAACTAGTTACGGTTCTGTCTTTGATGCTGTGGATCGTAGGTTCGATTCTTACCACGATCGATCGTGATTTTGGCGTTCGCCTATACAATGACACTTTAACATTTTTGTTTAATAAATCAATAACATAACATACAAATAAAATAAACATGTGTGCTTGGTTATTTTTTAATAAAGTTTTACAGACTTTTATGAACTAAAAACTTTTAAATTTCAAAGTTATAAACAAAAGACTTTTTTTAATTTAAGTACTTTAATTGAAATAAAAGTGTAATATCGTGATCTGATGTTTCCCAAAGGTTTTGAAGAGAAAATTCTCCAACATTTTCTGCCTGTCGTATTGCCGGGCAGAAGCTACATAAAAAATGAAGAATGAATGTGTGGTGCATTTTTTGCACGTGAATAGTTTGATACCCGTCAAACATTGTATCAGAATGTAATATAAAAGTAAAGTTATGATTGTCTTATTTACGATATTTTACATTAATTTGCGATGTATTTGTTTAGTCTGTTGTTACTCACACACACACCATATCGCAACACAAACGCACATGTATGCTTCAACGAGCGTATGCTGTAGCTCTACCATGAGTTTTTACTATACTATATTTACTATACTCGCTAGCGTCTGTAGTTAAAAAAATGTATGAAAATTTGTACAGCGCCTCTAGCGGATAGTTGGGTACTAAAATTTGTCATACTAATATTGACGTAACTATTGTAGTAAAGTCAGGCGATTTTACTGTGACAACTCATGGTAGAGCTACTGTTTTTGATGTTTAAAAGTGTTTCACGAATGAAAATCTTTAAATTGCTGAATGGAATAAATAAATAATAATAAATATTCTTGGACATTTCACACATCACTCTCTAGTCCCAAACTAAGTAGAGCTTGTACTATGGGTACTAGATTGCTGAGATAATACTTTTTTTATTAATACATAGGTACATTGAATACATAATAACACCCAGACACAGAACGTTTATGTTCATCGCACAAACATTTGTTTTGGGTGAGAATCAAACCCACGACCCACTGCATAGAAGGTAGATCTACTAACAACTGAGCTGTGACGCCTGTCAAACAACTGAGCTGTGACGCCTGTCAAAGAATAGAATATTATTTATTATACACCACGTATTGCCTACCTTTTAAAATCTAAGTGTATCATTAAGCACTTATTATGTAGGTATAATGACACTGGTGTAGTTTCATGGTCAGGTTTTCTCGATAAAAGCGCCTACATTTTATAATTTGGGTATAGATACCGTCAAAAATTCTTAAATATTATTATCTTTTATTATTAATGCAAAATGTCTTATTAATTTCGATGTGATGGGGTCGATTTTCTCCTAAAAGATTAAAAACGAGAGCATGGTTCCTCTGACGACATTTCTCTAATTTTCGTGGTTTCGGACTTGGCTATCACCGCCCACTCAAAAAAACCACACTGTATGTTGCCTCTAGCACTACGCCAAAATTATGTTAGTACCTCTACCATGAGTTGTCACAGTAAAATCGTCTGACTTTACTACAGTAGTTACGTAAATATTAGTAGGTATTACGAATTATCCCAACTATCCGCTAGAGGCGCTGTACAAATCTTCATTCATTTTTTAACTACAGACGCTAGCGAGTATAGTAAAAACTCATGGTAGAGCTACAGATATCAGAGTATTTAATCAAGTGACTGTTTAGGCGTATGTAAATATTACGCGAATAATTTCAGTTCAGTGACGACTGGTTATCTACCATTACATTGGCACCAGCCATCTGGAAAAACTCAAAATGTATACTGTAAAACCACTGCCTTCAGATAATTAGCGATCAATCGAATAATTATAAATAATAACAAATAAAATAATCGTTTATTATCTCGCATCAATAGGCAACTTGCGTCATAATTATAGGTAGGTACTAAGTAGATTACGGAATCTACTTAGTACCTAGCTATAAACTATAATTCTGCTAACAATAGTATTGACAATAAGATACCTGTTTGAACCTGTTACAATGATTAATGAATTAATACAAAGAATCCAAATTAATACAAAATAAAAAATCACCTAGTATGTAAGACGATTAGTTTTTCAAAAAAAATTCAAAGCGTGCGCATCGTATCAGATTTACACTACGAGTCAAACGAGCTTGACAGCCCAACGTTGTTGCGTCATCGTGCAGTGTAAATCGCGTATGGTGCGTTACGTTTACTTGTAGATTTATTCGTGCCCACTCCTCAAAACAACCAATTACAAAAAACAATTTATGTGTATTGTATCTGTCACGATTTTTGCATATGTATGTAACCACATGATGGACGTGCATTTTTAAAACATTTTCATATTTTATTTGACGACCGATGATGTGGCGCAGCGGGCGAAGGTCCGCCTGCGACGCGAAAGGTTGCGGGTTCGATTCCCGCCTTGGGATAAATGTTTGTACGATCTGCAAATATTTATTCCGGGTGTTCTGGGTAGGTATATTATATGTATTAATCAAAAATATATATCTGTGTAATGTATTGTATTAAGTATGTCAGTCTTCTAGTACCCATAACACAGGCCCTGCTTAGCTTGGAGCTAGATGATGTTGTGTGGATTGTCCAGCATTATTTATTTATTTTTTTAGTTTTTTTCTGAACAGAACCGATAGGGATTTTTCATCACGGTTCTTATTTGGATCAAAGTAAGGCTATTTTCATGTATACGTGTGGGAAGTTCATCTACAATCTTAATTTGTTTTTGATAAATGAGGCGTCAACTGATGTGTCTTGACAGTTTGAGGTTATGTGGCGTCATTGTTTGTCTGCTATGACGTCACTAACCTTTACAGCATTTTTGGTGATTTCCATACACAAAGATCTCTTTGCTGATAAGTACATTAATAATTAATTGTCGCTGTTATTGATAATTATTTATCTAATTAAAATATAGTGTTGCCAGCCTTTATCTGCAAACTTATGGAGAAATAATTTGTGTAGTCATAGCACGAGGAGGAAAATTGATAAAGTTGAAGGACTTTGTAAGTTTTCTCGATATTACGGCCTGGGTTTTTATTAAAACGGATACCAATTTGTAGTGTTTCTATCAATAATAATTGTCAATCTAATATCCCCACGAGCGAAATTAATTCTTACAAAGGTTGTTGTCCGAGAACAAAGTAATGTCTAGCTAATACTTCACGCTATCTAATTACCAACAGACTATAATACAAACAAGTACTAAACCAACACAATACGCTATTAATATGTCTGGCAGAGGAAACCGCTTAAATCGCAGATCACGTACACGTCATCTTTGCTTATCTATGTACGCATTCTACACAGGAGTAAGTACGAAATTTTGACTAATTCAAACTCAAAGAAAAAAGCACCACGATCATTTTGAATCGCCTTACATACTAGGTGATTCTAGCCAGTTCAACCAGAGGCTAGAAGAACTAGCAAGAAATTGTCGCGTTATTTTTTTACCCTAACAGTATTTAAGATTCATTGCTCGTTAACGCTAGTTCGAAAATAAAAATTATTGTATCATATGTATGTATTAACAACAAAAAACAAAAAATGGTGTAAAATGTACTTAGTATGAATATATTTATTTATAAATTCGAATTGATAACGAATCCTTTTTTTGAAGTCGGTTGAAAACTATCGTAAGAGATATCAATAAAATAAGATTTATCTTTTATTTTATTTATTAACGTATGTCTCTGAGTGAGGAGTTGTCAGTACAAAGGTTACTTTACTTATGTAAGTATATGAAAATATGATTTATGTTAAACCGGCAGTAAAAACATCATTACATCATCATAATCATACTTACCCCAGAATGACGCCTTTACGAATACCCTCATCCATCATGTCGGGGTCACCATTTGGTACATTTTTATATATATCCATGTATTTATGTATTGGGCGTCTAGTCGAAGCGACGCGTGACCCGAAGGCTGGTCCAGCGTATCAGCATTGCTATTCAGCGCGGCAATGCAGCCAGTATCTTGGGTACGCTTCCGATTGGTACTGATTTGGATCAGTTGAACTATCTATAGATCGTTTGCAACGGTCTGTTGATAGCTCAACTGTTTCTTATGAATTTTATATGCCTATGTACATTTTGTAAATACCTACTGTAGGTAATAGTCGTAAGTTTGTTTGTGAATAAATTTTTATAAAGTTTTCTATGTAAGTATGTATAATTACAAAAAAGTTTATAAGTATTCTATTAACAATCTCATAATCATTACCATAGTATAAGCTTTGCTTATTTTGGGACTAGAGCGCGATATGTGAAATGTCTATGAATAATTATTTATTTAAAGGATCTGCGGAATGTAGCTAGCATACACTGGATGAGAAGAGACGAAGACCGGGCTCAGTGGCGCGTCTTGGGAAAGATGTACGTCCAGCAGTGGACTGATATAGGTTGATGATGTAGACGTACGAAGAAAATTCTCAAATAAATATTTTTGAAACTATAAACAGGTTTATTTTTTACTACAACAATATTACTATTAATTCGAGTTCTTCTCAAATATTTAGATGACAATAAACCCTTGAATTGTACAGCGAAAAAGGTTATTTAAGTTCTTTTGTTGATTATATTATTGTAGACTGCGAATATTCTATTTCACCAAGTATTTGGGATATTCCCTTGTGGATGCTACTCACCGTTTGAATTCTAAGTTGAATTCACTGGGATTGATTCGATTCGTTATAGACTTTTTTCGAACACTGGGAGTTGTAACCGCTTTGAAGAATTCTAAAGAAGATAAGATAATATCTTTATTTTTTATTTTTAGTATAATTTAAAAACTAAGTTTTGTTTATTTAATATGTGATGTGGTTGCAAAGAATTTTTTCTTTATCCTTATTAACCCATATTAAATACTAATTTACACAATCTTTGAAATAGGTAGTTATATAGCTAGGCTATATAGAAATAATTTAAAAATTACAAATAATCCAAATAGGTAACTAAAAAACTAAAAATGGCGCTGCGCAGTAGGTATCCGACTACCAAATTTTAAACATTTCTATAAAAACGCTACGAAGCATTTCTTGAATTCTGCATAAAATATGAAAGTCAGTAACGTCATTCAAAACTAGCTCAAGTACTAAATCGGTTTTGAATGGAAAAATCTCTACCATTTTTCTTTTAAAACAAATTATAGCCAATGTTAGACTGTCTTCTGTCTTTTTCTTTTTCATATCGCCTCTGCCCGTCAGTACGATAGACGACTTGCTATGTAGTGTTAAAATATATTTTTTGAATAAAAAGAAACAAAAGACAGCCGACATGACGATTGACTGAGAATTATTTTTAAACACTTGACATTGGCAGAATTGCCTGTCGTATTGACGGGTAGAACGTACTCAAAAAAGAAGAAGAAGAATCAAAACTGTTGGATATTTTATCACTTTTTTCTTTGTTATAAAGAATAAGAACTGAACCAAAAGCTTAACAAAAAAGAGAGTCTTATTCGAAGAACGATAAAGTTTTTGAAGTGAAAACTTCTTTAGCGGCGCTGGGTGGGTAAAAACTTTAAACTCGCGTCAGGGTCACGTGACGTCGAAAAAGCGTAAGATCTTATTTAATTTTTATACATTGCTCGTAAAACAAGAGACGACAAAAGAACACACTTGCGGTCACGCGACGTATGACTCAAACAATTAAATAGTGTTGTGGCGACATGACGTGACGATGACGTGGCGACATGACGTGACGTGACGATGACGACGAAGCCAACGAAGACACAGACACATTCGCGCTTGCGCGATGACGTGACGATGACGTGGCGTGACGATGACGTTGGCTTCGTCGTCATCGTCACGTCACGTCATGTCGCCACGTCATCGTCACGTCATGTCGCCACGTCATCGTCACGTGACGATGACGTGGCGACATGACGTGACGTGACGATGACGACGAAGCCAACGAAGAACATTGGCTTCGTCGTTGTGTCACATTCGCGCTTGCGCGAATGTGATCGCGCTTGCGCGAATGTGACACAATGACATGACACAATCACGACTGTGGTTATATTTTTGAAGTGAAAACTTAAAAGTGAAAACACAACGTTAATATTGAAGTTTTCACTTCTGCCGGCACTCCCGGAGTGCTAGCTTTTTTTTGAAGTGAAAACTTCTTTAGCGGCGCTGGGTGGGTAAAAACTTTCAAACACCCGTCAAAAATACAGTCGAATGGAGAACTTCATTTTTAAAGTCTGTTGAAAAGAAATAACATTTCACCGGGGTAGGTTATTCAGTTTAGATTACTACCCCTATCCTTTCCCCCTATCTCGGTAAGTCGCATGAGATTAAGTTCTTGTTGTGCGACCCTAGGCACTGAGAGAAAATTTAAAGAAAAATGTAGAAACTCCAGGAAACATGCACTAGGTAGATTTTAGTATTAAAATGAAAATAATGAATAAATAAATTAATAAATATTTCACTTCACACGCTCAACACGCTCTAGTATCAGACTAAGCAAAGCTATAGGAACTAGATTATTCATAGAATACTTTTTTAACAATCTACACAACATCATAGCCCCAAGCTAAGCAGAGCTTGTGTTATGGGTACTAGAAGACTGACAGTCATACTTAGTACATACATTACATAGATAGATATTTTTTATTATACATATAAAATACCCAGAACACCCGGAATAAGTATTTGGAAATCGTACAGACAGAGTCTAGTATGAGTTTTGGGGCATACGACTGGTGTAAATAGCATAGATCATAGAGTCATCTGCCTTAGAGGATTATTTGAGAACATTAGGCCCTGCATGCACAATCCACGTTGTCTCTCTAGGCGGTACTTCACACCGATCGTTTATATAAAAATAGTTTTTTTATATTTTTAATGGTATTGTGTAAGTGTCATACTAGCGTTGGAAAAAAACATTGCATGCTCATTGCATAGCGAAGCTTTAGAAAAATGTGATTGTATTTTGATTAAAAAGAAACCTTTTATTAGACTGTGCATTTCTAGGTTCTTTATATAGAAAATTTATCTAAAGTAAATTGAAACCGCTTCTTCTTTTTATCGTGTCGATGCTACAACTGTATGTTGTTGTAGCATCGTGTTGAAAAGACTAGCCAGACAAGACACTGTGTTACCGTGCCTAGCTGTTACCGGTGTGCGCCACGAGGAGGCTCTTTCCATGCACCCCATTGAAACCGCTGAGTCTGATTAATTATATTTCTATAAAACAAAGAAACAATAGTCAAGTCGCTGAAAGACCTACACACAATGAATTTTCTTCAATATTGTCTCCCAACTTGTTTTAATAATAACGCATAAAATTACAAAGTCTTATGTTTTATCAACTCCCGCCTTGGGATAAATGTTTGTACGATCTACAAATATTATTCCGGGTGTTCTGGGTATTTTCTATGAATAATAAAAATGTATTGTATTAAGTATGTCAGTCTTCTAGTACCCATAACACAAGCTCTGCTTAGCTTGGAGCTAGATGATGTTTTGTGGATTGTCCAGCATTATTTATTTATTTATTATTTATTTAATTATGTAATTGGTATATCCGTGTGAATTGAAGTAAATAAATACATAAAAAATAAATAAATAGTGAACTTGCAACCGCTAGTTCGATTTAGTTTTATAGGTATATAAAACAATTGAAACTTACTGCTAAAACCTTATATTTCACGATACATAAAATATCACTTTTTATGTTGCATGACAGTTTTGCCATAAACAAATACTTACGTTTTATTTTAGTAACAAAAATTCTAGCTCTGAAACGGTAATGATATAATTTCGTTAATATTATTTGAATTTATGTTCGTAAAAGGTTCACCTATTTACTACCTAGCTCTAATAAGACCCAATTAAAGTAGATTAAAACAAATTAATTTGTTTTAGAGATTGAAGTCCTAATAGGCAGCTTTACTTCGAGAGCGGATTATATCTATACCGACGAGATAAACAATAATGGAAATACTATTGTTGATAATAATGCGAGTCTTACCTTACATAACGTATATTAATCTTAGTTACTGTTTGTATTTGGTTTTGTGGCAATCAAGGTATTAACCTAGTTGTTGACAGGCATCACAGCTCAGTTGGTAGTAGCTCTGCCTTCCATGCTGTGGGTTGGTTTCATCTCCACCGAGAGTAAATGTTTGTGCGATGTAGGTATGTATATATAACCATTAATTTAAATTATTAATTTAAAACTTATATTAATTTATATTTATTTTATATTAATTTAAAATTCTTTGTTCTGTGTGCATTGGAAGATATATAAAAACTATTTTTATTGATAGATACTAGTGTTAATACATTGGTAACACACTTGTGTTTTCTTTATTAAATTTCTTTGATAACGATCTATAATTATAGGTAGATCGTTATCAAAGAATTTCGAATTATAGATCGAACTATTACCTATAATTTATTAGTTATAGATACAATATAATAGTTATAGTTCTATAATTCGAATGTCGGGTAACTCGAAATTGTGTTTTTTCCATACACAGTTTGCGTGTTTAATTAAATCGAATAAAACTCAGACTAAGGGCATAAAACAACAAAGAATATAACTATCTTTAGTTTTAGTTTTAAAAAACTAGCACTCTAAAAAGCTTTTCAATAGCTTAGTTTTATTGAAACTGAGTAAGTACCGGTCCTTGTTCTAGATCTAGACAATAGTGCTTTCAATTTTAATGCCTATTGGACTTGGAATAGGCCTATATTAAATGGTGGTATCAGCAAGCTGGAAATGAAAAATACTTTAGAGTATTTTTAAATAAAACTATCTTACGGCCGGTTTCTGGAAACCCAAATCACGATTGATCCGAGTTTGACACATAGTAATTATTTGATTTTTTTCGTTGATCATCGTTCGAGAAACCGGCCGTTAGGATAGTTTTATTTTTGACAGGATTTTCAACTCAGTTGGCATAATTTCTACCTTCTATGATTTTCGGCTTTGGGCTATCGGGAGAGTATACATAAAATGTGACATCGTAAGCGTATCAAAACAGTGACGTATTTGAAATACACTGCGCGCCAACATCAGCTTTACTGTCGAACGTAGCAGCGTTAGCACGCAGTGTATCTTAAATACGGTACGATTTCGATCCTCACATTTTATTCGTGATACGCTTTTGGTTTTATCCTACAAGAAGTACCTTCACTTAATTAGCTAATACTTTAAGCTCAATTAATTGCTTAGATAAGCGCGGGAAATAGCAGAAAAATAATATTTTTAATCCTTGAGTAGGTTTTCTAAGTACTCGCTAATCTTTCTTCTTTATAAAAAACAAAGATACCGTTTCTTTTATTTTTATACTTAGTGTGAGCGCACACCGACTACCGGTCCTTAGAAGTCACATGACTTGACTTTTAACTATAGTTATCGGGTAGAAAGTTACGTAAAAATAATCTTTCGTATTGCAGTCTTGTCGTAAGTACGCGCACAACCTTAGTTTACATCCAATATAATACAAAGTTGCTTTTTATTCCCTGTAATAAAAATCACTTTTTAAGTATTTTTAAAAATATATCAGACGTTACAAACATACCTAAGCTTTAAACAATGTATAAGTTTGTGAACTTTATGTGAAAAACACAATAAAAATATATCGTAAATTAATCTTACCTATATACAGCCATGGATGAGACTAGCACAGGACCGTGGAGAGTGGCACAAGAAAAGGGAGGCCTATGCCCAGCAGTGGGCGAAATCTGGCTGCAAATTATGATGATTACAGCCACAGAAATAACTATAACAGTATTTCTTACAAAATGTTTTGGTATTTTTGATAGTGATTATGAACAGAAGTGTGATCAAAGATCCGAATTGGTTTTTTATATAAGTTCCTAGTTCATGTAAAAGATATGGGTTCAAAGGAAATCCAACCTAAATTCAGACTTTTTATCGATATATTTAGAAATATTTTTTCGTGTTTCTTAGAAAACTCAAGTTATACGACATATTATTATGTGTAAGTTATGATGATATAAATAATAAACAGCCATAGAGATCACACGTTTATTTATGAACAAATAAATAAATAAAAACCCTGTTCCTGAGACTCCACTGTCCGTCTGTCTATCTGTTGTAAATTTCACAAATTGTGTATTTGTTGCCTTTATAACAAGAAATATGGAAAAACTGAATAATAGATTCAATAATATTTTATCTACTATATAAAAATAAGTCGGGCTTTCCTTCCTGACGATATAACTCCAGAACGCACGAACAGATTTCCACGGTTTTGCGTTCGTTGGAAAGGTTTCGGGCTCCGTGAGGTTTATAGCAAAGAAAATTCTGGAAAAAATTCAACAGAAAAGCGGGAAAGCGGGAAAATTTCCCGTGCGAAGCCGAGACGGGCCGCTAGTTTAATATAAATTTAAATTGATCCCAGAGTTTTTTTCAATAAACAGAGTTTCAGCTTGACTCATTCTGAAAGCTTTATTTTATTTACTCTCTTCTTCCCACTGTTACGTTTAAACTCAACTTCAAAACAAACTTGGAGAAAGCAAACATGCGCACAAAGTGTATTGAAAAATAAAGTTTTACAAAGGAGATTCTCAATCTGTACCCCAAGTACGAGTTTGTGCACATTCAAATCGTAGAGACGCAATCGCCGAGCGCCACCGATTTTGCATGGTGATCCAAGCTTCTCAAGAAATCTGCTAGGGGCGCTGCTTAGATCTCCATACTAAGTCGGTGGTGCCCGGCGATTGCGTCTCTACGATCTGTGTGTGCACAAACTCGTACTTGGGGTGCTGAACGTGCGAACATTTTTAATGAAAACGCCAGACAACGAGCAAGGCATGAAGTTGCTCCTTTGGGGTTTATACACGTTATTTTTAAAAAGATACCATTATTGTAACAAATTCTGTGAGTAATTTTGACGAGCACCTGTCAAGCGGTAGACTGCTGTTATGGGTTGATAATGATTAAGATTATAAACATAAAAACGTACAAGTATTTTTTTAGCGCACCTCCCCTGTTTTTCGTCGGTTGAAAGGAGAAAGTATAAAACATCAGCAAATGTACGAGTACATTTCAAATAAATGTTACAAATATAAATTATTACTTATTTTACTGTGTTCCTAATCTGTCTATTTTTTGTTAAGTCACAAACTTAACAAATCTTGTACACCATCTATAAGTACAAAATTTGTTAAGTTGCGTTTCGAACACGTTGTCTTTTATTTTTTGTTAGATAACTATATTATGCTTATAGAATCATAATACTGTCTACTAAAGTGAGGGTTTATAACAAAATATAAAGTGTGATTCCGATACATTTAAAATTCTTTTTGCGGTGCCAACTCACCAGCTCTGCTCTAATGGTATACAATTTAAGTCAAGTCGTCCAGGGACGAAAGTTGTACCAATGTTTGCGTTGGTACGTACATACTTTGAAAGGTCCATCTATTGTTTTTAAATGTCCAACCGCAATGAACTCACTGAATATTTAATAAGGGAGTATTTTTAAAAAGTTCACATGAGTTTTTTATAACACTCTTCAATATACAGGTTGTTTTGAGATAGTAGTGATCTCACGAGACCACGTGACTAAAATAGTTAAAATTGCTAAATCAAAAAAAGCTAAATCTGAGCCTTTTAGCTTTAAGTTTGGTAGTTCCGAGCACACATAAATGTGACAATCGTAAACGTAACGTGTTTACTGCGCAGTGTATCTCAAATACGTCACTGTCATTGTCACATTTATTTGTGCTCAGTTCCAGGTAAAAATGGCCTTAAAATCGCTATCATTTGCAAAGTTTTAGATTATTAATTATTATGAATTATTACACGGTTCAACAGGTTATTATGTAACGTCATTTGCATCAAACCTTAAGCCTTTGTAATAATCTAATTAACATGCAACTGAAAATGAGCTCAGCGAGAAATGTGGACGGTTCAATTTCCTTTAGTCACGCTTGTCATCCTCATAACGGTAGTTATGACCATAGAGAATGGACTGAACGCTGGTACAGAGAAATTGACATGTGCAGCTATTACCTGTTTCTTTTCTGTAGGTCTGTAAGTCTATGTGGAAATAGACAGCTGGCCGACACTCGAGCCGAGAATCGTCTCTCGGATATCCATACAAAAATACGAGGGCATCCGAGAGACGACTCTCGGCTCGAGAGTAGGGAGTTTTAAAATGCAACCTCGGACTAAGCTCTCTGGTATGAAGTAAATACTTACAATCAGCAAAGCGTGAGAGACAAAACAATCGTGCGGCCAGTTGTCTATTCCTCATAGACTTACAGACCTACAGAAAAGAGACAAGAATTGGCCGCACATGTCAATTTCGTAAGGCTTTTGCTCAGATTAATCTTTACCCCTAACTTATAAAAAGTTAGCGTTGACTTTATATCATCATTACAAACAGAATTGCCATTAATTTCCATGAAAAAAATACTTAGGTAACGGCCGGTTTCTGGAAACCCAAATCACGATTGATCCGAGTTTGACACATATATAGTAATTATTTGTTTTTTTCATTGATCATCGTTCGAGAAATCGGCCGTAGGTATGTGTTTCTGGACAGTTGAAAATAGGTTAGAATTTAGATATTTCATGATTTAAATAAATTAAAATTAAATTAAATGTTTCTGCAAAAACTGTTGTCCAATCCGTGTTTTTCAATATGGATTTGTTTTTATAACTTTATGACACTAAGGATAAACTACTCATATCTAGCTATTTTTATCCTCAATACAACATGTCATTTATATTGAAATAAACTCTATTTATCGAAACATAAGGCTTATAATATATTGTCTGTAAGTTTTTCCTTCTATACAAACCTACTTAGGGAGTAATATAGTCACAGTAACCAGCCCTTCAGTGTCGTTGACAGTTGAGTTGAGTGAAATGTGATTTTCAAAATGTTCCGATACATTATTTTAATTATTGTGATCCAAATATGGCGTAAGTTATTTATATATTTTCTAACTGATTGAAATAATTGGTCATAATACTTTCAGGTAGATTTAAAATAAACAAGAATTTATAGGAATATTTATACATATACCACGTTTTAAAATATAATCTAACGGTCTATCCTAAAAAAAGTTAGAGCAGACTTGAAGTACTGATTACCATACGTAATGATGACTTAAAGTCAACGCTAACTTTTTATAAGATAGGGGGTAAATGTATAGGTATGTATATCTAATAAAATGAAAAATATATTTGGTATTTGCAGAATGCTCAGCGGAATGCTCCTGTGGAATTCCAATCCCAAAGGGGGTAATCTATGTTATTGGCTTTTCCATGGCAATATTGTTATGCACCACAATCGGACTAGGAGTATATGTGTACAGACTCAAGCGCACTGGAGGCAGTGATACAGTTTTTGAACATGAAAGACATGCCTCAATGATCAAGTATGAACAACAAATATCGCAAAATTCACAACGAAACGACTTAGGAAACAATATGGACGAAGATACAATGCAACTAAATAAAAACGAATACATATGTAATGGCGATAACCAAGACGATAATCACTTTGATAAAGCAGAATCTCTACCGCGTCAACCAAAGAAAGTACCAAAGAGAGTGCCATTTTATCCAAAAATGAAAGAAGAGCATTTATATGCTCTCTGCGAAGCTGTAAACAAACATAAAAACCTTAAAGAATGCACAAGCTTGTCTGATCTTGACAAAATTGTAAATGAGTCTAAAGTTGAAGAAAGAAAAATATCTAAACATGATATTAGTGCATCTACGCCAGAATTAGATATCTTAGATGAGGTATCTTCTACACCAGTGAAAGTAATACCGGTATTTCAACCGGGCTTGAAAGAATTAAAGCTTCGAGACGAAATGATGGCAAGGCTTAAGGCAAAATCCAGTCAAGAAAAAAGCCTAGATGATGATGATGCCAAAGAAAGTGAACCTAAAACAATTTTAGCAAACGATCAGATTAAAAACCATTCGAGACTTGATCAAGCCGATATTAGTTCAAAAGTAATTCAACAAGAAATAATGAACAAATTTATTCAAGATGAGCTAAAATCAAAACTGAATAAAAGCAATATTAATTCTAAAAGTGAATTTAGAGAAAATAAAATGCAAAATGAAGAGCATGATGTGGTACAAGACGATATTTATGATCATCCACCACCGCCTAGACTACAAAACGATATATTTGATTTCAATTCACATAACGAATTATCTGATTTTCCATCAGAAAAGCAAGATAATGAGCTCTATAACTTTCCGCCATCACCCAAAGAGCATAAGTTATTAAATTTTTCATCTGCATCAAAACAAGATCAAGAGTTATATGACGTTCCACCAGCCAAACCCAAAGATGATGATTTTTATGACATTCTGCCACCAACAAAAATCGATGACGATTTATATGATATATTACCAACAACAAAACCAACGAGCGATGTTTATGATAGTGTATCAACACAAAACAGGAACCGGGTTGTGAGTGATGGTAATGAAACAGGCTACCTCTTGCCTTTGTCAATTCATGATGAATCTACGAGTGGGTCAAATGAAGTACAATACTGCAATGCTAAAATAACCAATCAAAATTCACTTTAATAGAGATAAAGATTTTTAAAGGTGATGATACTTGTTAGTCAAAAACTACAAGCATAGAAGAGAAGAACTAATTTAAAGAGAGCTTCAAAAGTACTCAAAGTAATGTAATTTTTTTATTTATTTTATTTTATTTGACGACTGATGTGGCGCGGCGAGCGAAGGTCTGCGACGCGGAGGTTGCGATAAATGTTTGTACGATCTGCAAATATTTATTCCGCGTGATCTGGGTATTTTATATAATAAAAATATCTATCTATGTAATGTATTAAGTATGTCAGTCTTCTAGTACTAATAACACAAGCTCTACTTAGCTTGGGGCTAGATGATGTTGTGTGGATTGTCCAGCATTATTAATATTATTTATTGTAAATAAATTTAGAGTAGAATTATCATATCAAACAAGTCACAAAGTAATAAATATGAATTAGTTTTATGTATGTTACATTAAAATAATTGAGTAGAAAGTGTCAACAGGATTCTAATACAGTAGAACCTCGATAACTCAAACCTCGGTAACTTTAAAACCTCTAAAACATCAAAGAATAATGTATTCCCTTCCAACCAGAGTCCAAAACCTCTACCCTTGATAACTTAAAACCTCTATAACTTAGAATATTTTGTGTTTCCCTTGGACTTTAACTTATCGAGGTTCTACTGTTAATACTATTCATTAGAAAAATATGTATTTATTTAAATAACATTTTGATGTATCTACTGAAATTACTAGGTAAATAGTAAATATATTACCTACATGCACCACATACCAGGATAAGTTCGCAATTATAATGATTTGTAAACATAATAATGCTCAAAATAACTAATTTCAATTAACAATTAAATATAATAAATATTTAGTATCTATGTACGTCAGCGAGTACAAAAATAAGAATTATATTTAAGTCTTCTTAGTGCTACACTTAGATTTAGATTAAAAGCTGTTTTTTTTTTCATTTTTTTCACATAATCTTCATTATGTACATCTTTAATTGTGTATTACGCTCCTGAATTTAATTCACTATTTTAATTTATCTGTAAATATGCCACTAATAACTAAAATAAATAAAAATAGTTTTAAAGGCAAAATGACGTTGATATTTATTTACTTACAAAAACTGAAACAAATTCCCATACTTATATTTTTTCATCTGATAGAATAAAGGTTACAAAGAATAGAAAAGAACATTACTACAATATGAATAATAATTTATGTATTTGTAAACGCTAAACTGCAATTAAAGTGGGACGACCGATGTGGCGCGGTGGGCGATGGTCCGCCTGCGACGCGGAAGGTTGCGGGTTCGATTCCCGCCTCGGAATAAATGTTTGTATGTTCTGCAAATATTTATTCCGGGTGTTCTGGGTATTATATGTATAATAAAAAATATCTATCTATGTAATATATAATATTAAGTATGTCAGTCTTCTAGTACTCATAACACAAGCTCTGCTTAGCTTGGGGCTAGATGATGTTGTGTGGATTGTCCAGCATTATTTATTTATTTATAAAGTGGAAATGTTTGGGGGAGGCCTTTGCCCAGCAGTGGGACAATGTAGGCTAGGATAAAAAATGCAATTGTTTGACGTAGGCTAAGGTTTTAATACTAATGCTAAAATACTTATACTAAGGTTATTCAAATTTGACTAATATTTTAGTAAAACTTGTCGCAAAACAAGCAAATGAAAATTGAGTACAATTTTGTAGCAAACAAGCCACAACGATTTCACTTTGAACGAGCAAAGAACTGTGATGACGGAACCGGAAACAGGAAACAAAAATGTGTGGAATCATAAAAGAATACATTTTTGTTATGATAACACATAAAAAAACTTTTTTAAACCAATTTTGTAGCATAGAAGTAACATTTTCAGAAACTTTATTATCTTATTATCTCAACCATCTCTCCACCGGTAACAGCTAGGCACGGTAAAGCAGTGTCTAGTCTGGCTAATCTTTCCAACACGATGCTACAACAGAATACCTACAGTTGTAGCATCGACACGATAAGAAGAAGAAGACCATAATGAGTAAAATGATTAAAATCTTAGGATATCTGGCATTTGATACCACGATCGAATTGAATAATAGAAAAAAAATATGTAAAAATAGTGCAAATGGACAATAATATTTATTCATAGGCCATTTATAAAGCTTTTGAAATTGAAAATGACCTATTATTCACATCAAATAATTTCCACAATAAAGTTCCAGCTGACTTATTTCACGAGCACCAGGTAAGTCCATATTTTACTATTCAATGGTGTTTAATTAAATTAATTATATCAACCAAATGCTTGTAACAATAGTTACGAAGTAATCTTTTTATCAGCTGGCGTCAGGTTATTGTCAATTTAATCATATAGAAATGAGTTAATTAATAGCTTCAATAGTTTCACTACTATATCCAGGGCCGAGCCGACACCCCCCAGCGCCTGTGTGCGAAATCTTTGAAGCGCCTCTTTTTTTCACGAATCTTCATGTTTTAGCTCATGTTTTTTTTATTATTTGTTAATATTGACCGAAATAACCAGTTTTATGTACCTAGATAATATCTTCTTAAATATGTAAATTTTGTTTTTGGAGCTAGAACTTACTTTGCGTCACACGTAGAGATGGGCGGCGGGTATATACCCAATCTACCCATTTGGGTAAATACCCAGGTAATCGGGTATGTACCGATTGCACCGATTTGGGTGGGTGCTCAAATCATTAAAAACAAAGTATGTAAATCTGTACTTACCAGCATCTCCTACGAGAAGTACCTTATAACATTTTTTCATTAAATGTATATTATCAAGGTTTACAGATTTAGTATTTTTTTGTATGGAAATCAATGTTTATGTAGCTTTGATTTCAAATAATAAACTGTTTAAGACTAATGAAATAGTTTTACTTTAAATGACACTTTGAATCATTTAAGTTTGAGGAGAATTTATATCGACCAAGCATCCAACAATCAAATACGATTGTTAATCCTGATTTTCGTTTTATCCAATGGGGTAATCTATTCCTACAGCCCATCACTATTGCTGGAATGTCTCTCGAAGTTGTGTAGGACGTTGTCTACCTCGCACAGTGTGCTGAATATCCCGAAAATCGGACGTCGCTTTTTAATTTTCATATTCGAAAGTATATTAAATACTAGAGTTGAACTCCCAAAGCTCAATTCATTTTAGGATTCGAGTAATATATTTTAAGAAAAAAAATAAGTTTGTTAGTAAAACACCTAAACAAAAGATTTGGTTAATATATTTACGTATTTATTAAAAAGGCAAAGTCGCATAATATAAAAGGCATTTTTTAAGCTAAATTAATTTGATTACTCAATGATTTATTGATACTAGTAAAAAATTTTATCGTAATTTTGTCGTTTTAACATTACTTGTGAACTTTGTATTCATGATGATGAGGGTTATTTGAAACTGGTGACCATAGGCGGCACTCAGGTATTGTTTCCCGCGTTTCAAACTTCAAACTGCTTTCAAGATTACAGTTCAAGATCCTCAAATCTGATTCAGGTATTGAGAACTACTTTTTCTGATACTTTTGATGCTTGGTCGATAACAATTCTCCTCAAGCTTAAATGATTAAAAGTGACATGTAAAGAAATTGATTTCCATACTAAAAAAATACTAAATCTGAAATACTTTGAAAATATACGTTTAATAAAAAATGCTATAAGGTACTTTTCGTAGGAAATGTTAGTAAGAACAGATTTGCATAAGTACTTTCTTTTAATATTTTTTTTTCTTGAAAATCGAAATTGAATGCACCCAGCAGATGGGTGCATAAATACCGGGTATATACCCACTAGTGGGTAAATACCCGGGTGCGTGCCCGTCCATAGCCGCACGCATCGCATCAGGTTACGTTCATAATTCATTCAAACAAACTCACGGTGGTTCTTTTGATTTAACGCTGAGCTCGATGTTAACTAACACCCAAAGCGTAAAATTAAACAACACACGTGAATATTATCTAAGAAGACTTGTAGGTACAATAAACGCATAATAATTATGTATTGTTATTATTTAAAAAAAAAATCGACTACGGCGCGGCGCCCCTGATGCCTTGGCGCCTGTGTGCGCCGCACACTTCGCACACAGGGGCGGCTCGGCCCTGACTATATCTCACTCTACAGCCCCTGCTGCGTTGGGAACCCCTGTTCCCAACGTTTTCTTGGTCAGGGACCACTTTTACATAAAAATAAACGTTAAAAATCAAGTGGAGTGTCGCTAAAGACAATAAGTGGAAGGCTTTGGGAGAGACCTTTGCCCAGCAGTGGGACAGTATATTGCTCACGCGCAAATTTAACCCTTAACCAGGCTATGGAAGACTCATAGAAATCTATTAAAAAAACACTATTACTATAGGATTTGTCCGAGGCCTGGTAAAGGGTTAAAATCGTTCGCGGACCATATTTTGGCTTCTGCGGACCACTGGTGGTCCGCGGACCGCTGGTTGGGAACCATTGCTCTACAGTCAAGTAAAACAGCTAAGCACGGTAAAGCAGTGTACAGTACCTCTACCATGAGTTGTCACAGTAAAATCGCCTGACTTTACTACAGTAGTTACGTCAATACTAGTATTACGAATTTTAGTACCCAACTATCCGCTAGAGTCGCTGTACAAATCTTCATACAGAGCTAATGTACACGATAAAGCATGGTAAAGTAGTCTGGCTAATCTTTCCAACACGATGCTACAACAAAATACAGTTGTAGCATCGACACGATAAGAAGAAGAAGAAGTCAAGTAAAAAGTAAATATATAAGTCTAGCCATAGCAAGAGCCCGCGCTTCTACTTACAAGCTAGGCTTAGTTAGAGGGACGAACTTCATGTTTCTAACTAAAAAAAGGTCTTATATAATTTCTGCCTTATTTCAAACTAGACTGCAATTAGAGTAATGTAATTTTAAGACCTAAAGCAATAAAAAAATTATTTTAAAAAATATATACGTTGTACGTACATTGCAGCAGCGTAACCGCATACTAATTTTACAAATTATGTTTCATCTTTTTTTAAATATATAGTTAAGCTGTATTTATTTATTACATAAAGCCTAAACGGCTGTTGACAGTCCATTGTCTTGTTTTTGACATGTTTATTCGTCCGAAAGCTAATTACTGTGAAATAGTCCAAGAGCCACGCTAACGAACATTTTTTACATAACATTTAAAATATAAATCGAATCTTTATGGAATTTTGAATAACTGTGTTTTGTAAACAAAACATTAAATAAATATTTTTTAAGTATTTAAACAAAACTGAAATAATTTACCAACTTTATGAGACATAATAAACATCCTATTAGGTCATTGACGGTGAGGTGACAAAGAGTCTACAAAAATGCAATTTATTCCATCTCAGTAAGGCGTATGTAAACAAAACTCCGTGATTTTTTATATATTTTCCTCATTTTATTATACCTACTCATTACTGAAAAACATGCATCAATTTTTTCAAAGTATGAATGCTATATCTAAGAAAAAATAATTTACTTACTTTTAAATCTTCAGTTTTATGACAGCAATTTATCAACAATATAATAGTAACTATTTTAACAGTCTTTTCATCTACAAAATTCTATGCAAATCAGATGAGCCGTTTAAAAGTTATGGTTTAACAAACAAAAACACAACAACGCTCGCTGAATTACCTAAATAAATACAAAAGTCCTGCTCGCTTCGCTCACTCGATCAATTGCCCGACACTCCGATCCATCGGATATCTCCACTGCACAGTATGACGTCATTTTATGACGGATCTATCTTATTATGACGTCAGTGAGATAAAATACCGATATGGAATTACATAAGCGTTTTCACTATTTTTAGAATTTATTGTAATTTTATTTATGCTTCCTTCAATTTTTCGTCCATTCATGATATCTATAAAGTTTAAGTAGTCGTAAAATACATGCAAGTTTGTACCTACTTTGTATTAATGTTTTAAACACAAAAAGATTAGGTATGTAAGGGACCTATTTTTTTTAGATTTTTTGACTTCTCCCTCTCCTCGGTGACCACTCGTAGTAAATGCCAAGACCTCCTCCCCCCACCCTTTAGTTTTCACGTAGTAACTAATAATTATAATTTTTAATCATTTCAAAGGCAAAAAGTGAAAAAAAATGCTTATCCTCGTCTTTATTGCATAAGACTGCATGCGTACTTAAGGCGACGGGTAGGGTGAAATTTTTCATAATAAATAAAAATGTCAATAACTTCCAAGTTTATTATTTATTTATTATATCTATACACACGTTAAACTTGTAACACGGCATAGTTTTTGCCGTGGTGGTTAAACTCTAGACAGTCAGCGTGGCAACGTCACAATTTCAATTTCAACAAAAATGCTGACAACGGCGCAAAACACATAATGAGCCGCGCACAGTTCGGATAGTCAAACTCTAAAGCAGTGCCTTATGTATATTTGCGAGCACACAGCAATCAAACACTTATAATTCCTAAGGCGCTACCCTTCTTCTTCTTTAAACACCTTAATGTAGAAATGTTTTCTTTAGAGTCACAAGATACGAACCATAAGAATAGCTGTGCTGAGTTTGGTACCAAACAAATCTGCCAAACCCATAAAAAATGGGATCTTAAACCACACTTTTGCAAAAGGTGTTGGTACTAAACTTACATTTAAAAGTAAACTATATCCAAGAGCACAAATTTTGAGTAACAATACACTAGTTCAATATATGTGTTATAGGAAATAATAAGTTTCACAACTCCACATGCTATCACTTTTTCTGAAAACAGTTTTCGGTTTCCCCAAAAACACGCATTTGGCTATACCCGTCACCTTAAATTACTAGTGAATTTTATATTTTTAAAAAGAACAATTTACGAGATTTCTTAGTAAAATCGACTACGTAACAAAAACATGAGCCACCCCCCCGCTCCTGTGACTGACCGTAGTATTTTAAAGATTCCCCTCCCTACCCTGAACGGGTCACGTAGTATGAGTATGTTCCCTAACTAGGATTTGGATCAGTTGAGCTATCTATAGATCATTTTCAACGGACTGTTTCTTATGCATTTTATAACCTATACATATGTACATTTTGTAAATACTGTAATAGTAAGTAGTAACGAGTTAGATACCTATGTTATTATTTGTTTGCTCTCTGAGCTCACCCGAATAATTTTTAACTAGGGTTTTAGCTGCTCATATTATTATGGTAGAGAAAAAAACCTAGTCAGAATTCATCTTTGCACTTTTATTTCATCCCTTGCAGCACATAGAATATAAATTTGGTGATTTTTTTCCACATGCATAAAAATACGTTTTTTTTGAAAATTATTTATAAAAATCAAAACTATTATTATAAAGAGGAAAGATTTGATTGTTTGTTTGTTTGCATCGAATAGGCTCCGAAACTACTGGACCGATTTCAAAAATTCTTTCACTGTTGTGAAGCTACATTATCTGTGCTGAACATAGGCTATATTATATTTTCAAAAAAATTAGGAATCCTTACTAAAACTTCAATTATGTAACCCAAGGTGTACAAGAAATTCCTTACATCGCGTGCGCTGCGGAAACTATTGATGATAGAAAGAAATTATGTACTACAATTTTGTAGAACACATTATCATCCACAAAAAAGTCAGCGACAGCATATGTCTAACTATTATAGATATGTCATAATAAGGGTTTTAATATCAAAAAATATAATTAAAATGACGACGCCAGAAAACGTTCTATATTTGTACTTAGGTATTAATCCTTATCTAAATAAATTACTTTAGAATTAAGACTGCTTCAATACCTTTCTATTACTTTTTAAATTATTGAATTCGGACATTCCATTCGAAAGATATCACGAGTTCAAAAATGTAAGTACTTATTAGAAAAAAGTCAGCGGGCGCCGCGCCGCTACCGGTCACGGGAGTATATGCGGGGGGGGGATACATACTATAGGGTCTATATTTTTTATCATTTGAAAAATACATTTATACTGAGTAACATATTAGCTATATTATAATGATATTTTTATATAGGCTACCCGTGCGAAGCCGGGGCGTACTACTAGTATTTTATAAATGAAATGGCTATGTACTTTTGTCGCTTACTGTACCGTGTTTACCAGTTACCTCACCTGACACGTAAGTTTAACGAACAATAATAAATTCAATTTCGAAGAGTCTGCATCTGTCACATGCGATCCCGATCCCAAGTTAAACGAGCACACACCGCGGCGGAACGAAAATACCAGTACCTCTACCATGAGTTGTCACAGTAAAATCGCCTGACTTTACTACAGTAGTTACGTAAATATTAGTATTACGAATTTCAGTAGGTACCCAACTATCCGCTAGAGGCGCTATACAAATCTTCATACATTTTTTTAACTACAGACGCTAGCGAGTAAAATATATATAGTATAGTAAAAACTCATGGTAGAGCTACTGTATATATGAAACTTTATATTTCTTTAAATAATAGGTAGGTCGGTATTGATATCATTTGATGAAATGGGTAGTAGAATTATCTTGCATAGGTACAGTTCCTATCATAAATTATATTCAGACAATTGAAAATGTTTAGTATAAATAAAGACAAAAGAATCTTGTTTTATTTAAGGAAACTTTATCTTACTTCAGCCATGTTATCCGAAGAACCGACAATTTAGAGCAAACGGATACTGGAGTGGAGACCGCGTTTAGGCAAGCGTAGTGTAGGACGCCCTCCGGCGAGATGGAGCGACGATACAAGGAGTGTAGCTGAAAAACTCGATGAGAAGAGCCGAAGAACGGGCTCAGTGGCGCGTCTTGGGAGAGACCTACGTCCAGTAGTAGACTGATGATGATGATGATGAAGCAAACTTTAAACTTAAAACTTCAATCGAATTTATTCAATAAAATCACAAGGATCACTTTAAAACGTCTTACATACTAGATAATTTTAGCCGCCAGTTCGTCGCGACCAGAGTCTAAAAGAACTGGCAAGAAACTAGACCTAGATCCTAGCGTTTTTGAAGCTATATTATACCCCTCACGCACGATGAAACTGGCATAGTCGGCCACCGACTAAAGTTCCCAAAAAATTTAAATAAAAAAAAAAGGTAGCACTCCGGGAGTGCCGGCAGAAGTGAAAACTTCAATATTAACGTTGTGTTTAATTATAAGTATAAAAGTACTATCATTTATGAGGTAGAATACAATGTTTATGTTTTTATTTTTTATTATTTTTCGCCCTGTGCCGCCTAAACAGAGCAGCACACTCAGGCACGGTAGAAAGAGTGGGAGATACTAGTTCCTCTCCCTTCCCCTCGATCTTACGCTTTTTCGATCAACGTCACGTGACCCTGACACGAGTTTGAAAGTTTTTACCCACCCAGCGCCGCTAAAGAAGTTTTCACTTCAAAAAGAGCTATGTTATATAATTATTATTAAGATATATTTTATTCGTTCTCAACTTCCTGAAAGGACTAAAGTTACAAGTTAACTTCTTTTGTTCCAGATATCCAAAATGATCGAAGAACTGAACTACACAACGATATCACCACTTGATGATAATAGCACGGATGATTACACTCCGTACGGGGAGCGGTTGGAAACTTACCTGGTTCCTGTAATCTTTGCTATAATTTTTATAGTGGGTGTGCTTGGGAACGGTACCCTGGTGATCGTGTATGTCAGGCATAGGGGCATGAGGAATGCACCTAACACGTAAGTTTTAGTTTTAGTTTTTTAAATCCTTGTAAGATTTAGTGTGCAAAGCTAGGTACATACACTGCATGTCGTCTATTTTGTATGATCAGCCCAAGCTTCCCAAAAACTCCGCTAGGAGCGCTGCTGGTGTCTCTATACAAAACTATGGTTAGATTATTTATTTCTCATAAAATTAACATGTAATTGCTAACAGAGAACTAATGTTTTCTTATGGTAACTATATTACATAGGTACTATCTCACGCTGTTTCGTTAAGGCGCCAGGCGCTTTTACCAATTGTAGGCATAAATCGAAACTCATACTAGGCCCATATAGACCATAAGGTTCTCAAAAAATCTGTCTCCATACAAACCTATCGCACACTGTCTTGCTACATGATAGACACTGACAACCGCTTGATACCTACGCTAAAACGTGATTTTGCGTTAAAAAAGCCACAATAACATTTCTTCTTAAGCCAGGAAAACAAAGATATTGGTATTCACTTGAGATCAGTCTTAATGAATTCTTTATCTCTCATACTTTGATTCAGTTGTTTCCTTCCAATCTTGATACTTGAGGCTTGATTTATTATTTAATAAGGAATACTATTATTCTGAGCCGAAGATCATTGTTGGCAGCTAACAAGCTTACTCTCTCGAAAGTTTGGACCCCATGGGCCGCTTTATATGGATGGCTTGAATAGGTTTGGTCATTTAGTTAATCTCTGCAACCACAATATTATTTTGGGTAGTAGGTATTCTAACTTATTGCTTCGGAGGTTATTAAGTGACTGTAGTTTGAGCAAGTATGTTATACCATCATAATAGTAGTTGCTCAATAATTAATCAATAGGTAAGTACATTTATTGTAATTTGGTAATAAATGTAGGTAATGCTCTAGCTAGGTTCTAGATTCCTAGCGTCTAGCTTAAGCTAGATGTAATTATGTGCACTGTTGATCTAGGAGTACTTACGCCTTCCGATTCTAAACCCTGGGACACGTAAAAAATCTGAAAAATCTGGGACTGAAATTATGCGTGGTCAAATCACCGTTTGCAAAAAACTTTTTTCCACATAACTTTTTGTAATTAATTGTATTTCCATCTTCCATATTAATTTTTTTATGTAAAATCTATTTTCACTTGATTTTTTTAAATTTTCTAATAGCCATGTTCGACTGACTGCTCGCGACATCGCTCGCATTGTAACTTAGCCGAAACGTCGGGAAAAATAACTATAAGGTGCGCGATAAAATCCCGTATAATATCATCATCAACCTATACCAGTAGTAGTAGTCTCAACCTAAACCTATATCTCCCGTATAATATACCTACTGTATTTCCTTCAGGTACATCTTCTCCCTGGCGCTAGCTGATCTCCTCGTGATCCTCATCTGCGTGCCCTTCGTCTCCACAATCTACACCCTGGAGTCATGGCCCTGGGGGTCAGTGATCTGTCGGATATCAGAAACGGGCAAAGACGTCAGTATCGGCGTGTCGGTGTTCACACTGACAGCGTTGTCAGTTGAGCGGTACTGCGCGATTGTGAACCCTTTTAGGAAACTGCAGGTATGTCTTTTGTTTTGAATGTAGCATCCGGTAGATAGCACTGATAGGATTAAAGTCCCCGCAGACTGCAGACTTTTTATCGGCCGATAGTTTGGTCGGCTTCTTAATCAGTATGAAGACTGAATCACTGTAATGTGCGCATCTGCTTACATCTTCATACTGATAAAGAAGCCAACCAAACTATCGGCCGATAAAAAGTCTGCAGTTTGCGGGGACCTTAATACATTTATAGCTAGCTTGTTTAGTTAGGGAAGATATAGCGTTTAGCGAAATGTCTATGAATATTTATTTAATTATATTGTCTACTAATATAGTAGTACTAATATCTAAAGTTTTTTCAAAGACAAAAGCCTAACTACCATTCATTGTCCGGACCCGAAGCTAAAGTTTTTTGCAAACCTCATAAAAACGGGACCCCATTACAGGCACCCGATGGCTTAGTTTTATTAACGCACAAATTATTTCTACCCTCATTCACCAAGCAATAAGTGTCATGAAATATTCAGTTGAAAATGTTTTGTATAAAGTTTGACAGAAATGGACCGAGCATACTCATTCCTTAATTAATTGATGACGTTCATTGGGATTTACATACAATAAACGTTTATTTACTTTTTTGTATTGCGTGTGTTAATAATACATAAATAAATATTCACGGACTTTTCACACATCGCACTCTAGCCCCAAACTAAGCAAAACTTGTAATAGAGGGCATTGATACGCCATACCACAGGCTAATCCTAGTTTGGGTATCAATGTTATCCAACCAGGAAAAACTAAAATGTTAGTCACATCTTATACTTTTATTATTAATGTATCTGTAATGTTTGTCATATCTTAAATAAATTTTATTTCATTTCATTTCAATATGGGAACTAGATTCATTTTTTTAATTTAAATTAGCTGCTAGTAATTAGCTTCTGTAATTGAATCGACATCACAATCAACGCCATCTAGTTCCTAAGCAAAGCTTTGCGTATATTTGAAGTAAGTTTAAAAAGAGGCTTACAAAATTTGTATTTTTTTTTAAATTAGCAAATAGACCATGTTACGGTCATAAATCAAAATATAAAAAAAATGTATTCATGATATTGATGTTTCAATATGTATTATTTTCGTTTACTAAGGCATCACTATTTAATTAAAACTTTTTTGTTATCAGTTTTGAAAACTACAAGTCAGATGTTGAACAAAGAGCTTCTAGAGCTTTTCAAGGAGATAATTAATTCTACGACTATCTAGTTCGCTTTTAATTAAAGGCATTTTGCGGTCTGTCAAAAGATAAAATTAAAATATTTGAAATTCTACCACATAATTTTAAATATATATGCATACAAGGGATAAATAACGGATCTGTTTGAAATCTACAAGTCCGTAAAAGGTTTTCTTTGTAAAAAATTACGTCATTTTTTATCTAACGGTACACCCACATACATATAAAGAATTTTAAATTGAAAGGAATTAAAAAAAATTTCTCTTTTTATGTCCATTATCACTTTTGAATTTTATTATATGCATATAATCACATTATTTGTTCTATTCAACCAATTATTCTCAACAGACTTCAAAATAGGATATACTCGTATCGCTATGTTTTTTTAAACAAAATCATTGAACGCTAGACATTAGACTTTTGGTTTTGAGAGGCTAGGATACGGCATCCTGTTTGTCAACTGTTATATTATATATTACAGCGGTCGTTTATTTCAAGTGAACTAAATGCTGGTCGACTGACAACTCTTATAGCTGAGGGCTGAGTACGAATAATTGTGACAATCGTACCGTATAGGTACAACACACTGCGTGCTCCCGCTGCAACTTTCGACAGTAAAGCTGATGTTAACGCGCAGTGTGTTTCAAATAAATCACTGTTTCGATACTTTTACGAATGTCAAATTTATTCGTGCCCACCCATTGGCGTTTAGCAAGAATTTCAGTGTATTAAGCTTTGCAAGTTTTGCAACCCAATAGGTCTTCATGACGCTCGAGTAAATCCACACTTAGCATCGTGGGCTCCCCTACTATTATATTATATTGAAAGGCTAGGCATACGGCTTCAGGTAGGTTCAATATAGTTCTTGTTCCAGCTCCGCAAGCTACCACTAGCCTGTGCTACCTTCATATGGGGAGCAGCGCTTATCTTCGCCACTCCAGCGGCTCTGTTCTCCAGCGCAGTGGAGATGCATCTACCTCATAACGTCTCTTTCGTTTACTGCACGCCGTACCCACCTACTTGGAAAGTTTACCCTAAGTATGAAACTGACGTCAAAAACAAATATTATTTTAATAAATAATATTTGTTTAAACATAATTGTTGTAAACATAATTATCTATGTAGTATGTATTATAATGGAACTTATTACATTATATGTAACAATGCTTTTATAAAAACCGTTATTAGGAAAGCAATTACTTCATTAAAAGGAGCAAGAAACGTTTTAGAAGACGTTTCATTTTAACAAATAATTAGGTTGTGAAAAATTCCTAATTTTTTTGTAACAATGGTAGCTGGTACATGTGCGTATATACTAGTCCTTTGTATTGAATTGAGTGATTACAAGAAGAAGGGAACTGATTTGCTGAATATTTGAACAATTTTATGCGTCGGTGTTGTGCAAATTACATGAGGGCTGTCACAGCTGTGGAAATTGGAATGATTTGCACAAGAAGTCTACTCATTTCTAACTTATTCGGGAAAAAAAACCTTTAAAATTTTTTGTCTTTAATATTTTATGTAAGTACGTTCCCCTACGTCCCACGGTATACACTGATACTCACACTGTATACCTCATGTAACGAACATGCGCGAATTCAGTGGGTCATAGCTTAGTTGGTAGTAGCTCTGCCTACCGTGCTGTGGGTCGTGGGTTCGATTCCCACTCAGATCAAATGTTTGTGTGATGAACATAAATAATGTGTTCTATGTCTGGGTGTTACTATGTATTATATTTGACGACCGATGTGGCGCGGCGGATTGAAGCAAACGGATACTGGAGTGGAGACCGCGTTTAGGCAAGCGTAGTAGGACGGCCCTCTGGCTTGATGGAGCGACGATCTACGGAGTGTAGTTGACAAAATCTGGACGAGAAGAGCCGAAGCAGTGGCGCGTCTTGGGAGAGACCTACGTCCAGCAGTGGACTGATATAGGTTGCTGATGATGATGATGTGGCGCAGCGGGCGAAGGTCCTGCTGAAGGTCCACCGCGCCACATCGGTCGTCAAGTCGGGAATATAAGCCCTTTGGAATAGTCAGATTTGCTTCACCGAGTAGCAACCCTAACGAGCCCTTGTGATTGATTGCCAGATGTGGACTGATTGATTCGAGCCTATTTGTGAACTTTGTGGCGTTGTTTTATGTTGTTCTCTAATTTAGACTTTCGATGTTTGCTCTTTAGTTTTGGCCTTATTTCACGCTCTCAAAGTCTAGATACAATAGTTTTTGTTTACAATCGATATGATAATGGTCTTACTGATAATATATTTAATGTATAAAAGTATCTGAGCAAATAATAACAAAACAGAATCAGAATCGGAATCAAAACATAATTATTTACGACACAAAAACTTAAAGATAATACATGTAAATAATAATAATTAAATATAAGCATCGTAAAACGTACCCTGACTCAGCATAGGTTGGACACACTAAAAATTAGACAGTTTATTCAAACTAAGATAATAATAATATAAAAAAATAAATCAGAATTTTTGATCCGCGTCTGCAATACAACCGTCTGAAATAAGTTGCAGAGTAAAATCCAATTACTTTGTATTATCCAATAAACCTTAAACTAATATTAATGACTGTGTAAGATTACTTTAAAAATAAGATTATTAATAACCTAAAATAGTACTAACCATCTCTCATAAACTGTAAATTTACAACTATTGCTTAAATAATCTGTGGTAAACGGTGTTGGTGCCACAATTACTTATATTTAGTATTTATCATAGTTTAATTATCTTGTATTGAGGTACTGTTTGAATTCCCAAATAAAGTTAAAAAAAAAAAAAAAAAAAAAAAAAACCTATTATTCCAGTCATTCCCCTGAATTTCGCATAATATATCGTGACTTTCGTATTTCGGTATAACGATAAATAAAAATAAAATAATGCTGGACAACCCACACAACATCATCTAGCCTCAAGCTAAGCAGAGCTTGTGTTATGGGTGCTAGAGGACTGACATACTTAATACAATACATTACATAGTGGATATTTTTTATTATACGTATGAAATACTCGGAACACCCGGAATAAATATTTGCAGAATTTACAAACATTTGTCCCAAGGTGGGAATCGAACCCGCAACCGCGTCACAGGTGGACCTTCGCCCGGCGCGCCACATCGGTCGTCAAAAGTTGGTTGTTGTTTAAATTATTTTTGTATAGGTACAAATAAATCCTTTTTTAACAGATGGATGACGATATTCAAAGCGGTAATATACTACGCACTTCCGCTAGTTGTAATATCGTTCTTCTACATCCTGATGGCTCTGCGCCTGCTTGCCAGCACGAGGGAGATGCCAGGAGCATTGCACGGAGGGCAAGGCGAAGCACAGGCCAAGGCACGGAAATCCGTCGCTTGTATGGTGCTCGTATTTGTAAGTGGTATGTATCAAAAGCTCAATTTAACTACAATCTTATGTAATTGCTATCTAATAAATGCTTTCTGATACGACGGATACTAGAGTGGAGACCGCGTTTAGGCAAGCGTAGTGTAGGACGCCCTCCAGCGAGATGGAGCAACGATCTACGGAGTGTAGCTAGCAAAAACTGGATGAGAAGAGCCGAAGACCGGGCTCAGTGGTGCGTCTTGGGAGAGACATACGTCCAGCAGTGGACTGATGTAGGTTGATTATGATGATGATGAAATGCTATCTGAAGTAAACATTATTATAAAGTATATAATTATTTTATCAGCAACCTGGTTCCCATACAAGAAAGAAAGAAAAAAAAAAAAAAAAAAAAAAATGAAGCTTCTGTATAAGGGTGTTACCACACCAATCGATCGATAGTCGATCGATGCCATCGATCGACATCGATCGACGTTGATCGATTGGTGTGGTAGCTTTAATCGATCGACGAATACCGGTCGACTATTATCGGTTATCGGGGCGAGTGCCGGCACTGGCGAGCTCGAGCAGCTCGATCGACGACGACTTATCCATTCTACCATCGATCGATGGCATCGATCGACTATCGATCGATTGGTGTGGTAGAAACTATCGATCGACGTCGATTAATCCATTCTACCATCGATCGATGGCATCGATCGACTATCGATCGATTGGTGTGGTAACACCCTAAGAGCCCAAGCTACGGACTTCCACAACTAGCGGAAGTGCGTAGCATATAATCACTTTGAATATCGTCAAAAAGAATCAATAACTATGCACTGAAAATAAAAATAAATGGTAATTTTGTTCGGTTTTTTTAGTATTTGCTGTTATAGAGGCGACAAAGATACATTGTACAAAATTCAACCCTCTAATTATCACGGGTCATGAGATACGGCATGGTATGCTTTTTAATTAGTCGAATAGTCGGACAGACTGACAAACAAGGTCTGTAATAGGGTCCTGTTTTACTCTCTGGGTACGGAACCCTAAAAATAAACTTAGGTATTTTTACTTTCTTAACTTATTCTATATCTCCAAGTCGGTACCTATGGAATAAACTGATATCATAATGTAAGCATGTTTGTCGTAAAAGCAGCTTAGACTAAACCGTAATTGGATGTTATCTAATTAGCGTTATCGACTATAAAAATATCGACACTATGGCATCACTAACGTAAACATATCGGAATGTGACAATCGTAAACGTATCGAAATGGTACCGTAATCGGGTGACACTACTCGTCTAGGCTCTTCTGGGCTCTGGTCGCGTGGAACTGGCACCTAGAATCACCTATAATGTAAGACGATTCTAAATTATCCTTGTGATTTTATTGAATAAAGAAATTTTTGACTTTGACTTTGACTTGGACGTCAACGCCAGCTTGATTGCCAAACGTTGCAGCGTCACAGCGCAGTGTATTTTGAATGTGCTACCGATACGTTTACGATTGTCAAATTTATTCGTGCACACCCTTCGAAACCGCAGCGAGCTGTCACTCGTTCCATGTTCAATTGTTCATTCCAGTTTGTTTTTTTTTCTTTTTACATGGCCTGTGTCCGTCAAAACAACAGGCAATTCTGATAGTGTCAAGTGTTTATTTTGAACTCTAGTCGAGTCAGTTAGTTAGGCCGTAGGTTTCTTGCCCGTTCTTCTAGGCTCTGGTCGTGGAACTGGCACCTAGAATCACCTTGTATGTAAGACGATTCTAACTGATCCTTGTGATTATATTGAATAAAGATTTTTTTACTTTACTGTACTAGTCCGACTGTCATTTGTACAATGAACAAGATATCGAAAAAAAACTCTTTAAACCTTCGAAACGAACAGACGAAAGACAAAATAATATTATGTCTATGAACTTTTTACCTATTTTTATTTTCAAAACATGGAGGTCTACTCTAGTCAGGGAGAGCTCAGGTGGTTTTTGCACAAAAGCAAAAATTCCGAGAGGAAACTCGCAGAGGATTTCGGGAGTAATCTCTCAACTCGTTTGTTTTTTTATGTTACCTCAGAACGATTTCCACCGATTTTATTATTAATTATATTTTTTTATTTGAAAGCTGATGCTCTTAATAACGTCATATATTTGGTCTTAATATTAAAATCTGGCCATTTTTTCTGAGTTATCGTTCAAATTGCGTATCGTTATCATATCGTTATTATATTTTGACATGATTGACGATACGTTACAGTAACGACAAGGCTAAAATAACCAAGAATTTGTCAGTAGTTACTCGTATTTCTTCATAAAGGTTGTGATTTTTCGTAAACACATTAAGTGCGTTTTTTTGTAATAAATAAAATTGGTCAGTGGTTTTTGTCTGGTTTTATAGTAGAATAACATTTAAAACTTTGTGTGCCCAGAACTTTACAGAAAATAAGAAAACTAATACTGTTTCTAATACAAAAGTTTATGGCTTCACGAAGACTTCCCGTTTCGTATAAATTTACATGAAAACCGGTGAAACTTGAGCATAAATTTAAGTAGTTTTGACTTAAACATAACTTGAAATTGGATGATTTCTTAAAGTTAAATTTAAGTAAAGAGCCTTCACTTGGTCATGAAACTTTGCAGCTGGTACTTTGACATTATGAAGGTGAAAACGAATATTATCTCAAAATAAAGTATTGGTTTGTAAAATAATAGAAAACAAGGTAATATTTGAAATACCTTTCTTAAAAGTTTAATTATATCTTCGATACTCGGTAAGGCATTGTTATAGTCAAAGTTTTAAAAAAAAAATAGTTTGATGTTTTTATGTTATAATATTTTTTATTTTAATACAGACTTATTTTTTTATTTATATGCATGTTTGTTACTATGAAGGTTCTAGCGCGTGTATTTAAATAAATAAATAATGCTGGACAATCCACAAAACATCATCTAGCACCAAGCTAAGCAGAGCTTGTGTTATGGGTACTAGAAGATTGACATACTTAATACAATACATTACATAGATAGATATTTTTTATTAAACATATAAAATACCCAGAATTTTGTGATGTATGATCAAACATTACTTTTACAGAGTTTTAAGTTGAGCAAAACATATAGTAATTATGATATTAAAAGCATAACATAGTTTTTATAGCTAACGACGTTCAAAATCTTTCAACAACATATTTCAAGCTTGATTTTCTTTTATAACAAAATTGCTTTTCTTTCATGAAATAAAATGACGGCTATTAATTTTTGCGTCAAAGTATCCAAAGATTTCAAGTAATTAAGGGCTTTGCAACTTATTATTTTTAAGTGATATTTTGTTTATTCAACAGCAAACAAAGGAAATAAAATGTTTTCGCCATCAAAATGATTGGGTCGTAATAATCTCTTAAATTATAAGAACAATAAGATCTTTGTTATTATAACAATAAAGACCTATTTTGAATAAACCTTGTAACATTGCGGCTATTTCTGTTTTCTTTTTGAATAACCTCTATTTCATAGAGAAAATTCTGTAAAACCCACAGAGTGTATCCTGTCCTGTTTTATCCTGCATGTAACCCATAATATTTTACTATTTTAGTTCAAGTAAAACTTTAGGACATATTACAACTATAGTCACGAAAAAATGTTTTTGTTTGGGAACATCTTGTTCTTATTTCGGGACTTTATTAACAAACATAAAAAAAACACTTCATGTTATTGTACAAAAAACGTAATATGTTATAGTCCAAAAAAGGTTAAACCTAGTCGTACATCAAGAATTCTAAGCCATAACTTTTTTATTTCCCAAAATTAATCAAACAGTCTGGGAAACAATATAACTTGTACACAGAGACAAACTAAACCAATATATGTATTGTTGAAGTTGACATAATATCATCTAACTTTTTTTTTATTTGTACTGGGCATCTGGTGAATGGACATTTTAAGACAAGGAAATAAAACTAGACTAGGATGGTGACACTCGAGTGTGTCATTATCAGCTATTCTACTGTTTAGTTGTACACTATGGGAAATGGATAGCTGATAGATACTTAAATATATATTTTTTTAACTCACACAGAACAAAGATTTATGTTCATCACACAAAAATTTGCTCTGGGAATCGAACCCACGACCCACAACATGGAAGGCTACTACGAACCGTGACGTCTGTCACTTATTTTCATTATTGCTTGTACAAAGAAGTACAAAGTGCCTACAAATTTCTAGACAAACCTAGGTAATTAAGGCAGCTTATACGTCTAGCCACACCCTACAGCGGAAATGCAATATGTTGTGAAACCGGTAAACCAACAAAATTAGCTGTGTTGATGGACTTACAAACTGCAAGTTAATTAGAACTGCTGTTTACTTACTAATTGAGTTAACCGCAGTTCTATTTATGCTGGTCGTTACTATCTTATCGTTTTATAATGTTTTGTCATTGTCCTGTCTTGCTTCAGACCTTAGTTTAGGTTTTTAGGCTTTAGTCAAGGACTTTATTCCTTAATCAAAGACTTCAGTCCCTAGTCTTAAGGATTTTAATCCTTAAATGTATATCTAGTTGTATAGAATAATCTAGCAACCTTACCTATGAACAAAAAACCAGATCTTGTGTTTTCTATTGTAAAGGACCGTCATACTCAGAACCATGTAGCATGTAACATAATCAATACTTTGTTCATTGACGTAATTATCTTACCAAGGAGTAATAATGTAAAAATAATACCCATTTCAAAGTATTTTATTATTTATTATTATTTATTATTTTAATAGCCCATCAGCTCTCCCGGCCTATCTTAGCCTCTCAAAACCTGCCAAGTTTTAAATCTCTTTCAGTTTCTATGGTACGGTATTCTGTGGCATTATTAAATTGGAATGACGTTATTAAAACCTTTTTCTCGACCTTTAAGGTCGGCAGGCCGAAAATGCTTGTAGCATTAAGCCCACCTTTTGTACTTTAGCGATAATTGTGCAATAAAGTGTTAAATAAATAAATAAATAAAACCTAACCGAGAGGTCAAGATAGGCCTACTCAGCAGTAGTCACTTGGGTACCTCAAAGTAAATAATACACTATACTTTAATCTCCATTCTTCGTAATAATGAATCATTATAATAATTATTCTAAAGAGATGTATTTAAAAAATATTTTGTTGCAGTTTTCTTCATCTGCTTCTTGCCGTACCACGCTTTCGAGATCTGGTTCCACCTGTCTCCGACTTCAGAGTCTGACTACAACGACTGGACACATGCTCTAAGGATACTGGGATTCTGTTTAAGGTAAGAAATTTTTCCAGAGAGTTTTAAAACTATACTTAACAGCTTCATCATCATCATCAACCTATATCAGTCCACTACTGGACGTAGGTATCTCCCAAGACGCGCCACTGAGCCCGGTCTTCGG
The DNA here is from genome assembly GCA_932527185.1 of Ecliptopera silaceata. Lineage (NCBI taxonomy): Eukaryota > Metazoa > Arthropoda > Insecta > Lepidoptera > Geometridae > Ecliptopera > Ecliptopera silaceata. The sequence continues at coordinate 7,188,177 of OW052207.1, read as the reverse complement.
CTCTTCTCATCCATTGCTTGCCAGCTACACTCCGCAGATCGTCGCTCCATCTCGCCGGAGGGCGTCCTACACTACGCTTGCCTAAACGCGGTCTCCACTCCAGTATCCGTTTGCTCCAACGCTTAACAGCTTAAAACACAAATAAATTCGATTTTGCTTCTTAATTTTTTATTTCGATCTCATCTTAAGACTTTATGAATTTATGTCATACTTAACGATTAGCTAAAAATTCAGATTTTATTAATGTTCAATGGTAAAACCACGTAGATATTTACTAAAAGCTTAATCCGTTTTGTTTTTTATCGTGTTTTATAATGCGCCTTAGATTTTAATAAAACAAATACACTACTATCTGCTTGTCCATTAAACTAGGCGCGATAAAATTAAATCAGTGCTTGACAAGTTGACACACCACTTTAGATTATCAATTTACGAAGCTTTACAGTTTTATATCTATCTACATATGTAATGTATTGTATTAAGTATGTCAATCTTCTAGTAGCTTTTGAAAGCCTTTTACAAGTACATAGTTTAAGTGAGAATATACTGAATATTTTTTTATAGGTAGATATTAAAATAAAATAATAATGCTGGACAATCCACACAACATCATCTAGCCCCAAGCTAAGCAGAGCTTGTGTTATGGGTACTAGAAGACTGACATACTTAATACAATACATAACATAGATAGATCTTTTTTTTTATACATATAAAATACCCAGAACAACCGGAATAAATATTTGAAGATCGTACAAACATTTATCCCAAGGCGGGAATCGAAATCGAAACCTTCCGCATCGCAGGCGGACCCTCGCCCGCCGCGCCACATCGGTCGTCAATTTGGCTGCACCTTGCGTTGGATTTTCAGTGACAATTCTTCCACAGCTTCCTCAACTCTTGCGTGAACCCAGTAGCCTTGTACTGCGTGAGCGGAGTCTTCAGACAGCATTTCAACCGGTACCTATGCTGCAAGAGAAGTGCTCTCCACCCCACTTGTAGTTCTCGGCTATCGAGGACGGCGGTATGCGAGACTTCTTTCAGAAGTACCCACCGACATCGGTGTACCACGAGGTAAGACAAATGATGGTCATACGTCAACTCAAAACTTGTACTAGACACAACTGTATGTTAGAAATAAGTTTTATTGTACCTGCTATTGGATGGTTCTTAATAAAATATATTATCTTATCTAATAAAAATCTAAATTTCTTGTTTATCTGAAGTATGAAAACCGAGAGGTAATCATATCTTATCTTATTTGTAAAATTAAATTAATTGTCACTTGTATGGGCAATTAATTTCTTTCAACTTTCCTGTATTTCTCATATTAATATCTATTCCACAAAAGGATGTTTTCATGAATTTGAATAATGTGATTGAGGGATCAAAACATAATAGAGCATTTTTTCATAAAAATCAGATCATTACCTATAGAAAGAATTTATATTCAGTACAATTCTTGCCTTTTGTTAACCAATACAATGTGATAATAATTCACCATTTAAATGAAATTCCTTCGGAGAATTTATCTTATAAACTTCTTAGAACTTGTAATGCGATATAAAACTGGTTGCCTTTTAAAAGTTACTATAGCTTTGTAAATATAATTTATAAGATGATTTTTTTATTAGGTATATTATTAAAATCTTAGTAAAAAGGTTTTATAATATTTGACAGGCGTCACAGGTCAGTTGGTAGTAGCTCTGCCTTCCATGCTATGGGTCGTGGGTTCGATTCCCACCCAGAGCAAATGTTTGTGTGATAAACACAATTTTGTTTTCTGAGTTAGGATGTATGTAATGTATGTTTCTGTATATTCATAAATTAAATAGTATTATGATTATTTACTTTTAGAGTTATCATTGAGCATCAAATATCATTACAAAGCGTATACAATATGACACAACTCGTACATTACTGAGTGTTCTCACAGGGCAAGGTAATCTCTCACTTTAAACAATTCAGTGTACTTTCAATGTTAAAGAAGCACGTTCCAAGTCTAGTAGATTTACGGACGTGTGCAAAACCTAGCGTGGGGATTACCTCGCTATGAAATTATAAAGATACTGTAACAACTTTTGTTTTTCAGACTTTTTCATGCTTTATTTTATTTATGGTGTGTTTTTGTTTACTTTCACGTAACTTATGCCATTCGTAAAGTTTATTATATTCTTGACGTATATTGATACGTCAAGAATATAATAAACTAATAAATCTTTTCCATGCTCTCTAGATTCATTTAGATTTTAGGAACCAAACAAATTGTTTGGTTCCTAAAATCTAAATGAATCTAGAGAGCATGGAAAAGATTTATTTATATTTGTTTAGAAAAAAAAGCTAGTAAGTACGTAGTAAAGTACTAAACAGCTATCGACAGACCGCTGCAAATAGACAATCCAAAATATTGACTTAAGTTTTTGTTTATATTCTAATTTTATGACTAATTCGATTAAAAATAACTTCTCAAATTTGATCGTGTAATTTAGTTGAGTTTATTTAAAAAAATATAATTTTTGTAATTATTTATTTTATTTAATATATCTGAATAGTAACTGTTCTTACATTACAGAAATCAAACAGAGAGTGTGGTGATATCAAATTACGATTATGGAAGCACTAAGAAGAAAGCCAACATCGTCAGGAACAGCGCAGAAGGAGTCACCATAATGACCATTCGAGAGTCAAGCGACTTCATGGCGGAAGACTTAGCTGAAAGTGTCAAAAGATAAAACAAATACTCCCAAACAAGCCCAGACAGCGCTCGAGAATACGAGCTGCACAAATGAATTGTTCACTTGTCAAATAAACCCTATTCACTTGTTTTATACAATTATTCAAAGAGGGGTAAGCACGAACAAATGTGACAATCGTAAAGTTAACGTAACGCAGCGTTCTCGATTCGCGTTGCGCGATAACGCAGCATCGTTCGGCTGTCGAACGTTTGACATGCAATGTGAATCGAATACGCTGCGATACGTTTACTTTACGATTGTCACATTTGTTCGTGCTCATCCCTCTGGACCTTAAAGCGCTCGAAACTTCCAAAAAATGACTTTGACTCGATCTTAAGATACACAATAGTAATGAATTTGTAAATTGTTTCGACGTCTTTATTAAAAAGACAATCATCATTATGGTAATATAACGGTTTAAAGTGATAAGAACATGGTATGATCCACTTCATATTTCACATCTGTCAAAAATGTAACGATTTGGTGAAAACTCTTGTTAGGGTTAAGCTCGCTTCTGAAATGTATATAAAACTTATGTGTTTTAATAAATTACAAAGTATCTTTAAAAAATAAGTTTATTCGATTAATTTTTTGTGTAAGTGAATACTTTTGAATTGTGACAAAATATATCACGGTAATGCAAGGTTTATGGTCAAAAGCCTCAACTTTTATTTATGTTATAGAGACCTATTGAACCAAAGAAAAAAAAAGTGATAATTGATCCCACGTCAAAGTCTAGTAGATAGGATATGAAAAAGTAAGTAAGTTTAAGGCAAAATAAATAATGCTTCATTCAAATAAATTAGCAGAATGGAAGGTGAATCAGAAAAAAGACCAAAAATTTATTGTTAATATGAGATTGTAAATTGAATTATTGTCATTCAAATTTTGTATTATAGAATTTAAGAATTTTCATATAAAAGTACATTGCGTTACGTAAACAAGATAGCAAAAGACTATCAGAGGCCGAACACGCATTAATGTGACAATCGCAAACGTATCGATACGATAGCGTATTCGAGTGACATTACGTGCTAACGTTAACAACATCGCGCAGTGTGTTTTGAACTTTACGAAGCGAGTACGTTTACGATTGTCATATTAATTCGTGCTCACACCGGAAACAGTAAATATAAGAATAATATTTATATAACCAGAGACTAGGTATAAACTTGTTTATAACTAGTCTCTGATATAACACAGCGCGGTGACGCTGCAATGATCAAGAGTGTAGTTGCCGTTGACGCGTGTTAACGTTTTACATGACGTGGAAACTGTCAGTTGTGTCAGTGTCATTCGTAAATTATGTGATTGCCATAGACAACTAAAAAGGTTTTTAAATAAAAATACTTGCTGAGTGGTTCTACTGAAATGTATGCAGTAGATATTTTGGATTCATGGATTGGTATAGGACCTATACCAATACTATAGGTACTTACTACTTTTTATGTAAATAGTTTCTATTAAATTAAAATGCATGTCTATTGTAAAATTTATATTTAGCTACGGAATAATTGAAATATTTGTAAATAAGCAAAACAGCAACGAGTTGGTAAAAAATGGAAAATCGCTTGTGAAATTCGATGTAAATTCGATTTATATGTATAAGCATTTTTATATTATCGTATAACAAATAATTTTAATTAAGTACAATTAAACTACTTATTTAAAAAATGTGTCAACATTTTTTTTTTTATGTATTTACGTAGCTATTTATTAATTAATTTATAAAATGAAAGTTTATATTGATCAAAGTAAAATAAGTTTATCATTTATTTATTTATTTATCTCTATTTTCTACTTTGTTCCCATCAAACGTAGGAACAAGAATAACTAGTAGCTACGTTTTCATTAATTTGTACAATGTTTTACAAAACAGGTCTCAATGTTCAAAATAAATAAATGTTTTAGCTTTTACCTTGTCTAATTTACATTCCTATATCTTCATTATACCAGGCTGAAGTAATTCGTTGGCAGAAAAGTCGAACGTAGCCAGAAAAGGACGAATAAAGCTTTACACTTTTAAAGTAGGAGTATTTGAAAGTAAGAAAATATGGCATCTAAAAAAAAAGTTTTTGAAAAAGTCTTTATTTCTCGACTTAGGTATTGAGACGTTTTTAAGCAAAGTCAATAAATAAATAAATATTCTTGGACATTTCACACACACTCTTGTCCCAAACTAAGCAGAGCTTGTAATATCAGACTAGATTGCTGATAGAATACATAATATACATGGTTTTTTGTAAAAAATTATAGAATACATAGTAACACCCAGGCACAGAACAAATATTTATGTTCATCAATAGGTTTTATTAAGACGAACGAGCTTCCATCGACCCCATCATAAAATCTATAGTGTGTAAAAAATACCTAAAAGCAAAAAGATATAAAGCACCAAAAATAAACATTATTCCAGAAGTATTAGCTACACATCATCAACCTATACCAGTCCACTGCTGGACGTAGGTCTCTCCCAGGACGCGCCACTGAGCCCGGTCTTCTACTCTTCTCATCCAGGGTTGGTGCTACATTCAGCAGATCGTCGCTCCATCTCGCCGGGTGCTACGCTTGTCTAAACGCCAACCTACACGTATCACGAACGAACCCGAGTACCTACGAACGTCCCGCCGGAGGGCGTCCTACACTACGTTTGCCTAAACGCCTACACACGTATTTTGAACGAATTCCGAGTACCTACGAGTGTAATATTTGCTTATAATATAACAGACGAGTATAATTAGGTAGGCAACACATGTTATTACAACTTGGATTTCTCTTTTCGTAATTTAATTTCAAACGAAAACCCTTACAACGCCCACATGTATTTTAATTACTGCGAAATTGCTGAATAACTGTGAATTGATACTTAAAAACATAAGGAAACAATGCTTTGGTTTTAACCTTTCACAGTAGGTATTTCATTAGTTAGTCATATTTACATAGAAAAATAAAAGGACTTAGATATCGTTTATGTATTTTTAATACCGTTAAAACACTAATATTTTTAAATCGTCGTTCATTTTACAAATTAATTTTGTACGAAGAAAAAGTTTTGGGTGACTAAAATTTGTCAAAAATGATTACATACTTACATCTAATTTATCGAGACTAAAACATACATTATATAATCGTACACGTATCTAACGGCAACTTAGCTACATTACGCGGTGACGAACATTCGGCAGTCGCACTAACCTTTGTAGTGTGAATCGAATTCTCTTTCGTTTCGACACATGTCCTACTGTTACATTAATTCGTGATGAGCCTAGATAAGTATTTCTTAGTATATTGATTCATATATGAAACACCAATCAAAGGGCTTCTGAAATGTGAGGTCTCAGATCTTCCACCGCAGTATTACACATTCATTGATAAAAAGATGCACACTCATAACCAGTCTTGGGTTTTTCCGAAGATTTCCATTAAAACAACATATAATATAAAATATTTATAAGCATTTGTATCTTGCGTATGCTTGAATGATGTAGGAAAATAATGAATATGAAAAGAAAAAAGGAAAATGATGTAGGATCTAATCATGCTGTGAAGAAACACATATTTTCAATACACAAGATTCTTTAAAAAAAGTAATGAAAGTAATTTATAACAAAATTTAATAAACACCATGATAAGACCATCCACACCATATCAAAGTGCGGTCTTATCATTGTCCCATTATCATTGTTTAGCTAAAGAAAACCGCACGCCAAACCGTTATCGAGATTCATAGATAAAAGTAAAGAAAGTTTTTCACAGCTAAATATAATAAACAAACACGCACACCATAACAAAGTGCGGTCTTATCGCTACCCCATTATCATTATTTAGCTAAAGGAAACCGCACACCGAGCCGTTGTGGTTAACTGTTCTTACAATCTAATTGCCTTATAACAAATAACTGTCATTTAAATTTAATTTTAAGCATAAAACCGAGTAATAAATTCACCAAACCGCTGCTGTCTCGACATAAACCTTGTGTGAAGGTTCATATCCAAACACTGTTTAAAATTAGGACAAGCTCATGGAAGCGTGTGACTTCAAATGAGTTCAGTGCAAAATAAGATCAACTGTGCGAAGTTTTTATACTTAGAAGTCATGACAAGTATTTGCTCTCTCTCAATTCATGAAAAACTATTTGTATTTCATTATACCTGTATGTTATGTGCATTTACAAAAAAAAAATATTAGTGTTTTATCAGCAATCTAGTTCTCTACTAGCTTTGCTAAGTTTGAGACTAGAGTGTGATGTGTGAAATGTCCATAAATATTGATTTATATATACATACATATTTTTTTACCATAATACTTAAGTTTACATGTACCTACATATTTAGTCTTAGAGTATCGTAAAAAACGTTTTGATTTTGATTCTGATTCAAAATTACGGTTTATTAGTACATAACCATCTATAAAACTCATCACGTCCCAACTCTCAAAATCCCAAGAGAAATTAAAAGAGTAATTTAGATGATTTCATACAAAACCGGAAAATATTTAATACTTTATTTTTTTATACCTTTCATAATTCCTTCTGTGATAACCCAAAAGAAATTAATGTCGCTTCACGTATGTAGAATGATAATTTATTTAATTAAGGCTACATGGGGTTTTGGTAAAAACGTTTGTATACAATATAACTGTCAGTAACAGTGACAATAGTGACCGAATTAGTGACCTTGTCAATTACAGTGATTCATATTGTTTTATGGATTCGAGTTCTGACATTTGTTTATACATTTTATTGTTTTTATGGGTGCATAGAAAGAGCCTCCTCGTGGCGCACACCGGTAACAGCTAGGCACGGCAAAGCAGTGTCTAGTCTGGCTAATCTTTCCAACACGATGCTACAACAAAATACAGTTGTAGCATCGACACGATAAGAAGAAGATTGTTTTTATAATGTTTTGTATTTACAAAATGTACATAAGCATAATACATAAGAAACAGTTGAGCTATCTACAGACCGTTGCACACGGTCTATAGATAGTTCAACTGATCCAAATCAGTACTTACTAATCGTCGTGTACCTAAGATACTGGCTGCATTGCCGCGCTGAATTGCAATGCTGATACGCTGGGCCAGATACTCACCATGTTATGTCGAGTTTTACTGTCATATTTTGGTCTTTATTCAGAATTTTAATCAAAAATACAAGCGGTTGTAGCTAATGTATAAACTGAAATAAAAGTTACCTTTGAGTTATCGTTATTTGCTGGAGCTCGTTTCTCGTAGCTTAATTAGATTCTCCATCATTTTCTTTTTTAAAATGCTGTCTTGACGACTGACAGATTTGTTTTAAAATAAACACTCAACATTGTTTCATATTTAAATATTTTTTTCTATACAAACTTGATTATATTGTACCAAACCAAATAAAACTAGACAAGAAAATTTGGATACCTTTAAACCTTTTAAAACAGTTTTATAAAAGTACTCTAACGTTTGTAGAATTTTGTATGTTTCAATCCTGATTGAGATTTGATCAACTTTCCTAGCTCTTAGTATAGGTAGATATGTATATCAGTGCTTTTAATCAATGCTTCGTTTGATCCGACAGAATCCAGGATAGCAAGCATCATTGAACAGTAAGCTGATGGTCGATATGTAAACATCATTTTCTAGATCAAAGCGTTCGTAATCATAGGGTTTCCGCGCTAACTGGCGGAATCTAGCTATTTCTAAAATAGGAATAATAGTGCAAATAAAAAAAAAAGACGTGTGGCACTCGGGTACTGACGCGGTAAAGCTATTGCATAGCATTTTTTTGGATAACGCATGCACAGTGTTAGGTTATTTTCGTTACGAAATTTCTTGATTCGGTCTCCACGCTCAAGGCCCGCCATAGAAGCTATGAAATAGCTTAAAAAATCACATTTAAGCATATTGGTACATCTTTTGATTTTTGTGTATCAATAAGTGTGTTATTACAAGATGAAAATTGCATAAATATTCTATTACCAATTTAGTTTCTGTAGTAAAATATATATACAATTTCCATGAATTTCAATTTATTTATAATTTTAGATCTTGTAGGATTGTATAAAGCTAGATAATACTAGCAGAAATTGGTCTCAACCGTTTATATTGCAAAATTAATTCAATCAGTCTCAATCACTTTGTTGGAAGTTGAGAAATTTCGTTTTAAAACAATGAGGGAACTTCCTAGTTCCAGGATAGTTTGCGAACGATTTCTCGCATCGCTCATTCATTTACAGTTCCAGCACTTTAGCGTCCATTTAGAATTTAAAATGACTATGATTCATTTCATAATTAAGATAATTAATAAATTTAAACGAGTTTCTTGCCCGGCTACGGGCTGGAAATGGCACCTAGAATCACCTAGTTTAGAAGACGATTCTAAATGATCCTTGTGATTTTACTGAAACCTTATATTGATTTTGTTAGCGCCGTCGAGGCCGACTATGGAAACGATGGCAGGACGACCTAGACACTTTGTAGAGGAATTGGTGGAAAAAAACGGAGAATAGGGATGAGTGGAAGGACTTAGGGGAGACCTTTGCCCAGCAGTGGGACAAATAGGTTAGATAAAAGAAATTCATCGTGCGTTTTTAGACTGGAATTGCCGACATCTAAAATTCAAATTGAAAACTTTTACATCTATAAAACATGACATATTAATCAGATCAGATTCTTCGTCCTTCCTCCTCCTTCCTTCCGCGTCATCCTAGGCTTATAAGTTCCTGATCGTGCTAAATGTATTCCGCGTTGCGGGCAGTGTAGACCCAATAAGTCATGTCGACAATGTATCCACAGTAACACCTCGTCCTAGGCAATAACGCTAAGCGACTGGACGCTATAAATATCTGTTCCCCTAGCCTGGCAGTGTTATTACTTATATATTTATTTTATTCCAGGCATTACAGCATTTGATGGTTTTGTATGGAAACAGATAGCAAGATAAGAGCCTTTTAAAATAATAATAGTCTACAGTAACGTGCCAGGCGATATAAACTTTGTGCAGGTTGTACACAGGAAATCTCGTACTAGACTCTCAGTGACGTATTTGATTCTCATTGTGCGTTTTGAATGTTACAGCGTCACAGCGTTATGTGGATAGAATCTTCCCACGTATAGTTTCAGCTATCATGTTAATTATTAATAAAGAGTTATTTGTGAATTCAAGATAAATGACCAGCTATTTCAATATATATTAAATAACATTACCAGTCGATAGTTTGAGGTTCTCGTAGGACAAATACTTACCGATATGTGTAACAATCGCATCGTAAACTACAGCTTCCGATTGTCGAAATGGCAAACATGACAACGTCAGGCCCAACACCGCTGATGGATGGGCTTGAATTGAATTTAGCTTGCTCATTTCCTATAAATTCATCCCTTTCAGTAAGGCCATGAAAATGCCAAGTACTGACAATGGGCAGATGTGATTTATATTGATTACGAACTCACTATTTATAGGAGTGTAGAGAAAAGACAAAGAAATGTTATCATTTAATACAACACGCTGGGCACTCCTCACGAATAAATATGACAATCGCAAACGTATCGTAATGGTAACGTAAATGTAAGGTAAATGTAAAACGCATTGAGCGGTGACGCTACAACGTTCAGTATTCAAGCTGACAATGCTGACGCACAGTGTAATAAATGTTCAAGAAAATCACAAATCACAAAAAAAACAATCGCGAACGTTAACGGTGACGTATTTGAGTGACACTACGTGTTCTAAACTGCCGAACGTTACGAACGCAACGTCACCGTCAACGCGCAGTGCGTCTTGAATGTGCTAACGTTACGATAAGTTTACGATTGTCACATTTATTCGTGCTAGCCCCAACCTTGACCCTTCTAGATGGTATATCTCTACGTTTTCTCACGAGTCGTGTAGGACATGAGGTTATTCGGAGTTGGCGGTCCACGCGCAATATCCGTCAAATATTGCGGCTTTTGCCTGTCAAAGTGGCAATAACCATGCCTTGAGGTACCGAGGGGTGCTTGGTCTTGTTCTAGAAAGTTCGTTACATTTTTATGCAGAAAACCCGCGTCGTAGGGATTCTTCTTAGAAATACTAAGCTAAGGTAAGAAAAATAAATGTTTGTTCTATGAATATTTAAGTAAAAGTTTTTATATCATAAAAAAGGAAATTTTACTAGGTACACAGATAACAAAGTAAGTACAAAACATTGTCTTGTTAATTAAATTCATTCGTGGCCGATGGCTATTGAAAATAGCGAAAAAAAATGTTTATTATTCGCCCTTGAAAATATCGAAAAATATCGCCCTTAGCTTATATTAGCTTTGGTCTTAAATAAAGTTTATATTTACATAGGTATACATTATTCTATTTAAATAATACATCCGTTTGGGTCCGGATTTCCCTACGGTAACAGGGAAGAACCCAATTTAGTTTTACAATAAGAATTCCTAACTATTTATTACTATTTGGATTAGACTTCTTGGACTTCTGTGTTTGTTATTGTTTTTAAATACAATACAGTTGAATACATCTTTACCTAATATTTATAATACATAGATAACATTCTATCTTTCGTTGGGGATTGAACCCACGACCTACAGCATGGAAGGCAGCTTGTTGTGTTTTGCTGTTTTTTACTCATTGCCTAAATTACATATAATAAACTTATTTCTTACCGACACACGAAAGCCATTATATTTTTTTTGATACCGTTTGTCTAAAGGCCTCCTGTAATTGACTTTCTTTTTGATTTAACTTTGTGGTAGTACATATTTATTCATATGTAGGTACTTACATTAGCGGAAGGATAGGTATGCCATCAAACTGATTTTTTTACCTAGTTTGGGTGTTTTTAAATGTATGATATATTTACGTCTAAATAAACGTTTTCTTAACTTTATATTAGTAGTAGAGCTCGCCCGGAGTAAGTAAATACCAAACACTGTTTAGCGACAGAAATATGTAGGTACAGTTAAACAGTGCTCTAATGTTCTTTGAAACCGGACCAAAGATGATAGGTATATCTTCAAAATACAAATGATTCATACAATGTACTTTCCTGTATTATTTATACTTAAAACTTTTGTCGTGCTAATACAATTGAACTTATTATATCTATAGTTCAGTTTGTGGTTCAAACCACATGATTCATATAATCTTGTACATATATATATTTGTACTTAGTTTGATATAGGTACTTAGTGTACATAATTTTGAAATAACCACAATAATGACTAGCGGTTTTTGCTTAATATTCAAGTTTTTCATAAGTATTTTAAATTAACTACTTATATGTATTTTTTGTTTATATAAATATTCACGGACAATTCACACATCACACTCTAGTTCCAATCTAAGCAAAGCTTGTAATATTGGAACTAGATAGCTGATAGAATACTTATATACTTACTTACATTTTTTTTGTAAAAATAGAATACATAGAAAGACCCAGACACAGAACAAATATACATATAATATAAATATAATAACTTACGTGCATCGCACAAATATTTGCTCAGCAGGCCGGCCGTTAGTGTACTTAAATAAATATTTTCTATTCAATTCCATTCGAGTATTGCAGAAACTACGCAACATTTTTTAATATACTGCAACACACATACATACCTAACTTACATCCTGGTCGAGGGTGAGGATTACGACTAGTATTTTTAGATTTTATTGAAAGAGGATAAAATAAAATAAAATTACACAGCAATAAATTAAGGCAATAACTACGATGCAACAAGATGCTTTTAGACGGCGCGCAAAAAACGCAGGCCAAGATATTAAAAGACTTACCCCCTGTCTTATAAAAAGTTAGCGTTGACTTTAAGTCGTCATTAGTAATCAACTTCAAGTCCGCGCTAACTTTTTATAAGATAGACCGTTATACGATATTTTTAGTTTTGGTAAGGAACTAATAATATGCAAGTTACGGGTTTTAACAGACTCATTTAATTCTGAAAATAGTTGTGCAATTTATTTTTTATTATTTAGTTTTTTTATTAATTTGTTTTATAAATTAAACAAAAAATTGCCCGTGGTACATATTTTTAAACACGTTTTATTTTGCGCCTTGTTTAGATTTCTTTATTTATTCTTTATTCTTCGTCATACACCGCAATGCAATTAGTGTAATCTTTTCATCTAATAGCGCATCGTGGACTTTGTTATAGGTATCCGATACTTTAACGAAGTATCGGATTAATATTCTGTACCTACAAACCATGATAGCTTTGCCACTTTCAAACACTTTTTTGTACAACAAAAAAACACCAATTTAGAAGTTTTTTACCGATTATGAATTGTAAACCACATATCAATTATGATTATTGTTTGTATCCACCACAAAATACCAGTTAATAAAAACTGACACGTAATATTTCGGGGGTGTGTGATAATCTTGCAAAAACCCAACTCAGTCACAGCGTCATTCACTCATCAATCCAATGCAATGATGAAATCCCAGCGACCAAATCAGTTTGACCTTCTTATCAGCATATAGCGGAGTCAGAGATGGGTCTTGGTAAATTGGTTGCATGTGACGGTGACGTGACGTAAGTTCTAGAGAAGCTGCGCCGGCGCAGTGTATCGGTGGGTTTTTACGTTGCCTTATGAATGTTTTAGAGATGTTTTTTATGTAAGTGCGCATAAATATAAGTTGTAGATTTGTTTGCTTCTATTTTACTAGTACTTTTATGAAATGTTTATTAGATAAGTACTTTTGGTTATGAGGTTTGATTTATGAAGACAAAAATTTGATCATATTGTTTTACAAAAATCACTTAGGTAAAACAATCAAGTTATAATGTAAAAAGCAAATACAGAATTAAAAATTTGAGAATTAACATGAAAACAAATTGTTTCATGTACTTATTGATTTATAATTAATTAAAAAAAAATCGGTTATTAAAATTGGTCTTACAATACCAATTCTAGCTTAATAACAATTTACTTTCAAGGAAATAAATTAATATTTAATTAAAAATATAAAGATATAGGAAAATAAGAGCAAGCGCCGACTCTACGCTCTCTTAGCTCTACTTACTCAAAGATACTGAACCTATATTTAAACTGGTCGAGTCAAAACAAAGCACAGTCAACATTAAGAAGGCGTACTGTGCAGACGTGACGATTAGTGCATTCAGTTTTAAACATAGCATCACTATTCTTTACAAAATCAGGTAAATTTTTGTATAAATTGTTACCTATTTAGAACTTTATTTAGTAAAAAAACAATAGTTTTTTTCGCCGTAAAGTGGTGTGCAGTTATTTAGAAAAAGGTTTTCATTTTCAAGCTACATACAAAAGGTATCTAGATCGCAATAGGTGGTTCTTTGTGTTTAAATGACAAAGATTATTATTAATGAATCTAAGGGATGTACATGATGTATATGATAATAAATAATGTTCTTAATAAACAATGATGATACTAAGAATAGGAAATAATAAAAAGATAATATTATCCTGTTCGTGATCCCTTGATCTTGATAAACGTTTCTACAAAGTAATAAACTTGGATCTATTTAATAAGAAATATGCAGGTCTCGACAGGGCATACATATTTGCTCCTCTTGGGGTCGAGACTCTAGGTCCGTGGGGTACCGAGGCCCACCGCGTTTTCAAAATTATTTCTGGGCGTCTAGTCGAAGCGACGCGTGACCCGAGGGCTGGTGAGTATCTGGCCCAACGTATCAGCATTGCTATTCAGCGCGGCAAAGCAGCCAGTGTCTTGGGTACGCTTCCGATTGGTACTGATTTGGATCAGTTGAACTATCTATAGATCGTTTGCAACGGTCTGTAGATAGTTCAACTGTTTCTTATGTATTTTATATGACTATGTACATTTTGTAAATACTGTACGTATAGTTTAATAAGCATTATATTTTGATCGCAATTAAATTGATGTTTTTAAAAGACCACGTCTTAATTTAGATTAAAAAAGGAAGTTAATAAAAAATAAACAAAAGTACAAATGGCATCAACTTGTGTCAAGACTATTTTTAGCGCGAAATCGCATACTCATCCGGTTTTATTGACATTTTATGCATTGAAAATGGATCGAACGAGTTACATACCAAGTAGGTTGGTATAACCTTGCCCTTCCAGAACATTGCAAGTAAACAAGAAAGAGCTGGCCACAATAAAAAAAAATTAAATACAATCTTTTTTTTTCCAGATAAAAATGGCCTACAGAATTATGTTAGCGCTCGCTTTCATCTGCATTGTCCAAGCCCAGAGACCATTTTACGCTGGTCTTAGCGCAATTGGATACCCACAAACAGCAGATAATAATCTGCTGTCAAACAGATTTGGCGAAGACGAAGACCAGCCGATAGGAGTGCGAGGAGACGGCAATCTTGTCAACAAACTGAACGCTTTGCCGATTGACAACCAACCTTTCTGGTACCTAAATTGGAGACAGTACAACGCCTTGAGAGAGAAACCTCAGACATACCCGCTGAGACCTAACAATTTTATCGACCGTGTCAGTACATAATTTAGATATTAGAACGTGTTGTGGGGATCGAAATGAGTTTTAAGGGAATATCGCCATTTAGATGATAGGGTTCCGATGGTGCAAGATTTTTTCGAAGAAGTGACTGAAGAGTACAAATTACCTTAAATGCAACATACAACTATGAAACAATGTAGTTTGGAAATCAAAATCTACTACTTATTTTATGATATATAACCTACACACCGAGTATGAAGCACAAAAGAAAAAAAACCTCTAAGACTGTAATGTATAACCCGTATATAACCACGTGTAACCATGTGTAGAATAGAATAGATAAGAAAACGTTTATTTACACGTTTGTGTGTAACATGGTTATTGTTTTTACATAACTGTTATAGATTATTAAGGATTATTACAGTAAAAGTTTTTATATTTTCGTATATACTTTTTTTCTATTTCACCAAAATTTTTAGTTATAATGACAGGAACTTGTCGTAGTATACGATGCGATTACGAATTAGTATACGATAGTTTATTTTGACAGTTCGCTCAATATTTTCAGTAACATTTGAGAAATCATTATCATAAAAAAGTTGTTTTTGACAAGGGATTTGAAGGATGCATTTAACTATTTTACCTTTACCTAGACTGTCCTGCTTCATAATCCTACACCATCTCTAAGAGAGTACAACACAGAACTATCTCATAAAACATTTAAAAAAGATTCCTATCGAAGTACACGTTAACCAGTAGGTAAGTTACTAAACCATTATTAAACCGGTTTGACGAAGTAAATTGCTTTTGTTATAAAAACAGTATTTTAAATCTACATACCTAAAGGATTGTAATATATGAAATTGAAACTAATTAACTGGACGTGGCTTGAAGCGCGAGTTATTTTTCGCAAAAAAAATAGTTAACCGATCTGTCTTTTATCTATTGTTTGCTGAAGCAACAATTAAAGTAAAAAAAACAATGTGAACGTAGCATAAATCAGTTTCAAGTAACATAAACTCATCAGAGATTAATTAATAAGATACAAATTCTCAGCTTTAATGCAATTTAATCAATTTTTATTCAAAACGGTAATTCTGATTTCCCCCTTTTGTAACTGTATTGTGCGGTTGAGAACATCAAATAACAATGCTATTTAGACGTTTAACAACGAATGTAAGTGACAATAGAAATCGTATTTTTATACGTTATTTTGAGGTGCGCTGTGACACGTCGTCGCGAAGTATTCCATCATGTACACACTCAATAAACCGTGATACTGTGTACTTAGAGTAAATACGCAGGTAAATAGTTCATAGAATTGACTACTAGTTATGACGATATTTTTAAAATAAGCCCATAATTACACTACCTGTTTGACTATACTGTAGGTAGTTGATTTCGATTACATTTTAATTACATGTCAATTCGTCTATCGTTTTTTTTGTACGTCGCTTCGTTAAAAACATACTTGCCAAAGATGCGTTTTACATATTCCTTAAAGAACATCTAGTCTATATTATAATTTATTATATCAGTAGTGTAACAAATCAACAATGAGTGGTTTCGCCATTGTTTAACTTAGCCTTAGGACGTCCGGCCACAAACGTGTTCTTAAATACCTATCAATTGTCCATTTTATACCTCTCGTCCACTACATTGTAGTTCTCACATAAAACAATTAGTTATTTTGGCGGAAAAACCCACACAAAAGTATTTCTAAGTTGGTTTTTAGTCACGATTGTGTTCGTATTTTCAATGGTTTTGTTTAATTTGTTTTTAATTATAGTTTTATTGGTAGAAATACAAAGCTATAACTTTAAGTAGGTCCTATTTAGAATTCTTTTTTATTAAGTCCGGTTAGGTTAGGCACAGCTACTCAGATATACTTACAGACGTTTTTTAGAGATAGAACTGAGGGCTTAGTCCGAAGTTGCATTTTAAAACTCCCTGCTCTCGAGCCGAGAGTCGTCTCTCGGATATACATACAAAAATAATAAGGACATCCGAGAGACGACTGTCGGCTCGAAAGTAGGGAGTTTTAAAATCTATAAGCCGGTCATACACGGGCAGCTTTAAACACCCAGTATCGACTGCATCAAGCTGAGACTGCATTTTTAACTTGAGACTTCTACATACGTACAAGCGAACCTCTCGAGTCCATTCCTGGGAGAGGAGTAGTTACAGAACGTCAAAATAAAATCGCACGGAAAAATCTGGTTCTGTGAGATGATATTTTTTAAAAGACTAAAATGTACGACCACTATAGACGTACCCGGCGCTTTGTATTGCGATTATCAAGGTGTAAACATGCATAAAAAAATATCCAACCTAAGATTGTTTAAAAGTTGTATTTTATTTTGTTTATTTGCGTACATACTGTGTGATAAAATGGAGTATAATGAGAAACAATGCATAACCTACTTACATCAACACTCTCAGTTCACTACATATAATCCACCGACTTTCTGATTTTGTTTGTCCTCTCAATCATAGGTTTTCTGGAAGAATATCGATAAGACCGCCCATTGTACTAAATATTTTTATTATTTTATGTGTATTATGCGTTTCTTTGAGAACAATTAACACCTCAACACAGGATCCACAAAACATAATTTTATGTAAATCTTCTTAATCAAATATTTAATAAGAAATTACTACAAGTAGCGTTATTTCACGCTTAATATTATTCTCAGTCTGGAGCCAACATAACGGGTCGTTAGGGAAACTCGTAGATCGTGATTAAGCGGTGACACGCGCACATGCGTCGCTTATTTAGCAAAGGGGTTGGTTTCGTAACCAAATTGCTTGACGTAGAAACTGACAGTTTATACTTCAAGCTATTTTGTTGGCAGTAACTGTAAACCCCTAATTATAAAGCCACAGATTACAAATACAAAGATTAGAAATTCCCAAAAGTTAGGAGCAACTTTTGACATTTTCTAATCTTTGTGATTTTAGTTTGGTGTATCTTAAAATTAAAAAAAATGTTAATACAATTTATATTTAACCCATATAAACAAGTGGACGTTGTAATAAGTTTTTTTGTTCCAAATAGATAGATAGATAGATAATTCTTTATTGTTTACCACACACAAATAAAAACAAAGAATTAAAAAAAACAGCTAGTCATACATGACAATACAATGGGCAGCCTTATCGCTGAGAGCGATCTCTTCCAGGCAACCAAAGTGAGATGATGAAAGGGTACAAAGGAATAAAAGGTAAAAAAGTACTTACAAATAAATATATTTGTATAAATAAAGAGTGGACAGCGCGTTCCCTATCCAGGTATGAAATATTTACGGCCGTAGTGGTTGCCGTAGCTCTAGATTTTTATTACAGAAAAACAGAAAAGAGACAGGTATTGGCCGCACAGTCGCGTTGTCTCTTTCTATGGAGTAGTCAGTTTTGTGTGACTATTACTGTCTATACTTCTCTGTCTATGGTGTAAGGACACCACAAACCACGATACATTAACTAAGTAGGTAGGTTAATCCGTTATTGACAGGCGTCACAACCACAGCTCAGTTGGCAGTGTCTCTGCCTTCCGTGCTTTAGGTTGTGGGTTCGATTCCCCACCTTTAATTTAATGTGTGGATATTATAGCAGATATTAGTTAGATCTATTAATGTATTTACAAAAAAACACAAATATTTATTCCATCCGCAAAATAGAACTTTTAGTACAAGTTTTGCTTAGTTTATCTACACTACGTGGCAATATGTGTAATGTTCATGAAAATAATATTATCTATTATATTTATTTGCTTATTATTAACTGGCACACATTTAACTGGCACTTTTATACCTACTTCAACTATTAGGTATCTATATTATTGTATTGTTCGTGGCCGTTGACCCATCGAGGTCAAATGTAATAAAATAATATCTTTGAGTTCAAGTCTATTAATATAAATCCAATGATAAGTATAATTACGCACTAGAATACAAGGTTTTCCATAAACTGTCACAATACTTCCTGTTTCATCATTATAGTATTTTACTTGTTTGTCATAATTCATACATACTTACTTATACAAATTAAGATTCTTTGTCAAATCAAATACTCGCGTACCATACATATGAAACGCTATGCAAAGAAGGTAGTTTTCAATTCAAAATAAATTTGAAATCAAAACCTCTCTTTTGAAGAAAAAAAAGTCAAATTTCTCACTATAAGTATCTAATAACAACTTTTGCAAACGCTCGTAACACTTAGAACACTAGAGTGCTACAAACTTATATAAAAAAAAAACTCTATTTTGGAAGTCAGTTAAAAATACATAGGTCAAATTTCACACTATACCTATCTATTATCAACTTTTGTTATGCGCTTGTAAAACTTAGCTAGAGTGCTACAAACTTATCTGGCCCGGAAACAAGGACACTGCCCATGTCACATAATAGACTCAGCGGCGCCTTTACACTACCAACTGTTAATGACAGGCAATATGTTCTGCTATTGTTGTGATGCAAGATGTATTTTTCGCTACTAGGTCATATAAGCATCTAAGCACGTGGCCTGTCACTGCATTAAATCGCAAAGAGTGGAAAGAGGGAAGGGAGGCCTTTGCCCTGCAGTGGAACGATAGTGGCTAAATAATAAAATGAAATAGGTCAATTAAGTTTGTGGAAGTCTTTCAATTTATGTATATTATTTATTTATTTATTATATGAGCTAGCTAATACAATACAGTAAGTACAATACAAAAATATCTAATTATGACTAAAAAACCTATTAAATTCCAAAACGAAATGAGGAAGCGCCTTATGGAATAAATCCAGTGACTTGTGTGTTGTGGGTGTGTTTGTGGTTAGGTATGAATGAAAGCGTGTCTACAATAATTAAAAAAAAAACGGTAACTTTTTGGAGACACACACTAAAATCCCAACACGTCTCTAAACGACACACATATTTCGCTCGAAGTTAAAACATTTTACAGTAGAAGTATAATTTTACCCAACTACGCGGAGGAAAAGGAAGGTTATCTGACATATTATCGGCTTCTGAAATCTCTGAAGCATCATTTTGTGTCAATCACCCTTGCGATGACAGGAAAGCCAGTGGGCGAGAAATACCGCATTAGCTAAAAGGAATTTTGACAGCGGTCTGGAATATGTGTACTTACTGAGATTCGATATCCTTTAGATCCATTGACCTTTGAGAAATCGACATGTCAGGGTCATAGTTATATGAAGAACAATAAGGATCATTTTGAATTGTTTTATATACAAACGGTCTATCTTATAAAAAGTTAGCGCTGACTTGAAGTATTGATTACCATACGTAATGATAACATTAAGTCAACGCTAACTTTTTATAAGATAAGGGGTAAGTGATTGTACATAGGAGTTAGTTTCGTGTGACCCAGAGCCTTTCGGGAGACCTACGTCCAGCAGTGGACTGATATATGTCGATGATGACGATGATGAGAGCCTAGAAAA
Source organism: Ecliptopera silaceata (assembly GCA_932527185.1). NCBI lineage: Eukaryota > Metazoa > Arthropoda > Insecta > Lepidoptera > Geometridae > Ecliptopera > Ecliptopera silaceata. The sequence continues at coordinate 7,167,585 of OW052207.1, read as the reverse complement.
ATGAGCAAGAAACTTACGGCCTTGTTCTTTTTCTTTTTTGTATGATAGGACTAAACTCTTGAAAAAAATTCGGAGGGTACTTTTAGCGCAATTCTTCGTCTTTACGTATTAGGCACAATGTATCTAATGTCTCACAGAGCACGTTCTGGATGGACGTGCAGGGTGAAACAAAGCATATTTTTTTTATTTTAAACATTGAAGTAGTACCTACATATATTGAATTTCACTCGCTCTTTATTTTTCTCATAGTTCTCGAGAATTGAACTCGTTATCTCTAAACTTAACGATTGACATATCTCGCATGCAATTATTTATACTAACTGCAGACCACTGTCTCCGAGGATTAATGTGGTAATCTCGTACGAGAAATTACCTCATTATTAAACTAACTTGCATCAACTGTAGCAATATACCACTATCTATTTCTGTCATAGTTTGAAACTAGCTTCAATTTAGTTGGTTTAGTTGACTTTGGTCAAAGTATATAATAAAGTTCTTTATGAGTTAAAAAAAAAACCTTCTTAAGGGTGTTACCACACCAATCGATCGATAGTCGATCGATGCCATCGATCGACATCGATCGACGTTGATCGATTGGTGTGGTAGCTTTAATCGATCGACGAATACCGGTCGACTAACTAATCGATCGATTGCCGATCGATGGCATCGGTCGACGTAGATCGATTAATTATCGGGGCGAGTGCCGGCACTGGCGAGCTCGAGCAGCTCGATCGACGACGACTTATCCATTCTACCATCGATCGATGGCATCGATCGACTATCGATCGATTGGTGTGGTAGAAACTATCGATCGACGTCGATTAATCCATTCTACCATCGATCGATGGCATCGATCGACTATCGATCGATTGGTGTGGTAACACCCTTAAACCGAACTTTGATCTAAGTACCTATATGTTTGAAATGTAATTGAAACGGTTACGGAAAAAAACAAAAGATAGACGCTTCTCCGATACTTTCTCGGAGAAGCGTCTTTCTTTTGTTTTTTATGTTTGATTTTAATTATGGAATAAGTAATCTACAATTCATTGTCAACTACTGACTATGGTACATAATGTTCGGGCCAGTCCATCGCTAAACATCTTTAAGAGCAAAGTTAAAGAGCACTATAGGTATGTCCCTTTGCTAACTGTTATTATGTATTTATATATATTTATTATATATTTATTATGTGTATTATATAAAGTATTTGTGTATTTTATTGTATTGTATTTAGTATCTTAGTTAAGTATTATCTTCATTCTATTTTATGTTTATGTATGTACACAATCCTACCTCTATAGTCACCTCTCCCTAGCCTCAAAGGTTTGCTGGAAGAGAACTCTTCTTAGGGTTAAGCTCGCCTTTGTACATGTCATCTATTTCTGTCTTGTGTTTGTCTTATTTTGTGTACAATAAAGAATAAAGAATATGGTTTTTTACTTAAGTACATATTTTATCCCTATAATGTAAATGAGAGAAATGTAGAAATTTGGCGGAGACATTTGCCCAGCAGTGGGATGATATAGGTTAAAAAAACAAACCAATATTTTGTTTTTGTGAGGTATAAGACTTATTCTTACACTCGCAAGAACAAAATTTATATTTGTCGTAATTTCTTTAAATTATTTTCATTCAAAATTTCGTTAAATTTTTCTTGAGCGTAGAATACAATGCCAAGGAATATAAAACGTTGGTTGCACTTTGTTATGGGTCACAGAAGTACTATAAAGTATTTTACTATACACGGGTATATACAGTTCAAGAATACGTACTTAACTACTGCTTTCACCACTGACTATACAGGGTGTACCTAGTGCGACTGACCCTTGAGGTTGCAATTTATCAAGACAAAATGATTTAGATTCTATTCTAAGTTTGTCCTGACGTCTGTAATGTAAATGTGAGAACTAGAACCTTTGTTATTATAAATTACAAATTTGAAATTTCCAAAGATTTCAGCTATATTTACCAAACTGGAAATCTTTGCCATTTTTGGAAATAAATAAACAAACATGACACTGAAGCACGTTCGTTGTATATATTTTTTCAATTTTCATGTCGAATATATCTCTCGAATATAGATATATTCGATAAATATATATTCTTCATTTAATTTATTAAATTGGTTCTGTTGGTGTATGATAGCCAAATTTTTCATTTTTTTGTTTGGTCATTTTTTGCCCTGTATAACGTTAGGGTTCTCATGACTCCTAATGAGCTTTTTATGTTCCTGTAGGGTTCCGTGATTGCTGCCACCAGGAAAGCAATTCTACGAAAGAAGTCGCGTCTTTATTTCTGTTAAATTTTAGTTCAACATTTTTCGACAATTTTCTTATCATTTTTTCCCGAATTTCATACTTAATCTGAAGCCTGAAGATATATGAAGTATTACGTTTTTATCCTTAGGTAGGTTTTGAAATCCGTTTAATAAATCGGTTAATGTAATAATAAGTAGTCCAAAATATGAGCATGTGCTAAATAAAATATTTGGAAATAATACCTTTTAAAATAAATAATTTAACGGATTGTTTTTTCAATATATTAATTATTATAAAAATACATTTGATATCCACACTTTACAGAAACCGGGTGTTTTTTTTTTAATGGTTTAGTACTTTTAAAATGTATTACAAAGTAATTAACTTTATACAAAAATACAACTATTTCATCCTTATAAATTACTACAAAATATTACTTCATTATAATTTTAGCGCAATGAGCACGTCCTCTTTGGACGTAGTCTTTAAGATAACACAATCACTCTCAAGCGATTATATTTTAACTAAACAAATAATGCTGGACAATCCACACAACATCATCTAGCCCCAAGCTAAGCAGAGCTTGTGTTATGGGTACTAGAATATATATGAATAGATATTAGTTATATTATGGTCTCAATTTTCCTACAAACTTTCTTAAACGCATCTTAATATTCAAATGAGATTCCCCAAACGATCAAATATTGAAGAAGTTAGAAAATAAAGTGGGTTTTAATATCGGATCAAGGATTCCATTTCCAAGCTCTTTGAACCTGCTACGATGTGTGTTCGGGACCGAGAAGTCAATAAAATAAAATAGTCCTTTTAATTCAAGATCTCAAATAAAGACGCAATCAGTTCTTAATAGATTTTTGACAAATAAACGGAAATTAAATAGATTTTGATGAGATTTTATTGATATAACTTTTTTTTGGTGTGACTATTTCATATTAGTTATTCGAGTTTCTCAAGTTTTCTATTATCGTTGGTAAGTTTGTAAAGCATTTTTTTTACACTAACCTGGCAAAGGTCTCCAAAATCCTTCCTTCTTTCAAATGATGTAATTTGAAATAAGAGTTATAAAGAGAAAAAAAAGACGTGTAGCACTCGGGGACTGCCGCGGTAAAGCTTAGCATATCATTTTTTGCTAATTAAATAAATAATTTAACGGATTGTTTTTTCAATATATTAATTATTATAAAAATACATTTGATATCCACACTTTACAGAAACCGGGTGTTTTTTTTTAAATGGTTTAGTACTTTTAAAATGTATTACAAAGTAATTAACTTTATACAAAAATACAACTATTTCATCCTTATAAATTACTACAAAATATTACTTCATTATAATTTTAGCGCAATGAGCACGTCCTCTTTGGACGTAGTCTTTAAGATAACACAATCACTCTCAAGCGATTATATTTTAACTAAACAAATAATGCTGGACAATCCACACAACATCATCTAGCCCCAAGCTAAGCAGAGCTTGTGTTATGGGTACTAGAATATATATGAATAGATATTAGTTATATTATGGTCTCAATTTTCCTACAAACTTTCTTAAACGCATCTTAATATTCAAATGAGATTCCCCAAACGATCAAATATTGAAGAAGTTAGAAAATAAAGTGGGTTTTAATATAGGATCAAGGATTCCATTTCCAAGCTCTTTGAACCTGCTACGATGTGTGTTCGGGACCGAGAAGTCAATAAAATAAAATAGTCCTTTTAATTCAAGATCTCAAATAAAGACGCAATCAGTTCTTAATAGATTTTTGACAAATAAACGGAAATTAAATAGATTTTGATGAGATTTTATTGATATAACTTTTTTTTGGTGTGACTATTTCTTATTAGTTATTCGAGTTTCTCAAGTTTTCTATTATCGTTGGTAAGTTTGTAAAGCATTTTTTTTACACTAACCTGGCAAAGGTCTCCAAAATCCTTCCTTCTTTCGAATTATGTAATTTGAAATAAGAGTTTTAAAGAGAAAAAAAAGACGTGTAGCACTCTGGCACGCGTAAAGCTTGGCATAGCATTTTTTGCTGGATTACGATGCGCAGTGTTAGGTCATTTCGTGACGCAATTTCTGGATTCGGTTTCCACGCTCAAGACCCGCGATAGAAGCTATGCCTAGAAATAAATATAGAAGATAAAGATAGAAGCTTAACATAAAATCGCACTAAAAAAGGGTGTCATGCGATGAGTATGTTAATTAATGAAGCTACCTACATATCTATTATATATCTATCTATTTCGTGGCTTAGAACCGCCAGTCAGGTTGTGTATTATGATGACTTAGCTACGTAGAATTTGGCATAAATATATATTTGGGGTCCTTTATGTGCCAAACTAATTAGCAGAGTATGACAAGGATACGATAATCTGGCCATCTTAGCTAAATTGATATTTGAACAGCAAAACAATGTAGCATTAACACATAAATTAGAGTCTGACCGCATGTCCTACTATCACCAAGTAATAAAGTATATATTTTTCCTTACCGAGCGTTTGTTTGCAATTGCAAGAATATTGTGGTCAACGTATAATAAAAATATAATTAGATAGTGCTGATTATTTGCAGAAATGTTTCTGAAATGACGTGTGATGTGGCGCGGTAGGCGATGGTCCGCCTGCGACGCGGAAGGTTGCGGGTTCGATTCCCGCCTCGGGATAAATGTTTGTACGATCTGCAAATATTTAATCCGGGTATTCTGGGTATTTCATATGTATAATAAATAAATATCTATCTATGTAATATATTGTATGAAGTATGTCAGTCTTCTACTACCCTTATCACAGTCTCTGCTTAACTTGGGGCTAGATGATGTTGTGTGGATTGTCCAGCATTATTTATTTATATTTATACTACCTTCTAAGTAGGTAAATCACTTATAATTCTTAAATCAGCAATAATACAATGCTGGATGTAAGTCTTTCTCAAGGCGCGCCACTGAGCCCGGTCTTTGGCTCCTATCATCCAGTGTTTGCCAGCTACATTCCGCAGATCGTCGCTCCATCTCGGAGGAGAGCTTCATACACTACGCGATCTCCACTCCAGTATCTGTTTGCTTTAACGATTGTTAGTTCTTTGGCAAGCATGGCCGGCCAACTGCCACTTCAGCTTGCTAATTTTCAGCTTGTGGCCGCGTATCAAATCATTCAATAGTAAAACATATATTTTCTCGATTTCCAATCGGACAAATCGCTAAAAGCGTTCCGGTTGGATCTTCCGTAAATCTGATTTCCGATTCCGATATTTTGGTAATAAAAATAATATTATGTTTGGTGCGGAACGGATATCGAACCAATGATTAGATCACGTATCGGATTACTCGTGCAATTTCATTTTTTGCTAGCGGAATTGAGCAGTGGTTTTTTTTAATACCAAACATTATAACCTCATTTATCTAAATCAGTGAGATTACTGACGAACAAGTGGGTATAATTATAATTTATTTAATAATAACTACGTTCCAATAAACAATTGAAAAAATACCAGCCATATAAGCAAAAAAATGATGGACTTATGTAGGTACCTATCGTAGACTATTATGTAATATCACCTAAAGGTTTTTATTATATCTTACATGAAGTAAAGAGATATGTTATACGGATTTTATCGCGTACCTTTTCTTTACTTTCTTCACCTTTCTTTACTTTTTCTTTAGTTCTAATCTCGAAAGTATTTTTTTTACATATTACATGGTTTCAAACCCGCGCTAAAATTTCAGAGTAAAAACCTTAACCTTGGTATGTTTAGACGCGAATACTGCATAAGAGAAGCCTAAATACTCCTAGGTATTATCATATTCCTAGGTCATATTGCAGCTCTAATATCTGTTCATGTCATGAAGGATCCAGGCACTCCATCAACAGATTATACCGAACCGCTACTCTGAAGTAGGAAACTGGATCATCTCCAAGCCCTGGATTTCTAAAATGCGGAAGCCGTCAAAATAGTACACGGAAATAGCATTTTTTTTTAATTCATAAACTACAAATCTAACCTAAATAAAACCTACCTTTGTTTACAATTATTTAAACATGGCATAGATTATAAGCTTAACCATTTGACACACAGTGAAATCACAATGATAGCCGATTTATTTTAAAATTTAAATTGCATGCCCTATGTAAACATAAATTGACGATTTATAACTATCTGAAAATGAACCTAAAAGTAGCTTAACATGCTTTTGTTATCAAATGTTATATTTAACATCTTAATTAATTTATTATTCGTAGATATATTTATACAAATATATTTTGAAATGTGGCTCGCTTCGCTTTCTAAAACAAGAAAAATCATCTTGTAATACGACATACGAAAATGTACACATACAAAGAGCAGAAAACACTGAAAACAGGGCACGATAACAAAATATAATTTATGTTAAATTTCTATAATTCAATAAATTATCAATCAATTCAATCAATGTAAATAACGGATGTAATAAAACGGCCGACGATTTTCAAGCATTCAAAGTCTTATCTTAATGACAAGTTATAACAAAGCTTCACTGAGCTCAGTGCAACTAGAAAACCTTTTAAAACTTCGGTGATCAACTTAAGACACAATAGTTAATCTGCTAGGATGGATAGCACAAAAGAAAAACCGTCTCAAGTGACTTGAAGATTTAATTTTAGTTTTAAACGTCTTATTTTGAGTTCTTCTTCTTTATTAATGTAAGATTAGATAGATAAGATCTTACAATAAAAGTACAATCTTACAAAATCAGCGCTGCTCTGCCTTTTGCAGGGCAGCAAATAAGCTGAGACTGAGCTTTTTTGACATAATGTTAGTGTTTATTCTGTTGTTTTATGTATTATCTTAATGTTGCATTTCTATGTTTTGTACCCGTCTTTGTGTTGTCAAAATAAATGCATTTCATTTCATTTCATTTCAAGATAAGATTATTTATCCCCAAACACACAAGATTATATTAAAATTTATTACAAAAAAAAACAAAATAAGTTGGCTTAACATAGTGTACATGCTAGGCTGGTACAGAATAATAAAAGAAGAAGATAAAACAATATGTATCCTCTAGCCATCAATACGACAGGTATTTGCTTAATTATTATAATTACAAACGAAAAACAAAATGGTCGATCTCTTGTGTTCACTGCCCGCCAATATAACAATTGTTTTGGTTTCATTAACCCAACTATAATTAATAACCAACATACGTTCCTGTTTTTGTTTTCAAACTGTGCATGTGCATAAACTATCATTTCCAGAATATAAAGCTTAGAAAAGTCCTGTATGTTTTGGATATTCATTGATAAATAAATACTTTCAGAAGTATTTCTACACAACAAAATATGTAAGTATGGGAATATATATGTGGCTTTATAATATATTCTGAATAATTTTGTACTGGTTGAAACGACGCAATATTTCTAGTCTTATTAACCTTCCTATACCCGCGCATTGGTCTGTGACACCGACAAAATAATCTTTCGTGGTTTTTTCTTAGATCATCAATGCTGCCATTTTGTTCTTTCTGCTAGCTGCCCGATTCGTTGCTACATTCATTTTAGTGCGCAAAGTGCATTTGTGCGAGTAGCACGTGTGGCTGTTTTTGGCGCCAATTGGTCCGTGGGACCGACGCGGGTATAGGATCAACAATTAATTTTTGTATGGAGCATGCTATTATGGTATGCTCTAACTGCTGTGGTGAGACTTCTGCCTAAGATTAGTTGTAAGCTTATTGTTCCTTATCTTGTTATCATTAAGATTTAAGTTTGTTTTTATTTGTTAGAAGAAGAAAAAAATATTTTTGTTGCCATTTAATTAGCTCTTAAGAAAAACTTAATATTTTCCAGAGACTGTAATAGAAGACTGTTAGTCAGTAAATAAATGGTATATTGTCGATAAATTGGGTTTATTTTATAACTTAACACTCCCTAGTTTAAGGAAAATATAACTTTACTATACATTTAAAAAAAAAAACCATGACATTGGGTTTTAAACTTTCGGTCTATGAGACCGTGCGCGGGTATAGGTGGCACAAAATTTGGCGCGGGTATAGGAAGGTTAAGTAGATATTAAATGCGGCATCATCGGCGACAAAGATAATTCTTTGTACAACTATCGACTTGTATCATGACCACCTTTGGCTAGGGGTACACCTACCGATTCCAAGGCTCGTTATAATTGGTCCATTGCTGGTCATTGGCTAGTAACTTTTTCTGTTTGAAATATGAATTTCATTGTGACCTGTCAAGGTATATTTCCTATACACGTACGGATTCCTTCCACGAATCAAGGCTTATCATAATTGAAGTCGGCTGTACGCTGTACCTCTATCGGAGTATTTCAGGCGTGCTGATTGGATTGCGTTCATTCAACGCTTGCAAAATGAACTTGTCTGTTGGATTATACTTGATCAGTGAGCATGATTTTATAACATTATATTCTTTGAGATTTTTTTTATTCTTTTGTATGTCTTCGCTTTTTATTCTGACTTGAATGATCGTAGTATATGATCGTAGTATATTTATGCTATCCTTATAAATTGAAATATACATTGAAGTTTCATTTTTGTAGACCAAGAATAGGTACGCGTTATTTTTAACTGACTTAAAAAGAATGTCTTAAGAAGAAAGAAGTTTTCAGTTTGTTTGTAATTTTTCTAAACTATTTTAGCGGAACCTATTTGAATGTTTCTGTTTTTATTTTAAGTTTGGGGCTTCTTATGTTGTGACGTAGATCAAAAGCATTTTTTATGTTATTCTTATTTTTCTACTTGTCGATTTCCAAATCAGTTTTTTTTTGTTGAATATTTACTATATTGTTCTTACTTTTTTCAAACGAAGTGTTTTAACGATTTTTTATCACAAATTATTTCAGCACTATGCACAGTCCAGTCAAAAGTCTGCAATGTAGTCTGCCCTCCAGAAGACAATGCCATGGAGTGTGGACTGGATCTGAAAACCATGAAATACACCATGTTCTCCAGCAAATGTGCACTGGCCGCTCATGCTGAGTGTTATAATGTTGGTAAATATTACCTACAGATATAAAAAAATGTGTAATTCTTCATGTCATCTACGTTTAAAAACTATCGATAGATTTTAATATGTCAATATAGTAAACTGTCCACGTAGTACTCTAAGGTAATGACCCTGGATTATCGGGTTTGGCACTTTGCCCATATTTTATAGCCCCAAGAAAGAACCTACACAGCAAAAGACTTAAACGTAAATTATGTGTCCTTCCAAAAGCATAAAATGTTAAAAAAGTTTTTAACGTGTATTATGTGATATCGGGATTTGATGGTAGGGGAGACCAAGGAGGGTTGTTACAATTTTTACTTTAAACCACATATCTCAATAAAGAAACATAGCACAGTTATCAACTTTATGTCTAAATATAGAGCAATCTTTCCTTTATCAAAAACAGTCATGACAATAAATGAAAGTTGTAAGGTTTCTGAGAAAATCCACCAAAACAGAAACAACTCAAACTGTAACAACTCTCCTAACACCGAGGTAAGTTGTGACAGGCACCAAGGTAAGTTGTTACAGCTGTTTATCAATACTATATTTGATAGGTAAGATGACTTTTATAAGAATTATAAAACACACATCCTTTAATAATACTTCAATTATCATTTGGCATAATTGTTGAGACTACAGATATTAAGATTATAAGAAATAAATATTTTTTAAGTAACTATGGCATCATGACAATATCAGCAGCTATAAAATATGTCTGTAATCCAATCTATTATGACAGACGTACAGCAGCTCACTCCTAGTGCCATTCTCGACCAGCCTTTCCACTCCAGAACTGATACCTTTTGATTGGATTGCTAATGACATAAAACTCAAAGCAAACAAACTAAAATAGGAGAGTTGTTACAGCGTGTCACAACTCTCCTAGGTGTCGAAAATTACGAAGTGGTCAGAATAAACATTCATAATTTCACAACAACGTAAAGGATCATCAAAACAACGCAACTATTTGAAACTTCAAAAACCCTACAGTATACAAAAAAATAACATAACCACCTAAATTTAATATGTCACGATATAAATATAACCAAAATTTTGACAAAAAAATTACTTTTCGCCTTTTTTTTCATGCAGACGCCGTACTCGGGCAACCATTTGCCTGGTGTCTGAGGCACTTGTTTCATCAAGAAGCGCATCTAAAAAGAATCAATTGAGTGGCATTGCCAGCTCACTAACGATCATAGGTTCCGAGAAATCGGCTTTGTAACAACTCTCCTCTGTAACAACTATCCTAGGTCTCCCCTACTCGTTTCCCATAGATTTTGAAGGGCTCTGTGGAACAAATGACAGCCGACTTGACGACTGACTTGACTTGCTTGACTAATATAATACACTGATTCATAAAAAAGATGTGTGGCACTCGGGGACTACCGCGGTAAAGCTATTGCATAGCATTTTTTGCTCTGTGTTGTTGTGTTTTGTCTTTTTATGCGCAGTGTTAGGTTATTTTCGTTACGGAATTTCTGGATTCGGTCTCCACGCTCAAGGCCCGCGATAGAAGCTATGCAATAGCTTAAAAAAATACTTATAATTCCGACCGATTTCAATATTACATTATAATATTGAAAACTGAAAACTGTGGGTTGAAATAAACATAAACTTTTCAGAGATTAAACTGTCCTAAACATGTGTCCGTTTCATGTTTAATTAAACCGAACTGACCCACCCCTGGGCTAAAGTATAAACTAAAACATTTACCGGAAACGCAAAATTTTATTAAAATCCCCTAAATACATAATACTTACTCAATTCAATATTCATGGATATACAACGCCATCTAATCTAAGATCAACCAAAGCTTTGAGCCAGAAGTCAAAGTCAATCATTCTTTATTCTGTAAAATCACTCATTTAGAATCGTCTTATCTACTAGGTGATTCTAGCTGCTAGTTAGGTTACTGTTAGATAGATGATAAAACCTAGTCGTGAGTAGGTACTATGGGCTGCCTTTCCGCTTAGTAATCTTCCTCAGGAAAAAACAACTAGATAACCGGTTCGAACCAGTTATATTGAGCGTCTTTACATTTCCGACACGACACTTAACGATATTCTCGGCAAGATAGTAGGTACCTACGTATTAAATAAGTACATCGATGTCAAAGGCAGTTTGTTTCTGTAATATGTTTTTACAAGATTAACAAACGGACTTTAATAGTCATCGTTAAATAATATTTACTAAAAATAAAAACACATTTTTATGGTTAGGTACTCAAAACGGTTTACTAGTCAGATGAGTTAAAATATGGGATCACTTTGACAACTATCTGTCACTTTCTATCAAACAAAAAAATACCATCAAAATTGGCGAAGTAATCACAAAACATTAAAAAAATTTAAAAAGTGTAGGTGTCGTTATCAAATATTTACTTCGTAAAGTAAAGGTATCCTCTAGAGTCTTGTTCTAGTTTCAGAACGCGATGTGCATTAGGGTAGTGCCTTTTACGACAAAACTGAAAGGCTATTGTTGCCAAAAGCTAATAGCTTCGTTGCTTAAATGCTTACCTGCTGTTTAAGATGGGTTTTAATGAGAAAAAGCGTCGCACGCTAGGTGTAATGAGTGGAGGGTAATTGCCTGACTTTCATTTATGAGCAGAAACATGTCTTATCAAAATTAATATAATTATTATTATTATAATTTCACTTTCTTGTTATTTTTTTTCTACTTTTCACCTCATTCAAGGATCCTTGTTCGGGTAAAAATAAATATAATTATCCGTACTTATTTTGGAGGGACGTGCATCATTAAAAAAAAATATAACCTACTAAACATTGTTAATAAAGAACTATATTTATTTGTATTTTTCTTATTTTCAAAACGTGATTGTAATTTGATCATTCTTGTAAACTTTTACTTTTTAAGTACTTATCACAAAATTTTGAAATGTGTACCTAAATCAAAATAGATTTTTGTATTAAGTATTTCTCTGGATTATTATATTAGCTAGCCTTTATAGAGACGATTTTCGATTTTAAAGGATTAACGTCACAACAGTGAAATAAATCACAAACACACACAAACAAACATCAAAACAAAATAATCTAGACTCAAGATTTAAAATGCTCCACAACGCGATTGTAGAGCTGATTCAAAGTTTTATAACTTTAATCATGTTTATAGGATACACTAAAGCAACGACTTACACTCACCATTTTCTTACGTATTTTATAAATAAACTGAGATTCGCAGCTATTTCGTTAGCAGTTCAATTTAGCTCACAAAGCAGTTTAGAAGTGGGAGAAGGGTAACACTAGTTTGACGTATTTACGCGCCACAAAATATATTGGAAAATTGAGGTTCCTTGTAACCTTGTAAGTTTTCTTCCTTCCTAACCTTGTAAGTTTTTTTTTTAAGCAATTGCAAAGCTTCTATCGCCTTGAGCGTGGCGACTGAATCCAGACATTTCGTAACGAAATAACCGAACGAAAATAACCTAACACTGCGCATGCGTGATCCAGCAAAAAAATGCTATGCTTTACCGCAGCAGTCTCCGAGTGCCACACTTCTTTTTTTTAACTTTTTTGTCCTACTGCTGGGCAAAGGTCCCCAAACTCCACTTATCCGAATAAATAAATATATTTCTTTGTGAAATGATAGAACGCAACCTAGGCCCAACACATTATTTAATAGAGAAATGTATTTAATACGAGTTTTATTAGTTTTATTTTTTAATCAAAATTATAGAGAATGGATTGTTGATAGATAGTTCTAATTTTTTTTTTCTAAAGATCGTTTTATTAACATTTACTGAAATCTTAAATATATAGATACTGTACGAAACAGAATTTGGCATTTTTAAGAATTGTATTTTACTTGTATCATAAAATGTGTTTCTTGTCAATAAAAAGCTTATAAAATCTCCAAAAATTTTGTAAACTCGATGAGAAAAGAGTTTCGAGATAACAAAACTCATCAATCTTCAAAGAATAATGGATCTGCAGGTTTCAAAGAAAACTTTGGGTATTCATATTGAAATTCATCTTTCTGCATTCTGAATTTCAATAAGTTTCACGTCCACTCTTTTACCTATCAATACGAAAACTTGAAATATTTCTCTCAGAAAGAAAACCGGTAACGAGCGATTTAAATGAGAAAATAATTACATATACTATAAAATTTAATATAAACCCTTGTATATCTTACGACTATTACAGTATTTACCAAAAAAATTATGTACATTTGGTATATGGTAATCTAATACATAAAACACAGTTGAGACCGTTGCAAACGATCTAAAGATGGCTCAACTGATCCAAATCAGTAATAAGAATAGGTAATATAGGAAGTAAGAGTAGGTAACGATGCAAAATTAGAAATAATATTAAAAATGGACATTACTGACTGTAATAAAGTAAATAGGAAGTGGAATACATTTTATTTTAAGAAGTGTCTCATAAATGGAGCTAGTCCCAAAAAAAGTTCTCTGCATATTTCATAAAGACTTAGCAGTCACCGTAAATAAATTTATAACTCAGTTTTCGCTACGAATATTTTCCTACCAAAATAACCAGGTTTTATGTACAACTTATGTACTTTTTAACAGCAAATCCACTATTAGTTTGATATCTTAGGTATATATGTCTTGTTCGCTTTTTAAAAAGTGTTAATGTGTTCGTCGATTCCAGGTTTTGTTCACTTTTGTATAAATGTTATTTCAGAGTTCGTTCAAACCCCGCTGAAGTACTGCATCAATAACCACCTGTCCTCACGGAGGTTGTATGGTGAATCATGTCCTGTGTTCTGCCCTAACCATTACCGACCTGTGTGTGGAGCTTCTAAGTACAGGTCTTATGCTTACAGGACTTTCACTAACGGGTGCTATTTAGACATGCTGAACTGCCGGGGAGATGATTTTTCAGGTAATTATTTGGACAAATAATTTATTCAGAATAATATGTAATAATGATAATCTAGAATTTGTAGGAATATATAATTATTCTTATCTATACCTACCTATAAGTTCTAATAATATAATGAGGTAAAGTTTATGAGATTGTATATAGTAATTTTTGGATCGACTGAAAATGATTTTACAAATAGAATACAAAAGAATAGATTTCACATGTACAATTCATGTTATTTGTGAGTTGCTACTTATATTATAAATGCCATAGTATGTTAATTACTCTTCAGGCAAAAATTCCGGATGAATTTAATTGAAACTTTACAATGATGTAGTTTATACTTTAAATAACACATATGCATGCTATAACCAGGCAAGACTGAAAAACAGCGCTTTGTCTTCGGACCAAGCACAAAAGCAGAGTTTTTGCCTTTTTAATCAGCAGACATAATAAGTATACGTACTACTTACCTATCTACCTATTTTTTTGTACTTATCTTCACTACCTATGTATAGATATATTTATTTGTTAACTATTAGTTACCTATATATTTTTGTTAATTTTCTATAATGTATCTGTTTTTATTTTCATTTTTTTTTCCTGTAATAATTGTTTTTCCTACTTTATATTTATTTTATTATTTATTTTTATTTATTTATTAATTTGTTATGTTATGTATGTTAATTTGTCTGTTTTTGATTAAATAAACTTATTTTCTTTCTTTCTTTCTTTCTTTCTATAATTTACAAAGGTATTCGTTGGCTATATATTACGGTGTGAAGGGAGGGCCGGAACCTACTATTTTTCATTTGTTTTTCACTAAGGTCACAGCGACTTCGATGGTAGACTACGATAAATTCTAATCTAACCAATTAGTTGTGTAAATTAGCACCTTAATTTTCATGTGAACCTCTAGCAACACTGTGGGAAAGAATTAAAAATAAATAATGCTGGACAATCCACACAACATCATCAAGCCCCAAGCTAAGCAGAACTTGTGTTATGGGTACTAGAAAACTGACATACCTACTTAATACAATACATTACATAGATAGATATTTTTATTACACATACGAAATACCCAGAACACCCGAAATAAATATTTGCAGATCGTACAAACATTTATCCCAAGGCGGGAATCGAACACGCAACCTCCGCGTCGTAGGCGAACCTTCGCCCGCCACGCCAGGTATTCGCTACATATAAAAATAGCTACATTATATAAAGAAAAAGCTAAAATAGGTAAAACAAACATGTTTTTTTACAATCTCTTGTTTTCCAGGCTACGCCGAGGTCCCTCTGGAGTTTTGCCAGAACCATGCAATGAAAAATATCTTCAAAGAACAAGTTGTGGTCACCAATTTGCATGATTATCAAGATTATTAAAATTTAGAAAAAAATTGAATGTTAATTGTTAGTTCGTTCGCGACAATAATTAATTTCCATAAATCCTGCTTGGCATACTTAAATAAAAATCAGATGTTTTTCAACAGAATCACTAGATTTTATTTGACTTTCGGTCGCTAAGAGACTAGTTAAACGCTGAGGTAAAAAAGTTCTGAAAAGACTTCAAAATTATGTTGACTTAGAGGCCCCGCTTTTGAGGAAATTAATTTTATTTTTTCAGAAGATAATGTAAATGTCTTGTTTTTCACATTGAAATTTTTGCTGTAGTTGTAAAGACTAAACTATAAGCATTTGCTTAAATTGGAATTTAAAAAGTTTTTTTATTTTCATCAAAATAATAATTGCACGGTTACCGTACTTATAAATCACGTTTTTGAATGGAACCCTAAAAATAACAAAATATACTTAGCTATACACGTTTACTGGAGACCCTCCTCTTTTATTCGTCAAAAGGATCTTATTCGATTTAAATCAAATATAAAGCTAGTTATTAATTAATTGTCTGTCGTAATAGTCAGTAATCATCCTAACTAGTTACCTTTAGCCTAACTTTTACCTAAACTTTAGTTGAAACGGGTTGCCAAAGTTTGGACAGGCTGGATTCTTAGCTATTCGATTTAGATTTTAGAACATCTGAACTGTTCGCGTTAGGGTGCATGCGCACTTGGTTATGTAACAAGTAATAAATGATCAAGGTTTATTATAAAGTTACAGTAAAAACAATATGTGTAGCATAAAAATGTGCTTATAAAATAATATAAAACTATAAAATATTGTAGATAATTATAAAAAAAAATTATTTTATTACCTGAAAAATTTCCAGCTCAAAATGATTAAAATGATTCATAATATGTATAGCACATTGAGAAAAAAAATATAACTTTGTCTGCTAATGTCCCAGGCCCCAGCGTTTTTTGCTCGACACTTTATTTTCTGTTAGGAAGAAACAAGAAAATATTACGATATTGTAAAAATATGATCGGATCAAAAGATCTTTTTACACGGCCAAACAATCTTCGAAGGCCTCTCAAATCTGACTCAGCTTCTTTCAAAGTACCTATAGTATCGAGATTGGTTTACAAAAATATACAAATCTTTGAAATCACGAAGTGTCTTTACTACGAAACAATGGAGTTATAATTTTTTTTTTTATTTTTACTGACATGAATTTGTAAAGATATATTTTTTTCAAAGAAAAAACCTACATAAATCATAGACTACTAAAAACTCATTTTTGAAGAATACCCAGGAAATACTATATATATATATAAATGCTCGATCTTAATGAAGGTGGGACCTCCAAATATAATGTATCTAGCAAACTAGAAAGAAATTATCAAAATTATATTTTGATTAGCGGAATATTCGCGTATCATATGCAAAATATCATATACATACAAAATATATACAGACATAGAACCTCCTTTTTTGAAGTCGGTTAAAAATGCAATAAAACATGTTGCGTAACATGTTACATTGCATTACTTACCTACTTTCAATAATATGTAAAATGAAAAAAGAAATATAAATTGTACAGCATTATTTATTTATTTATTTTATTATACAGTCGAATTGAAACCTCTGGTTTTTGAAGTCTGATAAAGAGCGCAATAAAGGCTATATGATAATGGGACCGTAAGAGATAAACGAGCTTGCTCGACAAGCTACAATAGATGCACAAAATGGTTGGCCTAGTATAAAAATAGGTTTTGTTGCCAAAAATGTTGGCTATTGTAACATTTAGTCTAGATTTGTATAGTATTTACTGCATTGTTATTACATAAGTCTCTGTGTGGCCATAAGAATATCAAGAGCTGATTTCGAGGAAGCAATTTTTATTTTCTACGTAACATTGTTCAAGATGTTCCACTTAACATCAATATGTAACATTTTAGGACATTCTATAAATCCTTATCAAAGTCTATTAGTTATCTTCAAAAATACATTTATTCACAAACAAACTTTCGACTATACAGTATTTACAAAATGTACATTGTCATATAAAATACATAAGAAACAGTTGAGCCACATATCTACAGATAGCATACGATCTATAGATAGTTCAACTGATCCAAATCAGTACCGATCGGAAGCGTACCCAAGACACTGACTGCATTATCTTTATTATATTGAAACTCAAGTATAATTTATCCGTCAAATCACAAAGATCATTTATCAATGCAGATAGAAAATAATAGTAGTAATGATTTTTATTAACTTATGATAAATGCTTTTAAAGGCTTTTATAGCACTTAATATATATATTTAATGGGGTATTAAAAGTTAACCTATCAATACAACCAAATTCTCTGTGAAACCCGCAATGTGACCGCAAAACCGTTGCCGTTCCATTGAAACACAAAGCAGTGCATCGTTGCTTTGCGGCAGAAATAGGACAGCAATATTACTCTCCCAGACAAGCTCGTGAAAGATCACGAGAAACTGTTACTATCAGAACATTCAAATTGCAAGTACATATGTCATTCTGGGGGGCTATCCAGCAAGGGGAATCTTGCGCGACCGAATATCCTTACAGTTGCAGTTCAGTTTTCAATGATTTTACTATAGTACTATAGTAAAATCATGTACGGAATACTGATGAGTTACTTAACTCATCAGTATTCCGTGGCATTTTTGTGGACTGACGTGACTGTGCTTTATAAAATTATGACTGAGCTGTCAAAAATGACGTCAATGCCGCGGTTTAGCACGTAGCCTACCTGATTTGAGCATGGCCTACCTGATTTAAGCATGACCTACCTGATTTGAGCATGGCCTACCTGATTTTTCGTTAATTCTATCAAACGGTATGAAAATAGGTCATTCAAAATATCAATAAAAGACGAAGAAGAAAACTGAACTGCAATTTGATCAAATAACAGTTCAAAAACATTTCAGTTGTCAGGATACCCCCCCTGTAACGTCGAATATCAGACATATCTTGTAACAGTCAAAGGCAGTACCTGTTTTCACTCCAATTTCCGTAGCAGCATACAATTCCGATGATTCCTATGTAGCTTTGTGCACTGAAAATGCATTGTCTTTGAACACCTGAACTGGCATTTTGTGTTTCTCTGCTTGACATAATGCTGGACGAGTGTAATAATGGCATTTTGAGAGAGCGAAGCGAGCTACTAGCTTGCCATTTTTACCCAACTACGCGGAGCCCAAGGAGGGTTATGTATATCTTTGTTTGATATGATGGTGGACGAGTATTATAACTGCTTTTTGAGAGAGCAAAGCGAGCGAGCAGCTTGCTATTATCTGTGTCTTTGTATGACATAACAGGGTATACGAACGATTTTTTGAGAGCGAAGCGAGCCGGCACCTGTTAGTTACTTTCATCTTTTGCAATCTGTGTGCAACTAAGTCGTAAGTATATTATTCTCTACAGCCCGAAAAATCCAGTAATTTCAAATAATATTAATACCTAAAGCTAGCTTTTTAAGCTAAGTTCTCTTCGCTAATGTAATTGTTTTGGTTCGAAACTATACATTAGACAGTCATAGCTTATTTGGTATAAGCTCTGTCTTCTGTTCTGTGGATCGTGGGTTCAGTTCCCATCAGGATTAGATATTCGTCTGATAGCAATCATTTATGTTTATACTATGTACAAAATACATATATAATTATGTAGGTGTGCTCGATTAGTTAACAAAGTGTGATATGTGAAATCGTATTATTTCAATTTCACTGTATTAGCCATAATACAATACATAGTAAGACTTTAAAAAACACTATAAACAAATCCATTTACATTTTCAAGGTAATAAGAAAAATTAATCAGTGTCTGTAATTTAATTTCCCTTGTTTTCAAGCAACAACTACACAGTGCTCTGACAAAGTAAACAAAAGAAATTGCTTCTCAGCCTTGGATAAGATCCAATCTAGCCTTTTCTTATTACATTTACAACCTAGGTGTAACTATTACGTAAGAATTATTCTTCCGACACTTAACACTACACTGGCCTGCAAAAGTAAGTATCACACTTTTTAAATTGCTATAACTTATGAAGTAAACAAGATATACTTTGATCGCAACCCAATTGAGCACGGCTAAATAACATGTAAAACATACTTAGAAAATGTTAGATGAGGTTTTAGACACTAAGCTAAAAATGACTTTTTTATTGTTTATCATTTTTTAAGTTAAAAATGTTACTCATGTATGCTTAAAAGAAAGCTGATGAAATTTGCTATAAAACATTTTTTATTTGAAATCTCTAACTTCTATAGTTTAGAAGAAAAATAAATTCTAAAAGTGTGATACTTAGTATTGCAGTCCAGTGTATTATAAATGATGATAAGATAAAAGTGTCACAAAAATTAAAAAGTTAATTTATTGTTTTATTTCATGTTTCGGAAGAAAACATTTTTTACGCTCTACCGTCTTACCTTGGACAAGTTCTTTCATAAGATATTCTTCTACTATGAATGTCAAAAACTGAAAAGTCTACTTGGTTATTACCCATAAAAGTTATTGGTGTTCTGAAAACGAAACGGCTGTTAAAACCAACTGTAAACGAAGTAAAGTGCCAAAGGTCTAACCACAAATAAATATAACAATCGCAAACATATCGAATAGATGGCGTATTTGAGTGACACTACGCGGTAACGCCAGCTCGACAGCTGCACATTGCAGCGTCACTGCGCAGTGTGTCTTGAACGTTACGACCATTTACGATTGTCACATTTATTCGTGCTAACCCCTCTGTTCCCCTGTTGTCTGTGTGTGCTGTTACTTTATGCTTGTTTAAAAGCTATTAAAGTTACGTTCTCATTATGCATGTCATGATAGGGAAGGAGCTAGTTACAGCAACTTTGAGATACTGCCACATACAAAAATAACACATAAATATAAGAATGTTTTTGCCGCAAAGTAAATAAAATAATCGTTTATTTTCTCCCATCAAAAGGCAACTTATATCAAAATTATAGGTAATAGGTACAAGTAGGTTAAGGATTCTGCTAACAATAGCATTGGCAATAAGTTACCTGTTTTGTGGGAGACTGGTGCCTGAAATAGGTAAGATATACCTGTGCCACAGGACACCAGTGCTCCACTCCGCTGATTACTTATACAATCAAATAGCAATTGAACATGTTTACAATTAACGACTGAGGTAAAGTGTTACTGTTATGTTAATATTTATGACAGGCGTAACAGTATGGTAGCAATTTTGCCTTCAATGCTAGCGTTGTCTTTATGTCACCATTACGTATGGTAATCAATAGATACAAAATAATCAAGTCTGGTCTAACTTTTTATAAGATAGACTGTTAGTAAATAAGATACATAAATTGTTTTTATTATAACAATATTTATTTCTTATATATGTACTTACAACTATTCGTATCAGCATTGCTATTAAGCGCGGCTATGCTGCCAGTGTCTTGGGTACGCTTCCGATTGATACTGATTTGGATCAGTTGAACTATCTATAGATCGTTTGCAACGGTCTGTAGATAGCTCAACTGTTTCTTATGTATTTTATATACCTAACAATGTACATTTTGTAAATACTGTATAGTCGTACGTTTGTTTGTGTATAAAGTTATGAGTAAAGGAATAACTCAAAAAAAAATATTAAGTAGGTACCTAAATTCCGCAGTTGTCTCTGTCAAGCTTTGATTAGCTTTCAGCGTACAGTCAGCAACGTAAGTTGATTAACAGTTTGTATATCAAAGTATAGCAGTGTGACTTTTTTTAAATAAAATCTTTTATAACCTTTGAAAAATTAAGATAAGAGGCTTTTTGAGATCATAATATCAATCTGTGGCTTACAATATTGACGCACCCTCTTATTAATTGTGCCATTTGTGCCATAAACCTCCATTAACTAAAATTACTTTCTAAATCGGTTTTGGTTCAGTCGTTGACACGCGCAGGACATTTAAAAAACATGGTTTTATAATCTTCATCTCTGATAGATAAGATAGATAAAATTATATCGTAGACATAAAAAAACAAAATTAATACAATGTACAATGTGGCCTTGCCGCTGCAAGCGATCTATTCGAAAAGATAAGTATAGTATGTTACTAGTAAAACTTTTATTCGATACCTACCCATAATGCGGGATTTGTCAAAAAATATGTAATCTGCCATTTTGTGGCTGCGACCATTTTATCAAAGTAGAATATAGAAGTTTGTTCCCTTTGTAGTTTAGATATAAAGGGATTGCCTTGGTGATATTATAGTTTTAGTTTCAGACGAAAATGATTATATTATGAAATAGTTAGTTGTTACCCGCGACTTCATACGCGAACACGTTTTAGAAAAGCTCATGAAAAATCATAATGTGACGCGGCGGGAGAAGGTCCGCCATCGACGCGAAGGTTGCGGGTTCGATTCCCGTCTTGGGATAAATGTTTGTACGATCTGCTAATATTTATTCCGGGTGTTCTTAGGTATTTTATATGTAGGTATACTTAATAAAAAATATCTATCTATGTAATATTGTGTTAAGTATGTCAGTCTTCTAGTATCCATAACACAAGCTCTGCTTAGCTTGGGGCTAGATGATGTTGTGTGGATTGTCCAGCATTATTTATTTATTTATAATTCGTGCTCAGCCCTCTGTAGTTGAAGCATGATATCGAAACAAACATACAGTTTTAGTCACATTTAGGTACAGTAGTGATTAAATATAGATGATTTCTAGCTGACGTCTGGAATCCAATGTCCCTTGCCCTGAATTTAATATTTCACCTTCACAAAGCAAATCTTTAGCTAATTGCGTAAAAAATACTATTGTCCATTACCTTTGTAAATCTTACCTTTTGTTAGACTCAGGGAAAAAACCCCAAATCTTTACCTAGCACCCCTTTAGGCAACAATTAATATTGTTTCGTAAAATATTTTATATTTTTCTTTGTAGTTTAGAAAACAGCCTTTTAGTCAGAAAAAATAAGCTTTTAAGTCAGGGTAAAATATTTTGGCTAATTTTTATCATCATCATCCTTAAGCTATAAGTCCACTGCTGGACGTAGGTCTCTCCCTAGACTGACATTTAAAACACACTGTTTTTTTTATAATGCTGGACAATCCACACAACATCATCTAGCTCCAAGCTAAGCAAAGCTTGTGTTATGGGTATTAGAAGACTGACATACTTAGTACAATACATTACATAGATAGATATTTATTTATTATACAATACATATAAAATACCCAGAACACCCGAAATAAATATTTGCAGATCGTACAAACATTTATCTCAAGGCGGGAATCGAACCCGCAACCTCAGGCGGACCTTAGCCCGCCGCGTAGACGCGTCTAGACTCCGTTTCTTCTTATCCAGTGTTTCCGCAGATCGTCACTCCATCTTGAGGATTAACTATTCATATTGATATATCATTTTGATATCACAATCAAAAAGATGAGTTTAAGTTAATTAAGTTCCATTTATCATTTTCAAATGTAATCTTTATGATTTATTCAGCTTCAGCGGCTACTTTTTAATCCGATAATGCAACGTTGTATTTCTTGAAATATTTTTAGGTGGATTAGACTTGCCTAGCACCATTAGCCAAGCCAGCTTTAAAGTAAATACAAGCCCAGTAAATTACAAAGACTAATAAGACGAATGGAATAATGATGGAATGGTCCATACAAAATAATATTTATAATCATACAAATAGTAATTATATATTATTTTTTGTTTAAATTTTCTTTGTAATCTTATGTTTCTGTACGTTTTAAGTCGCAAATAAATGTATTTTCTTTCTTTCTTTCTTTCTAATACATTTTCTTAAAAACTTTTTTGTCTAATGGCTGTCTCTCGTAGAAATGAATGCGAATGAAGTAACAGGCAAACACTAGTAAAACCATGACAAGTGCTGGAAAAACCAGGAAAAACCTATTCCATTATGTCCACAATCATACTGCTGCATACTGTTTCACGGTTCAACGACTTATCATTATATCTATAGAAACCAAAAAGGTCGGAAGTTCTTTACAAACCTTTGTGTTCGTATATCCATAGTGTTTTTAGAAGAAGAGTCTATAGGTGTACCTATTATTGTAGGCAAACACAGTAGACTATTAAATATTCTTAGAAAAATATCTACGTCGTAGCAGCATATCAGATTCAAATTCTTGTGAAAAAGCTTGGGAAGTACCTACAATCGTAAATGTAACGTAAATGTAGTAATCGTAATGTTTTCGAGATGCACTGCGCGCTAACGCCTCAACTTTCGACAGCAAAGCTGATGTTGACGCGCTATGTATCTCAATTCATTGCTTCAACTACCGTTAAGCAGTGATGCTCGAATTGCTGTTTTCTGGAA
The DNA here is from genome assembly GCA_932527185.1 of Ecliptopera silaceata. NCBI lineage: Eukaryota > Metazoa > Arthropoda > Insecta > Lepidoptera > Geometridae > Ecliptopera > Ecliptopera silaceata. The sequence goes on along the minus strand of OW052207.1, from coordinate 7,143,756 downwards.
AGGTGCTGGTGCAATTACAGGCAAATGAAACTTAACATGCTTACGTCTCAGACTGATAGACACAGTGTGATAAAAAAAAACTTTATTCAGTAAAATCACGAGGATCATTTAGAATCGTCTTATAATATACTAGGTGATTCTAGGTGCCATTTTTTTATATGATCCTTCTTACAAATAATTACAATTAAATTATATACTGAAGTTCCAGTGCGTTCAATTTGGCTTAGTAACGTTTAACATAATGATGTCAACTCATTAACACATTTAGATGATATTCGTTCCGGAATGGATTGTGGAAAAATAACCGTATTAAGTCTCCTTGACTTTAGCAGTGCCTTCAATAACGTCGATTTTGACCTGCTACTGGGTGTGCTAAGCTCTCTTAACATATCTCCAACGGCTATTCACTGGTTTCGCAGTTACTTATTCGGACGCCGGCAACGCATTCGTTTTGAAGATTCTTACTCTTCGTGGTGCAACCTGTCTGCAGGCGTCCCTCAAGGCGGCGTCTTATCTCCTCTTCTTTTTACTATTTTTATTCACTCTATTTCACTAACTCTAACTTCTTCCTACCACCTGTATGCAGATGACTTTCAAATTTACTGTCAAACGACTCCAGAAAATGTCAATGGAGCTATCAGTCTGCTCAACAGTGATTTGAACCGTGTTTGTGACTGGAGCAAATCTTTTGGACTTACCGTTAACCCCAAGAAAACGCAAGTAATCTTATTGGGCAGTAGAAAACAAATTCCTAAAATAAACATCTTACAACTACCACCCATAATATTTGATGGAACACCAATCGAAATCAGTCAGACAGTTAAAAATCTGGGTATTACTATTGACTCAAACTTAACCTGGGAACCTTGGATTGGTGAACTTGGTCGTAGGATGTTTGCGTCATCCGGATCATTGCGTAGACTTCGTAATTTCTTACCTACCGCTACCAAAGTTATGCTTGCTCAATCACTCTTGCTCCCTATACTAGACTACGCAGACGCCAGCTATTTGGATTTCTCCGAAGTGTTGCTTAATAAACTTGAACGCTTACAAAACTTATGCATTCGATTCATATTTGGCCTACGCAAGTATGACCATGTTTCGGAATTTCGCGCTAAGCTCAAGTGGCTCCCCATTCGCTATCGCCGGAATGCTCATATTCTGTCCCTTCTCTATAATATTCTTTTTAATCCCTCCTATCCACCTTATCTCAAAGAGCGTTTTGAGTTTTTACACAAAGCTAATGATCGATGTCTCCGTTCCTCTGATACTCTGCAGCTTATAACTCCTGTGCATAGTTCTGAAATGTATGGTAAGTCGTTTACCATACAAGCTGTAAGGTTATGGAATTCTCTACCTCTGTCTATTCGCCTATCTAAATCTTCTAGTATTTTTAAATCTAAGGTATATAATCATTTCCTTTCCTTGTCTTCTACGTAGGTTACTATAATTTCCTCTAACTCGAATATGTATATATTTTATGTATTATCGTATTGTATAAAAATATGTATTTATGTGTATTATATATATGTATTATTTTAATAAGTATTTATTTGTATAATTTTTTTTATATATATGTGTGTAAATTATAAGTCCATAAAACAAACTCGTACCTCTTATTAAATTTAACAATGTACACTGATACCATCGATTATAGAAAATAGAAAAAAGTTTGTCTATGATAAGTGTGTGGAGAATAAAGATGTCGTGTTCTGATTTACAACAAAATTATAGTTTTTTCTCCTTTTGGATGGCCCTGTAGATAAAACATGGTCCTTACGAACCGAATGATTAAATCAGTGAACCGTAGTGAACAATCTGAGATAAAAACAGTGAAAAAAGTGATATACAATCAACTACAAAACCATGAGCGTCGTGTCATCCGATGGCGGCGATGGAGTCATAAACGCGCAAATGGCGCTCAAACAACAATTAGAAAAAGCTAGCAGCAATTTCAAGAAAACTCCAAAAGATCGTCTGTCCGTAGATTATATAGAAATTAAATTAAAATTACTTAACGATTGCTGGGAGCGGATTGTTGAAAATAACATAAAAATTATAAATTCTTACGACAAAACCACGTTGGCAGAGATGGAATATTTCAAAGAAGAAGTATACTTCAAGTGTGAAGAAGAATATACAATGGCAAAGTGTGGCATGATCAAGAAATTGCGCGACCTTGGAGCACCGGTAAAATTAGCTTCAGAAAAACGGGACGAAAACACAGTTGAGTCTGTAAAGGTGTGTGAAGTGAAAATTCCTACGATTAAAATACCTACATTCAGTGGATCATATACAGAATGGTTTTCATTTCATGACCAATTTTCTTCTCTAATTCACAACAATGAAAAACTCAGCTCAGTTCAGAAATTACACTACTTGAAAACTAACCTCAACGGTGAAGCCGCAGCCTTACTAAAGAATATTACCGTAACTGACTCAAACTACAGCCACGCTTGGAATAAACTGTTGAAGAGATATCAAAATAAAAGAATAATAGTGAATGCATACCTAAGTAAATTATTTTCAATTAAGACGCTGACCACAGAATCTGCAAATTTAATAAAAAATTTGTTGGATGTAACAACAGACTGCATGAATGGATTAAAAAGCTTAAACATTGCAACTGATTCATGGGATTCCATTATTATCTTCATGACAATCTCAAAATTAGATAATGAATCGATCAAACAATGGGAAGAAAAACTAGGAAGCCACGATGAATTGCCTTCGATGGAGCAACTTATAGACTTTTTGGAAGCGAGATTCAGATCACTTGAAGGGAGACAAGCTGTGCGCGGCAGATCAACAACAGGTACCACAACAGCAAACAATAATACAACTAAAAGGGTTTATCACACTTCCAATGAACATTGTGTATACTGCAACGGAGACCATTATTTATACAAATGCCAAGACTTTACAAATCTTAAATATGCTGCAAAAATGGAAGTTGTGTCAAAGAATGGTTTGTGCTTCAACTGCTTAATACCAAAACATAGAGTGACTGAATGTAGACAAAGAACATATTGCAAGATTTGCAGAAGAAGACACCATTCACTTTTACACCCAGAAGGAGATGAAAAAGAAAACACTTACGAAACACGACAGACCACACCACCAGATGCACCTAGATCAGACCATCAACTATCAGCACATTTTGCAAAGAAAATACAATCCACTGGTACACTTCTAGCTACAGCCATAATACGAGTGAGATCATCAGATGGAAGCATGCAACAACTTCGAGCGTTGATTGACCAAGGGTCAGAAGGATCATTCATAACGGAGTCAGCAGCACAGGCTCTTGGTTTGAGAAGATTCACAGTCAACAGCTCAGTCAGCGGGCTAGGTGCCAATACAATCACTAGAATCAGACATAAGGTAACATTCAACATACAGTCCATTATCAACAACAGTAAATTCAACGTAGATGCCTTTTGTCTGAAAACATTAACAAGATTGCTGCCTTCGAGGAGAGTACATACAACATGGCCTCACATACAAGGACTGCCACTGGCAGACTCAAGCTATGCTACTCCCGGAAACATTGACGTCCTCTTAGGAGCAAAGATCTATAGTCTTATCATATTAGAAGGTGTAATCAAAGGACCACCTGGTACCCCATTAGCTCAAAACACACAACTGGGATGGATCCTATCAGGAGAAGTTATGAACTACAACAAAGAACACCTACACAAAGACTATGAATTCAAAGAACAGACTTACTATGAAGACATCACTGATCAATACTCTGAGCAGAATACTATACAAGATAAATATAATACAAGAGAGAATGTGGATACAAGAGAGAATGTGGATACAAGAGACAGAGTTTTGAACCTACACATAGTAAACAATGATGAAAACTACATACAATTACAGAAGTTTTGGGAGCTTGAATCCGAAACTACAACAACCAAGTTCTTGACAGATGAAGAACTACAATGTGAACAAGACTTCAAAGACAATTATACAAGAGATGAACTTGGGAGATACATAGTCAAAATACCAATGAAAACAGACAACTTTGACTACGGTAATACCAAACAAATAGCACTGCAGAGATTAAATCAACTAGAGAGAAAATTAAACAAAGATCCTGCACTCAAAGAAGAATATACTAACGTGATTCAAGAATACATTGACTTAAATCATATGGAAAAGATAGATAAAGAGAAAGACACTGCCATTAACACATTTTACTTGCCACATCATGCCGTGATACGAGAAGACAAGAGCACATCCAAAGTCAGAATAGTTTTCAATGCTTCAAGTAGAGGACCCAATGGAAAATCACTGAATGACAACATGTTAGTGGGCCCTACAATACAACAAGATCTTCGTCAAATTGTTATGCGATGGAGAACACACGAGATTGGATTTGTGGCAGACTGTATCAAATTCTACCGACAAGTAAAGGTAACTGAGAAATGTGCAGATTACCAGAGAATATTATGGAGAACAAATGGAGAGCTCAATGAATACAAACTTACTAGAGTAACCTTTGGTACGGCGAGTGCGCCCTACTTAGCAACAAAGGCATTACATCAACTAGCCACTGATGAAGAGATAAACTTTCCCATAGCTTCAGCAAAAACAAAACTTGACTATTATATTGATGATTTTCTAAGTGGAAGCGATAACTTACAAGAAAGTTATGAAGTTTACAGACAGATGACTGGACTTATGGAGGCTGGAGGTTTTCAACTGCAGAAATGGGCCAGCAACAATAAAGATTTTGAAAACTATGTACAGAAGACATGCTATAACTCAGATAATATTATTACAATCAAGTCAGATGATATAGTAAAAACACTTGGCCTCATTTGGAACAAAGAGACTGACAACTTTCAATACACAATAAACCTTCCAGAATCAACAACTTCAGTGTCTAAAGTAACCAAAAGAACAATTCTATCTGATATTTCAAGATTGTTTGACCCCATGGGTTGGCTTTCACCAGTAATAATAACAGCTAAAATCATGATTCAACAACTTTGGCTGGTCGGAGTCACCTGGGACCAAGATGTTCCCACCAATATAAAAGAAGAATGGGAACAATACAGACAACAACTGATTACATTGCACAACATAAAAATCAACAGATGGATACATACAAACAAAGATGATTCTCAATCTGAACTTCATGGATATTGTGATGCATCACAGAAAGCATATGCAGCTGTTATATACTTGAGAGTATTGAAATCAGATGGTTCAGTTTACATTAATCTGATAACTGCAAAGACAAGAGTTGCACCAATCAAAACCATTTCAATTCCAAGACTAGAACTTTGTGCTGCTGTACTACTCACCAAACATTTGGTAGATGTTTCTCACAACTTGAATATACCTAAAGAAAATATACATGCATATACTGATTCCACTGTAGTACTTGCTTGGCTACAATCACATCCGAGTAAATGGAAAACATTCATTGCCAATAGAACATCAGAAATACTTACTTCACTCCCTCGCACTCATTGGCATCATGTATCATCATCAAAAAACCCAGCAGACGTGGCTTCAAGAGGAATATCTGCACCTGACCTACTTGTTCATACTCTGTGGTGGAATGGTTCAGAAGATTTAAAACAAAGAGAGATTATTTACACCCAACTTACTGACACCACAACAAATCTGGAAGAAAGAAAGATACAAACTATGACAACAAGTACCGAAGATGATTTTGATATATTTAACAGATACTCAAGTTTATTAAAACTATTACGTGTAACAGCATACATTATGAGAATATTCAGTAAGAAAAAACATGAGAAACATTTAACTGGACAAGAGGTAACTTCAGCTTTAACAAAATGTATAATTCTATGCCAGACACAAGTTTTCAAAGAAGAAAAGGAGAGATTACAAAGAAAGAAATCAGTAAGGAATGATAGTAGATTAAAAACACTCAACCCATTTATAGATCCACAAGGAATACTGAGAGTTGGCGGACGTTTAGCGCACGCCGAGATACCTGATTTTACCAAACATCAAATAATACTACCAGGAAACCATCCATTTACCAAACTGATTCTTATAGACACTCACAACCAAACAATGCATGGAGGACCAATGCTGATGCTCAGCTATTTGAGAACTAAGTACTGGATAACTAACGCGAAAACGAAACTTAGACAAATAGTACACAAATGTGTTACCTGCGCAAGACACCGAGCTTCTACAGGAGCACAAATGATGGGATCCTTACCCCAAGTTAGAGTCACGCCTACAAGAGCGTTTCAGCACAGTGGAGTAGATTTTGCAGGACCAATCGACCTAAGACTGTCAAAGGGAAGAGGATGTAAGACACAAAAGGGATATCTTTCAATCTTTGTTTGCATGGTCACTCGCGCCATCCACATTGAGATCGTCACAAGCCTGACAGCACTAGACTTTGTTGCTGCTTTCAAACGTTTTGTTGCACGAAGAGGACGCTGCAGCGACATGTGGAGCGACAACGCAACAAACTTCATAGGAGGAAAGAAGGATTTAAAAAACCAATTTGAGACAGTCATGAGACAAGTACAACCAGAAATTGAAAATCTACTAGCGAATGACAGAACGACGTGGCACCATATTCCAGCATCTGCACCTCACTTCGGCGGACTATGGGAGGCCAGTGTAAAACTCATCAAATTTCATTTAAAGAGAGTACTTGGAAATACAACCCTAACATACGAAGAAATGTCTACTGTCACTGCTCAAATTGAAGCCTGCATTAATTCAAGACCAATATCACACATAAGTGATGACCCATCGGATATCACTCCATTGACCCCGGGCCATTTTCTCATCGGAGAAGCTCCAATCACTGTTCCAGAAGAGACTTACCTAGAAACTAATATAAACAGATTGTCAAGATGGCAACTTACACAAAGACTATTACAAGACTTTTGGTCAAGATGGTCAAGAGAATACCTGACTAATCTACAACAGCGCCCAAAATGGCTCAGAGAATTGCCCAACCTACAGAAAGGAGATTTAGTAATAGTCAAGGATGATCACTTGCCCCCAAGCACGTGGGTGATGGCAAGGATCATAGATACACATCCCGGAATAGATAACATGATTAGGGTTTTAACTTTAAAATCTCAATCTTCTATTTTCAAAAGACCTGTAACAAAGGTCTGTAGATTACCTATAGACATTTAACTAATGTGTTATTTCTTAACTTAGATTTAATAACTTTGGATTAGTCTCATCACTTTGATTTGCATTTCATTGATTTATTTAACTTTGTTCATATAAATTAGATTAAACAATGGTAATTGTTTAAATACTTACTTCATTTCAGAATGTTTACATTCACATTGGTGAGACTAAATACTAGATAATCACTTATATACTTAGATTGATATGTCAGGGCGGGTGGTTAGTAATTTAACTAGATTAGAATTAGGATAGATATATATTTTTCTTATGATTAGTTACTTATATCTTGAAAGAAATGTAAAGATTCATTTTCATACAGTTAACTAAATTCAATGGAATGATGTAAGAACCTAGAAATAAAAGTAACTTCAGTTTTTTTCAAGAAACCTTTATTGATTATGTATAAATATAGCTTCAGGAATATGTACATAAAATTTCAGATTCAAACCTTGAGGGGAAGATAGTTTAAAAATTAAGGTTAAGTTTTTTTTTGTTTCCCTCAATTTTCCCATACTATGTATACAGCTATCTCTATGTAAAGACCATCATAATGTTCTTGGCGGGTGATATGATACCATCGATTATAGAAAATAGAAAAAAGTTTGTCTATGATAAGTGTGTGGAGAATAAAGATGTCGTGTTCTGATTTACAACAAAATTATAGTTTTTTCTCCTTTTGGATGGCCCTGTAGATAAAACATACACTGCCGTCTTACTATTCTTTAATTCCTGTCCATCCAAAGGTTGTCTGGAAGAGATCGCTTTTAGCGATAAGGCCGCCCATTGTACCTATAAGTTCTGTGTAATTTTTTTTTTTGTTTTCTGCATTGTATTTTTCTTATTGTGTGTACAATAAAGTTGTTATCTATCTATCTATCTATCTTTAGTTGCTACTTAACAACTAAATTAAACGTAAAATGTAAAGTTACTTTAAAATTGCAAACAACAGCCACGGAGGAACAATAACTTTTTTACGTGTCTTGATACAAACAAGACAAGTTTTCTTTGAAATATGTTTTATTTTTACGTCCCGTCAGGTGCGTCAGGCGCGTCCAATAATGCCACAGAGTTATAAACCCGGCGTAAATGAAAAGTCGTGTTCTCTCAAACTTGTCTAATCAATCAGCTGGAAGGAGTTTCTCTTAAAATATTTTACGCTATTATTGTTTTTTTTTACACCCAGATTTTGTGTAGGTACTTACTTGTGAACCACGTCAATATTTTTGGAGTTATATCAGATTCACACCAAAAATCACATAAGTGCTTTGATTAGGCGTAGAAATCGTAAACTGTTATTTTCCTATTAAATTGGTAATATTACCTATATGTATTTGGATTCGTATACGACTAAGGATACTTTTCGACTAGGCGAATGAATAATAATCTTTTTATTGCAAATAAAAAAATATTTGATGTCAAAGTCAAATTATTCTTTATTGTGTAAAAAAAAATTTTTTTATATTAAAATCAAATAAAAAAAAAAAAATTAAACTAAATAAACCATAGATAAACAAAGATAGCTACATATATAAATTAAATAATGAATATCTTGGAAGAAAGCAGATCCTAAATGATTTATGAACAAAGAAGCCCAGTCATGGCGTTAAATCTATCGATTAGCGACGATGATAGGGTTATCCGACTACGTAGAGATTCTTCGAAACAATACTTTTTTGTTTACTTTTCTACGTTTTACCCTACCTTTATAAATAAATAAATAATTTTGGACAATCCACACGACATCATCATCATCCTCAACCCATCATCAGCCCCAAGCTAGGCAGAGCTTGTGTTATGGGTACTAGAGGACTGACACAATTAATACAATACATTTTTTTTATTATACATTTAAAATACCCAGAATATCCATATGTCCAGAAACAGGGCATGGATTTTTATGGCAGAAAAAAACACGCTATATTTCTGAGTAAGATCAATCTGTCAAAATCTGTGCAATAAACAGAATAAAATAACGTATTTTCTTTCAAATTATTTGAACTGCTTCTATAAATTATCAAACGGAAAACGTATCTCACACCTAAAAGCATTCCCCTGCTCGTTTTTTGAAAGGAAAATTCTCCCCAATTTTCCGTTTAAGACAAATGACAGCTGACTCGACAAATGACTGACTTAAAGACATATCAAAAAAATATTCAACCGAGTCACATCACTTCTCCAAAGAGATTAGAAAAATCAAGAATGAAATCATATACTTAATCAAAATTAAAAGGAAATAGGTAAGTATTGATAATTCCTTCATCTTTGTGTACCGTCGTATGATTCAATTACTTCCTATTGGTTCAATTACAAGAAGTTTCATCAGGAATCATATTATTGGTTCTGAAAATTGTTGACTTTAAATCAATATAAATTCATAAAGAATATTAAATATTATACTAACGACCGATGCGGCGCGGTGGGCGAAGGTCCGGACGCGGAGGTTGATGGTTCGATTCCCGCCTTGGGATAAATGTTTGTACGATCTGCAAATATTTATTCCGGTAGTTCTGGGTATTTTATATTTATAATAAAAAATATCTATCTATGTAATGTATTAAGTACGTCAGTCTTCTAATACCCATAACACAAGCTCTGCTTAGCTTGGGGCTAAATGATGTTGTGTGGATTGTCCAGCATTATTTATTTACTTATAGGTATACTTTTCTGGACGTGTTCAAGAAGCTGAACATAAAATCAGTTACGCTTTATGACACTTATTTAGTTTTGTTCTGTCATTTTATGTAATGGTGATATTACGCCATACTCTGAACTAACTGGAGAGTTCGTCATCGCCTACTATTTTCGTACTGTATTAAAAAATAAGGTGTATGTTGTATTTTAATCTGACATGTATGGATCCACAATACAATTCCCTAATGATAGGTAAACTTAACAAAAATGTGTTAAACTTAACAAAAAGTAGTAAGTAAGTACATATTTATTATTCGTTTTCTTATAGGTACAGGAGCTACTACCTACTCCAATCAATGACCTCATAGATTACTTTGCCTGGTCTTCTAGACTGGTCTTCCTTGTCAGGGCAGCTTGATTGACTTTATCAGACATCTTAGTTTTTTTTTTCACAATAAATAACTTTATTCACAAACAAACTTACGACTATACAGTATTTACAAAATGTACATTGTCATTTATAATACATAGGAAACAGTTGAGCTATCTACAGACCGTTGCAAACGATCTATAGATAGTTCAACTGATCCAAATCAGTACCAATCGGAAGCGTACCCAAGACACTGGCTGCATTGCCGCGCTGAATAGCAATGCTGATACGCTGGGCTAGATACTCACCAGCCCTCGGGTCACGCGTCGCTTCGACTAGACGCCCAGAAATAATTTTGAAAACGCGGTGGGCCTCGGTACCCCACGGATCTAGAGTCTCGACCCCAAGAGGAGCAAATATGTATGCCCTGTCGAGACCTGCATATTTGCGTCTCTTGAGATCCTCGGCCCTATCCTTCTTGCTATTATTAATTTTTTAATTACTTATACTTACTCATTTCTGGTTGGGCTATCGTAACTCTTGTATTACTACTTTTATCCAAAAATTTTAGATTCTTTTTGCAAATACGTATACGTACTTTAATGATAATAGCGATCTGAAAAAAGTTAAAATAAATTAAAAGTTTATCTGCTAAGTTATACTCCTTAGAGAAAACTTATAGCAATGTGTATTGAAGCAACTTATAATAATTGCTAATGCAGTCAATCAGGAAAATGAATTTAGTTGAACCAATCAATTTTAAACTTTATTTCAATAAGTTTGAGAATAGTTTACAAAAACAGATTTTAATGTCACTAGCTTGAAGTAACTTAGCAGCTCTGGTTATCAAATAATGAACCTTATTGGAGAATTAATATGTTTCACATATAAAATTGAAAATCAATGACATCCATTAAGCCTCCATTCCCTATACGACATTGCGTTCATCAAAGATTAATTAATTATATATAACATTTACGGCCGGTTTCTCGAACGATGATCAACGAAAAAAACAAATAATTACTATGTGTCAAACTCGGATCAATCGTGATTTGAGTTTCCAGAAACCGGCCGTTAATTTATCAAAAGTAAGTTCACTTTATCTTTTTGGATAAGTTTTAGTTAATTTAGACTGACTTAAAAAAGGAGATTTTTGTTGTGTTTAGTACATTTTTTTTATAGTTTTCCCGACATTTATGTTTTTTTTTTCTATAAAGGTATCTATATGTGCGGTTCTAATTAAATTTGATTTATAGAATATCAGTTTATGAGTACTTTTAAAAAATAGTATTTTATTGACTTCAGTATCCATAATGAAGTACTTATACTTGTCAATATCAAAGTCAATTCTCTTTTTTGATAAAATTGTTTGTTATGTTAAAGTTTTATATAGGTATAATTAATTAATCTTTAATGAAGGTGCTACTGGGTGTGGTATGGCCCCTTAATTCCCAATAATCTACAACAACCCGTTAACCGAATATGTTACATGATTGATTAATCGCGATCGTTCATTCGTTTTACGAATGAGCGATTTTATAGCGCGATTACATATAAAATATTACTTTCAGTATTATCAGACTCTTTTTTATATTTTAATGTGAATATTATGTGAAGTAGTAGATGTTTTACCCGACATGTAAGTATGTACCTAGTAACTTCTTCCTTATAAAACAAGTTCATTGAAAATATAGAGGAATGTTAGTTTAAGCATCGTGGTTTGACAGATGTCAAATTGGGTGCATGGAAAGACTCGTGGCGCACACCGGTAACAGCTAGGCACGGCAAAGCAGTGTCTAGTCTGGCTAATCTTTCCAACACGATGCTACAACAAAATACAGTTGTAGCATCGACACGATAAGAAGAAGCTACAACAGAATACAGTTGTAGCATTGACACGATAAGAAAAAGAAGATGTCAAATTATTAGCTAAGAATATTGCGACAACCCTAAGTTAATGTTAACTTTGATTATGTATTAAATTTTTAGTATAAACACTCTTGCAACCACACATGTGGTCAATTTAGGCGTGAGGTGTTGATGTTGCCTCTAAAAAAAGTTTAAAAGGTGTAAGGAATTAAAAAAATATCGTGTCTCAGAATAAAAGTAGTTCGCAACGATTGAATACCTAACCCTTACCCTTTTTTTGGTTTAAGGACTAAATATAACTCCGTGTTACACACTAACAGAAAAAAATCGTTCTTAGCGAGTATAAGGCATGATCGTTTGTTACCAAATTGTTACAAAAGTTTTACCCAAACCTAGTTCCCGCTGACTCTAATGTCGTCATTTTTCTCTAACATCATTTAATATGGATCTTCGTCGGACCCATACAAGGGCCCTTGTCACGCTAGTTGGTGTAATATTTCACGCAACGTTCGTCTAAGATGCCCATCAGATATTACGATAAATATATTATGATATTACATTATTCACTATATCGCTATACGCTCTGTATCGCGTATGAAAACAAAGATGGCTGACCCCAAATGAAATGAGACATAAGGCCAGGACAAAAAGAAAATTATATTAATTAATATTTATGATAGGGAAAAATACGTTTAGTAAGTGATAAAAAACTATTAAATATTGCATTCTGACTCATAATCCTAAGTGGGAAAGATTATGAATAATACAAATAAACGACAGATAAGACCTGCGACCCGCATATTCTCATTGTGTCAATAAAAACGCATCGTCATGCTCTTAATCAGAATTTTTCAAATACCTTAGTAAACTATTCATATTTTTTTGCATGTATCTATGGTTTATCCATGATACATGTGTAGGAAATTATAATTAAAAAAATACTATTGACGCATATATTTATACACAACACTGTCTAGTCACAAACTAAACAAAGCTTGTACTATGGGAACTAGATTGTTGAAATCTAGTTCCCACACATTACACATTCACATTACACATTCCTACACATTTTTTAGACACTTAAAAATTGTAGTAATGCTCTCGTACAAATATTTGTCAATATAAATGTTTGTTCTTGGTGGAGATTTTACCCTAAAAGCCTCCAGCCGGCCCTTAAAGCATTAGCCTCACACATTAGCGAGGAAGGCAAAGCCAATACAATACTCACTTAAGTAGGCTTAATTTTTATTTGGTTATTACCCATAATATTCGACATCAGTTTACATCACATTTCAAGTAAAAAACTGGAATTCTAATTACTTATGAATCATTTTTCTATATGTAAAATTGACTGTTATATCAGAAATATCAAAACTTTTTGCCAATTCAAGGTTTTCAGAAAAATATCACTCAAGAAAAATATTTTAAAATCAGCTGTCATCTAAGCCATTCTCTGAGAGCAACTTTTGACATTGACATTTATCGACAGAAGTTCTATTGTTTTTAACACTTTGGATCTTTTATTTACACAGCCATTTTTATTTGGTGAAAACAATAGACGGAGAAAGTTTTTGCGATTTTGACAGGTGTCGCCTGTCAAACTCTGCCCCCCGTAAACAGGTCTACAATCCGATTTCCCGATATGACACCAGCCGCATTTATATTTGTAACTACATGGATTTTCCATGTAGTTTTCAGAATTAGTTTACATATTTATAAATATTATGACTAAGGCGGTTTTTTTGTATAACCATGAAATTGAAATAAGTCACGGTTTGTAATACTTAAACAATTCTGCTTATTTTTGCATTTGTCTAGCCCCTTTAAACATTTTCACTATATCCTGAGGTCTAAAGGACTAGAGATCTGAAAGGAGTTTTATCGTTAGCGTTGATTAAGCTGTGGCTCTTTTTCTTTACATATATTTTTCCAACAATTCTTAAAGATAAACCTCGATAGATTTTCAGCTTTTTCCATCCGTCGTTTTCCAACTATCTCAGGAGGGAGTGATCTTACGCTCTTTAATCCGATTGGTGGTCTCCATTCAAAATCCTAAACGAAAACCTATTTTAGAGGTAAAAATTATGAGATTTTATATCCAAATTATTTAACGAAATCCATGAACCGAGGTTTATTGAAATCTTTGTTCAAAAGTAAAAGTCTAATTATTTTTGTAAGTTTGAAATGAGTATCTGTTTAGTAATAATAAGTTCTTTGAGGTCAGGTGTCAGATATCCATTTTGTAAAATCAATCTTTGGTTGGATCTAACTTGCAAGTTAGATATAAGGGTTGGATCACATTTACAACATACTTCATACAACATACATGTATCTACTAAATAAGAAAAAAACAAAAACAGTAGAAAACAGGTACTAAGGGAGAATGGGCCTTCGCTTTCAGTCAAAGCCAACGCTACAAAGAAAATTTACCATTCTTACTTGCCCGTTCTTCTACGCTCTGGCGGCACTAAAATTACCATTAATAACTAATGCTCGATTTGATAAGCACTGATAAGCACATTTTTTGTTGTAATAATTTACATAGATGTACTTAAATAAAATATTTTCTATATATCATTATTACTATGAAAAAGATCGATCTAATTAGAAGTACATTTAAGCTCAATGAAACTAAAATCCAGGCTGGCATTTTGACGCAAGCTCTTTAGATGCTGAAAAGCTTCCGTGTCACTAGGTAGGTACTACTAGTTGTTGTCTTCTAATACTAAAAAAATATTTTTTGTCGAATTAATTTTAAAAAACATGAAATAACAAAAAAAACATAGCTTTTGAAACATGCTAGCTATATAACTTAACCCAATCCCTCACAGTAAAAGTTTGCAAAATGTTTGAAAAGCCGTCAAAAGAATGAAGACGATTGACAGGTTCCAAGATTAATCTATTTTATTATCTACAAACAGTTTTCGGGGTCAAAAAGTGGTAAAAAACAAAGGCTTTGGTTTATCCTTAAAGAAACAATAAAGGATAAAAAAATCGGGCGATGAGTCCTTTTGAAAACCGCAAAATGTGTTCGGAATATTTGTCACTAAAAGGTCGACAAACACGGTTGTCCCTTTGTATAAAAGATTTGACAATGAGCACGTAGCGTATCCGTTCCGGTGTTGGCAGCCATTTTCTTACGTCATGTAGTTTCGGCAGTTTTGAAATTACTTAAGAATAACAATGTTACTCCAGATATTAAAGAGATTATATATTATAATCTGGTAATGATATTTTTATCGCGTACCTTATTGTTATTTTTTCCGACAGAACATATATATCTCTTCGTTTCAATAATATATCTCTTTATTATGAGTTCTGAAAGCGATAGTTAAAAAAATCCCATATGTTTCTTCCAGAATAGATTTTGAAAGAGACTATAACCAAAAATATATTTTCAAAGCTGCTTTTAAAATCTACCGACCTAAGTTGTACTGAATCAGCCAGCAGGTATATCCGCTACTGTGTTTAAGTAAATAAGTAGTTTTCGTTTGAATGGGAGTAAATAGGTAGTACATCGATAAAATCTTGAAATTTATCTTTTATTATAGAGTAATCATATAATTAGTACGAATGTTAATGGAAAATAACACCACGCAAAAAAATCTATGGCATCTCATCTTTACCTATTATCAATAAATATGTTAATTAAATTAACCTTACAATAAATCTGTAGTATATTAGATACGCAATCAACTAGATCTATGACGTAATAAACTGATCCGTGACTCTTGGTCTACGTGAGTCGAGCATGCAAATTCAGAGGTACTCGCGGTGACGTCGTCAGGTTACGAGTAAACCGTCTGTCTGTCGTGAGTTAAACTTTTAAAGAGCTATTTAAGTACTAGACTGTTTTTATTTTAAATTGGTTTATAAGATAAAATAAAAAAACAAACTATTATTATAACTAAGGAACGAGGAACTCTATGATCATCATCATCATCATTCCCTGCCCTTATCCCACGTTGGGTCGGCACAAAATGTTTTTTTTTCCACTCATTCCTCCACGCTCACATTTATAACAGGTGCCACTTGACATGACATGTGTAACCAAAGGTATTTTTTACATAAAGTATTTATTTTGCTTATTTGTTTAAAAAAAAAAAAAAAAAAAGGACTTGGGGAGACCTTTGCCCAGCAGTGGGACGAGATAGGTTAGAGAAAAAAAAATTTGTTTAAAATATCTACGTTATTATTGCTTTCTTTATGTTCAGATTGTGTTAATACACTTCTTAGTGTATAAAAACAAACATCATATTATACTTATCTAAGTTGTTTAAATAAATGATTCTGTTATCATATACTTGAGTATTGTAAAATATATGGAACAAAAGTTGGGATCAAAATATTACCAGCAACTGCGTGAAAACTTATTAAATTGACGCCTAAAATATTGCGTTATTTTCTCCCAATATACTTAAATTATTCCATCATCCAAGAACTTTTATAGTCTTGTATAAGTTGAAGCGTGAAGATTCGTAAATCTACGTATAAAAATTATCATTCACAGATCATTCAGGGCTCAATGCAATAAAAACTTTACGACTATAATAAGGCTTTGCTGATCATACAAATTAGTAGCTTCGAAAAACTTATTATTATTTTTACCAAAGAAATATCCAAAGCATTTGACGTGATCAGTCTTATAATTTTCTTAATTCCAGAACATAAAAGGTTGCCTGAAATAGATCGCTCTTAGCGATATGGCCGCCCATTATGCTGTAGATTTAATATTTCTTGTGCGTAAAATCTTCTATCTGAGTGCAATAAAGTTTTTATAACTCAGTTATAATTCAGTTATGACAGCTGTATTTCAGTCACAGTCACATTTAGTCTACAAGAAAAAACCACAGAACGCAGATGAGTTACTATAGAAACAGATCATGATTTAAAACTTGGTTTTGAGAGGTTAGGATAGGCCTACTGACGTGATCCGATATCATTATCTTCCTACCCTTGTACCACATTATGGGGTCGGTACAACACGTCTTCTTCCACTCTCTTCTATCAGACGTTATTTCAATGCTCACTCCTTTCTTACACATATCATCATTCACAGATGTGATACAAATAATTGAAGGTTATTTAAATCTCCTGTAAGTTTTACATAGTGCTCCCGGAAATGACCCAGCAGACATAAATCACATTCTGCTAAATAATGTACTTAGTTCACCCAGTTGAATTAGGTATACCCATAGGTAATACCTTTTTTAGCTGTGTCATGTCTGCGATATTTTTAACTCTATGACAAGTGCAGTGTGTTGATTTTATACTATTTACCTATATCGAAGTAGTGCATGAAAATGCTATATAATTGCAGATTTTTTACGCTTCATTGCATTCCGTAAGATATAACTGCTAGTGTAGTGGTGTTGAGAATTTATAGCAAATTATAAGGTATTTTTTTATTATACACTAGCTGACCCGTGCCCACTTCGTTGAGCATAATTTGACCGTTTTTTCTCCAATTCACTTTGCAAAACTGGCTAAAACGTAAAAGCCTTTTTATTTTTCGGTTTTTTATATAACCTATGACACTCAGCAATAATGTGGCTTTCTATTGGTGAAAGAATTTTTAAAATCGGTTCAGTAGATCCCGAGATTACCCCTTACAATTTAACAAATACTTATAAAAACACACAAACTTTACCTCTTTATAATATTATTAGTATATTAGTATTAGTATAGATTGTTATAATAATTAAAAAGGCGAGCTAATATTTATTATCAGTTTCATTAAGGTAAACTTAGTTAAGAGATAAATAAAAGTAATTGTTGGGGTCTTTTTTTCATTATTAATTAATAAGTGAAATATTTAATTTTTAATATTTCACTTATTAGTTTATTATCGTTGATTTAAATTACTTAGAAAATATTCGTTACAACAAACGTTAGTATTTTAAAAGCTCTTATAAATCCTCATAATTGTCTAAATCAATTTCTAAAGCTTTAATAAGTTATCTCAATTTCTCAACTAAATTTCTAAAGAGATAAATCAAATATTGTAATTTCATCATGATGAATTGGTTTTAAGTATTCCGGTTCATAGTTTACAAATTAAGAACCCTTCGTGTTAGTTACTACTAATATAATTTCAGTTTTAACTCAGTTTCAGTTTTAGAAATAAGGAATAATTAGTACCGTGGTAACAATATTGACGACCGATGTGGCGCGGTAGGCGATGGTCCGCCTGCGACGCGGAAGGTTGCGGGTTCGATTCCCGCCTTGGGATAAATGTTTGTATGTTCTGCAAATATTTATTGCGGGTGTTCTGGGTATTACCTACATGTATAATAAAACATATCTATCTATGTAATGTATTGTATTAAGTATGTCAGTCTTCTAGTACCCATAACACAAGCTCTGCTTAGCTTGGGGCTAGATGATGTTGTGTGAATTGTCCAGCATTACTTATTTACTACTTACTTACTTACTAATATTAAACCATCTAGATTACAATTAAACATCTGTTTATAACATGTTTTTTTTTACAGTAATCATGATGTATACCACCGTCCTATTTCTCATCCTTGCGATTTCACCTGTCTTCTGCCAGAGACCATTTTACGCTGGTCGCTACCCAACACAAGACACGTCAGCACTAGCCAATAAGTTCGGAGACTCCCCTCTCCCCCCTCAATTGAACGGGGATGTAAACTACGCAGCAATGCTGGACAGTCTTCCACTAGACCAGCAACCTATATGGTGGATCAACTGGAGGCAGTACGAACAAGCTATGAAGAACCCTCAAACATACCCGCAGAGACCTAGTATTTTCAATGAGAATAACAACCAGGTCTAAGTTATCTATTAAATAAATTATTTGATTTCGAATCCAGGTCTGAGTGATCTATTTGTAATTATAATAAATTATTTGATTTTTAATGAAAAATTTTCTTTCCAAGTTTGGGAAATTCCATGCATAATTCGAAATAGGACCTAGAGATCACCTTAGATCTAGAAAAGTATTAAACAAATTAGATGGATAGAAAATATTTTATTGCACATTATAACTTAAAATAAACAAACTAGAGTTTGACATACAATGGGCGGCCTTATCGCTAAACAGCGATCTCTACCAGACAACCTAGTATGGACAGGATCATTAAATACATTACATGGGGCTGATAGTATGCTTGGAGAAATGTCAAATAAATAAAGACATGTGGCAGTCGGGGACTGCTGCGGCATAGCATTTTTTGCTGGTTTAAGCATGCGCAGTGTAAGGTTATTTCGTTACGGAATTTCTGGATTCGGTCTCCACGCTCAAGGCCCGCGATAGAAGCTATGCAATAGCTTAAAAAAAATTATGTAGATACATAAAATATACTAATATTGTATAACATACACAAACCTACCTTTCCTAAATTAATAGGAGATGAATAAAAAAGGGATATCTCTATAGTAATTTATATTATCTAGTATTATATCATTGAATATGTTTAGGTACACGTTCAAGTACACTCGTATAATAAGCATGAAGGACAAGCCTATTGTTAAAAGCAATTTCCCCCAGGGAACTTTAGAATAGGCTTTAATAGACGACAATCTTCAGAAGTACTTCAACACAATAGCCTCCAGCCACTTGGGATATCGAGCAACTGGTAAGGAGCGGGATACATTGCGTAGTTACTGCAACTTGTCTGTGGAGCATCACCGTTCTACCACGCAGTGTATCACTAAGGTATTGTACTTTTATGTGTCAAACTAGGGCTGCCATTTCTAAAAATCTGACCTCCAAGACCGTAAGCGTATGTTCCCCGGATTTTGGAGGTTTCACCCCGGATTTCAATATTTTTTCATTCACTTACATCTTGATTAAAATATATTTCACTCCGTACTTGATTGTAATCCGGGGGAAACTCGGACGTCTTCCAAAATAGGACAAATCCGGGGAAACCAGGAAGTATGGCAGCCCTATCAGACACTTGTACGATCAATATTAGCTTTAGTTGGGTATCCAAAGAGTACTCAACAGAACGGGTTGCAAAACTTTCTGATAAACTATTGTTTGAATTAGTTAAGTGTTTGATATGACATCTAATTGATAAAGTATATTGAGTAGCTCTAAAAAAAAGGGGTTAATTACTATAATATTTTTTCATATAACGCGATAATTCCGCGTATTATGAATCGATTTTGTTTATTTGTTTTTCTGTTTGTACCAATAATGATCAAAGGCGAGATATATTATTTTTTTCAATGGAGTATAAAAACGGTGGTTCGCGTGCATTTTCAGAATGGCATATCTCTATATGTGTTGTTAGTTGATAGAATTCCCTACAATGCCTACGCATAGTGACCTCATTAGGGGTGCAACACCGTGACGTAGAATAAATTGTGTTTATTTGTGCCAGCTCACACATAAAACCAGATGATTCAACTGTGAACTCCACTCATGTTTTATTTAGCAAATTTACTATCTACTGTGTGGTTTTTCACTAAATTAAATAAAGTTTGTATAAAAAAAACTAAAATATCAGTAGAAAGAGTTTATAAGTTTGGAGTTTTATACAATAAATAGTTAGTTCAATACAATAAATACAAAAAAGTAAGGTATTTTTGAGTTTATTACAGAGTTCGATCCAAAAAAAATCAAAACTTCACTAAGCTTGTAATACATGGTACAATAAACTTAAAATGGTCCATTGCCATCCTTCGATATTCAGCAATTTAGCTATTATAATAAAGTCTAGAATATAACAGAAAGTTTGGTATGAAATAATCCTAACTTTGGTCTAACTATTCAGTCGTATGCTGAAACTTTTATTCCAGACGCAAGTATGGTTTTTAGACAGTCAATCGTTACAACAAAGCTACTATTCAATGAACATCGGAAGGTCTAGTAAAAGTTTTTGTGCTGACGATTGGTGTAGTATGTCTAGTAGCGCGCGCTGAACACGAATAAATGTGACAAGCGTAAACGTAACGTATTTAAGATACACTGTTCGCTAACGCAGCAACGTTCGACAGTAAAGCTGATGTCGACGCGCAGTGTATCTCAAAGACGTCATTGTTTCGATACATTTACGATAGCCACATTAATTCGTAGGTACTACCCCTGATTTTGTATGACAGAATCCCTAACGGATTTTTTGAGAAGCTTGTATTCTGCATACAAGTTAAACCGATTACACCGATTGTAAACACCAACGGTCTGTATTTTAAAAAGTTAGCGTTGAATTTATGTCATCATTACGTATGGTAATCAAGACATCAAGTCTACGCTAACTTTTTATAAGATAGACTGCAAATCTTTGCCTTCTATCAATAAATCTGTACTATTGCTAGTCATTTGCTTATGTTGCTACGTTTAAGTTCGCTGTATTGTGTTTCGGTTCGGATCGACAAAGCTGTTTTCTCTCAGGGGGTAGGACTGAGGGTTGTTCCGATTGGCTTGGAGTGCTTGCCAGTTGAGAAGCCAGAACGGGCGCTGGTCCACGGGCAGTTTCATCAGACGCCTCACTAGTTCTGCATCTCCTAATGCTTCTATGGGCAGTTTCATTGTCGTGGTCGGGGTATCATCGTCGCCAAACCTGGAAAGAATTTATAAAATCGATGATACATATTTCATACGTTTTGTATTTTGTGACTTCCATTATTTATACGTAATCCTTTACGGATTTAAAGAAAAACGCATTTGGGGATTAATCTAGTGACATTTCTTAAATTTTTTTGTTTGTGTTTATTTTCATCGTAAGACTAAACTAAGCGTGGACTTAGGTCTCGGTATCTCTAATACACTAGTAGTAAAAATGACACCCTTGTGTGTCACTAGTACTACCAGTGGTACTAGCGTTTGTCAAAATCTGAATGTAAACCATCGAAGCTACCGATTTAAAAATCACGAGCGTAGATCCACGCATATTTTTTACTCTGTATCTCAGCTAAAGATTTACTCGCTTCGCTTGCCCGGTGAAAACATAACAGTAACTTTAAATTAACAAAAAAGAAAGAGGTGGAAGGAAATTAAATAATCTTCTGGGAAAAACAGGGTCAGTTAAGTTTTGCGAACAGGTTTTCGTTTTCCCGGAAATTCCTTATCGAGTTACTGATGGAGTTACCATGCTGTTGAAAAACAGGAAGCTACAATTTTAAAACTACCATTGATTAATCATGCTTAAGTTAATTAAACGAATTAATTAAAAAAAACTCTAATTACTTTCTCAATTCCTACCAATCCAAATGTTGCCTGGAAGAGATTCTCTTTCTCACTCTAGGCGATAAAATCGCCCATTGTGTAGATTTTATGATTCTTGTGTATAAAGTTTCAATCTGTGTGCAATAAAAATTTGATCTAGGTATATAACAAAACTAAAACTTCCCTTCACTTAATGATGTAGAGACTTTTGCCCAGCAGTGGGACGATATAGTTAAAAAAAAGTATAAATATACGGTGTATCTTATAAAAAGTTAGCGCAGACTTAATGTCTTGATTACCATCGTAATGGTGACTTAATGTCAACAAGGGTTGAAATTCAGTCATAACTTCGTAGCTAGACTTCGCTCGCCAGTAACACATCAAGCAAAGCAGTTATTGTCATACCTGTTGGCTAGAGGATCCTCAGTAGGTGCTGATACCATAGGATATCCTACAGGAGCTTTACCAGCGTATGGTGACCTTTGTGCAGCACAGCTGATGACGAGAACTGATAGAACTGCGAGTAAAACGTCCTTCATTTTTTAATCTGAAAAATACAGGAAAAAATGGTTGTCTGTAAAGTCGGTTTACTGACGATAGTTGAACGTGACAACGAACGCAAAGGCCGATTGTGCTTCTTTGTCGCTCGTTCCGCGCTCTCGCTTGCACTTCATGGAACACCTCAGAGCGAGGTAACGCTGCATGAGTCTCAGAGCGAGGTAACGCCGCATGAGTCATGTTTTTTCAAGCCGGCTCCATCGAATTTTATAAGACGTTGTCACGTCAAAAAACGTCAAAAAGTGATTTTATTATTTAGCCACTGTCGTCCCACTGCAAAGGCCTCCCTTCCCTTCTTCCACTCTTTGCGTTTTAACGTAACAGGGACAGGCCACGTGTTTAGATGCGAGTCCAGCTCGTCCCGCTATCAAAAAGTTACAATTGTATTTTATCAATTATATTTACGAGGCACTCTGAATATCAATTTTAAGCTTGAACGCGTCCGCTTGATGAAGTCTAAGCTCCGACCAAACTTACTCCAAACCGCTGTGAACTCAGAGAAGTTCCAACTTCAGCTCGAAAATCGATTCGCTGCCTTGCAAACTACCGATGACGTAGATCAGGACCTACACAATGTGGTAAACATCCTCAGGGAAGAGGGCACGAAATTTTGCTCGGTAAGGCGTACGGGCAAAAAGTCTAAGTACTCGGACGAGACTCTCCGGCTAATGGAAAAGCGACGCCAGACACCACTCACCCCTACTACGCTGTCAGAACACACGGCTCTTAACAAGTGCATTGCTAAGCGCATACGCTACGACCTCCGTCGCTCCAATACGCTTCGTATTGAACGAGCAATTGAGCAAAATCGGGGGTCCAAAGTGTTTGTGCAGCAACTTGGTAGGAGCCATCTGACGCAGCTCACGACATCTAGGGGTGATACCGTCGTTTCCAAGCCGGAAGTTCTGGCTGAGATCGAAGACTTTTATGGCCGATTGTACGCCTCGCAAGTTTCGTGTCCGGGATCCAGTAATGAGGATGTTAGAGCCACATTAACCCGCCACTACACCGAAGATCTCCCAGAGATCAGCCTAGACGAAATCGAAGTGGCTCTGAGACAGTTAAAAAATGGAAAAGCCCCAGGGGAAGACGGAATCACGTCGGAACTCCTAAAGGCAGGTAGTTCACCAGTCCTGAGGGAGGTCCAACGTGTTTTTCAATCCGTCCTGGACCATGGGAGAACTCCAAAGGCATGGAGCAAGAGTGTGGTTATCATGTTTTTCAAGAAGGGCAATAAAGCTTTATTGAAAAACTACAGACCGATTTCACTCTTGAGCCATGTCTACAAACTGTTTTCCAGAGTTATTTCGAACCGTCTTGCGCGAAGACTTGATGAGTTCCAAACCCCAGAGCAGGCTGGGTTTCGCAGAGGATTTGGCACCATAGACCACATTCACACAATGCGACAGATTATACAGAAGTCCGAAGAGTATAATCAGCCATTGTGCCTAGCGTTTGTGGACTATGAGAAAGCCTTTGATTCTGTTGAAACCTGGGCTGTTCTGCAATCTCTGCAGCGATGCCAGGTTGATTGGCGATACATCGAAGTGTTGAGATGCCTATACGATGATGCCACTATGTCTGTCCAAGTCCAGAACCAGCAGTCTAAACCTATCCAGCTGCGCCGCGGAGTAAGACAAGGAGATGTCATATCTCCCAAATTGTTTACGAGTGCGCTGGAAGATCTGTTTAAGACGCTGAGTTGGAATGGAATGGGCATTAACATCAATGGCGAGTATATCTCACACTTGCGATTTGCTGACGATATCGTCATATTGGCAGAATCGTTGCAGGATTTACAGCAGATGCTGAACAGTCTTGCTGATTCCTCACGACGGATTGGCCTGGGCATGAACTTAGATAAAACAAAGATCATGATTAATGATCGTATTACCCCAGAGCCAATCACCGTTGCCGGAATGCCTCTCGAAGTTGTGCAGGAGTATGTCTACCTCGGGCAGACGCTGCGGTTAGGTAGACACAACTTCGAGAGAGAGCTAAACCGGAGAATACAGCTAGGCTGGACTGCGTTTGGGAAACTTCGTCAAGTCTTCTCGTCCTCCATTCCTCAATGTCTGAAAACGAAAGTTTTCAACCAGTGTGTCCTACCTGTTATGACCTATGCTGCTGAAACGTGGACGCTGACAGTGGGGCTGGTCCACACGCTGAAAGTCGCTCAGCGCGCTATGGAGAGAGCTATGCTCGGAATTTCCTTAAGAGATCGAATCCGTAATGATGTTATTCGTCAGAAAACTAAGGTGTTCGACATAGCTCAAAGGATTAGCAAACTGAAGTGGCAGTGGGCCGGCCATGTTTGCCGAAGAACCGACAACCGTTGGAGCAAACGGATACTGGAGTGGAGACCGCGTTTAGGCAAGCGTAGTGTAGGACGCCCTCCGGCGAGATGGAGCGACGATCTACGGAGTGTAGCTGGCAAAAACTGGATGAGAAGAGCCGAAGACCGGGCTCAGTGGCGCGTCTTGGGAGAGACCTACGTCCAGCAGTGGACTGATATAGGTTGATGATGATGATGATGAATTATATTTAAACGCTTCACAATAGCTAAAGGAGCATATAATAACACAATTATATAAAATCCCAAACAACTTGTTAAGAACAGAAGTCTTTCTCTACGATTGTCTAGAAAAAAGTAAAAACTAGGTTCATTTTCCATAAAGTATTCCAAGATCGTTAACCTCATAAAAACCTAGTAATCAATAAAAAAAACACATTAAGCCAATGAGGTCGTTAAGAAACTGCTAAAATAAAGTCGATAACATTATCACTTCTATAAGAATACATTCATAGATTAGGTATGTTTATATTAGGGTCTCTCTTCTAGTTTATAAATCGTTTAAAAGTCCGCCAATTATAAACCGATTTTGAAGATTCTTTCTGATCGTGAACATGCTTTATAAGTAGATGTGGTTCCATATAAGTTTGATGATAATTGCTCAAGTGTTTTTAGAGAAATATTTGTTTTATCGATCGATAGTGGCTCGCAAAACGCTTCGATAATGCGATCTAGGAATCGACAAGTTGGTGCAGCGCCATCTAGTTGTGCATTTGGAACTAATGTTAAATAGTGACTACTATCCATTGCCTTATTAGGTGTTATGGGCAGAGAGCTCGTTCCATCACTTAAAGTCCCCGCAGACTGCAGACTTTTCATCGGCCGATAGTTTGGTCGGCTTCTTAATCAGTATGAAGACTGAATCACTGTAATATGCGCATCTGCATACATCTTCATACTGATTAAGAAGCCGACCAAACTATCGGCCGATAAAAAGTCTGCAGTTTACGGGGGCCCTTACTCGAAGTAAACACATTAAAATCAATACAAACCACAACAAACCATTCCCGAGAAATATTTATTATCATCTACAAATGACCTCTAGCGATAAAAGGGACCTTTGTGTGCATGAGTTGAGAGATATATATATATATTTAGTAAATGCTCAAAAAAACAAGAGTACTTACTTAAAATTAAAACTAAGCACAAAAATTAGTTATCTATTTTAACTGGCAAAAGTAATTAATTATTATAAACGGTCATTATAGTATTCTAGCTCTGTTTTCCGTGCTCAATTCCTGGGTTCAATTCTCACCAAGTCTCACTTTATGTAACATTTGATTTATTCCATTCCATTTACCAAATCAGCATTTAGTAAAAGTAATAAAAAAAACACTCAATTGGGTGTTACTACGTATTTTATAAGGTACATATTAAATACAAATAATATATTATAAATATGTAAGTACATATTAAATACAAAAAAATAATATTTTATGAGTATTCTATCAGCATCAGCATCTAGTTCCCATAGTACAAGCTTTGCTTAATTTGGGACTAGAGTGTGATGAGTAAAATGTCCGTCAATACTTATTTAATAACTGTTTTTTTACTTCAAATCAAATCTAAAAAGCAGAGCACAGGAAGCCATTTTTTTACTTACCAATATTATTGTCCACTATAAAACAGTTAACTTTACGTAAAACCAGTTATTTTAAACTAAAAATATATTTAAATTAGTCACGTCTGTTCTCACTAAGTAATGTGCACACATTATCTTATAAATAACAAACTTGTTTATCATTACTATTTATAATTATAAAGTATAGAGATGAACTAACGGCACTTCACTCATCATCATCATCATCATCAACCTATATCAGTCCACTGCTGGACGTAGGTCTCTCCCAAGACGCGCCACTGAGCCCGGTCTTCGGCTCTTCTCATCCAGTGTTTGCCAGCTACACTCCTCAGATCGTCGCTCCATCTCGCCGGAGGGCGTCCTACACTACGCTTGCCTAAACGCGGTCTCCACTCCAGTATCCGTTTGCTCCAACGGTTGTCGGTTCTGCGGCAAACATGGCCGGCCCACTGCCACTTCAGCTTGCTAATTCTTTGAGCTATGTCGTACACCTT
This sequence comes from Ecliptopera silaceata, assembly GCA_932527185.1. Classification (NCBI taxonomy): domain Eukaryota; kingdom Metazoa; phylum Arthropoda; class Insecta; order Lepidoptera; family Geometridae; genus Ecliptopera; species Ecliptopera silaceata. Next base: position 7,116,597 of record OW052207.1, on the reverse strand, counting down.
GCTTTTCTGACGAATGACTTCGTTGCGGATTCTATCTCGCAGAGAAATACCAAGCATAGCTCTCTCCATAGCGCGCTGAGCGACTTTCAGCTTGTGGACCAACCCCACTGTTAGTGTCCACGTTTCAGCAGCATAAGTCATAACGGGTAGGACGCACTGGTTGAAAACTTTCGTTTTCAGACATTGAGGGATGGATGACGAGAAGACTTGACGAAGTTTCCCAAACGCAGCCCAGCCCAGCTGAATTCTCCGGTCTAGCTCTCTCTCGAAGTTGTGTCTACCTAACCGCAGTGTCTGCCCGAGGTAGACATACTGCTGCACAACTTCGAGAGGCATTCCGGCGACGGTTATTGGCTCTGGGGTAATACGATCATTGATCATGATCTTCGTTTTATCCAAGTTCATGCCCAGGCCAATAAGTCGTGAGGCATCAGCAAGACTGTATATTATGTATAATAAAAAATATCTATCTATGTAGTGTATTGTATTATGAATGTCAGTCTTCTAGTACCCATTGCACAAGCTTGGGGCTAGATGATGTTGTGGTTTGTCCAGCATTATTTATTTATTGCTCTGAAGTATATGGCGTTGTATAAACATTATTCAGTCTCTAATAATAAACCTAATAAAACTACTAAATACAAAACAATGACTGCACTTAACTACTTTGTAAGTTCTCGGGGAAGATATAGTAGGGACTTCGACGCTAGTTCGAAGTTTCACCTGGACAAACTTTAGCAATTTGTAATCATAGCAAGACAAATGAGCAAAGTCGCAAATTATACAGCATAATATAAAATTCTTTAAATATTGGATAATAATATAGTTTTATAAAAATACGTGTTTATACTTTTTACATTAAATGCGTAAGTACAATCAAGTTAATTCATAGCAAAAATAATAAAATGAATGCATGAATGAAAATACGTTATTGAATAAAACTACTTTCTTCAGTAATTATTTATATATTAATAAATAAATTCATTAAAAATAAATAACTGTAGTCATATAGACAATGAAAATGGTAGTTTTAAGCAGATGATTTTTTAAGTTTTAGTAGCGCTACTACAACTAAGTAACATTTTATGCCTTAGTTTAGGAGGTGGGCTACAACACAGTAGATATGACTATAGTACATTCTGTAATTGTGTTTTCTGTTTTAGTTCCGAAATAAAAAACAATCGATTTCGATTACTTTTTATGGCTTTATTAGACCAGAAATACCTCATTTCTGGTCGTTAAGTACTTTTGTTTTTCTTTTTATTATACAAAAAATATATGCATTCATTGAATTTTTATCACTCAACGTATTTTAATTCTATTTTATTTCATTCAGAAATTATATATTGCCAAAATCCTAAAATCCTTTCTCCAATCCCAAGCCCAGCTGTGACGAAACCCAAAAACTTTGAGAATTTACATCAATGAAGCCACAATTAATTATGGAAAATCTACGCCTTTGCGGTGTGCGTTGGGAGAGCAAACATGGGTTCTGTATCTTCCAATAATGGCTGTTTTCACACTGTCACTGACATCATATCGATAGAGATCGACACGATATCGGTAGAGACCGAGATGATATCCATAACAAAACAGAGCCTATTCAATGCAACTATTGTGAAAAAGTGTATCACTTTGAATCTACATTTAAAATACATCTTACAAGCACAATAAAAACAAAGCTTTGCAGTATCGCTGTAAATATTGTACAAGGATAAATGGGACCACGAATGGTACGTTCACAAAGTTAGGAAAATGATCTTGGACTGCCAGGTCTGTGGATCAAAGTTCAGAAAGTACTCTATGCTGAGAAGGCATTGCATTGTATGATTGTTTGTGTGGTACTATTTATATAGCAAGTATAACATTACAACAACCGACCATAATCTATAAAATGTCAAAAAATGTAGACCACTTCAGTCAAGTTTAATAATCGAAATATTTCGTTAAAATGGCAGCTATCATAAATTGAGCATGGTCGGAAACCCGCAAATATTTTGGCGAAGTTTCAAGATAATGGAAAGTTACATTAGGTTGAAAACAATAACTTCGGTAAAGCAATCTATAAAGTAATAGATTCTGAAGATATTCATATCGTCAAAACATATATTTGTAATTCCAGAAATCCCATTCGTATACATATAATCTCATGCAGATATTTTATGTCAGAAAAAATACTGACTATGCAACGTTTATGTAGTTGTAATTTTTATGAACTGCACTTGTTTGTTGTAGGTTATCTACTCTAAGTAGTTGTTATATCGACCTACACTAACATAAGATACAATACAACTAATGCTTACACCTATGTAAACCTTTCTGAAAATAAAGTTATTATTATTTATTTATTTATTTATTATTTGCTCTGGGTAGGTATCGAACACACGACCCACAGCATGGAAGGCAGAGCTACTAACAACTGAGCTGACGCATGTCTGAATAATCATTTATAAAGATATTGCGTGAATTGCTCAAAAAATATACCGAGAATAAGTCGCAGGCGTCAGCTAGTTTACAATTTAAGGCCGGTGCAGACCGGGACGGCATGGCAAGGGGTTTTAATTTTTACTAATGAACATTCAACCGTACTGTTACAGAAATACGACATAAATTGCTATGCTTTAAAATGATGCCGTGTCATTGAACGTAAACGGAACGGTATCATTTTAAAGCATAGCAATTTATGTCGTATTTCTGTAACAGTACTTACGGTTGAATGTCCATTAGTAAAAATTAAAATCCTTTGCCATGCCGTCCCGGTCTGCGCCGGCCAATATTCACAGTCTTGACCAATCACCATTCCTTCACGAAATATATTTAAATCAACCTTAACTACACATTTTTAAGGTACTAGCAATCTTGATAAGGGAACATGAATAACAAAATTCACCCTTGAAACGTAGAATTCGTTTTGGTTATAGAGAATGTGACTATACTTAGCAAGGTCAGATTCAAATCTGAACGTGATAGGAAAACGCAAAGGGTGAAGGCGTCTATAAAATTTATATATATTAGTTATGGTATCATGGTAAATACCACAAGTATAATTAAGTGGTATAATATAGTAGTATAATTAAACATTTTGGCACATATTTACGTATTCATGGACATAGTACCCATAGGACAAACTAAGCAGAGCTTGTATAGGCGACCAAGAAATTGGTTTACCACTTTCGATGACATCTCCCAGTAACATAATTATTCGCTAATGCTGGGGCCACATTAGCGGGCGAATATTCGTATCGTGTTGGCGCGATAAAATCATCGTGTTCGGGTATAGGCGATGTTCTTGTCTACATTAGACGGGCGAAGATTCGTGTCGAGTTGACGCGATGTATCGTGCCGGATAGGGTGACCAGATGTCAGGAATTTTCCTGACATTTCAGGAATTTTAGACATATGTCAGGAATGCGGCCGGAAAAGGGAAATGTCAGGAATTTCTCGGCAAATAAATGGAACAATTTTTTTTTACACTATAATTTTATTTTTGGTCACAATAACAAAAAGGAAATTGTCATTAATAGTAATTAGCTTTTTACGATTTTGACATCAAACAATCAACATTGACATATAATATTAAACGTACTAGATTCAAAAAATATTTTTTATTTTGAAATAACTTTTGAATTATTACGGAAAAATAGAATAAAATTAGTTGTGTTATAAAACTTATCCATTTATCACAAAAAATATATATATTCAAAAACCCAATTGAGCTCATGTCTGGAATTTTGTCAGGACTTTTGAAATTTGCATCTGGTAACCCTGTGCCGGATGGTGTTGTTCTAGGCATGGGCGTTTTTGGATTTTTTCACAAACCGATACGAAACCGATTTCAGATTTTGAAACCGATTTCAAAAACCGTTTTTTGAAATCGATTTCAGTAGCGAATATCGGAGCGTATTTACTAGTTATTACGACAAACGCAAAATCGAATTCTTTCGGTTTTTCGTTTTCAATGTCATCATCATCATCATCATCGACCTATATTAGTCCACTGCTGGACGTAGGTCTCTCCCAAGACGCGCCACTGAGCCCGGTCTTCGGCTCCTCTCATCCAGTGTTTGCCAGCTACACTCCGCAGATCGTCGCTCCATCTCGCCGGAGGGCGTCCTACACTACGCTTTCCTAAACGCGGTCTCCACTCCAGTATCCGTTTGCTCCAACGGTTGTCGGTTCTTCGGCAAACATGGCCGGCCCACTGCCACTTCAGCTTGCTAATTCTTTGAGCTATGTCGAACACTTTGGTTTTTTGACGAATAACTTCGTTGCGGATTCTGTCTCGCAAAGAAATTCCGAGCATAGCTCTCTCCATAGTGCGCTGAGCGACTTTCAGCTTGTGGACCAACCCCACTGTCAGTGTCCACGTTTCAGAAGCATAGGTCATAACGGGTAGGACGCACTGGTTGAAAACTTTCGTTTTCAGACATTGAGGGATGGATGATGAGAAGACTTGACGAAGTTTCCCAAACGCAGCCCAGCCGAGCTGAATTCTCCGGTCTAGCTCTCTCTCGAAGTTGTGTCCACCTAACCGCAGAGTCTGCCCGAGGTAAACATACTCCTGCACAAATTCGAGAGGCATTCCGGCAACGGTTATTGGCGGTTTTCAATGTGCAATTGGGTATTTGAATTAAAAAAAATATTGTATATTTTTATGTATTTTAAGTTTGGTTTTCGATGCAAAACTAAACTCACGGTTCGGTTTCATTCGGATTAGGTTGTATTGTTAATGCGTTTTCTAAAAACAGTTTTCTCATATTGGAATGGAATATCGGATTGCAGTCAGAAATCATAAAACCGGACAATTCATAAAACCGTCAAAAACTCAAAATCCATAACGATTCGCTTCATTTCTCTTGCTCTTACGACGGTTCACTGAGTTAGAAAAAAAAGGAAATGAAATTAGCTCTGTCTTATTCTACTAACTAAAGTAGTCGTACGGTGGAGTGATAGAGAACGAATGCGTATCAAAACTATAGAAAACTTAAACTTTAGGTAGATTTAGATTTCGTTCGTTTGCAGTTTGAGTTTGGTTTTCGTTTTCGGCGCAAAACTAAACTCACGTCGGTTCGGTTTGGTTTCGTTCGGATAAGATAGTTTGCAGTTTGCGTTATCATCGTGCGTTTCCTAAAAACGGTTTTCTCATATTGGAATATCGATGCGATACGATTTCTGACTGCAAACGGATTTCAGTTTCGTTTTGATATATCTGTCTCATGCCTAGAACTTAGCCTAAGGCTAAGTTCATATGGCCGCGCGGTACCGCGTGGAACTACGAACCGCGCGGTATAAGATCAATATAAACGGTAATTAGCGTCTACATTATCGCGCGGTACCGCACGCCGCGGATCATCTGAACTTAGCCTAGGGCTAAGTTCATATGGCCGCGCGGTAACGCGCGGAACTACCAACCGCGCGGTACAAGATCAATATAAACGGTAATTATCGTCTACATTACCGCGTGGTACCGCGCGCCAACGTGCGTCGCGCTCCCATACAAATATCGTCATGTGAATGCTCAAACCGCGCGGCGACGCGCGGTTACGCGCGGTCATCTGAACTTAGCCTAAATAAATTGACGTAGATGTAGCCACCTAAGCGAATATTGGCGCGACAAATTGATTCGCGTCTTCGCCCGAATACTACGCGATGACACGATGTACCCGGCCACATACATCGCGTTAACACGAATATTCGCCGTAGCCCGCTAATGTGGCCCCAGCATTGGATTACAGATTGACAGATTCTGACGTAGCAGTTATTAATCTGTCAAGCGAAAATAGCCCTTGATGTTATGTACGTGCAAATGATATTCAGCCTTAGAGTGGTAAACCAATTTCTTGGTCGCCTATACTATGGGAACTAGACTGCTGATAGAATATATATATATACTATTTTTTTGTAAATAATTACATAAAATACATAGAAACACCCAGAAACAGAACGATTTAGTTCTGGATTTTTTATGTTTTTCTTCATCACTTATTTTGCACGTCGGAAGGAAGAGCTATCACCAGTTAATTAATGTGTAGGTTTAGTGAGTAATTAATATCTACAAATTATTTAATTATATTAAACACCTAACTTTTAAAGTTCAAAAGTAAATTGTCCTCTTTATAGCACTTTAGCTTAAAAGCTTTAGTCACGTACTTTGTCGTAATATTCTTTTAAGGTTAAAATTTGACGACCGAAGGTCCGCCTGCGACGCGGAGGTTGCAGGTTCGATTCCCGCCTTGGGATAAATATTTGTACGATCTGGAAATATTTATTCCGGGTGATCTTGGTATTTTATAATTATCTATCTAAGTAATGTATCGTATTAAGTATCTATGTCAGTCTTCTAGTACCCATAACACAAGCTCTGCTTAGCTAGATGATGTTGTGTGGATTATCCAGCATTATTTATAAAATAATTCTTATCCAAAGCAGTATAAACTAAGAATTCCATCACAACCTTAGCCCGTCAAGGGTTTTCAAGGTCCAACTGACCGTAAAAAATGTGATTTATGTAAATAGTATTACAATCTATAATAGCATGGCTGGTCTGAAACTGGAGTTATTAGTTATGATTGAAGGTTTTCAGGTCTTTCAAGTGCTCATACAGCAGTTGGAAATATGCCAAAATATTTAAAATAAATTTCGGTATGTAGTTAGTCGATGGTTGATACCATAGACATGAAGAATGAACTGGGCAGAGATGTGAGCATGAATAAATGTGATAATCGTAAACGTATCGTAACGTTAGCACATTCAAGAAACAGCGCGGTGACGCTGCAACGTTCGTCAGTAAAGCTGGCGTTAACGCGTAGTGTTACTTTAATGCCATCGATTTGATACGTTTGCGATTGTCGTGTTCGAACTTTATGGCTTGATCACACGTAGCGTACCGAGTAAACCGGCGAGACAGTGACGTATTTGAGATACACTGCGCGTCGACATCAGTTTTGCTGTTGAACGTTGCAGCGTAAGCGCGCAGTGTATCTTAAATACGTCACTGTCTCGCCGGTTTACTCGGTACGTGTGATCAAGGCATTTGTATGAAGTAAATACGGGTTGCAAATCGTAAGAGGCAAAACAATCGTGTCGTCTCTTTCTAGATGATTATTATTATTACAGACCTACAGAAAAGAGACGGCCAGTTTTGGCCGCACAGTCGCGTTATCTCCTTCTTTAGTAATCAATTGTGTGAGGCTATTGCTCCGTCATGTTTATGATTGATATTGATACCAACTCAGACATATTACTTTGCTGAAAAGGTCACATATTTTTTTAAGTTGTTTATTCGTATAAGAATATCGATGACATCGGTTTATTAACTTATAAAAAAAAAGTTGGTTTTCAATTCGAATGTATTTATGACGCTAGACTAGAGATGCTTTATAAAAATCTAAAAATAAGTCGGGTTTTCCTTCCTGACGATATAACACCAGAACGCACGAACCGATTTCCATGGTTTTGCATTCGTTGGAAAGGTCTCCGGCTCCGTGAGGTTTATAGCAAAGAAAATTCTGGAAAATTTTTAACAGAAAAGCGGGAAATATATCCCGTGCGAAGCCGGGACGGGCCGCTAGGCTCGTATAAAATTAATAAAAACTGACTAGTACTTTATGATTAATGGAAAAATTGTATAAAAACAATACAATTTTTGAAAAAAAATTTTTTTTTACTTTATTAACGTTTTGTCCATGGTATTTGTAAACCTATAGACATTTATAGAAGTTATAAAATAGTACAATTTAGCTGCATTCCCAATAACGTGACTGAAGCCCATAAAATAGTTCTGTATTGAAATTACGCCCTTTTCAAAGTTAAGCGAGGCGATAACCGTGTAGGTGTAAAATATACCAAAGTATATATCATCATCATCATCGACCTATATTAGTTCACTGCTGGACGTAGGTCTCTCCCAAGACGCGCCACTGAGCCCGGTCTTCGGCTCCTCTAATCCAGTGTTTGCCAGCTACACTCCGCAGATCGTCGCTCCATCTCGCCGGAGGGCGTCCTACACTACGCTTTCCTAAACGCACATATACCTTTATGCAAATGTAAGAATATTGATCTAGGGTTAACATGTTACCTGAGGCAAATAAGTACATTAGAGTCTTCTTAACCCTATTAATAATGTAAGACCATTCTTCTTTGATAAGGAATTCACACGAATTAATTATTTAATTACTAACACATTTTGAATAATCTAATAGCTTACGTAGTATTTGTTATTAAATTGTGTTAGTATCTCAAATTAATAAATTTATTCATTTATTCTATGTAAATACTGCAACTGCTATTTGACGACCGATGTGGCGTGGTGGGCTAAGGTCCGCCGGCGACGCGGAGGTTGTGGGTTCGATTCCCGCCTTGGAATAAAATATGTATAAGTAATAAAAATATCTTTCTACGTACTAATGTATTGTATTAGGTATGTCAGTCTTCTAGTACCCATAACACAAGCTCTGCTTAGCTTGGGGTTACATTTCACTTACCGAAAAACAAAAAAAAAAATTATTAAGTAGATATTAGATAAAAAAAAAAAAGCAAAATGTACAATGTATCAAAAATAATAATTAGATAAATCAATACAGTAAATACCATAATTAAAATGAAAAAGTCATTTGAACTCTTCTTCGTTTTGTCAGAAATTAATTTCACTGAATTAATTTCTGACATTTTCGGATTTGAACGCGACCTAATTTTGTTTACAAAGTTCACAGTATTCTAATTTCAAATTTAGAAGTATTTAAAGTTTAAATAAGGTTTTATTCGATTTGGTTCTCAAATCAAAGTATTTTTGAATTGAATAATTATATTTGTTGTAGGTATTTATTAATTGACATGTATAGCTTACTTAAATCACCACTAAATAAATATGATTATAAATGTTTGTATGCTAACAAGCAGAATCTAGAGAATCGGAATATTCGGTATACCTACGAACAACCACTTTTGTACCACCTAGATTAACAGACAATAAATGTAATATTTGAAACTATCATGGTTTTGAACATAGTTTTCATTATAAACGGGATATTTACCATGATTTGTGAGTTTGATTATTTCCCGATATTTCGGCACAGTTGCATGCGCCATGATCACGGGTCGAACTGACTGTCGAACTGACTCAGTTCGACCCGTGATAATATCGGGAAATAATCAAACTCACAAATCATGGTAAATATCCCGTTTATAATGAAAACTAAGACAATAAATGATTTATAATTTGATTTGTTTTTTTTTTAATAAATCCTATAGATAATTAATTAAGGTTAAGAGATAAAAAGATTAATGTTTCTATAATAAATGTAATTTTACGCTAAGTTATTTTTTTTTATTATCCCTCATATATCAATAGTACATTCAGCACCGGTTTCAACATTGAGGTGATCGAAAATTTAATAAATAAAAATTGGATTTGATTAGATTTTTTTTACAAAGATATCTTTTCAAAACGTGGGTCACATCACGGATTAACGACTCCTAATTCAATAATAAATAAATCATTATTAAGTGTTTCTAAAGATTTACCTGTCAGATTAGTTTAGTTCGTTGCTAGTCTGAAATGTCCGTCAATATTTGTATTGTATAGACATAAAATAACGAGCTATTTTTAAATTATTTCTAAGTGAAAAAAATACTGTAAAAAAATTACAAGCACACGTGCAAAATCAATAAAGTCGTATGACCCACATAGGTAGAGATGAGGCACGAGTGAGGTGGATTACAAAAATACAAAAAAAAATAAAAACAACCCGTGGTAGAATGCAATGACTGCCTTTGCCAGTCACGCGATCTTCGCGTCGCAAGCTTACTGCCAACTATTTGTTAACTTTAAAATATTTAGACATTCCTTTATTTTAAACAACGTGATTTTTAGGTACTTTTTTTGTTTTTAAATTTTAGGGATTTTTTTATTAATTTTTTTGCGATCTTTTTATTTTTATTTATTTTTCTGCGAACGTTTATTGGATACGGTATCACGTAAATCCTATTTTACAATAAAGAACACTTCCTGAATTTGACATCTTTATCAGTGGGTTCGATTCCCACCCAGAACAAATGTATGTGTGATGAACATAAATATTTGTTCTGTGTCTGGGTGTTACTATTGTGTTCTACGTATAAGTACAGAAAAAAAAATGTATATAAGTATTCTATCAGCAATCTAGTTCACATTTTACAAGCTTTGCTTAGTTTGGGACAGAGTGTGAATTTTCCGTGAATATTTATTTATTTGAACAAAGACTGAGCAAAGCTTTGCAGTGAAATTGTCAAAACAATAATAATTAAAATGTCAAGTCAAAAATAACAAGCTTTTTCATATCTCTAATTTGGTATTCTAAACTACAAAAATATAATCTAACTTACATTGCTGTGGACGAAAAGCATAATTAGTCGGTACCTATAACACAAGTATTTTCAACTAAATATAAAACAATTTTTATTAAACAGGTTAAAAAAAGAAGTTTCCTCATTTGACTGTATTTTTTTGTATGTTGTTACTTACACAAGTACTTTGTCAATAATTGTGAACCGATTTTGATGATTTTATTTGTTTAAATAAGTGCTTTAGAGTTTAGAGATGGTCCCATGTAAATTTAATTTAGATTTTTTATGTATTCTTTATAAACGTGTTTTAGTATTACTCGATGACAATTGAAATCGGTTGTGTTCATTTGAAAAAAAATACTAGTAAATGATAACACAGGTCGATGTAAAATGATAACTTTTTTGTTTATAAACGGGATATTTACAATGATTTATGAGTTTGAACTTTTCCCGATATTTCGGGAAATTCACAATTTATTATTTTCAAACATTATAAAGTGCCTACGTCTCTCTGAGCACGTCAAAAAAGGATGTGCTCTGTGATGCAATGCATCGTATCTATCATTATGATACAGGGATTTTAGTTTTGTGTCTTTAAGTCAATCTAAAGATCCCCGCGAAAATTTCCTACGACTTTTCATTTCATTTTCAGCCTGTGAAAAAATTATATTAACAAAATATAACAATGTAGTAGATTAGATACTTCATAAACTGGTGCTACCCTCTCACCTCTAGGGATTGTGATGAGATTACACAGAATAAAACAGTAAATTTTGGAACAAATAATTTTAAGTATCTATTCCCACAGCAGCGATAAATTTGTAGAAAATATTTTTATGATGTCTTTAAATGATAATGTAGCAAGATTTATGGGGATACGAGGTTTTATAAGAATTTAATCTTAAGAATTAGAAAACAAATTTACACATACTTAGGTCTATCTTGGCTTGTTTTACCGTCGCTGTTGTTGATATAACTATTTATTATAGAAAATATAAATTAAGAATATGTACTTGTATAGTATGGTAAATATAATAATTTTACACAAAACTTCAAATGTCACCTAACTAACCTAACCAAATAATTCTAACCTGACTATTTAGAATTATGAAATAAAGACAACTTGCCAAAAATGAGATGTAAAGTTGGCAACATTTGGAGAAAAAATTACCTATGCTTCTTTCATTTGACGATACAAGAAAATTAAAGGCAGACGCCACTTCTAAACCACTGTAGTACACAATAGCAATTCCTTGGTCGCTATAACGACGAACAACCCCACTGTTTACGAGCCGAAGTCTGCACGAGTAACAGTAACGCACCACCTTCGAACCCAACCGGCCATAAAACCAGGTACCCAAAATGTCTTAGCCATAATCGTGATTTTAAAAAAAAGTGCTTCGTTTACCAGTACAACAATTGACAATGTCACATTCAAAATTCAAATGTGAATCAATCCTCTAAAAATGATCCGAACAATAGTGTTGCTACTAAAACTGTCGATAGTATTATCGGCGCGGGAACCAAAACAAATAACATTAGCCAATCAGGGGACAGTTTCGGGAATGTATATTACGAGATTCCGGACGAAGAGAATAGCGGCTTACATCGGCATACCGTACGCGCAACCGCCCATTGACTTCCGAAGGTTTATGCCTCCTGAATACACTGATTTACCGAACTGGGAAGGGGTGAAGAATGCTACGCTTTACGCACCGGATTGTATGCAAAGCGATCCCAAAAAGGAAGAGGTACAGAGTACGTTGACTAAACACGATGAACTGTTTATGAAGTTACAAGACTCTCAAATGGAGGAGCCGAGGAAAAGGGAGTACTCTGAAGACTGTCTTTATCTCAACGTTTATGTGCCTGATGGTGAGTGACCTGCTTCTTCGCAATGCATGTATTTTATTCATACACGTATAAGAGTCTCAATACAATGGCATCTCACTGAATAATAAAGTTCCTAAATTGTTAATGAATTCCAAGACTGGAGTTTAAGTTTCTGAGTAAAATACATTTCAACGTTTCTTGGAATGTCTAATGTTCGACACAGTAACATGTATATTTCATTTAATGTTACATATTTATAAAGCTTCCTAGTTTCGCTAGAACATTACGCATTATCACAGTTGTTATTTGAAACTCCGTACCTAATATTTTGAAGTACTTAGATAATAAATGATGTTACGCATTTCATAAAAATAACTATCGTATTAACATTATAAGATAACATGAGAAATTCATAAAAAATATTTTCGTTTAAATTACCTAACTGAGCCCTCACTCCAAGATTATTGCAACCTGTCTTTAAACTTAGTCTAAATGTCTAAATTATTAAAAATCCTTCAAAATATGATCGTGTCCTTAGGATTTCAATAAAAACAAAAGCAAACAAATTATAACCTTTGATATCCTTAAAAAAAACCTATGAAATATTTATACTTACGTCCATGCAAAACTAAAATTAATATAAAATAATGATATTGTACTACAAAAAAACCTGCTATATTTAGTCTATGACCATATATATATGTATATATAGGCCTATAACCGGCCTCGTCTATTTGTAGGGTTAAAAAACAATTAAACAACATAAAAAAGAATAGGGCAAGGGTTCAAGAGCTAACGATTCGGATGATTCAACAAAAACGGCTCCTGAAGGACTGAGGCTCGTTTCCTTGTAGAATCCTTGACAAATGACTTGTTTCATCGATCACGTTCACACTTTCTTGACTCTAACCACATAAAGTCTGTGTTTCGTTTCTGCAATATTCATTATTTTCGTTCAAAGTCTATTCTATGCTGATAGCAATACCGAAACGCCAATTTCTGGTTGTCATGCAAGTACTTATCCGTCAAAGCTCGGAGTGACAGCCGCGACAGTTCAAAACGAATCTGTCAAAAAATCGAACGTTTATCCATCTTGTAAAATCGCCGGTCGGAGCGCACGCGTCTAATCGGAATCGAAAGTATTTTTCTGAAAAGGAAGCTTTATATCACTCATCAATCATCGTGTGTCTTCACCAGCCATTTTCCCTAAGTGATCCTGTACATCATCAGCTCAAGCAAACGCAATTTGGAAGTTCATCGAGGCTGGTCGCAGTCCGAGGTATGTACTTTGCATATATCGGTATTGTTTAAAGCTAGTCTAGACTTGAACATCGTCCTGTAATTAGGAAAGCAACGTTAGATCACATAGGTATTGTGATCTCCCCAGAGTGGCATAAAGCCACCACCCATCTTGGGCTAGTGCGTATGCTACATTCTTTTTGGTGCCGAAACCAGGGAACTTCCATTTTGCATACGTAATTCGTAAACCGCCATTTTTTCTCTGTGGTATTTTTTGCATAGGCGCAATAAACTTAGAGTATCCCAATCGACTTATAATTTTACATAAGATTATAGGTATTTCTCGCATTCTGAGTTGTTCCGTTCTATCAAAATAACCATATTATCGTATATTTCAAATAGCTTTTACGTCTACGAGCTATCACCATCGAACAGGGATCATTTTATTTTAATCGTATCTTGTATTTATCGTAACAAACATATCGCGGATTTTTTGTACGTGTTAGTTAGGACGTGCAATCATCATTTTAATCGGTGCACGGATTTATTTCCACGTTCAATATTTCCATCAAACTTCATTTCAATCTTCAAATTACATAATTAAAACTTAACATAAAATTATTTACAGTAGAAAAGGTCAATTCATATTTCAAATCGTCATTCGTAAAATCATTTATCACTTTCCTACACATTCTTACATTTTGTGGGTAGAATAGGTACCCAGCCGTTCACCGCGGCCGCACTCAGCGTCAGCCGAATGTTCTAGCGCTAAGTGAGTACGCGAACAGATTACACAGTAGTTACTATCAAATTGTACACATCGTAAAATTCGAGAACGTTTTGTTTTATGCTTTTTTTTTATCAACTTAACTTTTACGTTGTGTTTTAACGAGTTCATTCCTAAGTTTAGAAAAACAAATCGTTATCTTTCTGATCTTTATTTTTGCATTTGCAGAAGTTTTAAAGATTCAATTAGGTACATATTCAAAGGTTGTTTACGTCTGTTCTGCACATAAATACCGGTGATATTTATATATCATCTAAACATTTTACACTATTGATATAAATATTGCACTTTATTACCTAAACTAATTACTAAACTTAACAATGTCGCTTCTCGGTAAACATCCTCGTAAATCAAGCATGCTAAAGAAGTCTAAGTCAAAATCTATCGAAATCGAATACACTACTCAAGACTTGCCGTCTTTGCGTAGGAAACGAACTATCGCATACAAACGTCTGACTAAGGCTTTAGAAGTAGGCAATTTAGCTACGAAGGATTCTACACAAATCGATTTATTTCTTTCGTATCACCAAACTTTAAAACAAATTGCCGCGAATTTCGAGGATGCGCACTTCACTATTCAGGAGGTTGTTGACGACGAGCCAGACAAGGAAGATAATGAAATTCAAGAACGTTTTGACGAGATGTACTATCGGGTTTTGTCAATACATCGCAACCTAACTAAGAGTGAATCGACTCAGTCCCACGGCGGCGGAAGTTCTTCCTCTAACATCCGGTTACCAAAAATTGTACTTCCGACCTTTAGTGGTGATATAAAAAAATGGCCTGAGTATTTTGACACTTTTAATGCGTTGATACACAACTCGACTTCGATTACCGATACAGAGAAGTTTCATTATCTCTTCTCGTCTCTCAGCGGCGACGCGCTCACGGTAATTAAACCTTTTCCGATGACTCATCAACACTATCGCGATGCGTATGAGGCGCTGGCGGCGCGTTATAGGAATAAACGCGATTTAGCTTTTACATGTTGGCGAGACATTTTAAAGGTTGATTTTAAATGTAATAACGCTCCTGAGTTTAGAAAATCGCTCGACCTTTTCGAAGAAAACTTGAGTATTTTGAAGACTATAGATTTACCAATCGGTAAATGGGATTTTATCCTAGTGTACCATATTTTATCGAAACTAGACACGAAATTGCGCCGAGATTTTGAGGAAAAATATTCGGACGTAGAATTGCCTACCTACATACAACTAAAATCGTTTCTACAATCAAAGTGTGAGGCAATGCTGCGCGATACTCACTTTACTGAGTCGAATAATTCAAACAAGCCTTCTCAAAAAATAGTTAGTACGCAGCCTCAGCCTAAACGTACCGCAACATCGCATACGCTTGTCGCAGCCACTCCGGCTCCGACGCCGCCGCCGCCGTCGGCGATGACAACGAAGACCGAGCAAAAGCCAACCGGAACTACTTCCGGTCCGTACATTAGCAAGTGTTCGTTTTGTGGTGAGCTTCACTCAATAGCAACTTGTTCTGAATTTCTCAAAAAATCGATAGATGACCGTATTCAAACGGCTACTGAAAAAATATGGTGCTTTAACTGTCTTAGGCCTTCACATCAATTGAAGGATTGCAAATCGATCTTCTCCTGTCGCACATGCAAACGGAAACATCACACCTTACTCCATCGCGATAACTCTATCGTATCAAATCCAACCGTATCGTCGTTGGTGTCAAGGTCAGCTACTCACACGACCGTTTTGCTAGCGACTGCCATCGTGCAAGTTAAGGATGCATCTGGCGCGATGCAATCATTCCGTGCTTTATTTGACACCGGAAGCCAGAGCAATTTTATTACTGCGTCAGCTTTAAAACGCTTACATTTGAACCCTATTCAAGCCAACGCGAGTGTAAGTGGGCTCGGAGAAACAGCAGCCTGTATTCTCGGTGACGTCAATTGTGCTGTAGGTACTCAAAACAAAGTATTGTTCAATTTAGACTTTCACGTAATTTCGACTATATGTGGCGATCAACCTATCGCGAAATTAAACACATCA
The DNA here is from genome assembly GCA_932527185.1 of Ecliptopera silaceata. Taxonomy (NCBI): domain Eukaryota; kingdom Metazoa; phylum Arthropoda; class Insecta; order Lepidoptera; family Geometridae; genus Ecliptopera; species Ecliptopera silaceata. The sequence continues at coordinate 7,100,394 of OW052207.1, read as the reverse complement.
GGATGGTCACATGTTAGTTCGTTACCCTTAGCAGACCCCGGCTTTGATATCCCTGGACCTATCGATCTCTTGTTTGCAGCGGATGTTTTTGCTGACTCTCTCCTCAACCAGCACGTCAAGGGACACTCTCATCAACCTACCGCTTTTAACTCTGTGTTTGGATGGCTTCTACTAGGAAAAACTCGATTGGCTTCAAACACATTAGTTCACACATCATCGGATCTCGACGTCGATTTAAATGCTTTGGTTCAACATTTTTGGGAGCTGGATCTAGTACCGAAGTCGTCTATCATGACCCCAGACGAAATACTTTGCGAACAGAAGTTCCAATCTGAACATGCTCGTGACTCATCTGGTCGTTACATAGTGCGCTTGCCATTCAAGGATAACTCAGAGCCTACCTTTCACGGCTCTCGTGAAGTAGCGTTGCGACGTTTCCATGCTATCGAACGCCGGCTATCTCGTGATCCTAACCTACACAGCCAATACGCTGACTTTATGTCGGACTACCTAGAGACAGGACATATGTCGTTGGTTCCAGCAGACGAGCTTGCTATGGGAAAATACTACATTCCTCACCACTGCGTTTTGCGTCCAGATTCGGCGACTACTCGCCTTCGTGTCGTTTTTGATGCATCTGCCAAAGATTCTCACTCACGTTCTTTAAACGATACTCAACTTACCGGTCCTAAATTGCAACCTAACATTTTGAAAATTATTTTGCGGTTTAGGGAGCATAATATCGTGTACATGGCAGATGCCAAACAGATGTATCGTCAGATTTTGACGGATCCTGCGCACCGTGACTATCAGCGTATTTTTTGGAGAACCTCGCCCGACGAGCCGCTTCAAGAGTATCGCTTGAATACTGTCACGTATGGTGTTTCTTCATCTCCTTTTCTTGCTTGTCGCACGCTGCGACAACTTGCTGAGGATGAAGGTGGTGCATATCCGATGGCCAGAAGTATCGTCTTGTCTGACGTGTATATCGATGACGTTGCAACAGGATGTGACACACTTGAAAACGCTCAAGAAGCAAAACACCAACTCCTCGCATTGTTTAAACTAGGTGGTTTTGAACTTCGAAAATGGGTAAGCAACAATGCGGAACTACTAGCTGACCTCCCTAGTCAAGATTGTTTGACAGGTTCGGTTTCCCTCGACAATTCTGAGCCTTCTACGTTGAAAGTTCTCGGTCTCAAGTGGGACCCTTCAATCGATGCTTTCTTCTTCGAAATTAAACCTTCCGATCGACCATGTACTAAGCGTTCCATTCTCAGCGAACTCGCTAGAGTGTTCGACCCGTTAGGCTTCTTGTCCCCCATCACCATACAAATCAAAGCTTATATCCAAAAATTATGGATTCTCGGTATCGGATGGGACCAAACGCCTCCTGACGAGGTCATAAGTACATGGGCTACTTATAAGGATCAACTTCCACAACTAACTCAACTTCGCATTCCTCGCAAGTTAATTTGTTCGGAGTCTTTATCGAGTGAGTTACACGGGTTTTGTGACAGTTCTGAGACAGCTTATGGTGCTGTCATTTACTTGCGTGTCACTGACAAAACCGGCGCTGTTCATATCTCGCTCGTTTGTTCCAAAGCTCGGGTAGCTCCTCTTAAACGTATCTCGTTACCACGGCTAGAGCTCTGTGCAGCAGTGCTCTTAGCAGATCTATATCAGTTCGTACGCGAAACTTCCCTGAATCAAATCAAAATCGATGCTGTCCATCTATGGTCAGATTCAACTGTCGTTCTCTCGTGGTTGCGTTCACCTTCATCTCGCTGGGTCACATTTGTTGCAAATCGGGTGAGCCAGATCCAAGAACTCACATCTCCTGATTGTTGGCATCACGTGGCCTCTGGAGATAACCCAGCAGACATTTGTTCACGAGGTCAATTTCCATGTGAAATTTTGAACAACACGTTATGGTGGGCGGGGCCTTGTTGGTTATCTGAAGACCATTCTTCGTGGCCACTACATTCAGAATGCATGAACCATGATGATGAGATTATTGTCAAAGCCGAGGAACGTAAAGCGATAACTCTCGTAACGGGACAAGGTGACAAAAGCGAGGATGATCAATCCATTATCGAAGCAATGCTTAGCCGTTTCTCTTCGTTATCAAAACTCATTAATGTATTCTCGTATATCCATCGCTTCATTAACAATGCTCGTAATACAGTTAAAGCCAATCGAAAAGCATTCCTTGACAACGTGGAACGTCATCGCGCCCTGATGCTCATTGTTAAACATGTTCAAAGCGTAGTGTTTTCAGAAGAAATATCTAACCTCAAAGCAAAAAAGATTTTATCTAAACCTTTTCGCAAATTAAATCCTTTTCTTGATGATCAAGGAGTGCTCAGAGTGGGTGGTAGGATTTCTCGATCTGGTTTAGAATATGAACATAAACATCCTGCATTTCTACCATCTGAACATCCCTTAACGTCTCTAATAATTGACCATATTCATCGAACATATTTGCATCCGGGTGTAAATACTACACATTTCTTGTTGCTTCAGCAGTTTTGGATTGTCGCAGCTAAACGCACGATCCGACGTCGCTTATCTAAATGCATTAAATGCTTTCGAACGAATCCTCAACCGTTACAACCATTTATGAGCGATCTTCCGTCATATCGAGTAAATCAAATCAAACCGTTTTCAGTGGTGGGCGTTGACCTAGGCGGCCCATTTCGCATAAAAGTAGGTTCACATCGTGGTGCAAAAATGGATAAGGCCTATTTATGTTTATTTGTTTGTCTAGCGACTAAAGCGGTCCATCTCGAAGTAGTGTCAACACTTTCGACTGAAGGTTTTATCGCCGCTCTTCGGCGTTTTGTTGGTCGTCGCGGTCGCTGTAACGTTATTCACGCAGACTGTGGAACAAATTTTGTAGGAGCAAAAAACCAATTAAATCCTTTGATGCAGCAAGCTGCTCGTGCTTCAAAAATAGAATTTAAATTTAATCCTCCCGGCGCACCGCATTTCGGCGGCGTCTGGGAAATTCAAATAAAAGCCGCGAAATCGCATTTGTATCGGGTAGTCGGTGATCAGGTTCTCACTTTCGAAGAGTTGACAACTCTTTTTGTTCAAATCGAAGCAATCTTAAATTCACGACCTCTTTACCCTATCAGTTCAGACCCCAACGACCTCACGTGTTTGACCCCAGGTCATTTTCTAACCTTAGAACCGTTGACAGCTGTCCCCGAGGAAGATCTTTCTGATATCAACATAAAACGGCTTCCTCGATGGCAAATGTTACAAGCATTTCAACAGAATTTCTGGTCCAGATGGAAAACCGAATATTTAAACTCTTTAACTCAACGCGCCAAATGGACCAAAGATTCTAAACCGTTATCGATCGGTTCGATGGTGATTATCAAAGACGACAACCGCGCTCCTTTACACTGGACCCTCGCAAGAGTGGTTGAACTTCATTATGGTGGTGACGGAATAGCTCGGAGCGCGACTCTAAAGAACGCTAACAATCATAAAGTACATCGACCTTTGGTAAAACTTTGTCCTCTTCCTCTCGAGGACTAGTTTTAATCGTAACTTCTCAAATCTTAATTCTAAGCAAATCGTAATATAGGTAAACATAATCTTAATCAATTTAATATCGCTATCGTATAGGTTTTACTTTATATTTTAACTAGAAAATACCATAGGTATTTTGGTGGGCGGGATGTTTCGTTTCTGCAATATTCATTATTTTCGTTCAAAGTCTATTCTATGCTGATAGCAATACCGAAACGCCAATTTCTGGTTGTCATGCAAGTACTTATCCGTCAAAGCTCGGAGTGACAGCCGCGACAGTTCAAAACGAATCTGTCAAAAAATCGAACGTTTATCCATCTTGTAAAATCGCCGGTCGGAGCGCACGCGTCTAATCGGAATCGAAAGTATTTTTCTGAAAAGGAAGCTTTATATCACTCATCAATCATCGTGTGTCTTCACCAGCCATTTTCCCTAAGTGATCCTGTACATCATCAGCTCAAGCAAACGCAATTTGGAAGTTCATCGAGGCTGGTCGCAGTCCGAGGTATGTACTTTGCATATATCGGTATTGTTTAAAGCTAGTCTAGACTTGAACATCGTCCTGTAATTAGGAAAGCAACGTTAGATCACATAGGTATTGTGATCTCCCCAGAGTGGCATAAAGCCACCACCCATCTTGGGCTAGTGCGTATGCTACAGTCTGCAACAGTAAAGACAATAAAAAGTTTTAATTATTTGTTAAGGTCACACGAAATGACTTGGAAGTAGGTCGTAAGTTTCTGAAAAATTCTTGTGATTTTATTGAACAGAGTGTAAAACAATTACAATGAATGTGAGTTAAAGAATACCAACTTCTGCTGACATGAGCCAAATGATTGGACGTAACTCTGACAGGTTCACAAGGTATCTGTACATGGTACTTGAGATATGCAAGATGTTTACCTTGCTTGGTTACGTGGTTAAACGCCCCCCGGTAGATTTACAGAAAGGACGATTCTGGGCTTTCACTATCCATCAACATCGCCTAACACCTATTAATTTTAAGAAACCTTTTGTGAATAGAAAATAAATGTTTTTATTATTATTATAACCTTACAGGACACGTCTTCAAAAGACTTACATCGTTATAGTTAGGTAAAGATTACCGCTTAACATGAGGTGGTCCACAACATTGACCCATTGCTTTTCTTGAAAAAAAAACGACTTCTTGCAATACACGCAGCTTTCTTTCAACATTTTATTAAGTTTTGAAGAATTAGTGTGGTTTAACTATAACCAACATAGTCGATTTATGGCGACAATTCTTCGTCTTTTTTATTTGATACGAGTATTTGGCTGTCTGACAGAGGGTGGCTAAATTGGGTGTAAAACACTGAAAACGACACGACTAGAAACTAGGAAACTTTTTTATTAAGTATATTTTTTATTATAATATCACACTGGTTATAATATCACAGTGCCGGTCTATGGCCGTGTGATCACTACTTATTTAGATGTGACTCAAGTACACCAAAAGAGTACAAAAGTTCATCACTAAAAACGCAGAAAGATGCTGCCATTTTTCATTCGACTAAATACTTATTTAGATCAATCCTACTACACTCCTGTTCCATACAATCCAGTTAACAACACGGTCTTACAGCTATTACTCTCGAGCCGACAGTTGTCTCTCGGATATTCATACAAAAAAGTATGGACATCCGAGAGACGACTGTCGGCTCGAGAGTAGGGAGTTTTAAAATGCACACTCAGACTAAGCCCTCTGCACTAACTTGCTTCGAGTCTCTTCTTCTGACTTTATCATGTTCCCGCCCAAACGATTGACATTGACAGTGACAGATACCTTACCATGACTTGTGCACGTAAGACAGTGTAAAGCATCTAGATACTACAATGACACCACACTCATTATCGGGATTTAGATATTATATACCTTTAGTCACAAATTCCCTAGAATTTCGGCTTAGTTTCAAAATCGTGTGACATCAATTAACGTATCGGTATCGTGTCGTTGTACCAATGTTCAAAGTAGGTACCTACTTCCCGTGGGTGTTTTTCTCACAAGTAGCTGGAGTAAGCTTTTGAGTGCTATTATTAGGTCGTTGTAACCAAATTTGCAATTGTTCGAATAGGAAGTGTTTGGTCATCATTATCTCTGTTTTATCACAAGTATTAACGCTGTTTTGTATGCTTCATCATCATCATCATCATCATCAACCTATCAGGGGATGAGCACGAATAAATATGACAATCGTAAACGTATCGAAACAGTGACGTATTTGAAATACACTGCGCGTCGACATCAGAGCCCTTAGTCCGAAGACGCATTTTAAAACTCCCTACTCTCGAGCCGACAGTCGTCTCTCGGATCTCTCTCTCTACTTCTTACAAAAATATAAGGACATCCGAGAGACGACTCTCGGCTCGAGAGTAGGGAGTTCTAAAATGCACCTTCAGACTACGGGCTCAGCTTTACCTACTGTCGAACGTAGCAGCGTTAGCGTATGTCAAATACTTTACGTTTACGATTGTCAGATTTATTTCTGCTCAATCCTCAGTCCACTGCTCGACGTAGATCTCTCCCAAGACTTTATTTGTGTTCTTATTTTTTTTAATAGGCAAATTTTTGACCGCATTCGACAATTGATTTACGACGTTACTGGTTTTGCACTCAAAAAAACTGACCTTAAAATATGGCACTCAGGAAACAGCATAAGCAGTCCTTCATTAACCCAGTTGTAGCAATCCACGAACTTTCCCCTCGATCTGATAAGAAAGTCGATTTCGGCCACGTATACCACGACAGACGTTTTTGTTAGTGAACAAATGGTGAATAAAAATATAAATGTTGGAAAAATCACGTCGCAAGACATGTTGCAAGACGTGCAAAATAAAAACAAAAGATTGGCGAATTGAGTGACGACTATCATATAAATTATCATTCAAAAAAAAGACGTGTGGCACTTGGGGACTGCCGCGGTAAAGCTATTGCATAGAATTTTTTGCTGGATTACGCATGCGCAGTGTTAGGTTATTTCGTTACGGAATTTCTGGCTTCAGTCTCCACGCTCGAGGCCCGCGATAGAAGCTATGCAATAGCTTAAAATTTGCAGATTAGCAAACATACAGTAAGATATCTTTCAGATTACCTGATTCCATTCTAAGAATTGACTTGGCAATTGATTGACATGACTGATGTATTTAAAATAAAACACTTGACACTGGCAGAGTTGTCTGTCGTAATGACGGGCATAAACCATATTTCTAAGAATTGACTTGGCAATTGATTGACATGACTGATGTATTTCAAAATAAACACTTGACACTGGCAGAGTTGTCTGTCGTAATGACGAGCATAAACCATATTAAAAAAAGTAGAAGAATGAATGTGACAATCGTAAACGTACAACAGTGAGGTATTTGAGATACATTGCACGCCAACTGTCGAACGTTGAAGCGTTAGCGCGCAGTGTATCTCAAATACAAGTCACTTTTCTTCATGCTCGACGTGCATCTAGCACGTAATGTGTTTATTTACGTCTAAAAATGTATTTTTTCCCCAAATTCGACTTGGTTTTTACAAACTGCAGATACTGCGAAACACCCATTTATTTATGTAAAACGAATTCCTGTTAGTTATTTATTGGTTTGCTTCCGCAATAGATCACAGATGTACTTGCTGGTCGTAAAACTTTGGATATCTGACCTCAAGTTAAGTTCAACTAGAAGATAAATGGACAGTGAATGATAACCAGGAAAACACTTATGTAAAACCCACAAATAAATATCACTTGCAGTCGATAGGTACGCAATTCAAAAAACATAAGAATTACTTTGATATGTTTGCAAAAGTAATGCTTTTTTGGGTTAGTTTCATAATCCCCATTGAACAATCACCATCATGGGGATTATGGTACTTTGAGTCACATAATCCCCATGGTTTTGAAATTTTAAAATCATGGGGATCATGGGACTCAAAGTACCATAATCTCCATTGAGGCCCATTTACGCCGTAATAGCTATAATTATAAATGTACTATACTGGCCTGAAAGTGCTAAGATGATAATACATAATGTGACGTGCTACAACCCCCAAAAAAATGTGTTGCCCTAGAATAAAAATTCAAAAACCTGATCAAAACTCTTTTATGTGGTATAATATTGATTAGTTATAAGACAAACAAGCTTGGAACGATCTAACATTAGGTACCTACTTAAACTTAAAATAAAATAAAAACATTCGAATGACGTTTTATATCCGGCAGATCTAAATGAATAAACGATTTTTAAGTTTTAGTATCACGAAGTCGAAACTGCTAGTGTTACTGAAACATATGGGGCGTCTAAACGGGCTATATTTTACGGCAATTTGTGGCTGCAATACTGTGGCCGGCAACATTGCTACCAATACCAGCCACACTATGCAATATTTTAAGGATGGCCCGGCATTATAGCCACATATTTTTTGATATGTCAAAATGTTTTTTATGTGTAGCCACGACAAAATACAACATATTGCAACATGTTGCCTGCAATTGACTGCTCAGCCATAAAATGTACTAAAATGTTTTATTGATGGCTGGGCAATGTTTGCCAATAATTGCAGCCACAAATTGCCGTAAAATATTGCCCGGTTAGACGCCCCAAGTAAATAAGCAAACAAACTCAAAGCAAGTTTTGTTTACATGAAGTGACAGCTGCTAGCTAAGCGTGATAGAAACAAAAACTTTCAGAAGGGTCTGTAAACACTGAAAAACCGGCCAAGTGCGAGTTGGACTTGCACACACCTTATTTTTCAAATTTTTTTTAAGCTTTGCATAGCTTCTATCGCGGTCCTTGAGCGTGGAGACCGAATCCAGAAATTCCGTATCGAAATAACCTAACACTCCGACCGGCGGCTAATGCTATGCAATAGCTATACTGCGGCAGTTCCCGAGTGCCACACGTTTTTCTTTCCATATTTATTTTTTTCCAATGTTTGTCTGGTTCCTTGCCATGGGGTCTACCTAGGTAGGTTCGCATGGTATACGAGCTATTTATTTTTAAGTGGTCTGTAAATATTTTGTGTACCTATATCAAATAAATAAATTCTTATTTGTATTCTTTCTGTATAAGAGCCCTTTTATTATATGTTTCTTACTATCATCTGTGTAAAAATCTAAACAATCACGTTTAATGAGATACAGCCTGGTGTAGACAGACAGACGAACTGCAGAGTTTCAGTATAAAATCCCATTTTACCCTTAGGGTACGGAACCCTAAAAACTACCCCAATTACATCACACCCTACATAGATGGACTAAGGACGAAAAAGGGGTTATAATAGGTGCTTTAATAGTTCTCATTTATCAAACTTGGTCGGTCCCACAGCAATCATGGAGGAGAAATCACCACTTTGGAGGAAATGTATGTTACTGGCTATTTGTTGGGGTCTTGGGACCTGCACGTACGTGAGAAATCTTAATTAAGTGACCCCTATACCGGAGAATTATCGTATACTTTATTTAAAGGAAAGTTTATGTTTAACTTGAACAGAACTAGATGGCGCTGCTAAATTTTCGCCAAGTCGAAATCGCGCTGACGAAAACGCTAGTAAAATAGTTTTCATATTATTTTACAACCATTATTATAATTCTGTGAGACGTAAATAAAAGAGTTTTTATTTCGCGTCCCAAACCAATAAGAGATAACATCTAAAAAGAAAGCTGCACCATTAGGTATAGCTCCTTTTTACAATAGATGTATGCCGGTGCTTTTAATCTTTATCTCAGAATTTTAATTAAATTAATTAAAGGTCAATTTACAGTGGACGTGCTCAGTAAAACAAAGTATCTATAAAGGCAGAGGATACTTAACATTAGGTGGTATATTTGCTTGTTTGATTATTAATTTTAAGAAGTGTAAGTGTCTAAGGCTAAATGAGTCTGTATTGCTACATACCTTCACAGAGCACGTCCATAAAATACGAGGACGTGACACAAAAAGCAGTACAACTTCTGACAAATTCTAATTGTTGTATATTTAATAAAAAATGTTACCAAAATAAGTTAAAGAGTTTTCCACGAAAAGTAATTTTCCATTTGAAGCAGAAAAGCCGTACAAACCTCGATTTCATATTTCATTAATAATTAGCTTATAAAAGTAAACGAAGCAATAAAACGTTAATTAACTGTCACGTGACAATCCCAACACCGTACACGTATGTACCTTCACGTAGTAATTACATATTTTTAATTGCCGAACAAAACGAAGGGTGTATTCGAGGTCAAAATGACTTGTAATGTTTTATTTAGGTACAGACGATGATAAAAGTAGATTAAATTTAATTGTGACCACAAAAGCACTAGTATTGAAATAAAACTGAATCTTCAAAGCTAACTCCCGAGAAAAAAAGAAATATTTAAAAATATAGGACATAAAACAATAAAGGTAGGTAATACATAAAAAAATATTTAAACTAGAAATCTTCTCGGAAGTGTCAAATGTCTATTTTGATTTTAACCTTCTGATAAATAGTTGTAAGTTTTATATTTTTCACATTATCGTCAAATCTGCTGTCATTTCTAATTCTTTTAAATGAGTATTGCCAGAACGTCAATAATCTGTGAATTGACGATTGACTGACATGACTGAAGAATAGACACTGACAGAATTGCCTGTCGTATCGACGCCTTAAAAGAAGAAGAGCGTTAACTTTATCTATTATTGGCGGGAGAACATGGCGGATAACGTAAAACATAAAAACCCGATTTTACAGACAATAAAAGGCATAATAAGGAAATCTATTGGGTAATTTCATTCAAAAGTCGTAACATTTTTACCTACTTTTCAAACGACTTCAAAAAGGAGGTTCTTATTTTTTTTAATAATAATCGGTAAGTAGGTACATATATTATTTGTGTCTAATACTATAATATCTAATATCGAGTATACCAGGTCGATTCATATTAAACGATAGAAGTCAGATTTGTTCATTTTTCAAATTAAAAAAAAACTAAAAAATGTCTCATATCGAGAAATCGTAAAATAAAAATCCGGAATAAGGGCACAAAAACCATAACTTGCAAATTGGCATTATTATTATTATAGAAATAACTTTAACTCATTAATTAGCACAATTAAAATAAACAGTAATAAATTAAGCCGAAACACAAGCTTTAAAATGCTTAAATAAATAAACCTACCCTCAATAATCAAGAAATATTCACGAACCGTATCACCAACATATCTTGAACTCTTTCATGCTCAGAATCGCTTGAACATTCTAATAAAACACTTTATCAAAAGGTCTAGGTATAGTGGTGTGATTTGCATACTATAAAAATGCAGCTAAACAATGCAAATACAGAATTTCTGATTATCCATGTTTGTACACTCACGAGCAGTTGCTCATAATAAAAATACGTAATAAAAATCATGACACAAAGTTTTGTGTCATGATTTTTATTCGAAACTTAGAAAACTTTAGTATAGAAAAGGGCTATTTTGAGGGTTTTCCCAGAAGTTATTCGAATTTTTCTTACTCTTTAGACCTTGTCTAGACCTCCACGAACATTTCAAGACCAAGATAAGATAATTCCGTTCAGTCGTTCTCGAGTTTTAGCGAGACTAACGAACGTAACTCATTTTTATATCTAGTACTAGTATCATTTACCAAAATAATCCAATTTCACAAAAAAAGTAACGAAGTTATTGACCTTATCTTTCATTATATTTTCAACATACTTATAAAAAACATAAATTTAAACAAATTAACTGCCAGCAAGTATATTAAGCAATGCAAAAATGTAAAAACTGCAAAATAACTTGGAAACACGCAACTTCGTGATTTCATAGTTGTAAAAATGTATGATTAGTTACCTTTGAAGTACCTTTACTGTTGACCCCGTAAAGTATAGGCTTTATCCGCAGGGTCGTTAAAATCAAAGGTTAAGGTTATCTGACAGGCGTCACAGCTCAGTTGGTAGCTCTGCCTCACATGCTGTGGGTCGTGGGTTCGATTCCCACCCAGAACAAATGTTTGTGTGATGAACATAAATATTTGTTGTTTGTCTGGGTGTAACTATGTAAGTATTTTATGTATTAAAAAAAAAATATGTATTCAATAGGCAATCTAGTTCCCATATTACAAGCTTTGCCCAACTTGGAGCTAGAGTGTTTTTTTTTCTTAATTCGATAAATATTTATTCAGCAACAAACTTTTGGAACTAAATAATTTATTTCAAATTATTAACTTTTTGTATTTCGTTCAATTCACAAATGGCGTGAATATTGAAATGAGGCTAAATAATTTTCTCACCTTCTGAAGGGTTTAAAAAAAACACTACGCAGGCTTTTAAACGGTCACCCATCCAAATAATGACCGCGCGCAGCGTTGCTTAACTTACCAAATTAGTTGGGAGCGAAGACAATCGTCTTATCTAGTTCCCAGCTGCAATAATTCCATTTATATATCCTTTATAACTAAGACAATTGCTAGTGTTCTTAGGATCCCGTAAGCTCAAGACCCTTTAAATAAGCTACCGTTTTTTGAAAGCGGTCACCGTTATATGACTATTTTCTTAGTAAGTGGCACCGCTTTTCAAGTAGGTAAGATCCACCAGATTAAAAATGAATCATCAAAAATAGTCCATAATCAACGGAGCTATCGAGCAACATAAAACTACAATCAAACAAAAAAGAAAGTCGAATCGAAGCCTTCTTCTTTTTTGAAGTTGGTTAAACTAAGTATTTTTTATATTAAATTTACCTTTTAGCCACTTTTGAGAAATTTTCTTAAATCAAGAGATATAATAAAGGCTCCAGTACACAATGGCGTATGCTGGGCCACGCTTTGCAATGCACTACTGTAGGCCACGATCACTTGGTGTTCACACAATGGCGCATGTCTCATTACTGCCTGGCAATCCACTTGCGATGGACGTAGAAGAAATGTCTCTTTTTTTTAAATAGGTAATTTCAGGGAGTCTAATATACGATTAAATGCATCATTCATCTGAAAATATCGTACCTAAAATACTACAATTATTATAAATCAATAAACTTGAAAGTTGTAGGTGACAAACTAAACAATGGCCCATTGTGTGAACACCACAGGCAACGCTACGCCACGATTCCTTTGAAGTGTGCCCGAAAAACCGACAACTTTCCGATTGCGCGCCACGGTTGACAATTGTCCGCCATCATACGCCATTGCCCCGTGTACACAATGGCGATGGCCTGTCGTGGGCCAGCATACGCCATTGTGTACTGGGGACTTAAGAAAAATTGTCAATTGAATTTAATCGAATTCTCATTTCTCTTAAATTACGTACGAGCTTTGTTTTTAGGGTTCCACATGGTGTAATAAAAATAAAAGCTTCAGCCTCAACAAATATAAGGATCTCTCATTAGTGTTATGTTTAGATAAGGATTTAGCTCGTGGGACGCATATTTATGTAATTTCGGAAAGATCACGTATTACATAAAGCATAGATATTGTTTAGGAAAAAAATAAAAGACTCGAAGGGTTATGAGTTTAACAGTATAGGTGTATGTATGTGGGTAACTGTGATTGTTTATGTTGTATCTCCGCGATTTTAAGGACATATTGAAATGATTCGTTTGGTTGGGTTAGGAAAGGACGAAGGCGGAAGGAAGGTATTGCAAGAACCTTTACAGATAGTTTAAATTCAAAATGGCGACCAAACTGCGCCTATGCGTTAGCCCACATTTTGAATATAAGTTTTTGCTCAATAAATAAATAATGCTGGACAATTCACACAACATCATCTGGCCCCAAGCTAAGCCGAGCTTGTGTTATGGGTACTGGAAGACTGACATACTAATACAATACATAACATTGATAGATATTTTTTATTATACATATAAAATAAACAGAACACCCGGAATAAATATTTGCAGATCGTCCAAACATCTCGGCCTTAAAACCACTATGGTGTGTGACGGTGATAAGTGCAAATGAATTTACATAATGTTGACAAGTCAAAGAATTTGAACTTGCACTTGATTTTCCTTAGCGGATTATAATGTAGGACTCTATTGGGCGGATTCATCTTATCTTAGGGTTGTTTAACTAACCGTTATGCTTAAGGAGGCTTAGGACTGACTTAAATTAATATCCGGATTACGGAACCCAGAAGTCAGCTTATATTTTGGGTTATAAACTAGACATTTGAACCAAAAAAACAATAAAACTAGATAACTAGATACAAGATATTCATTATGTCATTTTTTATCTAAATAAAAAACATATCCTAAAGTTTTGTAATAAATCTATTTACAACTTGTGTAAGTAAATTTCTCACAAAGCACGACCGGCAGATTGAAAGACGGAGACCAATTGGTTTTCATCTAGTTTCAAATTCGAGAGGTTTCTGAGACCCCTCATTAATAAATTCCTATGAAATGATCAGCAAAGTATTTCAAATTATTAATTTCTTGGAAGTCCTTTGAAGAAAATTTCTGTTGTTATTTGATTACGGAAATTAGACAAAATTAGTACTTTGTGGTTCACCACGTTACCTAATTGAGCGAGCGAAGCGAGGGATGATCTTAGTGACAACTTGGGCCAATCAGCATTGTTTAGATATTTAGGTACTTATTTCTTTATTTGATCCATTATTTGACGACCGATGTGGCGCGGAGGTTGCGGGTTAGATTCCCGCCTTGGGATAAATGTTTGTACAATCTGCAAATATTTATTCCGGATATTCTAGGTATTTTATATGCATAATAAAAAATATCTATCTATGTAATGTATTGTATTAAGTATGTCTTCTAGTACTCATAACACAAGTACTGCTTAGCTTGGGGCTAGATGATGTTGTGTGGATTGTCCAGCATTATTTATTTATTAATTAAGTTACATACCTACATAATACAAGTTTAAATAAGTAAACTGAGGATCTCTTAGTAGGTATTTGGGATCTTTGTAAGCACTTGTTCGTCCAGAGGCACTTAGACTTAGTTAAGTCAAGCAAGTGGGAATGATTGCATGCATGTGTTAAGGTTTGAATAGTTCTAATGGAGCGACGATCTGCGGAGTGTAGCTGGCAAACACTGGATGAGAAGAGCCGAAGACCGGGCTCAGTGGCGCGTCTTGAGAGAGACCTACGTCTAACAGTGGACTGATATAGATTTATGATGATTAAAACTTTTTATTGACTTAGTTATGACTAGCTTGTAATCTCTAATTATAATAACTTGAGTAGAAAGATTGTAGGTACAATTAGTAAAATTACTCATTCGTGAATATGTAAATATACTTAATCTCGAAGACATTAGTGTTTCTACGAGTTAGTTAATTGCTTTCGCACTTTTTACATTTTCCGATCCATTAGAACTAGAACCGTTTAAGTGTCTTCTCATCCTTGAGATGCAGGTCGTAGGTTCGATCCCCAACAAGGCAAAAATATTGGTGTGTTGGTAAACTTCTGTTCTGTATCTCGGTATTACAATGTCTTTGTAGGTGTATATTTATAAAATAAAACTAGAAATATTCTAACTTCAATCTGGCTCTTAAAATCATCAGCTAACTAAGAGCATGATCTGTCCATGAGTTTTTATTATTAGTAAATAATAAAAAATAATCTATTAATTTTCAAATACAATAATTTTACTTCGTTTAGAACTGGTTGTGAAATGACCATGAATAATTTATATAAACCATGCATTTACAAAACTGGGTTTCCGCAATTTTAGTACATTAGCAATACTCATAAAGCATTTAACTAGTGACCTAATAAACCAGTAATGACCTATTGACACAGGTCACTCCGTAATACATCTGCATGACTCATTATTAATAGGTAATGCTTTTATTACTCTTAGTCATCGTGTAGTACGGAAATTTTCTGCGTCATTTTAATATTTCCTTGATAAATAAATAAAATAAATAAAGCAACATAATATATTAATATCATTGTATGTATCACTTGTATACAGCTAGGTTTACACTATAGTATCATACTTTGCGGAACGCCTAATATTTTTATCATAGCAATCTCTACTAAATTATACTTAGATACATTATTTTCAACTATCAAAAACATTTGTTCCTGGTCTGGGTGTCAGATACTATTTATGTAGGTACTTACAAAAAAATATTACATAAGTATGCTATAATCGTTGGAGGGATGACCTTGACGTATTTGACTTACTTGGGACACTGCCAAGGACTGGGAGAAGTGGAAATGTTTGGGGGAGGCCTTTGCTTTGCCCAGCAGTGGGACAATGTAGGCTAGAATAAAAATAAAAATTCTATCAGCAATCTAGTTCCATAGTACAAGCTTTGCATTGCTTGGGACTTGAGCGTTGTGTGAAATGTCCATAAATATTTATTTATTTATCACCTTCCCTAGTTGCAAAATTCTTCAAATCGGCTGAATTGTATATTTGCTCGTTTTTATGCAATAAATAACTTGTATTTATTGCATAAAAACGAGCAAATATACAATTCAGCCGAATCACAATTTCAACGTCAAGTATTCGGGTCAAGAAGTAGATTAAGGGTAGGTCAGTCATGTCAAACTATTGGCACGGAATTCTTGCATTAATGCCTTTATTTGCACTTTAAACTTAGCTGACTAAGGGTAGTTGTTATTTGCACTTTCCACTTAAGTGCTAGCTGATTAGGTATGACACAGGCATGCGAACTTGAATTTATTTTATTTGAAGTCATTTTAATTGTCATTTTAATTGCATAAAGATGCATCATACCTTCATGCATATACCTAGGTACTATTGACATTCACTTTCATATTTTGATTTATTCTTTAAGGCACTATCTATAACTACACACTACACAAAGGTTAGTTGGAAGAAAATTCTTGCTAGTATCAAGCTCGTACATTTTTTATGTGCAATAAAGAATTTTCATATCAGAAAGTATTATAAACTTAATAAAATAAATAATATTAGGTTTAGGTACTATGTTGTAAATGTGACGTTGTGTAACTAATCATAAACATAAATAAATAAGTGTCTAAATAAAATATCTTAATTTGTTGACTTTTTTATCAACACAAAGCTTATGAATGGACGATTCTTAACTGATTCTCAGTCAGATGTTTTCCCATTGACAACGACACAAACAGTCATTCAAGTCACTGAAAATAATGAAATTTCTGTTAAAGCAACATCAACTGCATTGACTGATAAATTTTCGAATCGAATAGATCTTAGAACTTTTATAATTAACAGGATTTCTCTTCCTTTCAGACTTCAAGGTGGAAGGCTACCCAGTACTCGTGTGGTTTCATGGAGGAGGCTTCGTCAGAGGGAGCCCTAACAGCGTCAATCCGTTTCAGCTGGTACTCAAACAAAAGGTACTTTATGCCACATCTGGCTACACCATCATCTGTGTTTCCAATAGTATAATAAAGTATTTTTATTTCTCCCACAAAGTTAATTGTCCTAACACTAACAAGTATAAGATAGAGTTTGAGACTTTGTGAAAGACTGGTGCCTGATGTAGATTAATAAAAATCCGTATTACAGTATTATGGTATTACTAAGCTATTTTTTTTCCAGGTGTTATTTGTCTCAGTAGCATACAGACTGAACATTTTCGGTTTCTTCTCAACGCTCGACAACGAAGCCTCCGGCAACTTTGGACTAATGGATCAAGTAGCTTCTTTATACTGGGTCAAGAACAACATCGCCAGTTTCGGAGGTGATCCTGACAACGTCTGCATATTCGGCCATGACGCTGGAGCCGTCAGTGTTGGCCTACATTTGGTGTCCGCATACTCAGCAGGACTATTTCATAAAGCTATAGCTATGAGTGGCAACCTCCTCTCTCCAGACACAGTTAACATCGCACGAAAAGAACTTATAACAGTTGATAAAGTTGCTAGCGCTTTCAGTTGCTTCAGAAGACCAACGTACCAACTTCTAGATTGCCTGAGAAGGGTTCCTAACCAAGCGTTACTCGATATCGGAGAACCACTAGCAGACTGGAAACCGATTATTGATACTGGTTTTAGTAATGTATCTGGACCGTTCTTACCTGATCTACCGAGCAGATTGCTCAGAGATGAGGTGTTCAGCCCTGTTCCACTACTGACCGGCTACACCAATATGGAGGACGCTCTTTTACTCGATAAGGGAGAGGATTCTGGAGTCAGCCAAAGAGAGTTCGATGTTATGCGCGAAGAAATAATTCTCTCTGATATAACAATTGACAACAGTTCATGTTTTACAAACCAGCACCATATTCAAGATGCTGTAGCGTTTTTCTACAAACCAATACCACCGACGACGAACGAAACTATTCTGAGAAAGCTGTTTCTGGATTTCTACACGGATAAAGTCCACGGAGCCACTACGTATCAGCTCGCCAAGTATATCAGCAAACACGCCCCGGTATACCTCTACAGATTCGATTTGAAACCGTTTTCTGATGTGGCGAACGAGGGGATACCCGATTGGATAGCGGTCCCGCATAATTTCGATTTAATTTTCACTTTCGGCATGCCCTATTTGCCTTTGCCCGAAGACTTAGGCAAATGGGATTACCGAGATAAAAGCATTTCGGAGATCGTAATGAAAATGTGGACCAATTTTGCGTGGTATTCAAATCCGACCAACTCTGGAGTGATTATAGAATGGGACCCATTTGAAGTGGACAAGCCTGGCTTTTTTATTATAGATCGCCAAAACTTTACTATGAGCACGCCAGAGACAATAAATTACAAAGCTTTCGAGTTTTGGACAGATTTCTACCCGAAAGTTGTGGAAATTGGCACAAAGTGTTGTAAGGAAAAAGAGGAAGATTCTGGGGTGAATTCTATTCTCTACAAAGGGATGCATAGTTTAGTAAGTTTGTCCTTAGTTCTGCTCTTGCTGGCGTAGTGTTTACTAAATCATTTTTAATGTTATTTTTGTATAGTCTATTGAGAGATTCCTTTATCTGTTAGGTTAAGATTAATAAAAATATTTCTTCAGTAAAATTTTGAATAAAGTTGAATAAATCGCACGTGTCAATTTATTAGTATAGTATATAGTTTACCTACAGAAATCAGTAACTCATTTTGTTGATGGCACATCATGACATGACACATAAACAAATGATTTTAATGTTACATAATCCTTGCACCCTCTAAACTCATTAGAGCTTAAAAATCATGGTTTATCAACTTTATATAAATAGTAGATAATTTATATAAATCAAAGTAATTCATTTTATCTTTCTAAAATGACAAAATATTCTGTTCACTTAAAAAATACGTTGCGTTGCTAAAACAATAACAGAGCCATGACACGTTGTTTAAGAAAACTAACAAAACGGACGAAGACATGTCTGTCGTTAAATGAGTACCTACCTATATTTTCAAAATATTTAGATTCTTGGAAATCGAGACTGAACTACATAAGAGTAGGGTACAATGCTGGTCACGCTCGACCTTTGGCTTCGTCACCACGTGACCAGTCACCACCAGTCACGAAGGCGAGACACCGTCTACGTACAGTCAGACACAAAAGCTCACCAGTTTCTTAATATAATAATTATATTTTTACAAAAATGTACATACCTAACCGACTTATACCTATACTTATATAGGTACTGAAAATACATTATTAAATATCAAATTATAATGTTTATATGAAACCTCTGAAGTATTATAATGATCTATCAAACTAAAAAAGAATCATCGAAATCGGTTTCCAATTGGCGGAGTTATCGCGTACAATAAGTAGGTTCATACAAAAACCAATTGATAAACTCCTTTATTGAATAAGGTTGAAAACACAATAGGTATCTAGTCTACATTTCTCATCACTTTCCATTTTAAGAAAAAGTTTATTAAAACCTCAGGATACAAAAACACAACTATTTATATTATATCTTACTGCGTAATAATTTATACAGCTGCTACTTCCGGCCAGCCACAATTTATCTTAAGAAATTATTACAGAACACTTAGAACATACCAAGTCTTAGTTCAGAATTAAGTAAACAACAGTAGGATACAATCTAGGGACAGGAAACAGAGCCTAAGTGGGCTTTTTAGTTCTAGGCTAGCTTTCACTCAGGCCTCTTTTACCATATCTAGGTAGAGTATTTGAAAAATAAATCAGAATCAGATACATTTTATTATTCAACTGTTGTACATAAAGATCTTAATGTTAAGTAGAACAAGTTTATACAGTTTGTTCAAACCGGACGTACAATAAGAGGGTATTAACAGAGCCATACCCAAAATAAAAAATTCTAGATTGTTTCTAGTATTACATTTCTACGAAGAAATACAGTTTAAAGTTTTTGTCGTCGACTGTATTTCTTACCCAGTAGGTAAATTACCTCTTTTGCGATAAGCAACATGCGACTTTAGAAGAAATTGATTTTTTTCGTGGAAAGTTCTAACTCGTTGTTTTTGAGTCACTGTAATCAGTTTGCTTACTTTAAAGTTTATAAAAAATGTATATACCTAAGTATTCTATCAGCAATCTAGTTCCCATAGTACAAGTTTTGCTTAGTTTGGAGCATGTGATGAGCTAAATGTCTGTGAATATTTATTTATTTATCCATCATCATCATCATCATCAACCTATGTTAGTCCACTGCTGGACGTAGGTTTCTCCCAAGACGCGCCACTGAGCCCGGTCTTCGGTATTTATTTATTAATCAATATAAATCTTAGATTTACCTAAATATTACCTACTTGAAAATATGTATTTATAGTGAATTGGGAGAGATTTAAACAGCTGCTTTAATTGAATTCGTACCGAAATATTATATATTATTTTTTTTATTATTATTCAACCATTATCGTCCCACTGCAGGGCAAAGGCATCCCTTCCCTCCTTCCACTCTTTGCGATCTAATGCAATTACAGGCCACGTGCTTAGATGCGAGTCCAGCTCGTCCCGCCATCTCATCCTGGGTCTTCCACGTCTTCGCTTTGAATGTCGAGGGATCCACTCTGTGGTTTTCTTAGCCCATAAATCATCGGGCATGCGACAGATGTGTCCGGCCCAGTTCCACTTTAGGCTGGCGGCTTTCTGACCAACGTCAACGATGTGTGTTTTGGAGCGCAGGATTACCGAAATATTATGTTAAAAAAATACACGTTACCTTATTGCCTTGATCACACGTACTGAGTAAACCGGCGAGACAGTGACGTATTTGACACTGCGCGTCGACATCATATATATCATATCAGTTTTATTGTTGAACGTTGCAGCGTTAGCGCGCAGTGTATCTTAAAAACGTCACTGTCTCGCCGGTATACTCGGTACGTGTGATCAAGGCATAAGATTGAGAAGCTCTGTAGTGAGTGGTAAAAGTTTTCACAAGTTTACTACCCCTCAGTGACGATGACATGCAAAAAAGCAAAATAACACGAAATTTGTGACGTCATCTGCCCCTATCCCCCTATGTACCTACCTACCTATAGGTAATGCAGAAAACTTCCCCGGAGCCCAACAGTAAAATGAACACAGGAAAATTGATCTAGCTTACTTATCACGAATTCTAATCATGTAAACTCTATGACAAAAACTAGCATCTCATATTGCAGGTACTGGAAGATTATATTTGAATTAGCATAGTCATAGAAGGAAGTTTTAGAAATTACAGATAAGGAAAGTAAATGGATGGGAAAGCCCAAGTCTCAAGATGATGACGACCGATGTGGCGCGGCGGGCGAAGGTCCGCCTGCGACGCGGAGGTTGCGGGTTCGATTCCCGCCTTGGGATAAATGTAAGTACGATCTGCAAATATTTATTCAGGGTGTTCTGGGTATTTCATATGTTTCATAAAAATATCTATTTATGTTACCTATGTATTGTGTTAAGTATGTCAGTCTTCTAGTACCCATAACACAAGTTCTGCTTAGCTTGGGGCTAGATGATGTTGTGTGGATTGCCCAGCATTATTATTATATTATTAAGTATTATTTCAAAAACAGACTAACAGTCAGACGGTCAGCCGCGTCTCAGTATTAGGGCCCCGTTTTATTCTTTGGATACGGAATCCTAAAAAGGGGGAAGTTCTCGATTCGACATTTTTTAGATTGTCTCGTTTATTCTGTGAGTTAGAGTAGAAGGGGCAAAACTTGACTCTCACAAAATCAATGCAATATTTTTAAACGATTATAATAATAGGTTCTTTGACATATTTGACATAGTAGGTATATTTGTTACCTTACGTCAGAACCTGTGGTCAGAACTATTTCTAGATGAACAGAGTTTGATGGTTAGTCTTAAGTGTCATTAAAAACTACATAGATGGGATGGTGTTTCATTTTTATTACTTTTGTATTAGAAAAAATACTTGTTTATCAATCTAGTTTTACTTACTAAGTTTGAAAAAAAATCAGGAAGAGGCTTGCTAGCTTTAGCTTTGAATTAATATTCAAGACGAGGTTTTTTGTTTTAAAGCAAATGCAATAAAAAGACTAATCAAATTTTATTTAACTTGATTTACCTTATATTGGAAAAATACTTATCCTTAATCCAATATCTTTTTGACTAACAGGTAAACTTAGTAGATAATTTAATATTTTTAATTAGCCTATTAACTAATCATCAATAACAGGATTATTTTATGTATTTACATTAAAATAGGTAGGTACTTAATAAGTAGATTGATTAATAACTAGTAGGCTACAACATCTGAGATAGGAATCTACTACCTACAGTAAAAAGTATTATGTGGGTGGTACAGCTACTTACCTACACGTTTTTTCCAGCCGACAAGTAAACAAGCAATTTACTATAAGACCTATTTTTCTATAATTAAATCGAATTGAAAAAAAAACGTTAAAAACGTTTTTAATCAAAAGCTTCTGTGGTAATATTCCATAAGTATTTTATTCTTTTTTAAAAAATAAGTATTATCCTCATGAGTTAAGTTTAAGTGTGTGATTATTAATGTCAGGCGTCACACCGCAGTTGGTAGTAGCTCTGCCTTCCATGCTGTGGGTCGTGGGTTTGATTCCCACCCAGAGCAAATTTTTGAGTAATAAACATAAATATTTGTATGTATATATTTACAAAAAACAATATTTGCAAGTAAGTATATAAGTATTCTATCAGCAATCTTGTTCACATAGTACAAGCTTGCTTAGCTTGGGACTTCGATTGTGATGTGTGAAATGTCCATGAATTTATATATTTATTTAATAGAACAACATCTGCCTTCCAAACAAATAATTTATTATACAAAAAACTGACTCCAAGTCAGGTTTTGGATAATCCCATTAAAAGTTTCAAAATACTTTATCCTCCAAGTATAAAGTCTAGGTCTTGTTTCTTGCAAGTTTGTTTACGTTTGTCACCAAAGTTTTCCTTATATTTTTATTGCTTTTTTAGTTTTGCAAAGTTGACGGTAAAACCAGTTGGTTTTGTACCGTACGA
Source organism: Ecliptopera silaceata (assembly GCA_932527185.1). NCBI lineage: Eukaryota > Metazoa > Arthropoda > Insecta > Lepidoptera > Geometridae > Ecliptopera > Ecliptopera silaceata. The sequence goes on along the minus strand of OW052207.1, from coordinate 7,077,525 downwards.
CGCACACGCCTCGTTCAGTTCAGTTTTTTCGCTCTTCGAGAATGGTAAGCTTACAATATTTATTTATATTACTTAAATTCATACATTAGGTGCATATTGGTTAGAATAAAGTGAATTATACATAATTGTTTAATGATTGAGTAATTTATAAGTAAATATCCAAAAATATCAAAAGTCTTAGCGGTAGTTTTTTGTTTAAATCAGGTAATAACTAACTAACCTAATAGGTGCTACTAATAACAATATTTTAAATACAAGTAATATTATGTTTGTTATTCTGGATTTAGTAACTGGTTTGCGGAAAACTAATTTATGTTTTATTGCTTAAATTGGCGTAAATATTACAATTCTTATTAGATTCTACCATAACATATCCAATATGTTTATGGAATGACCAACAATTTTGTTTAAGGCAGATAAATCACTAAGATAATCAAGAAATAAAACCCACCCAAGCGTAGCTACCTATGTTAATTTTGTTGTATAAAAAATGATGATTTTGTTTTGAATTAAGTTTTGTCTGCAGTTAAATATTAATACCTAGGTACATATTGTGACTTTTCGAGCTAAAACATCATTATAATAGATAAATATTAGTTGTAACTTTGATAAGATGCACAAATTGTGAGCCAGAAAAAAAAAATGATTGATCAGTTGTCACTGTCAATACATATTTTTTTTTTTAATTTTCAGATGATGAAACTGTGTTTGTTGGTTCTGGCGTCAGTGGCCGTGGTGCAATGTCAACGACCCCCATACGCTGGTAGCAGGCCTATAGGGTACCCTGAGGTGACCACTGCACCCACCACAGAAGGTCTAGGAAACCGGTAAGTTACCATCCATATGTAAACTTTTAATTAGACATCACTTAAATTGATATTTGTATTTAGAATGCCGAATAGAAAAACTTTATTGGACAACTTAAAACGAATGGAAAGGAAAATAAAATAACAGAAAAAAAAATGAATCAAATGTACAGTGGTCTAATCGTAAAATAAGGGATTTCTTCCAGACAACCTTTATGAAAAGTAAAATCAAAAATTAAAGTGAAATTATGAAGAAGCAAAACATTTTTAATGTTTGATTTAATTATATAAATTCTTCTTAGCTTTTATCTATTATAATCACGTCATTTATATTAAGTACTTACTTAAATTCTTATTGATATTTTTTTTATATAAGATGAAAATATGTTTTTGTTTGTATGCGCATATCAGGATCGACAGTCCCGCCTCTCCCCTATAAAAGTATTTTGATTTAAAAACTATATAGAACATAGAAATAAAAATAAGATTTAGATCAGGTGTATTATTTTGTTACGGTCTATCTTATAAAAAGCAAACTTGAAGTACTGATTACCATACGTAAAGATGACTTAATGTCAACGCTAACTTTTTATAAGATAGGGGGCTAGTATTTACCTACTATGTACATAAAATGTATTGAGTTAGGTAGGTATCCTACAGAAAGCAAAACTCAAACCGGTACCTTGGGTTAGTTCTAGGCATTTTAAAATCGACTAATTTATTTTCTTTTATTTTCTTACACACTACCTAATAAAATAAATTGATACTAGTCTAAATTTCGAGTAAAAGAGCTAGCTTAGATACCTATCTACTTAAATCACCTCATTAACATATGTATAAAAGACCAGTTATGTATCAACAACAGAAAATCTCGTTATATAATGTAGGTACTTTATTATCCTCATCCTGACCTTTGCTATTTCATTAGACAATGTCATTTCTAATGGGAAAAATAAACGTATTACATCCTATAAGACTAGATTATAAATAAGTAAGTAGATTCACGGACAATTCACACTCTAGTCCCCAACTTAGTAAAGTTTATAGGTACTATGCAAACTAGATAGCTGATTATAACTATTTTTTTTTGCAAATACATACATAGAATACATAGAAACCCCCAGAACAAATATTTATGTTCATCACACAAACGTTTGCTCTGGGTGGGAATCAAATCCACGACCCAGAGCATGAAAGTCAGAGCTACTGCCAACTGTGCTGTGACGCCTGTCCTAGATTATCCTCATACAAAACAGATAGAAATAAGATAATAAATAATACAGATAAAATCACCTACTTATACGAATTATGTATTAATATGCAGATGGACCGTTTATTTTAAGATTTTAAATGAAAGCTTTTAATTTCTCAAATAAATAGTTCCAAATGGCTCGATAGAATGAGGTCGTTGACACTAGAGAAAATAGTCTCGTTGAGAAAATAGGAAATAGAGGTTTTGACATTGTTACAAATTCTATTGCCACTTTGCAAAACAAGTTCAAATCCAGAAACCTTACTTATAAAAGTAAAACAAAATGGCCGCCTCTCTACAAAGCTTAAGCAATGTCTTTTTCCAGGTTCGGCGAAGATGGTACAACGACAACCCAACGACTCCCACTAGAAGCCAATGGCGACAGAGAACTGGTAGACCGTCTTAGCAAGCTGCCTATCGACAAACAACCATTCTGGCTCATCAACTGGCAAGCTCTTGAAGCTAACAGACAAAAACCTCAGACCTATCCGCTAAAACCTAATCCGTTCATTGACCCACCGATCGCCAGTTCTAATTCGGGCAACATCGGAAACCCGATTGTACCCGAATCAAACACAGGTCTTGGTAATCGCTTTTCTGTTTCAAATTCAAACTCGAATACTCCTACAACGAATGCTCCATCAAATTCAGCCAATGGGAGCCCATCGAGTTCAAATACGGCCAGTAACATTGGCTCGATTGCTGATCGATTCAGCGGTGGAATCGAAGTTAATCGATATCATGAAACTCAACCCGTTGTCACCAACCAGGGTTCTAGCAGTTCTAACCATAAGCCAGGTAATTCTGTGAATGTTAATTAAACCAATACATTCGGTATTGAAGGTATACAATAAAAAGCATTTTTAACAGACTTCAAAGAAAGGTTCTCAATTCGACCGATGTTTTATCTCATTACTTTTTGAAATGAACCGATTCGTTTTTTAATGTAAAAGCTTTTCTCTCATAACATCTCATTAGCTTGAGATTTAAAGTTGTTTTTAATAATACGAATTTAATAGGACTTGTCAATGTCAAAGCTGATTATCATAATTAAGTAATTATTAAATAATAAATGTGTCTGACAAGTATACTATTTTTGAAAGTTTTATAATTTTTTTGTAGTAAATATTAATAAAACAAAAAACCATTTAAACATTTTATTGACTTTAAAATAATTTAACTTAATTACTAAGCGTATTCTTAGAATAATATTATAAATAATAGAATAGCAAAAAATGCAATAGTTGTTCGTATGAATAAAACGACTCAAAAATATTTAAAAAAAACATGTCTCAAAACCACTTATATTAAAACATTTCATTAACAGAAGTTTTTAATTTAAACAAACGTCAAAAAGAGAAAATAACTTTAGTTCAAAGTTGTTTTTTTTTTTCATTTTTAAAAGTACCTACTTAGATAGCTAATCTACAAAAATACTAAAAAAGTATTGTCCTACATTTTAGTTAAGTATATGTAGGCACTTAGTTTCAAGCCTAGTAACACAGCCATAAGTGATACTAATGTATTTTATATTGAAATAATAATTACAAGCATACAATTATTTAAGTTTCTGCATTTTAAGTACTGCAGACTTAGCGTGATCAGACTTTATAACTAGATACTGAATACATTGCATTGATACATTTCGTACTTTTATTTTAGGGCTATTTACAGTATTTAATTAACAATTTAGCGAAAATTCAGATTGATTTGGATAAGTCAAGACATTACCGAATCTGGCCACAAAAGTAGCGAAATCAGTCCAAAAAAACATACTAAATACTAAAAAATACCATTACTTGGTAAAATCTATTCATAAAAACAGTACATACTCACGCATTAGGTAAATATGAGCAAAACCTTCTAAGTACAAATCAATCACTCACACAAAAATACACTTTGGTTTTATACAATAGACAAAGAAGAAACTGAGGAAAAGTCTCAAGAAATTGACAAGTGCGGACTATACCTGTCTCTTTTCTGTAGGTACAGACCTAGTCTTTAGAAAGAGGCAAAATATACATACTGGCAGAATTTTGTCTCTCTCGTTTTGCTGTCTGTATTTACTTCATACTGGGCCTCGATTGTCCTAAATTGTAGCGTAAACGGTTCGTATAATAGCAGCTAAGGTTCGCCGACGTAACGTGTACGTAGCGTGTGCAACGTATCACTGTAAACGGCTAACCGCTCATCTTTTTTCCCTTCGTGTGACAGCGGTTATGTCACAATCTTCGGCTCACTAACGTTCGAATGTTGAACGTGTTTGGCTACACCCTTATCAAATTACGTACGTTGGTGAACCTTAGCTGCTGCTTATAACGTTACAATTACAATTAAACACAATCAGGGCCCAGTCTTAAATATGCTAACGTTACGAACGTTTACGATTGTCACATTTATTCGTACTCATCCGTCAAGATACAGAACGCTCAGTCCATTCTATGTCTAAGTTGTATACCATAGCAGCGCAGTAACAAATACGAACGAAAACTGTCAAATTATGATACATAATCTGACGGAAAAATGTCGAAATTTACAAAAAAAACAAAAACAACAGGTTAAAAAACTTTTCAAGTTTTCACTACCGCACTGCTAATACTATGTATAATACCAAAATAAACTGACATAGATAAGTGTTGCTAGTACTTGCTGCTTTCGTAACTGAGGGTAGTCTCAAACTTTTGTAGTGGCAAGACTTTTGTGACGTTTCGTTTTGTTCGAGCTCTTGGAAAGTCGGGTAGTTTTGGATCTGCATCGGCTGAAATTGTGAGAATTACGGGTTAGTATACTTTTATATTGCATCAACATTCAATTACGAATATTAAACTTATTACATAACTTATAATTATAAGTTCCTTCCATTTATATTTAGGAGCTAAATGATAGTGGCGCCATCTAGTACCTATTTTCCTCACCTCATCAGTAGACAGCTTCAAATACTTAATTTCAAAATATGAGAGTGGTTTACCTCTCAACTCAGGTTGTGTGCTGGTTGCGAGTTCGATTCCCAGCGAGCACATTTGTATAAAAATTAATAATAAAGCAACTAGATGGCTGATAGAATACATATATACTTTTTTACATACATAGAATACATAGTAACATCCAGACACAGAAAAAATATTTATGTTCTTCACACAAACATTTGCTCTGGGTAGGAATCGAATCCACGACCCACAGCATAGAAGGCAGAGCTACTACCAACTGAGCTGTGACGCCTGTCAATTCTATTTAATTTGAACCCTATTCTAAAGAGATAAGATTGAACTCACCACGCCCAAGCTATCGTCTCGTTTCTTACAGAAAGTCATGTGTAGTCCATAGTACAGTGACTTCTGGATTTGTTTGGTCAGCAATGGCTCCTGCCATGGCATCTCGTTTAAATGTGCCATGAAGGATTTGTTTCGGAATTCTGAAGGCTCCCAGATTACCAGCTCTTCTACAAAAAAATGTATTTTAATAAATAAATATATTCTTGGACATTTCACACATCACACTCTAAAGTCCGGTCGCGGAGCAGAAAGAAATTCGTACATTAACCTGTTATTACCTGTCTCTGTCACTGTCGCGTAAATATGATGCGTCTCGCTCGCTGAGTGCCGCGGTCATTGCATCTGTGCGAGCGAGACGCATCATATTTACGCGAGAGTGACAGAGACAGGTAATAACAGTTTAATGTACGAATTTCTTCCTGCTCCGCGACCGGACTTTAGTCCCAAAGTAAGCAAAGCTATGGGAACTAGATTGCTGATAGAATATTTATATACATTTTTTTTGAATAAATATACATATACATGATAAAAAATAAAATAAGTGTAACTCTGCTCTTATAAAATAAGAAGCACTTTAAAACAAGAGTATTCCCTACTAGCTTTGCTTTCCATTTTGTCGATCGTAGGTTCGAACCCTCCAAGAGCAAACATTTCTAAGATTATCCATATAATATCCGGGTTTTCTGGGTATTTTATATGTGTAATAAAAATATCTATCTATGTAATGTAATGTATTAAGTATGTCAGTCTTCTAGTACCCCTACCACAAGCTCTGCTTAGCTTGGGGCTAGATGATGTTGTGTGGATTGTCCAGCATTATTTATTTATAGAACTAAAATAGAACTTACTCATAAGTCCAACTCCTTGGTCATCTCCTTGTAGTATGGGTTCAGAAACTGATCGTTTGGATATTCCGTCCTCGGATTGTGATGGTGGGTTCTCGAAGCTTCTGAAAACAAATACATAAGTAATTCATTATTTAGTGTATAGGCGACAATGAAATTGGTTTACCACTCTAAGACTGAATATCATTTGCACGTACAAAACATCAAGGGCTATTTTCGCTTGACAGATTAATAACTGCTACCTCAGAATCTGTCAATCTGTAATCCTTAGCGAATAATTATGTTACTGGGAGATGTCATCAAAAGTGGTAAACCACTTTCCTTGTCGCCTATACATAGCCTACATAATATTGTAAGAAAAACCTGAGAGTTAGTGAGATTTCTCTTGTAGATAAGGCCGACTAAAATGAGTTTCAAAGCGGTCCTTGTGTTTTTTTTCAGCGGGAATGGGAAAGCTTTCTATGTTATAGGCAAGTCTATTTCATCTAAAACCTTAATACATATTCTCTTGATCATTAGAGCTTGAGTAATAAGTAGTTTAAACGATCACCGCTTCACATCAGGTGAACTAATGACTCTTGAATACCGGCGCGATTTCATGACTTACGTCACAAAGTTACGACTTTAATGCCTTAATGGACGTACCACTTAACTTCGGGTGGGTCATCTACTTCTTTCATCACTTGCTTGAGCAAGATTTATTTGAATAAATATAATTATGTTTTAATAACTTACCCTGAAGAAAGGAATATATTCTCGACCTGTCTAAAGTTAAGACCGTAGAATTCTCTGATTCCAAACGTTTCGAAGAATTCTTTGACAGGTGTCATTGAGTAACATCCCGCTAGTTGAGTTCGAGGGTAGTATAGGACGAAGGATAGGCACATTTCCTGAAAAAAAAAAACAAATAGAATGAGCAAACGGTTTTTTTTAATGTCGCAAGTGGAGACTTAACGAGATATATGATGTAGGTATATGGGGCCGTTCAAATATTACGTAAGCAGATTTATTACAATCATTTACCCCCCCATCCCCCTTGTCAGCAAAAGTAAGCAAAGCTCTTACCCCCTCCTCCCATGCTTACGTAAACATTTTTCAATTATAAATGTATTTTTTTTATATTGTAATTATAAATGTTATATTTTTTTTATTAATTTAATATTTTTTTTGTGAGGGTTGCCATTTGTGTAAAAATGTTAATAACTACCGATGACGTAATCATAATCTAGACTCCCCTACCCCCCATGTCATCCAAAATAAGCAAAACAAAGACCCCCCCACCCCCCCATAGTGCTTACGTAATACTTGAACGGCCCGGCCCCTATGATAAAATATATGATAAGATACAGAAATAAAAAAACAAAAATATAATAATCAAACAGATTTTTTGTTTAAATTGTCGCATGATGATAAATGGTAAAATATAATGATGAGAGAGAAAGACTAAAGAGACAAAAAAAATCTAGTTATAACAAGTTTTGCTAAGTTTGAGACTAGATTTTGATGTGTGCAAATGTTATAAAGAAAAGATAGACATTGATAGCCTATTTCTGTTTTGTTTTTTAATTTCTAATGTACTTAGTTCAATCTTAGTCTCATTTTTTTACCTGTGCATCAGAATAGCCGCCGAGAATAAGCTTATCTCTTGAAGTGCTGTCATAAGTACATTCAGTCAGCAACGTATCGCCTTTGAGGAACTTTCTTCCACCTGGAACTACTCTGGACTGCTGGTATCTTACATCGTAGGAATTTTCCTAGAACAATAATATTGCGATTTGTAAGCGCCATCTATAAATATTTTGCGGAAGCTTTATAAACTTTGTTTTTGTTACAGCGCCATCTATGTATTCCGTTTAGAACTACTACTGTGTACTGACTCAAACTAGCAGCATGCGCTTGCGATTTAGTACAAATTGAAGCCGCTAGATGGCGTTATAGCCAAACTTAGTTGGAATATTGAAAAGTCAAGTTTACCTCAGATATTCTAGGTAATTCCTTGTTTCCTCTGACGTGCTTCAATGATATCTTTCTGGCAGTTCCATGCGCGTGAAGGAGAACTGATACGATGTTGATTCCGTCTTCAGGCATTGTCTAGAATAAGAAATAGAAAAGGTGTGTAAGTAATTTAATTATCATGTACTTAAGTAAGTACGTGGTTACGTGGTTCTTATTTCTATAGTCCTTCGTTGAAATAATCGGACTCGAGTCGAGATACACTAGTGTTCCAACGTGGCAGTTGTGCTAGCGTTGACGTGCAGTGTAACTCATGTACTCTGGATTTAGGTACTAAACTCGTTGACTCGTTGCTTGTAAGACGCGGGCGGGTTCGATCTCTACCGAGAGCAAATGTTGTGTGATGAACATAAATATTTGGATGTTACTTTATATTTAAAAAATCAGCAATCTAGTTCCCAAATTACAAGCTTCGATTAGTTCCCAAATTACGAGCTTTGCTTAGGTTGGGACTAGAGCGCGATGTGTGAATTGTCTATGAATGTTTATTACTGTTTTTTGTTTACCTTGTCAGTACACTCAGCGCTGCAAATGCCTACAGTTTTGTATTGCTTCTGGGCGGGTGGAATCACGTGTAACGCTGATATTCCTATCCCGGCGACCATAAGCGCTGCGTCGTGCATTCTTAGCGACGGTGTGTAGTACAGTCTGATGCCTGAATTGTCGAGTACTGGAAAAAAAAATTGATTTAATAGACAGGAGTCACAGCAAATCACATATCACACTCTAGTCCTAACAAAGCTTGTACCATGGAACTAGATTGCTAGTAGAATACTTATATACTTATGCTTTTTTTGTTCTAAATATACATAGAATACATATAAACACCCAGACATAACAAATATTAATGTTCATCTATCCATTTGCTCTGAGTAGGAATCGAAAGCGATTAGCTCTGCCTTCCATTCTGTGGGTCGTTTTCGATTCCCACTCAGAGCAAATATTTATGTTTCTATGTATTCTATGTTTGTATTTACAAAAAAAATGTATTTAAGTATTCTATCAGCAATCTAGTGCACAGTACAAGCTTTGCTTAGTTTGGGACTAGAATGTGATGTCTGAAATGTCTATGAATATTTATTTATTTATATTTTATATACTTTAAATGGGACTAAATGAGAAGCACCGAAAGCTAAAAATCATCAATCCACCTTATCTGTAGTCGGTTAAAAACTTAGTAACGCGACAAGAATTCGTCCTAACACAACAGATCCTGTTATTTTGAGAATTTCGTATTAAATTATAATCTTACCTTTGTGTAACTCCTTATTATCGTAATGAACTTCGAGCATGTAGTACATAACGCCTCCTTTCCCACCAAGTGGTATGCCAACATTTTCAGGCAGGAATTCACCTGTAATATAAATTAAATTTAACTTTTGATTAATATTTACATAGATATATATACTGATGTGGCGCGGCGGGCTAAGGTCCTGCGACGCGGAGGTTGCGGGTTCGATTCCCGCCTTGGGATAAATGTTTGTACGATCTGCTAATATTTATTCCGGGTGTTCTGGGTATTTTATATGTATAATAAAAATATCTATTTATGTAATGTATTGTATTAAGTATGTCAGTCTTCTAGTGCCCATAACACAAACTCTGCTTAGCTTGGGGCTAGATGATGTGTGGATTGTCCAGCATTATTAACATATTATGCTATCATAGCACAACTGTTTTTTTGTGAAACACGAACGGGACTCTTCGTTCGTCCGACTCGCACTTGACCGGTTTATTTTTGAACATAACTTACTTTTTGAACCCATAGCCCAGGCAGCGATAGGAGTCGCACAAGCCGTCCAACTACTAGGCCTATTCGGACCAAAATATCCAGAGCCTTCTGTCCACCGGTCCCAGAGAACCTAAGATATAAATACATTTATTTTCACAAACTTCGAACTACATATATATGTAATAATTACTTCGTCAAAAACTAAATCGACAGGCGTCACAGCTCAGTTGGTAGTAGCCTGTGCAAATGTTCGTGTAATGAACATAAATATTTCTTCTACGGCTGGGTGTTTGTGTTTTGAATTTGTAGTGGACTCCCGTTTCCGCATTTAGACTCTAAGGCGGTCCATTATGCGTGGGGGGTGATCTGGCTACCAGACAACCCAACAAATATTTATGTTCATCACACAAACATTTGCTCTAGGTGGGAATCGAGCCCACGACCCACAGCATGGAAGGCAGAGCTACCAACTGAGCTGTGATGTCTGTCGATGTACCTATGTTAGATGTCGATTATAAGTACCTGATCATCTTCCTGAATCTCACATTCATACAGCACCATATGATGGACGGGTGATTCCGAGTTGTCGGTTATTGGCACACCGTTCTTGATCGGATGGCTGTCGATGATTGGTTCATACCCCACTATGTGATGCTTGGATGATAGCTCTGGGGTCTTGAACAGTTTGCACCAGAAGAGTGTTGCCATTATATGGGGGATTGTTTGCTGGAATAGAGAAATTTATAAATTTTTTTATGCTATCGCGGCCAGAAGCCCTATAAATAAATAAATAAATAATGCTGGACAATCCTACAATAAAGGACTAGAATACTGATATACTTATTACACTACATTACATAGTTATTTTTTTTATTATAAGTACTTATAAAATACCTAGAACACTCGGAATAAATATTTGCAGATCGTACAAACATTTATCCCAAGGCGGGATTCGAACCCGCAACCGCGTCGCAGGCTGACCTTCGCTTGCCGCGCCACATAGGTTGTCTTAGAGATATGTAATCCATGGTTATTGCAAGTTAGTCGAAACGTGTATACATATAGCCCGTAGTGCAACGTAGTGAAACGTCGGGAAATATAACAAAGGTACTTACGCGATAAAATCCCGTATAATATCCCTTTAATATGAATTAAATTATCAACGTACATTGTTACAGCTTTGTAAAGTATGCTGGAAAATATTACCACCTCTGTAGCATTACCCTTCGGTCGAAAATCGCTTAAAAGTCGGTTGAATAGTGGACTATGCTTTGTTATGAAGGACCTCGAGCTAAGATCCCTCAGACCAAACACTTATACACCGGGCGAAAAAAATGTGACAATCGTAAACGTAACGTATTTAAAATACACTGCGCGCTACCGCTGCAACGTTCGACAGTAGAGCTGATGTTGACGCGCAGTGTATCTCAAATACGTCACTGTTTCGATACGTTTACGATTGTCACGTTTATGAACTCACCCCCCAGATGTCTTGACAGTCTTTCAGAAAGAAGTAATACTTACATTCGTCAATCGCACATCCCATTGCTTCAGCGGAATAGACTCAGGTTTCGCCACCGGCTGCAAAAGCCGCAATGGTCTCGATCCACTTTTCACGTGCTTCGGAAGCTCACCGTCAGATCCTGGCGGTCCAAGTGCCCATAGTATTTGTGTTGTGTCCTTCTGGAAAAGAATATAAGTAATGAGATATTACAAAAAATGTATTATTTGATCAGGTTTTGAGATACTGAAATCTTTTTGCACCAAGAGTTTCTGTTCCTTAAAAATATGGCTTAAATAAGCTGAGAAAATTAAAAAGACCACACCCTTGAATGTTATCTCTACTTATAACAGTTCTATCAAGTCATAGAGGACGTTGCCTGAAAGGTCATCACGCAGTGTCTCGGATAAGCTGCCGTTAAGTCAACGAATCAAATATATTCACGGACATTTTACATAATATAACACTCTAGTCCCAAACTAAGCAAAGCTTGTAGGTACTATGGGAACTAAATTGCTGATAGAATACCTACATATATTTTTTAAATACATAGAAGACATAGTAACATCCAGACACAAAACAGAACAAATATTTATGTTAATCACTCAAACATTTGCTCTAGGTGGGAATCGAACCCACGCCCCACAGCATGGAAGGTGCTTCAGATGACCGCCTATTAGTAAATCTGCATTCCTTTCAGCTAAAATATCTAAAAGTCTCTAACGAGTTTCAAATTGCATTAGCGAAGCACTCAGACCGAAACGTGCCGAAACAGCAAAGCGTACATCTCTGCTTATCTATCTCTGCATCGACTCCTTTCACGAAGAGATACTTACTCCTATAACAAAGTCCTGTTTATCGCAAGTGTCCAGTGGTCTTCTAAACTCTACGCAGGTGTGAGTCTTGTTTTGGTACGCGGAGATGAGCTCGTAATCTTGGACATCATCAGCTATCACCTTGTCAACGTGTTCTGGACCGTGGCAGTCCTGGAATAAGAGTGAATTTTGCTTTGATTCATCGGGTCATGTAACCAAGTCAAGTACATAATATTATCTGGTCGCAAACTAAGCAAAGTTCGTGAATGCATCAGACCGTTAAAGCCTACATATTTTTTGTATTTACTTGTATTATAAAGTAGACATAGACAGTTATTTATTTACTACACATAGCACACAAAACAAAATACACCAAAAAACAATAACAAAACAATAAAAATTAAGCAACAATATTTTTTGTGTGCTACAGCAGCAAAAGGGCCCCGACTCACTATAATGCCTAGCCACTTGTAGGTAGCTAGGCGCTGGTATTCTGTAGTTAAGTATTACCCAGACACAGAACAAACATTGACAGAAGTTTGTCATCACTCATCATCAACCTTTATCAGTCCACAGTTGGACGTAAGTATCTCCCAAGACGCGCCACTGAGCCCGGTCTTCGGCTCTTCTCATCTAGTGTTTGTCAGCTACACTCCGCAGATCGTCTTATGTTATTGTTATCACATTATTTTTTATTATTGTTGGAATAGAACTCACAACTCATAGCACTAAAGGCAGAGGTTTATCAACTGAAGTCGTGTGCCTGTCATGTTTTCATGTCTTGGCAATTATAGCCTCATATAGTAGTTTCTATTACCTATGTTTTGGTTAGAACCTAAAATAAAACATAGCTCAAGTAATGCCGTATTAAGCTCCATGGCAACGTAGATAAAGAGATAAGGCACAAACGTTAGTTTAACAAAAGGTCCAACCTACATGAAATAACTCTCCGAAGATCAAACAAACACACCAACTGTGACCATTCTCAAATAAAACAGATTAAATAAGGAAAACCCCGATTGAACTTTTATAAATACACCTAAACCCAAACAAAAGTTATCCTTCAGTACCAAACCTCTCTGAAATACCTTTCACGTTCGAAACCTTCTTGGTAAATTTCGAATACAAAAACCTCTTTTGGAATAATCCCAATTTCTTAGTTATAAGGATGAATTTCGTATGGAAACGAGAGATATTAGGGCCCAGCAGATGATGGGTTTTCAAAAACAGCTGTCTTGCAAGAGGTGTGCTATAAAGATAAATAATAATTGTGTTTTTTGCCGTTTGTTTTTTTTTCTGTCGCAGGCAGATGTCGCGTCGCACGTGCTGCCTTCTGTTAGTGCACCTGGTGTTTGTAATGATAGGGGGTTGTGCACAAATGTCATGGTAACCTTTACTTCATCTGCGGTGAAGAAGCGTTATCTTACGACCTTTGTATTCACCATAAGCAAAATATGCTCTGAAATTTGCACATTTTCACTGATAGTGAAAGTGTGCAAAATGAGGGTTGACAGCCATCACAGCTCAGTTGGTAGTAGCTCTGCCTTCCATGCTGGGGGTCGTGGGTTCCATTCCCAACCAGAGCAAATGTTTGTGCGATGAACATAAATATTTGTTCTGTATCTGGGTGTTTTTCATGTATTTTAAGTATGTATTTATATTAAGCAGAGTATGTATATAAATATTCTATGAGCACTCTAGTTCCCATAGTACAAGCGTTGCTTAGTTTGGGACTAGAGTGTGATGTGTGTTTTGCCTGTAAATATTTAGTTATTATTTATTTTATCAATGCATTTAAGAGCGGTGAAATCTAAAATCCTTCGTTAAAACCAAACCAATAATTCTCGCGTGTAAAATAGACCTAACCCAGAATATAATCTAGAATTATGTAATTCTACGATCAGTCCTCTCGACTTCAAACCTCTTTCGATATCTGCATGCAACATCTTACACGGACAAAGCGGAGTGATTGTAGATAGTATATTTCAAACAAGTAAGCGAAACCAGTATTCGCAGGATTTATTGGGCGATGTGACTCTAAGAATTCCCACGGCATTCAAATCAAGATGGCTGAGTAAAATTCTCATTTCGAAATGAATGATGGCATATGTAAAATAACAGTTGAACTAATAATTTTGTTCTCAATTTGTATGTTAATTGCAATTATCATAATATTTGTGACAAATTCTCCGTTATACTTCCGTTCTGTTAATTATTCTTATATGCAATCGATTTTAATCTAAATCGTCCAAAATATCTCGAAAAAGTCCACGCTCTATTTAGGTGAGTACTTTGTAAATACTGTTAATAGAATTTATTTTGTTTATGAATTCATAATGTTAAACATTTTTTTTTAACTAGAAACATATCTTCATGTCTTCATTATATCAACTTTGTTGGTGATCAATTAAAATCATCAGAACCACATAACATTCTTGACTTATCTCAACTTCATAAGCACCATACTAAACTACCAGCTAAAAAAAAATTAACTTGGCGTTTGCATCTATCTCTCTTGCTAAAGGGAGGACCCTATAGCAAAAGCTTTAAATGATTAACTTCAAAGCAGCTTTAAAAAGTATTCAGTTCTATTGTCGATCTTAAACGTGATTTCCGCTCCGCATTAGTTACAGATCAGTTATTATATGCATAGCAAGATTTTACAACTAGCAGGGTGAGTGCGAAAAAATGTGACAATCGTAAACGTATCGAAACAGTGACGTGAGATACACTGCTCGTCAACACCAGCTTTTTAGTCAAACGTTGCAGCGTTACCGCGCAGTGTATCTTAAATACGTTACGTTTATCACATTTATTCGTGCTAAGCCCTTGCAAACTCTAATGCATAATAATAAGGTCGATTGAGTCATGAAACTAATGGTTTTACATAATGCTACATAATTCAATTTGCGTACTACAAGCGTGAGTATAAAGTGAAATGTCTGACAAAGCAATACACATCAAAATTGATGGGACCGATGCTCTGTATGTCATTAATTACCATATTCAACCTGGGCAGAGTCCGTTAGCTATTGTAATATTGCAGAAACGTGTGTAGATTTAATGAGAAATATGAAGGAATCAAATACACGGTGAGTTCTCTACCCTTTTTCATGCATATGGCTTAAATTCATCATCATCAGTCTATATCAGTCCAGTGCTAGACGTAGGTAGAGACCTACGTCCAGCACTGGACTGATATATACCTCCGATATAGTGGCGCGTCTAGGGAGAGCCCTAGACGCGCCACTGAGCCCGGTCTTCGGCTCTTCTCATGTTAGCGCTACATTCCGCAGATCGTCGCTCCATCTCGCCGGCATCAAATGTTATACATACATACTAAAGATATATAGGCTTGATTTCGATAAGTATCTCTACTAAGTGTACTGAATAACTAAGAAAATAGAGGATTATGGATCTCGAAGTAAATTGTTCAATGGAACTTGATAAAACTATTTAACTCATACATCTCACACGCAAATCAGCCTTATTTAATATTTTCTAGTAATAAAAAGTTGGTGTTAAAGGTTGTAATCGACTAAGTCATTTTAGTTAGTTATTTTCGAACTAGATGTCGCTGTTAAGTTTGGTTTATTCCTAGAACGCGCTATCGTTGCGTTTTGAGATTTTGACCAGGTCTGTTTGTTTTTATTGGAATAAATGAGCTCACTACCATATACGGTGTTTTCGTAATACCACATATGGACCCTATACCTAGCTAGGATCAGTTTGTACATGGTCCTTCGTAAGCCAGATTGGTACTAGTATTATTAGGTACCTACGTAATCAGTAATAGGTAGGAATAGGGACATAACTGTACGATCGTTGTGGATCGCAGCGGATAAAGTACAGTTGAGGCGCGGTGGTGAAACCATACCCCGTGTCCTCTCGAAAGTGAAGTGCAGTGCAGTGCAGTTCAGTTCAGTGCAGTTTAGTGAGTGTCCACAGTACATGTGAGTGGTGGAAGTCATCACCACCTCGCAGCTTATGAGATCAAGGTGCGCAAAGGCGAGGATTGCCTTAGCGAACCCCAAGAGGAGAAGAGAGTCCAAGGAGTGAAGAGGCCCCAGACCCCTCACTACCCCAAGAAGAGTCCAAGGTGTGTGGAACCCCACACCCCCCGGAGCAGTCCAAGGTGTGGTACCCCACACCCTCCGAAGAGCAGCCCCCCGAAGAGCAGTCCAAGGTGTGTGGAGCCCCACACCCCCCGAAGAGCAGTCCAAGGTGTGTGGTACCCCACACCCCCCGAAGAGCAGTCCAAGGTGTGTGGAACCCCACACCCCCCGAAGAGCAGTCCAAGGTGTGTGGAACCCCACACCCCCCGAAGAGCAGTCCAAGGTGTGTGGTACCCCAGTACCCACACCCCCCAAAGCAGTCCAAGGAGTGTGGTACCCCAGTACCCCAGTACCCCACGGCCCCCCGAAGAGCAGTTCAAGGTGTCTGACCTTCCTGAAGTCAGCACCCCCCTGAAGCAGTCCAAGGAGTGTAGTACCCCAGTACCCCACGGCCCCCGATGAGCAGTACAAGTCGCTGGAGCTACTGGTAGCTCAGCGCCGCCCCTCAAGCAGTCCAAGGAGTGTGGTACCCCAGTACCCCACGGTCCCCCAAGAGCAGTACAAGTCGCTTGAGCAACGGGAAGCTCGGTGACCCCTCAAGCAGTTCAAGGAGTGTGGTACCCCAAGGTACCCCAAGATCCCTCAAGTCCCCCAGGTGAAGAAAAGGAATCCCCTGAAGATTAGTACAAGGACCTTGATACCCCACGTCCCCCAGAAGAGAGTTCTGCCCACAGAACTCAGAACAGCAGTCCTAGGCGAGCGGAGAGAACCTCCGCACCTCTGAAGATCAGCAACAGCATCAAGACGTGTTTGTATTGTGGTGAAAAAACCGTGAGTACTTTTTAAATAACTTCGTAAAGTGAATCTTGTGAATAAACAGTTTTAGTAGTAATTTGTTGATAGCGAAAGACTTTAAAATATTAGCACACTAACTTAGTATTTGTTTGAAAAAAGTTAACTTTTCTAAATAATTAATTTTGCCTTATATTTTTGTTTTCTTGTCATTATGGAGTCTCTAATTAATTTACAAAAAGATATTCAAAAATCAATAGAAAGAGCGTTAATTAATTTTAAAAAATGTCCGAAAGATAGATGCACTTCTGAGTACATTGAGGCCAGGATTGATAATTTAGAAAAAGACTGGACTTTGTTTCGTAAAAATAATGCCAAATTGTATGAGTCGTTCAAAGCAAATGATTTAGAAGATTCGAGTTATGTTAAAAATGAAATTTATGAAAACACGGAAAAAAGTTACATAGAAGCTAGATCACACATTAAGTCAGCATTAAAGTCCGATGAAATTGTTGCAACTAAAAATGAAGGTCATTCGAGTTCACTGGCGAAGTTGCCCAAAATTACAATTCCAACATTTAGTGGAAAGTACGAAGAATGGACTACATTTAAAGACTTATTTGTTTCATTAGTCCATAAAAACAAGTCACTTGATAATGTTCAAAGACTTCACTATTTGAAAGGGCACGTCACCGGTGAAGCCGAACTGTTGATTAGGCATACACCAATAACCGATTCCAATTATGAACGGTGTTGGCAGTTGTTAGAGAGTAGATATAGTAATAAAAGGTTCTTGTCAAATGCTATACTTAATAAGTTGTTCGGACAAAAGTCAATGAAGTTTGAGTCACCGACATCAATCAAAGATTTGATAGATACAACATCTGATTGTCTTAGTGCGTTGGAAGCCTTAAACGTAGATGTAAGCACGTGGGATATTCTCATCATCCACATCGTTGGTTCCAAATTGGATCCTGAATCCCGAAAGCAGTGGGAATTAACAGTGTCTAGCGATACAAGTAGTAAACTTGATTTACCTACTTTCGAACAATTTAAAACGTTCCTAGAAAGTCGTTTCCGGGCCCTCGAGTTCGTAGAGCCTAATAAACGATCGGTAACACAGCATGGAAGTGGTACTCCAGCATCTTGTCGTTCTATGGTAGCAACATCAGCGCCAATGCCTTGTGAGTTTTGTTCAGACAATCACAAGTTAAGTTTCTGTAAAGCGTTTACCAAACAAGATGTCAGTGAGAGGAGAGCTTTCGTCAACAAACATAAAATGTGTTTTAACTGTCTAGGCGGAAATCATAACGTTTATAGTTGCAAGAAACCAACAATCTGTCGTATTTGCAAAAGAAGACACCACACTTTGCTTCATCTTACATCAGAAGAGTCCACTGCTAACAAGCCAGTGGCACCGAAGCCCACAGTTGAGAACGAAACTCCATCCACGAGCAATCAAGTCGTAGCATGTCTCTCCACAGGCGACGTACCGACGACCAAACAAGTTTTACTAGCGACAGCCTTGATCAAAGCCGAAGCACTGACTGGTGAATACCAAACTGTCCGAGCCTTGATGGACCAGGGATCTCAAGCATGCTTCATCACCGAAGCAGCTGTTCAATTGCTGCGTTTGAAGAAGCTACCTGCAAAAGGAAAGATTTCAGGATTAGGCAATGACATTAACATACAAGCAAAATATGTAGTACAAACCACCATTCAGTCGCGTACAGATCCAGAGTTCAAGATGGAAGTTCAAGCTTACGTTTTAGGTCATATAACATCTTACTTACCTGAAAGGCACATTGAAAAGATAGATTGGTTAGACATAGAGACGATTCAGTTAGCAGATCCGCAATTCGCTACCCCTAGTAGAATTGATATGTTACTTGGAGCGGACGTCTATAGTCAAGTCCTGAAACAAGGTATGAAGAAAAGTTCAAGCGGAAAACTTATAGCACAGAGCACGAGTCTAGGATGGATCCTTTCTGGCGTAGTCACCTCAGCAAATGCTACACATAACGAAATCTCGGTTATGCATGTTGCCTGCAAAGAAAATGAAAATGATTTATTAAAGCGATTTTGGGAAATCGAAGAACAAACTAGTACAAAAAGATTACTTACCGAAGAAGAACAGAAGTGTGAAGCTTTCTTTAAGAACACTACGAAGAAGGAAGCTGGTAGATATGTGGTAAAGTTGCCTTTTAAGGATGAAAATCCGAAATGCAAATATGGTCATTCTAGAGATATAGCTGTGAAAAGATTATTGTCATTAGAAAGAAGATTGGCAAGAGATTTAGTACTAAAAGAACAATACACAGATGTAATTAATGAATATTTGAGTTCAAACCACATGCAACCGGTTAAAGAAAGCGACGATAGAAAAAATGAAGCTGTATACTTACCCCATCATGCAGTAGTCCGGAACGATAAAGAAACCACAAAGGTACGAGTGGTGTATGATGCATCCAGTCCAAATAGTAAAGGAGTGTCACTGAATGATACACTAATGGTTGGTCCAACCCTACAAGCAGATCTGCGGCATACCATTTTGCGTTGGAGAGTTCATGATATCGCGCTTGTAGCCGATATTATAAAGATGTATAGACAGGTTAGAGTAGATGAAGAGGACGCAAAATGTTATCAGCGCATAGTGTGGAGAGATGATCCTGCAAAAGAAATAATGGATTATGAATTAGTGACGGTAACTTTCGGAACCGCTTCGGCACCATATCTAGCCGTAAGAGCAATGCATCAAACCGCGTACGATGGAAGAGATGAATATCCATTAGCAGCAGAAAAGGTCTTGAATTGCTTCTATATGGACGACTTGATGACAGGTTGCTCGACGGTAGAAGAAGGAGTAGACCTGTACAAACAAATGGTAGGACTATTAGCAAAAGGTGGCTTTAAATTACAAAAGTGGAACAGCAACAATCAGGAACTTCTGAAACAGATAAACAAATATGAGAACACAGAAAAGTATAAAATAGAACACAAAGAGATCGAGAAAGAGAAGGGAGTATTAGAACAATCAGAACACAAAGAGATCGAGAAAGAGAAAGGAGAATTAGAACAAACAGAACAAAATGATATAATAATTGAGGACAACATAGAAGTTAAATTGGATACAACGATTAAGATATTAGGACTTACCTGGAACCGCAGTGACGACATATTTCAGTACAAGGTGCAGCTTCCTCCATCATCCGGACCTGTAACAAAAAGAAAAATGATTTCAGACATAGCCAGGATATTCGACCCTCTGGGGTGGATAGCACCAGCAGTCATTTTAGCAAAAATGATGATTCAAAAGCTATGGTTGTCAAGCATAGGATGGGATGAAGCGGTACCCAAAGACTTATTAGAAGAATGGAATACTTACCATACAGAACTGCCACAACTCGTCGCGGTGAAAATCCCTCGATGGCTCAGCATGAGATCGGATGATGTTGATGTGGAATTGCACGGATTTTGTGATGCCTCTAAGTTGGCTTACGCTGCTGTAATTTACCTTCGGGTACGTAGATCAAATGGAGACATCCAAACGTCACTACTAGTTGCAAGGACACGCGTTGCTCCTATAAAGCAAATCAGCATTCCACGATTAGAGCTCTGCGGAGCAGTGTTGTTGGTAAGACTTATAAGTGAAGCTATCGAAGTGATAGGTATTCCAAAAGAAAAGGTTCGAGCGTGGACAGATTCCACAATCGTTTTGGCGTGGCTCAGTAGTCACCCGAGCAAGTGGAAAACCTTCGTTGCTAACCGGGTATCTGAGATTTTAAGCACACTAGATTCGTCGCAGTGGTGGCACGTTGTATCTCAGGACAATCCAGCAGACTGTGCCTCTCGTGGAGTACAACCCTCTGCACTAGCAGAGAACGACCTTTGGCTAAGCGGGCCGCAGTTCCTGAAAGATCAAAATATTAAATATAGTAGGCCAAGCGATGTCAAAGTTCAACTAGAAGAAAATGTTAAGGCACACGTTACAACGATTCCTGAAAGTACAATTATGCAGAGATTTTCGTCATTACCAAAGCTTTTAAGAATTACAGCGTATTGTAGAAGATTTTTAAAGATAAATAAAGTTCAAACACATTATATACAGAAGAAAGAAATAGAAGAAGCTTTGGAGTGCTGCATAAGAAAGACACAAGAAGAAGAGTTTTTAGAAGAGAAAAAGCAATTGCAAGCAAGTAGTTGTTTGAAGAATAGATCAAGCAAGTTAAAGGCGTTATGTCCTTACCTAGATAACAAAGGAATAATGAGAGTAAGCGGGAGAGTTCAAAATTCTCAGCTTTCTGAACAGACCAAACACCCTATTATTTTGCCACATGCGTCACATTTGTCGAAACTCATAGTAAAGGATGCACATCTCAACACTATGCATGGCGGATCCCAGTTAATGGAGAATTATATCAGAGCGAGTTACTGGATTATAGGAGTCAAGAGTCTCGTTAAGCAGCACATCCGTACATGTGTGACATGTATTCGACAAAATGCTAAGGTCAAGACACAGTACATGGGATCTCTTCCAGCAGTGCGATGTACTCCGGCACGTGCGTTTAAGCATAGCGGGGTTGATTACGCAGGTCCGATCCAAATTCGTACCTCGAAGGGCCGAGGTAACCATTCGTACAAAGGATATATATGTTTGTTCGTCTGTATGGTTACTCGCGCTATTCATTTGGAAGCAGTGAGCGACATGAGCACATCGACCTTTATGTCAGCCTTCAGAAGATTTGTGTCTCGACGAGGACATTGTTCCCAAATTTGGAGTGACAACGGCACGACGTTTGTAGGTGCGGCAAAAGAACTAGAGCAACTTCAGAACATTCAGAAAGAAAGTGCAGCTAAGTTAGAAGCTAACGGCACTCAGTGGCATTTCATTCCTCCTCATGCTCCCAACTTTGGCGGGTTATGGGAAGCAGGGGTGAAATCGACCAAGTTTCATTTGAAAAGAGTTATTGGCGATTCGACACTTATCTTTGAAGAAATGAGTACACTTCTATATCAAGTAGAAGCTTGCTTGAACTCGCGTCCTCTCACTGTTATCAATAGTACAGAACCTGGAGAACCACTTCCATTGACTCCAGGTCACTTCCTTGTAGGCGAACCTTTAGTAACTTTGCCAGGTGTAGATTTTGAAAATTCAAACGTTAGTTCACTGTCAAGATGGCAGCTAGTACAAAAAATGTTCCAAAGTTTTTGGAATCGATGGTCTCAAGACTATCTCACAAGTTTAGTTCATCGGTATAAATGGTCAGATCAGGTTCCCGAACCACGTGTGGGTGATGTAGTACTTATAAAAGAAGATGATCAGCCACCTGGTCGCTGGTTACTCGGTCGTGTAACTGAAAAGCATCCAGGTTCGGATGGTTTAACCCGCGTGGTTACATTGCGAACTCACAAAAATGTAATTAAAAGGCCAACATCAAAACTTTGTGTGTTACCACTAGATCAAAATTAGAGCATAAGTTATACGAAGATATGTATACTTAGATAAAAGTTCATAGAATAAAATATGTATAAGATTAGAAGTTCATAAAATGTGTAAAATGTAAGTTCATAAAAGTGTAAAATTAGAGATTAAGTAAAATTGTTAAAAGTGTTAAAAATAATGTAAAAGGTCAAAAAATAAGTTCAAAGGTCAAAATTTTAGTTCAAAGATTTAACAGCTGTCAATTGTAAAAGTAATATTTAGTTCATAAGTTCAAAAATGTTAGTTTTGTTAAATTGTTTAGTTAAGGATCCTTTACTAGGTCCTTGGCGGGCGATATGTTAAAGGTTGTAATCGACTAAGTCATTTTAGTTAGTTATTTTCGAACTAGATGTCGCTGTTAAGTTTGGTTTATTCCTAGAACGCGCTATCGTTGCGTTTTGAGATTTTGACCAGGTCTGTTTGTTTTTATTGGAATAAATGAGCTCACTACCATATACGGTGTTTTCGTAATACCACATATGGACCCTATACCTAGCTAGGATCAGTTTGTACAGTTGGTAACATTGTCAACGTTGTAAATAATTTTGTTGTCAAGCTTCATGTTGGAGGGCAAAGTTAATTTTTACGTAATTTATTCACAAGGGTTACAAAACTCACATACCTAAACTCAGTATGTGGTCGTAGGAATTCCTACGCGAATTTTGTGACATTTTAGTTTGGTGGTTTGTTGGACCTTCGAGGTTCATAGGGCGTACGTGTTAAAATTATGAATAAATAATAATAAATAAATATTCACGGAAAGCTTGTACTGCTGATAGAATACTTTTATACTTACATTTTTTTGATATATTATCTCATACATAGAAACACCCAGACACGGAAATTAAATAATCTTTGTCTGGAATGGCTGACGTAATTTTCTGTTTTGTTTAAAAAACATATATATAAATAATACTCAGAATTCGTTAGTTACAACCAGAAGGCTTATTCTACTAATTAAAAATAAAATATTATTAAGATGTTGTTGAACAATTTTGAAAAATATTGTATTATTTTTTTTGTGAGAATTATCCAGAGTTATTATTATTTGCTGACTGGACTATTAAACTGTATACTTACGTAACAAAGTGCTTTCATTGTGAGATTCGTGAAGTACAGGCGGAAACATTAACATTCTTCCAACGTCCATACAAAAGAATAACTTTTAAGAATCGACTTCATGGTTTGTGCATGAGAATCCGAGACACAATAGATGCCCGTGAATGTACGTCAATCACTCGCGAATTATATTCTAGGTACAGGATAATGACCCTTATACTATTGTGATAAGATAGCTACAGTGATATCGTAAGGTGAGTGAAAAAAAAAAGCCGTTTTGGCGGCACAGTTTGCGCAAACGTAGCCGGTTTAGTTATCTTTGTGGGAAGTACAAAGCTATTGCAGTTTTCGGAATCTTCACAATGCATGAATCTTCACATATTTTTTTAATATAAATTCTTAGAATTAAGTACATTTTATAGTTCGAATTTCTGATCTTAGAGCCCGAAGTCTGTTTTCGATTTGGTTTGGTTGGTTTGGCTTGGTATGGGAATATTCTGCAAAAATTGTTTGAATTGTTTGTGAATTTACATTAGTTCTTTTCATATACATAATGGTGGTTAAATACCCTATAACTTCGTTTTTAGATGGAACTAGAATCTATCTATTTTTTAATAGAACATACTAGACAATAGACAATGCCAGGCCTTATCGCTCTATTCGCTCTCTTCCACGCAACCTTTGAATGGAGAACTTTATAGGGGGAGAGCCACCCTCAGCCAGACCTTCGTTATTTTAGTAAGGCTGAAAGTTTCTCTGTGTGAGCCTCCAACACAGGTAAGAACGACCCCTGACTATCGAGTTTCGGTTGTGGTTACTTTAGCAGATCTCTCGCGCTCGCACCTACAGCGGGCTTTCAATGTGTCTGGCGAGATGTAATAACCATGACAACTGTCTGGCTTTTGAGGTACCATATTTTTATAAGTCTCTTAGTAACATATATAAAATTCAGCTTTTATACTATGACGAAAGTATGATTAAAATTGATTAAAGTTTAGGGGTGTCTGGCAGGGGGAAGCAACCGTGATAAGTGTCCGGCAATGAACATCGTGATTCCCAAAGGTATTCTGGAGAAAATATAGCAAAATTGAACTTTACACTTTAAGGAAAGTAAGGTACTATTGTATAAGTACACCTTTACCACCGGTTATCTGCTAAAGTAACCACAACCGAAACTCGATAGTCAGGGGTCGTTCTTACCTGTGTTGGAGGCTCACACAGAGAAACTTTCAGCCTTACTAAAATAACGAAGGTCTGGCTGAGGTCGGCTCTTAGGCCATTATTGTAGACATCTAGAAAAGAATTTGTTGTGTATTAGACAGACATATTTTTATTTGCTACTACAACACACATTATTACAGTATACACACAAATTATGCGATTATGAAATTATGCGTGTTGCATAGTGTTAACCAATAGGGTTTTCCCTTTGTTTTCGAACATATGCCTGTAATATGCCCTTTTATAAACATATATTAACATTATTCCACTCGTGTCCGATATAACATACAATGCAGGTGTACGCCCGTATGCACCTTGCCCACCTTGCAAGTACCGTTTTACTGCATGTTTTCATTAGGATATAAACAATTGTCTTTGTTGAAGTACTTATTTGTATGATTATAAAAAAAACCAGACAAGACTAGAAACAGTAAAAAAAGATCGTACTAAAGATTTTACGGCTTAGGGACTGTGATGTGTGAATTGAGATGATTCTGATGTGTGAACTGTCCGTTAAAATTAATACAAATTAGCGTAGGTATGTTGCAAAATAACATTTTGATTTGATTTAGAGAGACAAAGAAAAAACAATTAGAAGGCGTTTCTGTCGTTAAATTGTATGCTTATCTGTTGGTAATTTGTCCAATAAAAAATAAAGCACATTAATTGTTTTATTGCCCACACGGTAAAGAAAAACATAATTGTGATTCAATCCTCTGCAAGCACCAACTTTCTTTAACTTTCTGCATTGACTCTAAAACTAAAAATGTGGCTCTTTGTTTGTAGCTGATCAGTACAATATCTACACTACAAACAAAACCAGTTCCTGTCAGATATATCAAATAAAAAAAGCAATAAAACCCAAGTTATTTGACGCGTAAAATAACAAGCTCTATACAAAAGCTTTAGGTACCAAAAATAGATACGTCTTACACATGCACAGACACTTTGAAAACCCTCTTCTTCTATCTTTGTTAAATATACAGGTGCAAATTGCAGCTGGTTATTAAAAATGTTAGCTAAAAAGGAAAAAATAAAACCTACTCAGAGAATGTGGTATTGGTATTTAAGGATATTAATATCTTGACCTACGAGTCGTCGTATCTTGAACCCTTTGGCATTCACATTCCAACATACTAGGTATAGAATAGTCTACGTATAAGATCCTAGTAGTTGTCACGACACGATACGACACCTGTACGATATCGGCTGAGAATTATGAAGTGGTAAATAAAATATAATTATATTATTTTTTTACATAAGTAATGTATGTTTGAACAAATCCGACTTCAAAATCTATGTCATACTAAAAACACATTTTTTAGATTACTCAAAGAGTGCTAGACAGATCTTGATCTTTATATGGGATCACCTCTGTATAGGTAATCAATCTATCAGACAAAAAAAAATCATCAAAACCGGTTCACAATTTTAAAAATCGCGCAACACACAAAAACAATACAGTCCAATTGAAACCTCCTCTTTTGAAGTTCAGAGTTGTAAGTTTTAAAGTGCAGTTTAAAATCCTAAGTTTTCAAAAGCATTAAAAATAACCTCCAGATTCACACATTTTGGTGTTCTATAATATTAGTAAGTATAAAGATTCAAAGGTAATTTATATGTGAACCAATCATGTCGTTTATAGCTTCTCACGGTGTTGTGTGGGTTCTCCAAAAATCGTTTATTTAGTATACGTTTCCCATCACTCTGATTATTTATTCTTGTATACTTACACATTACCACACTAATGTTAATGTTGCTTTAATTCCAATCACGAATGTTATCTCGGTAGTCGATTCAGTAAGTTGAGATAGTCGATTGGGGTTCTTAATCTCGGAAACGATTGTGGGAGTAGTTTTTAAGACGATAAAGATTTACTACCAGTAAGGTTTTTAATGTCTCACATTTTTTAACTTCTAAAGCTTCTTCAATCACTTTTGTCATGAAGCGCGTTGTTATGAGTAATGAGACAGAGTAAAAAAATATTGAGAATGTACTTTGAGTTCTGCATCGAAGTCTCATCAGTGGTCCTTCAAACCGGAATATGGAAGTGCAAGTATCACTGCTTCGCGATCGAAATAGCCCCATACGAGGTTAACAAAAAGTCCTACTACTACTGATCGGTAGAGAAAAGAATCTTCGGGTTCTTAATCAATGCGTTAGATAAAGTAGAATTCATCAATCGATTTTCGATAAGATTCGGATTAAGATAGGCTGTTGACACTTTCGACAAAGAGTCTGATAGCTGCACAGATACAGAAGCTTTGAATTAGTAATGTTTTGACGTTAGATAGGAAATGATAACACAAGCTTAATAGGAAGTTGAACACATCCTTGATTAACTTCCATTACAGTTTATATATAGAGTAATAATAAAAAAATTTTTAGGTAAGTATTCCAAACATCGTGTCGCTAAGTGTGATAGCGCCTTATCTCTATAATAAGATGTTCCTAGTTGTATCACTATAATAAAATCACTATAGTATACTATTGCCAAAAATGAAAGTTAAAAACAAGAAGCATATAAAAATTGTCGGTTCTCTTGAAGACCGGAAATAAGCAATCAGACTCGGATCAAATCAGAAACAATCTCAACAAACCAATCTGTACGACACGAGTTAAATTCACATAAAAAGGTCAATACGATTAGTCCGAGAAAAGATCTTAGCTGGATATTCTTGGATATGACTCAAGACTCGAAATTCGGGCAGATGATTGTAATTAAAATAACGTCAGGTTATAAGTGAAATCAAATTAGTATAACGCAGCAAAAGTTGAAAATTATGGATAAGAAACTGTGAATGACACAGATATATGGATATGACAATTAGTTAGAGGGTTAAAACCTACAAGGTAAAATCCTTAGTTGCAAATATTTCTGACTCGCATCAAAATAAATCTGGTGAGATGTTCAAGAAATATGACAACGTATACCAAGTCCAAAATCATTTGAATTCGACAAATTACCAATTGCTATATCGGAAAAATCTAAAAATACCAGGATGTCCCTGGTACTTCAACCAAACCATGGTGAACTCAGCCAAGAGGTTTCAAAGATATTGCTGGACGATCTGTAACCAGGTCCAAACGTAAGGTTTAAGACGATCTGTCACCAGGATGTTATCAGGCATCAGCAAGGTTAAACTCCCAAAACGCCTAATTGGTGATTGTCTGGCACCCGACTTTAAATTACCAATTCAAGGCATATCCTCTCATAAAGTGATATAGAACCCTGTTACTGACTTCATTTAGAATGCTGTCTCGGTGAAGGAATTTAAAGTAACTTGGTGCGTGATGTGGATGAGGAATGGCCGAATTATTGGTCGGACACCTCTCGGTCACCTTTCCAGCTGATTAGTATGACTTTAACACCTTGATAAACCAGATTTTGATCCAAAAACTGCCAGCGAATGTCATGATATCTGTACAGAAACTCTGTCTGTTCTGGTTACACCAAGAATACCCAAGCACGGATACAAAGTAGTCTATAGTACAGTCAACGACAAAAGTAAAAAAAAAATGGTAGCACTCCGGGAGTGCCGGCAGAAGTGAAAACTTCAATATTAACGTTGTGTTTTCACTTTTAAGTTTTCACTTCAAAAATATAACCACAGTCGTGATTGTGTCATGTCATTGTGTCACATTCGCGCAAGCGCGAATGTGACACAACGACGAAGACAACGAAGACACACTGACACAGACACATTCGCGCAAGCGCGAATGTGTCTGTGTCATTGTGATTGTGTCATGTCGTTGTGTCACATTCGCGCAAGCGCGAATGTGACACAACGACGAAGCCAACGAAGACACAGACACATTCGCGCAAGCGCGAATGTGTCTGTGTCTTCGTTGGCTTCGTCGTCATCGTCACGTCACGTCATGTCGCCACGTCATCGTCACGTCATGTCGCCACAACACTATTTAATTGTTTGAGTCATACGTCGCGTGACCGCAAGTGTGTTCTTTTGTCGTCTCTTGTTTTACGAGCAATGTATAAAAATTAAATAAGATCTTACGCTTTTTCGACGTCACGTGACCCTGACGCGAGTTTGAAAGTTTTTACCCACCCAGCGCCGCTAAAGAAGTTTTCACTTCAAAAACTTTTATAAGTCGGCTTATCACCCCTTCACTTTTGACTAATCTTAATTAAAAGCAGATGCAACTGAAGCTTACCTGCCGTCGAGAACTGGTTCTCAATGAGGACGGACTTATAATCGAATCTAATTTCGAATTGCCTTGTCGATTCAGCGGAACACTAAATTCAAAGGTTTATATTTTTTAACGAGAGTTTCGAATTAAAAAGGTCGGTTTCGGTTTATAATCTTGAAGCATATTCAATTTGTAAAATTAGAAAAAAAAAATATTTCGTTTCATTTTGTTCGGCCAATTAGGGCATCGTGTTTCCTGTCGCCGAACAACTTTTGTTTGTTTTGCTACTCAAAATACTTCGGAACTCCTTTAAATCTCTCAACCTTTACAGTATCGCCAATACCGAAGTTTTCCAATCACCATTAATAAGACACTACATTTTTATCCCAACTTTCAAGGACTAGGAGTTGGTAGGTCATAAAACAAAAAGCTGCCCTTTTCCCTTTAAGTACGATGTACGAGCTATAAATTACCGAAACTATGACTATGCCTGCGACGCGGAAGGTTGCGGGTTCGATTCCCGCCCCGGGATAAATGTTTGTATGTTCTGCAAATATTTATTCCGGGTGTTCTGGGTATTATATGTATAATAAAAAATATCTATCTATGTAATGTATTATATTAAGTATGTCAGTCTTCTAGTACCCATAACACAAGCTCTGCTTAGCTTGGGGCTAGATGATGTTGTGTGGATTGTCCAGCATTATTTATTTATTTATTTATTTATTTATGACGAATGGCATCGTTGGAATTTTTATGAAATCGAGCTGATATTATAATATGGACCAGAGTCACAGATTTTCTGTTAGTTACTATAAAAAAGATTACAAAATCCGTTCTATCCTATTAAAAACGCGTAAGTTTGTATGGATGGATGTAAATACATATATGGCAAATCACACAAAAACTACTAAATGTATTCTATTGTTTTTTTTTCAATAATGTAGTTTATTTAATCAGAATATCACATAGGTAGGTTATATTTTATAAAGATAATATACGAATTGTCTTAAATACATTGATTTGATTTGTTGAAAATTATTTATTGCAAATATAAAAAACGTAACTACTAAGTAAGTAGTAAGTATTTTCTTCCAACTAACCTTTGTTGTAGTATAAATATAACGGGAGTAAGTCGACGCGGGCTAGTTACGGATAATTAGTCTTAATTATTTTGAGCAATTATACCTATGAGTTACTAAAGGATGTAAAATGAATATAAATAAGGTTTATAGATCCGTCAGTAAATAGACAATCATGGATCGATTTATGGATTGACTTCACTTCCTGCACAACGTTACGCTCGACGAATGCAGAGAAATTATCCGATCATTAATTTCGTACAAGGCTTTTAGTAGGTAATACTGTTTATGAGCCATAAAGTTGTAATAATTTTACCGTTTGCATACTGAAAAAATTATAAAGCACTCTTAAATGTAATATATTTGCATTATACTAAGTAACGCTTTTACCACAGATTTACGTTTTCAGGCATTTTGAGCTAAAATATATTCAAAGCCTTCAGAGAGATTTAAATAAATATATATTCAAGGACATTTCACACATGCTCTAGTCTTAAACTGAATCAAAAAAGTAGGTATATTGTCAAATTGACTGTAGAATACGGTACAATTTGATCAATTTAAAATCCAAGATGGCCACCACAAAATGGCGGATAACAATTATTTTTTTGCAATTTCTTACACATGGGTATCGCAAGAAAGGGCTTTACTTGTAGAATACACGCTACGACTAGTTTCAAATCTTATTTTTAAATTTCTAACTTTTACTAGTTACGTTAACCGGCCGTTTTATCTACCCTTCAGGATGTGTATACTCCAACTAGTTATAGAGTTAAATCCATTGAGTCACGTGATACCTGTACGTGACTGTACTGCATTTATATGCTTGGTAATCTCCGATGCGTGTGACAATGGTCGTACATTGGTACAGTCGCGCACAAAACACGGAATTCCCGAAAATATACACGTCCAGTTTAGACATATGATGAATACAAATCCTTTACTTCGATGACAGAAGCGATGAGTCATCCCGCTTAGCTTGGAATGGTAATGCGTGTCGACTTTTCAAAATGTATTTTGTATTGTTTAATGAGAAACTTGTGGAAGGAATATTGATTTAAAACAGTAAAATTATGTCGACGATTATCTATTTGATTTATTGTGATCTACTCTAGTTAAATTAAAATGAACGCATAACATAGCCTTCTTGACTTCATTCTGAATTTAAGACTTGAGCTGATTAATACAATGTTTATTACGATTTATTAACTGAAAGGATATATGTACTTTAAAAGTAATATAAAATATTTAAAAGACAATTTGTCACACATCTTTTGCAAAGGTCTGTAGATAGCTCAACTGTTTCTTATGTATTTTAAATACCTACGTATATTTTGTAAATACTGTATTAGTCGTAAGTCTCTTTGTGAATAAACACTTTTCATTGAATAAATAAACTTTTCAGACACTTTTAGAGTCCCCGCAGACTGTAGACTTTTTTTTTCTTTTTTCTTAATCAGTATGAAGACTGAATCACTGTAATGTGCGCATCTGCATACATCTTCATACTGATTAAGAAACCGACCAACTATGGGCCGATAAAAAGTCTGCAGTTTGCGGGGGCCCTTTCCAGACACTTCTCCGCTCGCTTGTACTAGTAGTAGTAACTCAGTAAACAAGGATTTAGCAAGAGAGGTTGCCCATTTGTTAGGTCGCCCTTGGGTTACCCTTACCAGTGGCTTAACGTTTTAAAACAAAATTACTGCCTCAAAATTACGATGCAGCGTGAAGAGCTTCGTATAATTTAAGGATGAACTAGTATTACTGAAACTTACAAACAAGGGTGGTTTTTATAAATAAATATTAATGCTGGACAATTCACACAATATCATCTAGCCCCAAGCTAAGCAGAGCTTGTGTTATGGGTACTAGAAGACTGACATACTTAATACGATACATTACAAAGATATTTTTTTCTTATACTTTTAAAATACTTAGAACACCCGTAATAAATATTTGCAGACCGTGCAGACATTAATTCTAAGGCGGGAATCGAACCCGCAACCTCCGCGTCGCAGGCGGACCTTCGCCCGCCGCGCCAGATCGGTCGTCTAAGCCTTTATGAATGTGATAATACTGACGAAAATATCCGTGAGGTACAAAGTTGAGTATTTACTACCTATTAAGTCTAGACTTGAGGTCGACAGTTTGGTTTTTGTTACCGAAAAATCCGAGACTGCATATAACTCACAGTTCATAAAACTTGTGTCGTGGTTATCGGGAACAAAAACAATAAAAAAAAAAAATAATGCTCGACAATCCACACAAAAACATCATCTAGCCCCAAGCTAAGCAGAGTTTGTGTTACGGGTACAATATCTACATTATACATACATAGATATTTTTTATTAATATAAAATATATATTTTGCAATTTCCGACTATCCCACTAGTGGGATGATAGGAATGAATGAACGCAATATTCAGCGTTTTTTTAATACGATAGGATCTTATACAGTTGGTTAGTAATTTCATATTAAATGATATATCAAACGATATGTCTTTAATGACAAGTCGTTATCGTGTCGTGCAGTATGCAAACAACCATTATATTCTTAGTTTCTTAAAGCTCTATTATTCCTTACAAAGCTAGACCGATTGTTTTATACAACAATAGACCTTATTGCCCTAGCAAAACAAGCACATTTAGAATTCACTGCGCACGTGGATAGTCAAACACAGAGGTTCTTGTGTGAGCATGTGTGTCTTTTAGTGTCCCGAAGTCCTAGAGGTCAAATTTTGTTGAATATAAAGGGTTCGAGTTACCTACCTAGGACATTAAAACGGCACTTGGTGTTCGATTCTTACGAGTAGTAAATACAATACAAGCTAAATTCGATTCTGTAGTAAAAAGTAGAGTAGTTTAAAAACCGTGCGATTTAACTGCGGACACGCTGAGTATTGACTCGTCCTTGTGCGACTAGGACGAGGGCGAGCGAGTGGAGGACGCATTCCAGCGAGGTACGCAGTAAAGTCGCATGCGTTGTAGTTCACACATACAATTACTTATCGTTCTTCGTAAATAAAACAAATTTCCATGAAGCTTTACCTACGAAAATGTAGTCATATTTGGCTACGTTTGTCATCAGCTAAATCAGCTAAATTTACTCATACTACGAAATTCTAACCTTATTTGCGAGACGTTACAACTCCATTTCAATTAATTTGTTTGTCTCGTAAATGCAAGACTACGTATGTCATGTACAAAGCAAGCGTTTTGCTAAGAAACTGTACATTTGCATACAAATGACATTTGCAGTCATCTTAGTAATGTCTAGTGCATGTGCTGTACCAATATAGCCTTGACTTGCTTAGCTTATGGAATTTGGGAGCGTCAGTGGGTACTCTCTACTATGACTGATTCTGAACATAATTTTTTGAAATGAGACTGAAATTGGGAGATGAAACTAAGCGTGGTCTTATGCTGTGTCTGTCAAGATCGGAATCTAAACTCAGATTTTCTTTAACTGCCTTGCGATTTCACATACGTCAAAGCCAAGTCAACGATAAGTCTTTCGTCTATGAACGATAAACTAAGTAATTTTAATAAGCTTATATGCCTAAAATATTAAAGAGCACACTTTTTCACTTTTTTCAACAGACAGCTAAAATGAATTACAATAAAGTAGTTTATATATCGTATTAATATAATACAAAGACATAATATAAGGATGTTGTATGAATTATCCAAAATATAACGATAATAAGTCGAAGTCGCGGGCAGACTTATTTTTACCAATCAGGGCTTGAATACCACAACACACTCAGCAAGGAAAACCTGTCTATCCCACATAGGTCAACCAATACACCGATAGTTGAAATAGTCTCTTAATTGATTTAGTCTTATAGCAGCTTAAAAACTCAATTAGAGAGCCGATACAAACTTGAGCGAAGCGCAAACTTCTAACCTCAGAGCTGAGCACAAATAAATGTGGCAATCGTAAATGTAACGTATTTAAGATACACCGCTCGGTATCGCTGCAACGTTTGATAGTAAAGATGATGTCGACGCGCAGTGTATCTCAAAGACGTCACTGTTGCGATTGTCACATATATTCTTGCTCACACCCAGAACTATGTTGGTAAGGATAAAGTCCGTGGTCCGGTCCGTAGATAAACAAAGTGGATTTTAGATTTGTTTGGAAAAGGGTTTGGCTGGATAGAGTTGGTGCCTAGAATACTGAGAGATTTTCACATGTGGAATAGTCTGTGAAATAGTAAACTTAAAAATTTAAAATTGTAGAACATGGTTTGAAAAGGTTCATTGATACGCAAGAAGAAGCAGCGACATTGTGTAAAGTAACGTAGGGTATCAATGACATTGTAAGGAAAAAACAAAGTCCAAGGTTGCCTGGAAGAGGTGGCTCTTAGCGATAAGGCTGGCCATTGTACGGTAAATAAAATTTTCTTCTGTGTAAATGTCCAGTCATGTGCAATAATGTTTTTATCTATCTATCTAATATCTAACAAGGAAACATTAAGTTGCGCAATGAGATAACTATGAATGTTAAGCTTTAGTATAAAACAATTGTATTACAATAGTATTGTAATACAATTGTTAATGAATTAATACCTTACACAAATCTCCCGCAATCCCAAAGCTTAAATGTAGATTAGCTATCGTTTCCAAACAACTCAAAACAACAATTCAATCAAGATACAAATTAGAAGCTTCCCGAAAAGCGTACAACCAGCAATTTCTCCTTTCTCCACGCAAAATATAAATTAGTGGTTCTTTCCGTAATTCTAAATATACTACTTAAGTATCTGCTAGACTTGTAACATTATACATTTTTGTTAGAAGAAAGTCCATTCAAATAATGTTTGTTTTTAGTTAGTTTTCATTATAAACGGGATATTTACCATGATTTTTGAGTTTAAGCCATGATCACGGGTCGAACTGAGTTCGACCCGTGATCATGGCGCATGCAACTGTGGCGAAATATCGGGAAATAATCAAACTCAAAAATCATGGTAAATATCCCGTTTATAACGAAAACTATGTTCAAAACCATGATAGTTTCAAATATTATATTGTTTTTAGTTGTAAAGATACTTTGCTTTTTGTCTCAGACCTCAGATTTCCAGTGAACCTAATAGGCCGATTTCAATCAAATTAGCTATTCCACAATATTGCTAGACCACAAACGGTGAGACCGTTCGTCACGGCCCGGCGACTCTCCGGACGTTGACACGCCTATCGAAAACCGCAA
Organism: Ecliptopera silaceata; assembly: GCA_932527185.1. Classification (NCBI taxonomy): domain Eukaryota; kingdom Metazoa; phylum Arthropoda; class Insecta; order Lepidoptera; family Geometridae; genus Ecliptopera; species Ecliptopera silaceata. Next base: position 7,042,237 of record OW052207.1, on the reverse strand, counting down.
AGTACATGCCTACTATTGTCTCAACACGGTAAACACTTTTATGTCTTCGTGGTACGTGAAACACAAAAGAGAACAAAGTTTTACCTCGTTAGTGAACTTAGATAGTGCATCGTAGAGGCACTTTAACTTTATCATTGTTGTCAAATACATAATACTACATGCAAAAGTTTCTGAGCAAGTATATCGACTTAATTTAATTTAGGACAGATTTGTATACAGACCACCCCGTAGAGAAAGAATAAAACGGCAGATGTTGATTATCATGATTAAACTCACCAAAATTCGAGCGTTGCCATTCCTGTCGTCTACCCAAGCGACCACCAAATCGGCGCCTCTCATGTTCCCAGCGGAGTTGAATCCTAATCCGACGTAACCAAGGGTTCTCGCTTCCAATCTGAAGGTTATACTTGAATCCGAGTTCACCCATCGGAGGACGACTTCCCCGTTTTCGTCTAGTCTTTCTGAATGCGCCCAGTTCAATCCAGACTCGTACGACATCGAGTCGAAGACTTCTCTCCTATGTCTCGTTCTGTATTGGTCTATGATACGACTAGTTTGGACATTTTTCTTCTCGACTTGTAGCAATCTCATCGCCTCCGCGTTTTGCGTAGGATTCGCGGGCAGCTCATTCGGCTGGATGTGGTGCTTTTTAGGCAGTTTTGCATCGCACAGCAAAATAGCGCTCAGCGCTAGCACTACTGACAGATGCATTATTTCAATTGTTCATCACTTATCTGTAACAAGAAAAACATCACATTAGCTATAAAACAGGATATCTAAATGGTAATAGCTGATTTGGGAATGAGTGAATTGAATGCAGCAATAAAAAACCTATTAAAAGTCCAAGAGTAAGGATGCAGTCGATAACAGGTAATATTTCCGGCGTTATAGCCACTAACATCGTAAAAACTGGACCATAACGAGATCTGAGACTCGTTCTATAGGCTCTACAGAACACTGATTTGAGTTGAGGCATGCGGTTTCTTTCACAATGAAAGTACAAGGCCGGAAGTTTCATTCGTGGGGAAATCTCGTCATTGATACTTCTTTGTATGCATCGTGATCTCAGATCGATTTGTTGTCATTTGTTATTATTTAAATTCATACGGCATTGAAATTCTATTTCTAGCATAACATGACAATCGCTTTACAAAGAATGTGTCGTCGTTTTGACAATGAGGATTAACAATTCGAGACATAATGGTAATACCCGTCTGATTACCATACTTGCTATATTATTTTGGCGCCAGTGGGTGAGTCAATGGTCTCATAAAGCGGATCTATTAACAAAAATGCCTTGTTAGAACTTATTAGATACACCTAGTTTTAAACAATTCATGACTACCAAAAACAGAAATAGTGCAGTTTATTATTTTAATATTTATTGCTAAAATATTCAGAATACAGATTCAATTTATGATAGTTTATTTGAAGGAGCGACGAAGTATTCTCACGTTTGCAAAAAAATACATGAGAAGTTTTAGTTGAGTGGAAAAAATCGGAAGCGCCATCTGGTTCGAGGGATATCTTATAATATTTATGAGAATTTTGTGAATAAATCAGTCCGAAAAGATGTTGACGTTACTACACCAAGCACGAGATCAAACGTAAAGAGTGAACATTCACAAACAAACTAGAATTCACAAATAAGTCTTTGGGGAGGTGTGAATTGTGATGGAAGACTAAATATGTATTTGTCAAAGGGTATAAAAACAGCAAAGAAAATTAAATATCACGATTCTTTGATATTTTTTCATTTCTAAAAGCATAATCTTAAGTCATCTAGCAGGTTTGAGATTTTAACATAAATAAATGTAAAACACTTCATGCTCCAATTATTATTCGTGTCTAGTCTTTATGTCTTTTCACTATAAATAAGACACTTTATGTTAGATTTATTGAAAGTTATAAAACTGTTTAAATTACAAAGTTGGTAATTACAAATCATAAAAAAACTGTAGGAACCAGGCCGTAAGTTTTTTGCCCGTTCTTCTAGGCTCTGGTCGCGTGGAACTGGTACCTAGAATCACCTAGTATGTAAGACGATTCTAAATGATCCTTGTGATTTTACTGAATAAAGTAATTTTGACTTTTAATAAATATTAGGTTATTGAACACTCAAGAACAGAGCGGAAAAGGCAAAGCAGTAAAAAACCGGCAATTGTGGTAGAGCAACAAGATAACAGATCATTATCCACTTATTGAGAGGAAACTAGAAGCGAGGCACTTGTTGTAGACAAATGGAGTGAATCGAAAAAGAAATAAACTGGAAAATGATAGAGAAGGACCTTTCCAAAATAAGTAATAATCGATACTTTGCTCTTGATACTTAGGGTTCTGAAACAACAAAGCGAACAAGTTTAAAAATATCAAAAAGCCATTGCTTTTTATATTAAATTTAATCAATGATTTGGAAATTCCCACAGAAAAACGACAGAGAACAGTAACCCAAAACTTACAGCAGACTGCAACCACTAAGACACGTGAGCAAAAAACTGCCAATCAGCGTGCAGATAAGAATCGCTTCGTCCTGAGAACCTTGAGGTTCTCATAACCGGTACAAAAAGTGCATTGTATTACATTTTAGATCCGTAATACTATGTGTAAATCTATGATGTGAACAAACACGGTGGATGAATCATAAGTTTTTATTTATATGAAAACAGAAGGTATACAGACACTAGTTTTTACTTCAAACTTAGGGCTGCCATACACGGACTGCTTAAGTCAGTGCCAACAGCTTCAACTGAAACTGCAGATCACCCAACGGAGACCGCTTGAAGCTGTTGGCACTGACTAGTAAGGTTTATTTTTAATTGTGTGTATATGTTTTGATCTCATGTGTGTGAGTCACACACATGAGAAAGAAAGAAAAACTTTATTTTGTGTCACACAGTGTGACACAAAATAAAGTTTTTCTTAATAAAGAAAGAATTCTTTCTGACTGACTGCTAAAGCAGTCCGTGTATGGCGACCCGTACCTACAGTTCGGATTGAATTTGATTATAATAAAAAGTGATATCTTTGGTTTGATATTTTATTTCTTACGTGTAACTTAAAGAATTTTAGTTATTTGATATGCAGATATTTGTAGGATGAAAGTGTTCAGAGAACCCCACATTCATTTACACACAAATTTGACAAATCGCTTCTCCACAAGGGTCCAAACGGTCTAAAATGGGACCAGGGAAAACGTTTGCACACTAGTACGATCTTTTTGATAATGACATCTCATGTCAGATATTTAAAAGAAATATCGTTGCCGAAGATACGGTGATATTTCAAAGCTCTTAGTCAACCTTTATTTGATATAATTTTCTAAAAGTGACTATCATTTTATATTGTGTATATCAAATAGCGGCTAGTTCAAAATTCAGTTTTCTGTGACGGCGTGCGTCGTACGAAAGAATCCTTTCACGATATCACGTAGGTATCGTGTCGGTGACAGTAAAAGCCTATTACTAGGCTCCCAGAGAGATGGCACCCTAAATTCCAGTTTAATTAATTAAAACTGGAGCAATAACTTTTCCTCGACGGTTCCCACAGCGTGAGGCACATTTACTAATAGTCCAAGAGCTAGTGAACCCTGCGAGTAACGGTCTTCCTGTAAGGCTAGAAATTTGTACACTTACGATTTATAGCATGCTAAGAGCACTAGCCATGATCTGGCAGGCTTCAGCCCTGTACTTCATCAGCCACATAGTTTTTTAATTGTAAAATAATTTGAGTTTCAAAACTTGTTTCTGTAAGCTTAAAAATTTAATAGGATGGAGTTTATTTATTGTAAATCTTGAAAAAAAAGTTACAGACGATTACAATCAGCAATAGTATATGCCAGATCAATTAGAAAATGCACAGTTGATGAGGTAAAATAAACTTTATCCTGTATACTTAAAATTTTTATATGTTTTCAAGTAAACGTCTCAGAGTAAATATGTACAATGCCAGACGGTTTTGAACAGCATAAGACCTTGCCAGGCGAGGGGACAGCTGCTAAGGGAGTGCAAATAAGAAATGTTAATGTTTCAATTTTATGAACATATTTATTAGCATACAGTAAATGCAATGTATTTTATTGGGTTTTATGCAATCTACATTATTTTTAACATTCATTTTCTTCAGCATCATCCGAGATTGCACTACTGTTTGCATCATCATCTGATTCTTTAACAATGTTTTCCTCATCTGAAAATAGTGAAAAAATATTTTAATGTACCTACCGTAATAATTTTTAGTATTTTTTGAATAAGGTTGTTAAGAATTAAATATCAAGCTCTATTACATAGGACTGCATATTAAATGTTACGGATAAAATAGTTGTATGTTACCTGAAATGTATTCCTCAGTTTCAGGCGATTGTGCTGTGGCAGTATCAGCAGGTCCTTGTAAAAGTATGTCGTATAGGTATAGAAGATGGAACTTTATTCCTCTCAAACCAATTTAAATCGTAAGAACTATCAATTAAGTTCCAACCGTTATTTTCAGGAATAAGAATGGTTCTTTAAAATTACAATTTCGCCATATATTTGTAGGTAATGTAGGCAGTTCTCAATAATTGTTGATGTAGTTCACGTTGGCAGGGTGGTGAATTCGATGAATCATAGCTTACTACTTTTTCATAAGCACTTTAGGATTATTTGTGTTGTAGATAGATAGATAGAAAACACTTTATTGCACACCACTTAATTTATTTTTGTACGTAGTTGTACGTAGTAAGGAACTTTTCATAACGTGCATTATTTAATTTTGAACATTTCAAACCATACATTTGGAGCTTCGACATGGGAGCCTTCAAAAGAAGGGTATATCTTTATCTCAAAGGCCGGTAGTGCACTGACAACGCCTCTGGTGTTCGCAAGTGTCCATGGGCAGCGGTGACCACTTCTCATCAGGTGGCCCGCAAGCTAGCTTGCCAGATATGTCATAAAAAATAAGTAAAATCACTGAAAACTGAACTAAAACTGAAAGATAGGCATTCACGCAACACCTCTGACTCGCACGCCTTTAGCAGCTGTCCCCTCGCCTGGCAAGGTCTTATGCTGTTCAAAACCGTCTGGCATTGTACATATTTACTCTGAGACGTTTACTTGAAAACATATAAAAATTTTAAGTATACAGGATAAAGTTTATTTTACCTCATCAACTGTGCATTTTCTAATTGATCTGGCATATACTATTGCTGATTGTAATCGTCTGTAACTTTTTTTTCAAGATTTACAATAAATAAACTCCATCCTATTAAATTTTTAAGCTTACAGAAACAAGTTTTGAAACTCAAATTATTTTACAATTAAAAAATTATGTGGCTGATGAAGTACAGGGCTGAAGCCTGCCAGATCATGGCTAGTGCTCTTAGCATGCTATAAATCGTAAGTGTACAAATTTCTAGCCTTACAGGAAGACCGTTACTCGCAGGGTTCACTAGCTCTCCAGCTATAAAGTATAGTTCTAAACCCCTAGGGCCTAATTAAGAAACCGGAACTAAACTATGGTTTAAACCTAGTCTAGCAAAACCGTGGACTAAAGTTAGACCACACTTAAATCTCGCCGGACCAAAACTCGGCTCTTAACTCCAGTGTTAAGCTAAATCTCGGTTTTTTCATATTATGAATGATAGTTCGGCCCAATGATAAACCACCGCCGTGGTCTAACCCTGCATTTTAGTTAAACCTAGCTGACCCCTAGTTTAAAGTAGGTTTAAGTCAATATTTGATATGAAAATCGATTTCGTCACTCATGTTCTGATTGAATTACCTATTTTATTAGATATTTTTCTGAACTTCCAAATATAATTTTTGTGGAATTAGTCATTGTTTTTCAATCATTTTCTAAAAATTTTAACTCGCTGTGTGCAAGCACATTTTGTGATTTTGTCGTCTTTGTTTTGTAGTTTTATTCGTTTTTATTGCTTGCAATATTACTTTATATATAGTTATATAGCTACCTAATGGATTTTCTGAACATCGTGCTGCTCGATTTGGAGGACCGAGAAGGCATGGAGTTGCTTGGGAGTCGGGAGTCGAACTGGCACCGCAAAAGAATTTAGTAAAGTTTTTGGAATAAAATGTTGGTGTTTTTTTTTGTATACTTTTCTTTGTTTCGTAGGGCTTTAGTTGTGCTCAGATGGTATTAGCTCTGCCTTCCATGCTGTGGGTCGTGTGTTCGATTCCCACCCAGAGCAAATGTGATAAACATAAATATTTGTTCTGTGTCTGAATGTTACTATGTATCCTATGTAAGTACCTACGTATTTACAAAAAAAAATATATAAGTATTCTATCAGAAATCTAGTTCCCATAGTACAAGCTGTTCTTTGTTTGTGACTAGAGTGTGATGTGTAAAATGTCGTTAATTTTTATTTATTATTTTATAAAAATGTTACCAATTTTTATAAAATAATAAATCTTATGAAATGTGCAATTATGGAGCACATAATTTTACATAATTACCTCTATGTGGATATGAAATTAAGGGCTTGACTAGTAGAATACGATGCACTCCAATCAATTTAAAATCTTATATGGCAAATAAATCCATTAAAAGCTTGTATGAAGAAAAGTACCGGCAATAATACCGTTTTAAACGTTTTACAAAAAATAACAATCGATTTCATCATCATCATAGCTGGACAATCCACACAACATCATCTAGCCCCAAGCTAAGCAGAGCTTGTGTTATGGGTACTAGAAAACTGACATACTTAATACAATGCATTACATAGATTGATATTTTTTTATTATACATATAAACAGAACACCCGGAATAAATATTTGCAGATCGTACAAACATTTATCCCAAGGCGGGAATCGAACCCGCAAACTCCGCGTCGCAGGCGAACCTTCGCCCGCCGCGGCACATCGGTCGTCAATATAGATTTGATAAAATTGTTTAGTTACTTACTTACCTTAGACGACGACCGATGTGGCGCGGTGGGCGATGGTCCGCCTGCGACGCGGAAGGTTGCGCGGGTTCGATTCCTGCCTCGGAATAAATGTTTGTATGTTCTGCAAATATTTATTCCGGGTGTTCTGGGTATTATATGTATAATAAAAAATATCTATCTATGTAATGTATAATATTATGTATGTCAGTCTTCTAGTACTCATAACACAAGCTCTGCTTAGCTTGGGGCTAGATGATGTTGTGTGGATTGTCCAGCATTATTTATTTATTTTATTTATTTAGGTTTTATAAAGGTACCGTGTACACAAGGTAAATAGGTATATGTATAAATTAGTAGGTACTTTGTACTTACTTTTACTTCCATTATCACTTCTTTTTTATTATTTTCCATTCTGTAGTAGGTACGTATCTTTATTACAAAATGTAAAACATTTTTATTTAAGACCAACTTTTGTGTTTGCTTTGCCACTAAAATCAGAATGACTTTGTTTTCAGACAAACTACTGTTACTCGCTGCTGTTATAAAACGTGTTCTAGGCAAGGTTTTAGTAGATCATGGTTCACAATTGTCAGTAAAATGACCCTCGAAAGAATTTGTATTTTAATGTCCCTAATATTATATGCTATCAAAACATTTAAAATGTAGGTATCTTTGAAAGTTTTAGGCGTCATTTATGATTATTAAATAAAGATTTCACCTACCTATCAAGGAAACTAAATAAGTAAAAATACAAGAAAATTAAGTCGAACACTCGTTTTATTTATTTTCTGATTTTTCTCTGCATCGGTACCCGTAGGTATTTATTGGAAGTTGTTTTCAGGAAAGTATGTACACGTACCTTTTAGATACAAACATTAAATCAGGAATAAGCACAGTTCAAGCCGTGTGTTCAAATATTAAGCCGTGCGATATGATGTCCATTGCGAAAAAAAAGCACAACAATGAGAATCTCTGGCCGCTAGCACATTATCACTAATTTTGATGTTTAGATATTTCCTTCTTTTCTCATCACTTGTTTTAATTTGTAATGCAACATTGCTACACGAATAAATCATTTCTACACATGATTTACATTCGTTTTGTACATTGGTTGCCGCGCTTTTTGTTTTACTTTTCTTCAGTCATTATAAGCAAAGGTCAGGTTACTATTCTACCAAAATAGAAATATTTTTATGAAAATAATTGCAAAACAATTACAAATAATGATATTTGGGAGTTCAGACACATTATTCGAATGAACACAAGTAACTTAATCGATTTTCATACCGTTTGATAGATTTAACGAAAAATAAAGTTGAATTGGAGCATGGTCTACCTGCTTTAAACACGGTCGGCTTCAATCAAGTAGGCCATGCTCGGATCTGATTGGTCGTATCAAAACAGGTAGGCCATGCTCGGATCTGATTGGCCGTATCAAATCAGGTAGGCCATGGACTTAGACCGTGAAAGATAATAACAAAAAACCGAGTTTTATCGTTAAAGTGGACTTTAACTGCAGCGTTAAGAAGGGTTTTTCGATAACACTGAGATAGATCTGGAAAGATAATAACACGGAGGGTTTTGAAAGTCTAATAATGTTTTAGTAGTATGAATAGTCTGATTTCCACAGGGTATTTTAAAATAGATAACGAAATAGGTTTTCTGTAGGGACTGCTTTTGCGGCCGAGTTATCTTGAATACATAGTACAACACTGTCTTATTAGGTAAATTAGCGATGCGCTTACAATTTTTGAAGTGAAAACTTCTTTAGCGGCGCTGGGTGGGTAAAAACTTTCAAACTCGCGTCAGGGTCACGTGACGTCGAAAAAGCGTAAGATCTTATTTAATTTTTATACATTGCTCGTAAAACAAGAGACGACAAAAGAACACACTTGCGGTCACGCGACGTATGACTCAAACAATTAAATAGTGTTGTGGCGACATCGTACAAGGCGAGTACAAGGCGCTGCCAACACGCGGTGCGGTGCGGAGCGCGGGGGCGGAGGACCGAGGAGCGGCACTCGCGCGCCGGCAGCCGACAGACGCTCTGAGCACCCTCGCACGGGAAACACGTATCGCTCGCCGCGCGCGCATAACCAGATAGACGCTATTATATCGTACGAATCGTTTCGCCTAACTTGTATTTAACTGTATCGCTTCCATCTTATTGAAGTGAAAACTCAGTCAGGGTCACGTGACTCGTGACGTTCATCGAACGTGACGTTCATCATTCGTTGTCTTCGTCGTTGTGTCAATGTCAATGACATGACACAATCACAATGACACAGACACATTCGCGCTTGCGCGAATGTGTCTGTGTCAGTGTGTCTTCGTTGTCTTCGTCGTTGTGTCACATTCGCGCTTGCGCGAATGTGACACAATCACAATGACACAGACACATTCGCGCTTGCGCGAATGTGTCTGTGTCATTGTGATTGTCATTGTCATTATGACGACTGTGGTTATATTTTTGAAGTGAAAACTTAAAAGTGAAAACACAGACACATTCGCGCTTGCGCGAATGTGTCATTGTCATTGTCATTGTCGTTGTGTCGACATGACACAATCACACTGACACAGACACATTCGCGCTTGCGCGAATGTGTCTGTGTCAGTGTGTCTTCGTTGTCTTCGTCGTTGTGTCACATTCGCGCTTGCGCGAATGTTACACAATGACATGACACAGACACATTGTGTCTGTGTCATTGTGATTGTCATTGTCATTATGACGACTGTGGTTATATTTTTGAAGTGAAAACTTAAAAGTGAAAACACAGACACATTCGCGCTTGCGCGAATGTGTCATTGTCATTGTCATTGTCGTTGTGTCGACATGACACAATCACACTGACACAGACACATTCGCGCTTGCGCGAATGTGTCTGTGTCAGTGTGTCTTCGTTGTCTTCGTCGTTGTGTCACATTCGCGCTTGCGCGAATGTTACACAATGACATGACACAATCACAATGACACAGACACATTGTGTCTGTGTCATTGTGATTGTCATTGTCATTATGACGACTGTGGTTATATTTTTGAAGTGAAAACTTAAAAGTGAAAACACATTCGCGCTTGCGCGAATGTGTCTGTGTCATTGTGATTGTCATTGTCATTATGACGACTGTGGTTATATTTTTGAAGTGAAAACTTAAAAGTGAAAACACAACGTTAATATTGAAGTTTTCACTTCTGCCGGCACTCCCGGAGTGCTACCATTTTTTTTTTTAGTGTGGGTAGTAGGTAAAACGAACGCGTTAAAGTAAATGCTGGTCTAAGACAAGCAAATGCTGGTCCCGGACAGTTCGATTCTTTTTAAGTGAATAATACCTAGATATCTCATTCACTTAATCTTTGCCTTTTGCCCAGCGGTAGAACAGTATAATAAAAAATAACTATGGAACAAGTAGGAGGCACACCACTGGCTATAACCTTAAAATTGAAAAAAAATGACTGGCTTTAACTATGCATTTGCTCAGTAAGCACATTGAGGACGTCGCTGTTTGGTCGCAGAGTCTCAGTGGTATGCCAAGCGAAATATATAAGCCAAAGTGTCACGAAATACATTTTGATACCTAGGTAAGTTAGGAGAGTCCGCGACGATTCGATGTGATACTACTTGTATGCGCTTCATCTATAAGTATATTTTACTTTATATGCACTTTGTACCAACCTCATCTTTTAGTTAAATTATAGCAACAAATAATATATTTGTATTTCATGTATATTGTCCCGTAACCACTTCTAAACAATACTGCAAAAACAACTAAAGGTAAACCCCAAACATTGTCACTAATTGGGTAACTATGGTGTTACTAATATTGGTTGTAGTTTTGCATGAGTAAATTAACCAATTACCATATTAATTGGCGATGTGTTCGTGTTCAGGTAAAATAATCCTGAATTTCCCTGTAATCATTAAATTAGTTTTAGCATAAAATGTACTCAGTACATATCTGAGTATTTATTTAAGTATTTAAAATATAATTATATTTTTTGCAAACTGAACAAAATCTATACGATACGGACTACCTAGTGTTTGTTAAAAAAACTGCTAAAATAAATCGAGTATCGTCTAGAATCAATGGTGACTCTAATTTTGAGTTCTCGCAGCTAAAGCTAAGAGGAACGAGCAAAAAAATTGAAATCCTCAAGTTTCAGAATCGTGCAGTAACTAGTAGTACTAAAATAGTAGTAGTAAATAGTAATAACTAGTAGTAGTAGTAGTAACTAGTAAAGCTTGTCAGGGGCTATCAACACTGAAACAATTTGCGAAAAGTTTTCAAGCAAAAAGCCTACAGTCATTTTATCGACCCAATTTGAGAATAGAACAAAGCACTTTCCTACACCATAAAATATTCAGGACCCAGGAAAAGAAAAAACAAAAGTTATTCGCAGTGGACTTTACTAGGTTACTTCGGGCAGTTTTTCAGGATTTATTACACTTAAGCGAGAGATAATGTACGTATTTTTAATAAGAATAAGTGCCGACCTTGTGGTCCATCTGATGTTAAATATAACAAAATAATAATAATAATAAGATAGAAGTTGCTATTTAAACCAACTACTATCTTTATTTTGCTTCACTTTGCACGTCTATAGAAGAATAAATTGATTGTAAAATTGACTAAACGGGAATCAAAGATTTTGTAGCAATGCCTAAAAGTGTCGTACGATTAAATAAATACAGATAATAATAATAATAATCGTTTATTGATTAAAAATAAGGTACTATATTTTTAAAAATACATTATATGAAAGACACACTAGGATTCCCTGTGTTATGGGTAACTAAGCTCTTCCTAAAAAATAGATATAAGTTGTTTCAATAGTTTTAAGTAACATACACTGTGTCTCACTGTAAAAACTTACATTTAAAATTTTCATGAGCATTTATTGACTGAAAATACGAAAAACAAACAACATTGTTTGACGGCATAAATCTTACGGTACATGATGGAAGTTTTTTTTAATATTATTCACGGACATTTCACACATTACATCCCTGTCCCAAATTTAGCAAAGCTGGTACTATGGGAGGTAGACTGCTGTTATATTACTTAAAAAAGTTCATTTTTTTATTGTAAACACATTTATACATAGTTTGTGTTAGTAGTTTAGTTAGTTCTTCTAGAACCAGAAATATTTTTTTTTTGACCAATTGGGAAGTCTGTACCCAATATTGCCCTTTATTACATTCTGACCACGTCCGGGAAGGCTTCTGGGGATCCATAACACCTCATTCGCAGTCGGGCAAGAAGTAAATACTAACCGCTATTCATCTTGATGCATAGTCAATGTATTTTACGGACGGACGACCGTAATAATAGACCTTTTTTGTAAATACTATATTTGTATTACTTTACCGATACGGGGCAGATAGGTATGTTATTGATTTTAGTTAGAAAAAATATAATGTATTCAGAAATGATTAAGTGTACCTACTTGTACCGTTTTCTTTTCTTTTCTTGTGTAATTAATTTATATGACGTGTACATTAATTGTTTCTTATGAATAAATGAACTATGAAACAAACTTACGATTATTACAGTATCTATTTACAATACAAATATTTACAAAATAAATAAACGGTTGAGCTATCTGCAGACCGTTGCAAGCGATCTATAGATAACTCAACTGATCCAAATCAGTATCTTTTGCATACCCAAGATACGGCTAGTAAAATAGGTATTTCCCTCATTCCACATTCAAACCACGGAATCCGAAGAACATACAAAAACATTATTTACGCTCTACAGATCTTTGTATAGAAGACTTTAAAAGTAAATAAATCTATGGTAATTTTTCGCACAACGCTATCTAGTCTTAAAATATGCAAGCTTAGTGTTATGGGAACTAGAGTAGTGGTAGAATACTTAAATACACAAATTTAATTACTAATTGGCAATTTAGAGTTCGATTTATCTCTGATTCTGTCTTATCATAGATAAAAAAGTTTATAAAAAAACTTAGTTTAATGTGAGAGAAGTAGATTCAGAGTTGACAAATGATAGGAGTGAGTGCAAGATGAAAACATGTGCCGACTCTACTTAGCGTGGGATAAGAGAAAGAGAATGATGATGAAACCCAGGTCAATGATTTCTCCCGTCAGTTCCGTACAAAATTTGCTTCACAACTACATTTATGTCATAAAGAAGTCAACAACTTCCTTATTGTCTTGTCAAGGTTAATGGCATGCATACACAACGGGTTCTTCAGGTTTCAATGAGCAATTAGTTGGTTCACAGGCTCCGAGTTAATTGTTTTGTTAATCCATCATGTAAGTATATCCGTAATAAGTTTTGATAGTTATTGTTTTCGCTATAACATAAAAAAACTAATTATTTGGATTGAAATTTGCACAATGGTCAATAACTGATACATACTATGTTAGAGTATGTATCAGTTACTCAAGTTCTTTGGCCATGTTACCCAAAAGAAGACTCAATGGAGCGCCTCGTTGTGCAAGGCAGGATGGAGGGCAGGAGGTCCCGTGGACGCTCTCCGACGAGATGGTCAGACCTCATCAAGTCAATCGCTCGCACTACCATGACCGAATGTTCCCACAACGCCGCTATCAGGGATAGCTGGAAGCGCATAACTAGAGCAGCTATTGAATCGTGCCATTCATAATCACAACCACTCTACTATTAATGTCCGACTAAGAAGAAGAGATGTTAGAGAAAATACATATGACATCACAATCGTAAATGTATCGTTAGAACATTAAAGACACACTGCGCGATGACGCTGTAACGTTCGATACGTATACGACACTTGAGCTAAGGTTGACGGGCAGTGTAACTCGAATAGGGTAAGTTTACGTAACCTGGCAGGCTGATTTGTGAGCGTCCTACAGTTTTCAATGTATTTTCTGGGTACAAAATCGGTGGTAGTACAATGTGGAAACAACTTATTAGCCAATAAGGATTATTTAGCTGTATATATCAATGCAATATATACATCAAAGAGGCTTATCTAAAGAATTATTCGTTCTTCTCGGTACGTAAATCAGGGTAAATAATAAAACAAAAAGGTTCTTGCAAAAACTGGATGCGTGCCGCAACATAATCGCGAGGAGTCATTACTAACCGCGGTTTTGGTCTTTTTTCCCTTAAAAAAAACCGACAAGTGCGAGTAGGAGTCGCGCACGAAAGGTTCCGTACTTATTTTCGTTTATTCTGTGAGGGCGCAGCAATTTTGGTTTTTATATAAATACGTACAATGCTTTTAATACAAAAAATTATAATATTCGAATAAGATGTTTTCTTGTTGCCGTTATCAATATCGAGCAAAAACAACATGTTTTTGTATGAAATCCCCCTTTAGGAAATACTTTTATTTTATACAGAGTTAAAGAGCATTATCTGTCTATGTAAATTTATTATAATATATATATATTAGTTTATTATTATATGGGTATATATAGGTCTGTATGTATGTATTAGTACGTATGATTTATGTAGTAAGTATATTAATTTTTATTATATTATTCTCTTTTAATTTCTTAAGTACACAACTCTACCTTGTTATTTTAACCTTTCCTTAACCTCAAAGGTTTGCTGGAAGAAAACTCTTTTTAGGGTTAAGCTCGCCTTTGTACATAGCTTTGTAATACCTAGTCTGTAAGATATCTATGTGTACAATAAAGAATTAAGAATTATTTGTTGTTATACATATCTATATATCTGTAAGTATAAATCTATCACTTCATTTGATACAGCCTGGTGACAGACGGTCAGCGCAGTCTTCTTCTTTTTGGTGTTTATGGTGATTTAATTTAATAAACTTAAGTTATTTTTGTTTAACCGTCAAAAAGAACAGGAACGGCATAGACACGACGTAAGCATTATATAAGTTAGCAATTGGTTATTTATTCTTCTATTTTATGATGTCACTTTATTAATATTCTTTGTCTCTTTTTATTTAATTATTTTTATTTTATTTGTAAGCAACTTTATTATTCTTACCTATTATGTATGTTTTTCTTCACTTTTGCTCGTTAGGTTTACTTATGTAGGCACATAATAACTTTTACTTATACAATTATGCTGTTGATTTAAAATATCCTTTTCAATTTATCTTTTATTTATATTTATTTTAGTCTCTTTACTTTTGTTTCATTTAGGTAGTAGTTAAGTCTCTTCCGTGACATCACCGAATCGGCTCTGGCGGAAGACCAGCGTTGGTTGTAAGACCGACATTTATGCTGAGCCAGAGTCCGTTTTGTGATACATGTTGTTTGCATGATAATTTTAGGATCTTTTAGTTATAAGTTTTTTGTAAGTATCACAAATAAATAATTTCTATTCTATTCTATTCTATTCTATTCTATTTAAGTTTACTAATCTAATAGCAAAAAGGCGGAGATCCGAGTAAGTGTTCAAATATGACCGGTAATGGAGGGAGACTTAGTAATAGAGGTTTTGCCCTTTGGTTACGGAATCCTAAAAAGCGGCAGGACTGAGTTTGATGCTCTGATGTTTTATCAGAATTATACTCACGCAACTGTTCGGCATTTTGTTTAGAATTTTTTTTTAGGGTATCCTGCATTTTTTTCTACGGACTTAGCCTGAGCCTAATGTCTGTTTGCACTACCTCTTTCAACAATCCTCGCATGAGTGATACCCTCCGTGTTACCTCACAAAAAACAGAAACAACTGCCCAGCAGGTTAAACAATATTATTTTAGGTACCTAAGCTTAGTAAAGTTTATAACAATAAAAAGTTCAAAAAGCTTTCGCAAAAGCATTCGACCGTGAAGCGCCTTTGAGCAACCTCCGGTCACCTAAAATAGATATCGATCGCACAGAGTCAATATTTCATCGAATCCTATAGAAAGACTAAAACGCTCAAACAAAACCAATAGCCTGTCAATAATCAGATACCCAGGGTTATAATAACACATCGTTATTTTTATAGATATCTGATATTTGATATTGCCGGGGCTCCGAAAACAAAGGACCTCAGATGAGAGGAAGTCAATCCATCCTATGTGTAGATTAGAATATCGAATAACAGCTATTACTTTCAACGATAGAATTTGTAGAACAGATTACGTGTTTGCAGAAGTAAACCATAACATTGGGACTATAAAGATAAATTGGTTGTTTTTGAAATTAAGTAAAATGTCACGAATTTTCTTAGAGCATTGTCATAGTAATTTCGAGAACAATAAAATGATATTTCGATCCGAACTTAGGTTTGAGCACAAAATTTGCCTCAAGACATCTCGTGAATTTCTAGGGTAGGCAGAGGCAGATCCAAACGTAAATTCTATAAAAATTTGAATTCAATTATAAAGGAACTGTATAAGATTACTTTAATACGTATTAAGATTTTAGAGGTAAAGCATTTTTATAATCTTTCAAGCTGCAGTTTCAGTTCTAGCCAAATTATTCATTTAACGAATAAACAATAGGCTACTACTACAATAATCTGTGTCTTCAGTTTATTAACAACCGAATCGAATCAACAATCGATTGTTTGAATTATATCTGCAGCTCGAATTAAAAATTGGCTTATTATTCGTTTTATTCGTTTATTATATCCGTGAGAACTTTACAGATACATTCTTGGTATTCAAATCTTGAACTGGTCAAGAAATTCATCATAAAGATACATTAGACTTTGAACTGATATCGGTGGTAATGTATTTGCCATAACTTCATAAGTCGTATTACATTTTCAAAAAATCCTCTGCGATTTTTGAACATAAAACTAGTAATCCCTAGAAAAGTGAACAAGGAGGTTGGGAATAAAAAAAGACGTGTGGCTTTCGGGTCTGCCGCGGTATAGACAACCGACTACTTTCATTACTAGTTCGGAAAGGCTGTCATTGCAACGAGTTCCGACAAATGTCTACACGAGCCGAGGCGCAGCCGAAGGCGAGGGTTGACAGTCGGAACATTTTGACAGTTGGGAAAGAAAACGCACTAGTGCGGGAAAGGTAAAAAAAAAAAAATGGTTGTCTGTAAAGTCGGTTTACTGACGATAGTTGAACGTGACAACGTCAATCGTATCTTATCTTATCTTGGAACGCCTCAGAACGCCGGAACGCCGGAACGCTTCATGAGTCATGTTTTTTCGTGCGTGCAGCCAGCTCTATCGAATTATAAGACGTTGTCACGTCAAAAAACACTAGTAACCCACTTCCCGAACGCTACACGTCCCTGCAATACGCCACTTTTTGAGCAACTGTACTTATTAAAAAAACTATTACATAGCATTTTTTGCAGGATAACGCATGCGCAGTGTTAGGTTATTCTCTGGATTCGGTCTCCACGCTCATGGCCCGCGATAAAAGCTATGCAATAGCTTAAAAGTTCTTGAAAGTGTTTGATTGTTGAATAGTTTTGGCGGTTTGTTGTGAGAATTCAGTTGAACATGTTTTCAGTCTTTGTCTTTTCAGTTCGTGAGAAAGAGGCGGCAACTGTTTAGCTGTCAAATTGACAGCACTAAAACAGTTGCCGCTAGGAAAAAGTAACATTGGCGTCTAGATAAAAAGTAAATGTGACAGTCGTAAACACAACGTATCACATACACTGCGCGGTGACGCTACACACCTCGGTATTAAAGCTGGCGTTGACGCGCAGTGTACTACGCATTACTCAGTACAGTACAAAAGTAGGTAATAACATAAGACGAATTCCAAAATTCCAAGAATTAGCAACACTGTGTCAAAGTATTCTCACGCGATATCTGAAACGCATATTAATGTCGACTCTACACGGATATAGTATGAAGCGATTACTAGAAACGACAACACATCAATTGATGAATGTTCTAAACGATCTGAATACTAATGATATTTACTGAATGTCGAGAATCATTTCAAATTCATAAGTTTTGTATAACTAATGTGAAAGTATAGATGTCTGTTTCAGCATCAAAATAGTCATAATTGGAGGTTTGGTTCGGAAAAAATATTTAAAAAGACGTAAATTTTTTGAATGATAACGCATATAAAAATGGGATTCAAATTAATTAACTTGCGAAAGTCAGAAAAGCCTTCACATACCTCATTTGTTCTTGATCTGTAAACTGTTCCGTAAATAAATATTCTTGTTTTTTGTATTTGTCGTAGACCTCGTAAAGTGGGACGAGGACAGAGATACAAAAAAAATCCCGGACATTTCATACATCTCACTCTAGTCCCAAACTAAGCAGAGCTTGTACTATGGGAGCTAGATTGCTGAAAAAATACTTATAAGTATATTATTTTGTAAATACATACATAGAATACATAGTAACACCCAAGCACAGAGCAAATATTTATGTTCATCTCACAAACATTTGCTCTGGGCATCGAATCCACGACTCACAGCATGGAAGGCAGAGCTACCAACTGAGCTGTGACGCCTGTCCATACATTTTGAAGCAGGATAGTACGGTCCGATTGTGCCGCTTCCAATCATTCTTATTTCATCACCAGCCACCTGCTAGCACCGCTGCTTACGAAGCTAACTAGATTGTGATGAGAAGACAGTTTCTAGGTTTCAACTAAAGGCTATAACACTTTGATAAGTACAAGTAATGTATAATAGATTAATACAAGTTTAAGTAAACTTAGGATCTCTTAGTAGGTAGTTGAGATCTTTGTTAGTGTTCGCCCATAGAAGTAGGTACTTAGTTAAGTCAAGCAAGTATGCTTACATGGCTGTGCTAAGGTTTGAATAGTTATCTAATAAGTCTTAAAGATATTTTTTATATTATAAAAAATGAGTTTCATACCCCAGCCGAACTTTACAGCATTATCGCTCAATGTAAATCGAATTCAATGCGTGACAAACGCCAGCTCGACAGTCGAACGTCACAGCATCATCGGGCAGTGTGAATCGAATTCGCTGCGTTACGTTGACTTTACGTTAACTTTACGATTGTCACATTAATTCGTATCTCTCATTTAAAAGCTGTACTTATTGAAGTGTAAACCGTGTTTGAGATACGATTTAGTGCTACATAAGAAAAACACAAAATATCGTCTGATTGGCAAAACGAAACAAAGACAATATTAATTTTAACACAATGGTGATACTAACAATGCAAGATACGCAATAAGTTAGCATGCAATGGGCTATGGGTAGCCATTGGCCACACTGATGGAAAAGCTTGATGGATAAGCGCCTTTGAAGAAGATAGTCTAGAAAAATCTTAGAACTTCGAGAACGAATTTAGAATTCAAAAATTGACATTGCAGGTTTTTTTTTGAAATAGCGATAACAGATAGTCAACTTGATTCTAGAAGATTCTAACTAAAGTGGTATTTAACCACTTTAGTTAGAATCAAGAACGAACGAACTTTCAAGACGAAAGAACGGTAAAGTCACAATAATATTTGCTGATATTCGCCTCAGCTTATAAAGAAATTATCTATTAATGATATGAAATTGCGGGATTTTGGAATCTCATAATAGTGTATATTATGAGATTAATAGATTGCAAAATTCCATGTGGCTACAACGGCAACCATACCTATTAGTTAGAATAATCTAGAATTCTAGAACATAGTAATGCTAATATTAAAGCTTCGAAATGAATAGGGAATGAAATAGTAAAAGAGATCTAAATCGAACAACTTGTTCCAATTTCAAAACTGACAATGGACCACTCATAATTAGGTAGGTACTACGCAGATGTCATGAGAACAACTAGAATAATAAGGATTAGGTACAGAGGTCATTTGAACAACCTTATGAGGCCAAGTTACTGCTAGGTAATACATAATTTTCAACTTTTGAAATGTAAAATATTTAAGTATAATAAATAGGATCAAGATTTATGTTACACAGAAAATCAAGGTTCCTAGTATTTGAGATTACATATTAGTTTATATATTACATATTAAATTAAGTTAAGCAGAAAACAAATGCAATCATTTCCGAATTCGATTATTTGCATAAGTAAACATATATATTGACGACCGATGTGGCGCGGTGGGCGATGGTCCGCCTGCGACGCGGAAGGTTGCGGGTTCGATTCCCGCCTTGGGATAAATGTTTGTATTTTCTGCAAACATTTATTCCGGGTGTTCTGGGTATTATATGTATACTTACTTAATAAAAAATATCTATATATGTAATTATTGTATTAAGTATGTCAGTCTTCTAGTACCCATAACACAAGCTCTGCTTAGCTTGGGGCTAGATGATGTTGTGTTTACTGTCCAGCATTATTTATTTATTTATTTATTTATATACGACGCATAGGTACTCACATTTTAATGTAAGTACTTACTTTAGTAATTAAAGTAGGTACCTATATTTTTTTCTTAAAGCTTATTCATTAAGTGCTTCGATGTCTAGTGTCCCTAAGATCGGTAATTATTACCAGCTCGAGAATATTCCATTGTAAAATATGTTATTTACCGCTTTGAGTTTTTATTGCTAGAACATTAGGCGTTTTTGCTGGAGCAAGATTTTTCTTTGTAGCTTTTTAAAGCTGTTCTTTGTTTAATATAAAAGCGTCTGTGAGTTGACAGGCGTCACAGCTCAGTTGGTAATAGGTCTGCCTTCCATGCTGTGGGTCGTGAGTTCTATTCCCACCCAGAGCAAATGTTTGTGTGATGAACATATATATTTGTTCTGTGTCTGGGTGTTACTATGTATTCTATTTATGTAAGTATTTAAGTTCCAAATAATATATATAATATACTTACTTACTTAAGTAGGTAAGTACCTACATATAAGTATTCTATCAGCAATCTAGTTCCCATAGTTTACAAGATTTGCTTAGTTTGCAGAGTGTCATGTTATAAAATGTCCATGAATATTTACTTATTATTTAGTAAGAAAAACTGTCTTCTTATAGACATCATTCAGTTTACGCCGTGTCGCAAAATCTTACCATTTTTATACCATTTCCAAAGCCGAACACGATTCTTTTGCAAGAAATCGTAATACTTGAAAATTTGAAATCTAAAAACGAAAATTTCAATTTCACAGATCCAGCCGAATGATTCCGAAACGGCACGAGCAGGGGAGCAACGCCCCTGCACCTGTGCCATCACGATCTGGCATACCACCACTGCACCTATAACCACCACGCTATTTCCAACCTTCTCTCAACAACATAAGGATCAATTTCTCATAAAGATACTATTCGGTAGCACTGGATCGCAAGTCGAATTCGATTCAAGGAATTCAGGTCTTTAAAATAACCTTTTAGGTATCAGATTGCTGTGAAGGTGGCATACCCAACATATTCAACTAGGTTACCTACAACTTATCTAGAGAATTCTCCAACGAATTTTCGACTCTAGAACTTAATATGAAACTCCAATTTGCTTTGAAGGTAGTTTATTTCACAAACCTGTAATTATTTGACCTATTGAAGCCGTATTAAAGGGCATTAATTGCAAGAGATTGTTTTCTATATAAAGTAATCTTTTGAAACAATGTTCATACAATTAAGACTTTCTTAAAACACGGCATATCTCTATCCCGGGTTTTTGTCTGTGTATAATAGTTATAGGTAAATTTTAACATAGTTTAAAGATGAAGCTCATTAAAAACAATAAATAAGTACATAATATAATGGTTTCAAACAACAACTTATTACAAAACAGTTCAATACAAAGAATGTCTCCGATAAGTCTAAAAATAAACCATACATTTACAAACCCTGACGCATACGTTACAGAGGTATGATAATTGCCCGCGAATTATTGAATCTCAGTTGGACATATTTCTACATCAAACCCAGAAATAAATAGTGAATCATTTGAAACTACGAACCAAAATACTTGTGTTTACTTAAAATTAGTTTGGTAGGTTTTTATTGACATCAGTACAAACTAAAACATTTTTTTTGTTCAATTTTCAAGTATCATGTCAGAAGACAGCTTCCAGAGCTGAATTAAAGCGGCATTATTAAATGTTATAGGATCAACAATATAACCCTTATTAGTATTCAGAAAACACAGCAATAGATCCTTATAAAGTTCATCGCCTTTTTCATATTCCCAAGGTCATATGACAAATTGCCTTCCAAGTCTACATACCTCGTCGCCAAAGTGTTTCCCAGCCTCATTGTGTGTGGCCCTAAAAAACTCGTTACTTCAATTACTGTGTATTCTAAATTCAGTTTGAATATTTTTGAGGTTAATCATTTTGGCACGGAACTGGCGCTACATTTCCATCTGAATTATGGCGCACACCACTCTAAAACAACAGAAGAAATAACAAAAACTTATCAAGATGATCCATCAAATTCGGAATAGGTACGAGTGCCGACACAAATCCATTAAGGCAATAGGCATGTCGATAAAAACATTCGCACTAGCACGCCCAAGAGTGTTTCGAAAGACGCTACGGACCATGAACATTCCAACAGTAAGAACCAACTGGAACCTGGCCTCCATCATATTGTACTACACGCAATGTAAAATGAACTCTATTGTGTGTGATGAAGTTAGTGCTATTATAGTTTAGAACAGAACTATCTCAATTCTGAAAAACGGCAGCCACGTAAATCGCTGGCTGATCAGATAGATTATAGGTGAATTTACTTCTATAAGCTCCAATATTTTTGGATTGCGTTCGTGTGATACTTTTAATACTGTAATCGTTAATCGACCCTAACTGTTGAACTGGAACTGACAAAAATTACCAGTTTTTATAAACATGAATTTATGAAAGAAATTCCTGGCACCTGTTAAACCTTGAGGATAGAGAATGCAGCGAAGCGAACCCATTCGATTCAAGAACCGAATAATCCGTAATCGACTTGACCTAACCAGTAATTATACAGCACGCAAGTTTTTTCACACCTAAGGTGTTTAATAGTTTCACTAAATACCGAGAGAAGCTTCGAGTGCCACATGATCTTTAACGTATGCATAATATGTTTGGATTATATCTGACTTGAATTAAAGTCTAGCAAATTGTTCTATCATATGAATAAATAACATATGAATTGTCAACTTAAACCAGGTGTTGAGAAGATGGTTCAAATCAATAAGTGATTACTAAGACATTTACAACACTTACAAGCGCAACATAAGGTGCCCGCAACAGCCCGTAGTGGATCGCAATTTCCAATAGTTGAAGCTATGAACGTAGATTATCAGAAAAAAAAGTATTCAAACGGTTCTATTGGAGCGTTTGATGCGTGCAGACGGAGTGCAGCTGGCATGGCACCCCACATTGCTGATGCCTGGTTCCGTAAGCCCCATTTGCTTTACTCGCTGGCTGATTCTTGGATATAACAGAATCCGAATTAATCAATGTGCCTCTCAACTTTATTCGGACTGTTATTCACAGAAAGTCATAAGTGCTGCTCACAGATACACCTAATGCATTTCATAAAACTTGTATCAATATCGAAACAAAAGAGATTATTCTGTATTGTTTGCAACCACAAGGTATATTTCAAGTCTTTTCTTTATTCCACCAGTATAAGATACATCCGCATTTCGGAACGCATTAACACATTTTCAGTTTTGTGCTACGAAAACATGAAGAGCGAATGCAAAGAAACCGAACCGAATAGCGCAACAAAAACCATCGTGAGGAGATTTACTGGTAGTTATTTATTTATTTTATTTTTATTTTTATTTCACAGGAAAACAAACAGTCTTATAAACTAATATCTAAACTAAAATTATATCTGCTGACTTATACGTTCTCGCATATTGAGACTATATTTTAACTTGCTTGCGTGTATCAACAAATAAGAGGAAAAAAAATAAGAGGAAAAAAAACCCTAACCTTATATATGTTAGGATTGTTATTACCGTAGTACCCACTTTCAATCCAAGACGAATGTGTTGATTCATTTCTGATTGCGTGTCGATTTATAGTGACGCTCTGCTCTGTACTAAAGCAATCCCGTAATTAATCGGAACACGCCTGTGGCCTTGTTTCCGATTCGATTTGCTCCGGTACATCGTTTAGTGGCGTGATTGCTGGGGGTTATCGGCAGGTGAGACCGAATGTACAACAGATGTGGAACTTAAGAAGCAAAGCTTTTTACGGATCCAATCATCGCTCAGTTCCATTCATGCTGATACGATTGAGAAATCAGAGGTTCTAGCCAAATTGACATTCTACGAATGGCTGGGACAGAGCTTACAATTTTGTTAATAGGAAATGTCCCTTGAATTTTGCTTTACTTAGAAAAAATATACTCTCCGCTCCCTCGTTGGCAACAGCCCAAGCCTAGATTTATACCTAATTGACGGCTTTGCACTAATCGCCCAAAAAATAAATTCTATACTGTAGAGTAGAGCGACTTCGCACTGACAACCAACAAGACTTTAGTGGTAGTTTGTTTGTGAATGAGATGTCTGGAGACGTACTACCGTAACTATCTTTGTCCACAAACATTGATGCTCGCATTGTGATATTCCGGTTCGAAAGAAATTGTTAGTCCTATACGGAATTCGAGTGAATGTTATCTCCGTTTCTAGATTTTTTGTCATTTATTCGTAATTCTTATTTGGATTTATTGAATCTTTTACAAATTGAATGGAAACATGAGAAAAAGTAACTCGATCTACATACCGAAAGTACGTGTCACGGTATCAGTTATTTGATTCGCTCATAGCGGTAGATTTTTTACGATCCGTTCTTTGACTCATGAGATATTCATTATATTGCTTCCTTTCATTTTTGTTCTCATAAATAATCAAATTGCATTCGATCGTTCATCCCACGGTAATGGGCGTTTGCACATTCCCCGATATCGACACTAACACTATACCGATATTTCAGAGCTCGAACAAAAATATCGGGTCTCATTTCAGCCGTAAAGACAGCTAGGACAATGTACGAGTATAAGATAACTCACCACCGTCCTACACAACAACACGATATGTTTCAAATGTCGTGTCGGCATTGTAAAAACAGACAACGACGAATCATTTACTGACAAAAAGTTATATAAGAAATGAGCTAGTTTAGTCAGTAACCTAACCATTGATGTGTCTATCGCTTGAAATATTACTTGAAATTTGAGACTTAGTAACAAGACTACTGCTTCATTCAACATTAATATCAAATAACATATTGTTTTGCTATAATTTTAAGACCTAATATAAGAAATAAATAACAAAAATGTAACCGAATTAGATAAAAAGAAAAGGATCTCTAAGGAGGATGAAAAAGATCGTATAAGCGAAAGATACACAAGATAGGTATGGACAGATTGTATGTGAAGACTAGACAATAAAGAAACCCATGAGATTTCCAATCGAGATATAATTGATTACGTGTGAAGCGTAGAAATTGATAGATTTTTCTGTGAAGAACAGTTTTACAATAAGCTTGATCTTTCATTTTATGTTGTATTAATTAAATGGATAGGTAACGCTGGTGATTTAAAAATTACCAAATTACTCTTGAGGCAAACAAGCATGAAGGTGACCATCGGTATGGAAGATAAAAGGCTAAAGCAGTCTCAGGTCATTATTAACTAATAAGCCGATGATGATCGCTTATTTATTACAATATGTATCAAAGAAAAACAGATGTTAACTAGGCAGTTGACAATACTTTACATAAGATACTTTCCTAACAATGCGATGCTGTTAGGAGTTGCAACATTCGCCACTTGCAAAGACTTGCAACTATGCCAATTATTTGCAAAACAGGATTTTAAGAATAAAATAATTTATACGGATACAGAATAAATATTGGTTTTACCCCGCAAAATCCAAGATATCATGTTTGAGCTATCGCAAATCAGGCTGTATCAAATACAATTACAAATTGATTTGTTGATCCCAAACTTTAAATTGCGAAAATTGATTAAACTTTCAAACAACCGGACCGAGATTTCGAAGGTCCCAAAATAAATTAAAACAAACTTAACACAACCGCTAGAGATATACGATACCATGGCTCCATTAAACTTAAATCAGGTATTAATACCTTAGCCATAGGAGTATTTTTCCAATGACAAGAAACATAAACCGTTGAAGCACATTGTAAGGGAAATGATCCATTCATTGTTACTCTTGTACAACTTTTGTGTTTTGTTCAATGTATTTTCAACCCTAACTTTGAGGGGCTGAGGTAGATATTCCTACTCTGAGCAAAATGTCTTTTGTGACGTTTCTTCCAATGTTTGCAACGACGGACGTTGAAAAAAGGGGCACGGAGCGGGAACACACCTGTCAGTGTTGCCAGTTTGATGTGAACCAGTGAATGGCGGTTTGTTACAATGAATTTTGGGAAAGTTCTTTGGTACCCTCTGCATTCAAGCTTCGTGCGAATGCTGACCACTCAATAATTCAGCAAAGTTGATAGAATCAAAATAAAAATTAATTTTGTTAAAAGGATAAGACGTTTCTTACCGCCTGTCAACAAAAAGTTGCATCATAACGAGTTCAGTGACGAATCAGTCAACAAACCCGACTATTCTTCCGCCTACGTGAATTCCGAACACTTATTATTTATTCTTCGGTTGGCTCCTTGGCTCCAAATGTTATTCCTTCGGAAGCACTTTGTTGTTTTTGTTGATAAAATATTTACAATAAGTAATGCGTGTTTACTTTTCCTATGGTTAGAAAAGGAGCGAAAGAATAGTCTATTTAGATAAACATTTCGTGATCAGAGCCTCATTTTAAAGTGGATATTTCTGTACTGTTTAATTTAGTTTAGTTTAATAGTTATTATGAATAAAAAATTGGATGTAACAGTACTTACGTAAGTACTAAAGGTATTATTAATTTTTTAAACAATAGAATTAATCCACCTACACAGAGAGAGAAAAAGAACATTAAAGATACCAAGACCTAATTATGTAAGAAATACGTCGTCGATTTTTATTTACAGACATTAAATTGGTTTACGAAAAGGGAAGGAAATGTATGAGAATCTGGCATAAAGAATTCAATAAACCTGGATCAACGTCGAAGGGACAATCTTATGACTTAGAAATAGGAAAGCTTTGGTAGTTCGCAAATATATCGCCAAACATAAAGGCATCGACTCCTAGAAAAGTATCAACAGAACTATCCATCATTTCCCTCAATAGGAAGACTGATTACATTCCATTTGATATCACAAAAAATACTAAACCATTTTAGTTAGTCTTTTTACCTTGTCAGTGGACGCCTGTCTGGAGCCATCATTATACCAAATCTCAGTAATCAGTCATCATCAGAGATGGTTTAAACCGAAGCACCTGAGGTAGTTACAAAGAACAAATTATTTAAATTGGGACGCTACTAATAATAAGTCGATGGCTATTGATTTGGTATCAAATTGCTGTGGTGAATAAGTTTGGTATTAAGAGTTTGATGATTAATAGTTAGGAGTAACCGGATTTGAAGACCCTGGAGGGCGCTGAAGCGGAAAATTTGTAATATAGATGTAAAGTTAAAATTACTATTAAGAAATTTCAGTTTTAAGCGTATGCTCTTGCTGCAGATACAATTTTACAAAATTAACGAAACGTACTAACACTTATCAGATGCATAAGAGCTATGTTCCACTTGAGAGTCACAGACTCGTGCAGACCTTATTTTATTAAATATAGCCTCCTGACTTTACCTTCGCTGTATATTTTTGAAACGGCTATGTTTGTCAGACAAAACCCTGGGCTATTCTGTCGGCTGTCTGATGTCGTTATACGTAATAGACGAGATCAAAGCAAAGTGTGCACTCGTAACTCTAGAACTACATTTATGCGCAAAAGTATTTTTTGCATGGCTCCATTTGTTTACAACAAATTACCATTATCGTGGAGAGAACTTCCAACGTCGTTGTTTCAGAGAAAGCTGAGAACAATGCTACTTAGCA
Organism: Ecliptopera silaceata; assembly: GCA_932527185.1. Classification (NCBI taxonomy): domain Eukaryota; kingdom Metazoa; phylum Arthropoda; class Insecta; order Lepidoptera; family Geometridae; genus Ecliptopera; species Ecliptopera silaceata. Next base: position 7,014,610 of record OW052207.1, on the reverse strand, counting down.
AATGTTATTATAATATTAATGAATTTATGTGCGATAAAATGTTATTAACTTACACATTGACATAATTTAGTTTAATATTATTATTTTGTATAAATTGCTTTTATAATTTAATTTAATAACATTTAACTCTTTATTTTTAATTTATATACTTCTTGACATTCTTTATTTTTTCTCTTTCTCTTAATTTCTATTATTATATACCTACATAAGTTAATATTAATATTGTAATTGTTTTTAATCTTGTTTTGCACACCCCAAAAGGGTAGAATTACTATGATACATTCTATATATATGACATCTTTTTTCCATGTAATTCTGCAAATAAATGAACTTTGAACTTTGAACTTTGAACTTTATCCTTTCATATGCCGAAATGATGAAATAAAATATTTTTCTTGTTTTTAGAGGTGAAAAATAATCGTAAATAAAATTTGCATTTTCAAATAGGTATACTTACCTTATATCTACAATTATGGAAATTGCTAACTCTCTTAATATTTCCGCTCTGGGTAATTTTCGACACGCAAATTTGATCTCGTTATACAAAAACAAACTCGACCAAGTTAAATAATATCTATAGCATTTTTTAAATTTCGTTATCTATACACGAAGATAATTATTTACATTACAGATATTCTTTTTTTTTAAATCTATTGGACGTCTACAAAATTTTCAATGTAGTTTTCATTATAAACGGGATATTTACCATGATTTGTAAATATCCCGTTTATAATGAAAACTATGTTCAAAACCATGATAGTTTCAAATATTAAATTTTCAATGGACAACAACGAATGGTTCCGAGCCCGCTTCTTCTCTCTCTATAAAGAATTTCGGAACCCTAAATGGAACAAACGGTAGCTCGGTTCAAACCTGCTCGTTTCCCCGACATATGAAGGATATCCGTTGAAATCCGTAGGGGGTCATTATGTGTAAGTAATCTAGGTTTTTTGCATGTCTACTTATATTAAGCCGTTATAAACAACTACACCGGAACCTTTAAGTAGTTTGGACTTCATTATAATTGCAATAAGTATGTAGTTAGTCCATAAAACTACATATATATCGAGCTTTGGAATGTTAAGCAAGATTGGTATTATCTACAAAAACCTTTCAGAAAAGCAAACTAAAATTTGAGATGAAAATAACAGTAAGTCGATCAATCAGATGGTAGCTAACACACAATCTGACAGATTACATTCATAAAGCTGTTCAATGTTTGAACAAGACAAATAAGTAACAATTTAACGAAATGTTCAATTTAATCTTAATATCCAACAGTGATTCGTCTCATCAATTTTCCGACCTTTTACCTCCAAACAGAATAAAGATAATAAACATCAGTTAATTATTTCCACTTAAAACGTTGGAATGAATCAGAGGCATCGTAGCTCATAAAGATACGAAACCTGTTAATAAGCAACTTCCTCAGAAAAAGATTAAAACTTGCACGAAAAAAGTAATTGGTCCAAACAATTTTAAAGTGGATATTAAAGAAACGAGATTTGAACCTGTTACATGAGCTTTGACCATGTTCGATTTGAAAGCATTGGGAATGTCACTGAATTAGTTGTTTTCAAATTGAAGTGACTTATTTATTAATGAAAGCACTTGTGATGTTAATATCCGGCTACGAACTTTGATGAAATAATTTATTGAAAGATTTAAAGCAGGCTCGGAAAATTTTGCATTCGGCATTTGATAAATCTATGTGAAAAACTGTCAGGTAGAGTCAAAACAACCATCAGCAGTCAGGTCGTGGACGACACACAGTGCGCACGCTTACTCACGCCCGGTTTTGCGCTGCCGTAAACATCAGTGGCCACCAACCTTTTATAAGCTCGGCTCACATAAACAATTTTACATTCCGTGTAACCCGTATAATTATTATTATATTTTCGTTACGCGATGTTCAACTGTAAAAGTTGTAAAGAAGAGTTTAGGGATGGTGCGCAGTGCTCGATTTGCCTGGGTCACTTCGATTTCAACTGTGCTGGTCTGACGGAAACGGGATATCGTAGACTAGGCGAGAACAGGAAATCGTCATGGAAATGTTCCACCTGTAAAAGCACGAGAGCAGCTAGTCCTTTGCCGCCTCCTTCAAAAGTGACGTCTGCGAAGTCTCCCACGCCACCAGCAGATTTGGATGTCGTGCTGGCTGAATTGAAGCATCTGTCCTTGCAAGTCGCTGTGCTTCCAGGATTGGAAGCGAGCATAAAAAGCATTAAGGCTGAGCTGTCTTCGATGAAGGATGTCCAGTCCGAAATGAAACCGGAGCTACAGGACATTAAATCGTCCATTGAATTTTTAGATCATCGGTTTGGTGCGTTATCAGAGAAAATCGTTAATATGGAGAAGGATATCCAGTCATTGATGAAAACTAAGAACGAAGTCGAACACCTACAGTTGCGTGTGCAAACATTAGAGGGCCATATTCGAGAGAATGAACAGAGATCACGCATCAACAACATAGAGATCAAAGGTGTTCCACTCTCTAAGTCTGAAAACTTGTTTGACATTGTCGGCAAGGTCGGATCCCATATTAAATGCCCTATACCTAAGGAGCAGATTAACTTTGTGGCCAGAGTGCCTATGCGTAATGATAACAACAACAAAACTATCATAATCGCCGTGCACAGCAGATATGTTAAAGATGATTTCGTCGCGGCGGCCAAGAAATGTACCATTACCGCCACGGATCTAGGCTTGCAGGGTGCCAATAGAGTTTTTGTTAATGATCATCTAACGCTGGAGAACAAAGTGCTTCTTAACAAGACGAAGGTGCTAGCTAAGGACCGGGGGTTTGCGTTCACGTGGGTGAAAGGTTGCAAGATCTTCGTGCGAAAAAACCCAAGTTCTCCAGTGCTAACTATAAAAACGGAATCGGACTTAAAAAAACTATGATACTTTACGTAATACTACTATTTTGCATCTGCTATGATTATATTAACATCTGTTGCCAAAGGTTGGCGAGCGCTGCCATAAAAGCTATTTCAAGGACAGGTATTCGCTACGCAGCTATTCGTATTTATTTAACACTACCCGCATCGGTGAGTCAGCTGGTCATTTGCTATTATCTTTTCTCTTGCGCTAATTGTTTTATTGCCTTTTTATCACATTTTGTACTTTCTTCTGCCTATTACATTATGACTTTTTTGCCCACTAAATGTGTATTGACTAAAACTGAGCTGTTTTTACCTATTCAGAAGCTAATATTTTTACCGGTTAATAATGATTAGTATATATTATCAAAACGTACGCGGTCTGCGCACTAAAACAACTGAGTTTTTTAAAAATTTAAATTTGTGTTTATATGATGTTATTTGTATTACGGAAACGTGGCTCAATGATAGCGTCCATAATAGTGAGTTGTTTGATGATCGATATATTGTTTGCAGACGCGATCGTAATTATAAGATGTTGAATCAGTCGAAGGGTGGTGGAGTTTTAGTAGCCGTTCGTCGGGAATTGGCTGCGGAATATCGGAATGGTTGGTCATTCTCAGCTGAGGACATGTGGGTTACGCTCACAATACATAATCGTAAGCTTAGATCTACCTACAGAATGCATTTATGCATAGTTTATATATGTGATCAAAACCTAGGTAACTCAATGGTGTCGCAATTATCTAATTTTGCAAACAATTTAACTAATATTGTACTTGACAATTCACTTGATAAAGTGGTTGTTTTAGGAGATTTTAATATGCCTACGATCTCATGGACTTTAAGTGAAGACGGGATCTCACTGTCACCCTCCAATCTTCAAGGCTCACACCAAATACATTTTATTGACTGTCTTGATACGTGTAATCTACTTCAATATAATTCATTTTTAAATCATAGCCATGGCCGTTTGTTGGACTTAGTTTTTTCTAATAATGACTTGAGTGTAGTTTCTTGTGATAACCCATTGGTACCTGAAGATCCTCATCATCGTTCTATCATAATATCTGCAGATTTTGTTGAGCTACACACAATTAAACCACTCTCGTATACTAAATATGCTTACCACAGCGGTGACTACCTATCTATTTGTTCTCAGCTTGACTCCGTTGACTGGCATTGTGAACTTAATGCTGGGTCCGTAGAGGAGGCGGTCACGTTTATGTACAACACAATATATAGGTTGCGTGATACTTTTATCTCTGCTCGAACGGTCACACCTTCCCGTAAATATCCGCTGTGGTACAAACCTCCTTTAATTAAAATACTAAAGGAAAAATTTAAATTTCATAATAAATTTAAAACTTATGGTAATATGTATGATTGGCAATCTTTTGTTATACTTAGAGAAAGAGCGCGGGTCTTGGAGAAAGAGATGTATGATATCTATATAAATAATATTGAAAAATGCATAAAAGAGAATCCTCGAGCTTTTTGGACGTTTGTGAAAAGTAAAAATCGAAGTAATACCTATCCATCTGTGATGCAGTATGGTGACCGTACCTCCGACTGTGGTGATGAGATAAGTAACATGTTTGGTGAGTATTTTCATTCGACTTTTCTGAATAACTTAGACTCTCCAACCGATACACAAATATTAGAAACCTCTAGTCATCAAATGTCGATTGCCGACATAGGTACGATCGAAATACTGCCGGCTGAAATACACAAGTTACTTAAAACTCTAGATTTAAATAAAACAGCAGGTCCGGACAATATCCCGGCTTTTTTCATAGTAAAGTGTGCTAATAGCTTGGTTCTACCACTTTCTATTCTGTACCGTCGCTCGTTAACAGAAGGTATAGTACCTAAACTTTGGAAATCCGCATTTATAACTCCTGTACATAAAAAAGGACCGAAAAACCAAGTGGAGAATTACAGACCTATCTCTAAATTATGCTTGTTTGCAAAGGTTCTTGAAAAAATTGTTTACGCTCAATTGTACTCGGCATTAAAGCATGACCTTGCCTCACACCAGCACGGGTTCTTAAGGGGTAGGTCTACTACGTCAAACCTTCTGTTGTGTTCTGAGTTTCTTTCGCAGCATATGTCGGAGCCATCGCAAGTGGATATTATATATACAGATTATAGTAAGTGTTTTGATCGTATTGACCATGATATCCTTTTGCGTAAGCTTCTGCGCGTAGGTATCAGGGGCAATCTTTTCAGGTGGTTCTCCTCATATGTACATAATCGTTGTCAGACTGTTGTATTAAATGGCTATTCTTCCTCTCCCATGAGCATTCCTTCAGGAGTTCCCCAGGGATCTTTGTTGGGTCCTCTTCTATTTACATTATTTGTGAACGATATCTCGTCGTGCTTTATTTCTTCTAAAATAATTCTGTACGCAGATGATATGAAAATTCTTTCCCTAATAAAAAATACTGATGATGCGTTTAATCTACAAGCCGACCTAAATAGATTTCAGAGTTATTGTATTATTAATAAGTTAGACCTAAATGTTTCTAAATGCTACGTGTGCTCGTTTACTCGTAAACCAGTGCCACTGATATATAACTACTTATTACATAGCTCACTATTGATAAGGGTAAAATCAATTAGTGATTTGGGAGTGACATTTGACTCTAAAATTTTGTTTGATGAACATGTTAGCAAAGTAGTAAAGAAGGCATCACGAGCTCTTGGCTTTGTAAGTATTGCGTATGTCGTCTGAGTTTTCTAACATTAAAACCTTTAAAATCTTGTATTGTGCGTACGTACGCAGCCATTTAGAGTACGCGTCGCAGGTATGGAATCCTTGTTATAACATTTATTCATCTAGGATTGAAAGTATTCAAAAAAGGTTTCTGCGTTACCTCCAGTTTCGAGCTAAATTGTATCTCCCTAATTATATTGCAAGATGTCAAAAGTTTCATTTCCTACCTCTCTATAAGCGCAGAGAAACAGCTGACTTAGTGTATCTTTTTAACATAGCAAATGGCTCAGTTGATTGTCCGGAGCTTTTAGAATTACTTGGACTACGAACTAACACGGCTTTATTAAGAAGACCGAATGTACTTCATGTGCCAGTCGTTAAAACAAATTATAGGCAAAATTCTTTTGTTATTAGGGCATGTAACTCGTTCAACACTTTGATTAAAGCAGATGTTGATATAGATCTGTTTAATACTTCATTACCAGCACTTAAACGTTTACTTTCTGGCAAATTCTTTAATGTTTAACATTAGATATAGTTTGGTAAAATTCTTCAAAATTTCTAAATGATGTATTAGTACCTACTACCCATTTGTGTGTATGTGCATGCTTTGGCTTTTGTCGTCTACTTAACTGTTTTGTTTAAATTGTGTTAAAATTTGTATGTGGAAACTTTTAATTGGCCTTCAGATCTACTTATTTGTTTTTACTATGTAACTACCTAGCTGTTAGTTTTCCTAAAACTTATAAAATAAAAAAAAAAAATAAAAAAAAAAAAAATTTACCTCAATATAAAAGGTTGATTCTTGAGGTATATTTTGTAAAAATTATCAATTAGTAAATTAGCAACATAAATATTTTTAATTACTAAAACTATTCGACCAATATGACACTCCTCATAATACAATCTTTTTATTTAGTATGGGACTAGACTAACTATGATTTTTTTTTTAATTTATACTTATCACTACAGCTAAAAATTTTCTAAAATGACTATGTATATCCTATCTCCTATCCTATCCTTCTCATTTTAACAGTTCAAAACGTCGCTTGCAAGTTGCACATTAAAATCAGCAAACGCGCGAATCCAGTAGCCATGTGGAAATCTCTGTACTTACATCTGTAATTCAGAGTTCATCAACATATAAATTCACACGCTTCCCGTCTCAAATAACCATTTCCTCTGTACACATGCCAACGGTTAATTCAACTAATTATAACAATCCATACAGTTTTGTTAAGTCGACATCCGAATGTGGGGCATATGTCAAGTTCACAGCACGAATAGACCGGTCACGACATGTCTTAGAAGTAATGAAATGTGACTCATTGTATGTCTGGTCTTTATCACTTGTTTTATGAATCGTATTTACAATGTACCTAATTAATGTTTGGTTTATCTAGTAATGCTTTCGTAGCATTTGAAAAGCTTGTATGACTATAGCGATAAAATATGAAATGAAATTTTTTATTAGAACAATTTCTAGATCCTTTTTGTGTCAAAATGCTGACTTTGTTTCAGACTGCTGATACGAGCTCATAAGTTATGAAGCCTACTGCGGGACTGGCTTACGGAAAACCAATACAATTTGACCAAGAATTCTCTTAATATGTTGTAAAAATACGAAATTTATACAATGGTTTTTGTTCTATATTTGTAACAGAATAGGCCCCCCATTTATACAAACGGTGAATCAGGTTCACCTTTGAGTCACGTAAACTTTCTTCAACAGCAATAAAAATCTAACGCTTCATGAAATTTCCCCATGAAACGATACCGTAGTTCAGCATAGCGTGTAAATGCGCGTGAAGTTTTACCTACAGATGTATATTCCTATACAATATTCAACCATTCGTAAGCATTTAACAGGAACGACCTTCACTCGAGGGATTGGACCCTTCGTCTAACAGCTTTTTAACCTCAGTTTAGGGATCTTTTGTGAACGCTATTACAGATTAATTTATGACCTTGTCTCAATTCCTAATGCTATCATTTTAGTTGGGAAGTTGGTTAGATTTGTTGATGTTTTGTGCCGAGGATAAGGGCAGGAAGAAGAAAAGTTGGTTTAATTTTATTATCATATTTTCAAAATATTGCTTGCTAGAGATGGTAGATTTTGAAACGAGATTAGCGTCCAAATTCTACTGTATAAAAAAACTATTATTTAGACCCAACGTGTTTCCTTTTGGAATTCCATTGACAGCCCAAAAACGTTTCGTAAAACGCTCCATTCATAGATGTTACGTCGGTGTAAAAACCGAATGTAACATCAACCTTGTTATCATTAGCACCTTTGACTCCCACGATACCAGGCGTATGGTAAACTGATGCTAACTAGTAGAATCCTTTTTGAGGCTTGGTTCTCAACCACAATGTTGATGATTTTTTTTAATTTAGTTGGTGGATATTGGTAGTAGAATCCTTTTTGAGGCTTGGTTCAGAGTTGATGATTTTTTTTAATTTAGTAGGTTTAATATTTTTGGTTTTAAATATATTTTTCTCATTGTCATACGATAGCTACACTATTAGAAGTTTTAGTACTTATTTGTACAGCACATGTAATTAACATTTTTAAGGATAACTCGAAAATACTCGTCTGATCCTAATCAAATTTGTATAGGACCTCTGAAGTATAATAATTTAAGTTATTTCCAAAAATCTATTTATAATTCGCAGAATGTTCACGTAAAAGTACAGTCTAATTGAAGATCTTATGATTTTTTAACTTGTTAAAATCTACATCTAACTACAAAATAATTACCTATCTTCTAACCCGTGATAAACTTGCCAAACCCTTCGACATAACACATTTGTATGACAAACCTTACACAATCGTAGCAGGATATTACAATGTTTATTCTGTCTCATGCAGTAATGGGTACATTAAGTACCCATTAGGCGAGGGTTTGTTTTTGCTGATAGTGTGCTCATCGGCTAAAATGTTACCAATTCATAGAAATTTGTCTAAGTAACATCACCAGTGAGGATATTTATAAAATAGGTACCTAGGATCATAATATGGCACATTGTGATTTATAAATCAAATCATATCATAAAAGAAATACCTAGCTTCCTGATTTTTACTATCTTTTGCTTAGTTCAGGTACGGTACGGTATGTAGCCATCATTTGTTTGTCCTAAATAAATGTATTCTCTTGCACCATTTTTATATGGCGTCACCTTTTCAACAAAGTTTAGAATGGATCTTTACCGTAAACCTTACTCGACAGTAAATTATAAATTATACCGAAATCGTGTGAAAAATGCAGTTTCACACATTTTCGGCATACATTTAACACATTTGAATTACATTTAAAGACCGTTTAACAAGTTTGTTCACATCAGAATTTTATGCAACATACTGTCAGTTATAGAATGAAATGGCATGAGGGTCGAGGTCGAGGCTGAAGTCATCGCCTCCATGGCAGTGACCATGATTACTGCACGTTGTACATAGGCTTTTAAAAAAGTTTTTGATAAATGTGTGTGAAACTCTGTTGGTAGCTCGGTATGCTGTGAATCGTGGGTTTGATCCCGATATAAAACATGTGTGTTGTGTGAATTGTCCGTGAATATTTTATAATTTAAGTATTTATGTGATTAAGTAAACCTTTAGTTACTTTTTTTTGTTTTGAGACTAGGTGTTTTTTTGCTGTCCCTCCAACGCGATCAAAATTGTTTTTTTTTTAATTTTCCATCCCTTTTCTAGCTTGACTTTTAGAGTTAATTTTCTGATTTTTTGCTTATTTACTGTACTTAAGTAAGTAAACTTTTTTTAAGTCGGTTGAAATGAAGAGGCAATTATTATGAAGTTATGGGACTGTCCCAAAACACCATGAAGCACAGACACCATAAACAGGAAGTCACTGTTTAACTTATCTAGATGCGTCGTTCCATTGCTTTACCTGCCTTTTAGCAGTTCTAATAAGTTAAATAATTTAAATTACCTACTTAATTAAACAACAAGAGTGTCTAAAGTCTTAAACAATGTTGGGGAGACAGGTATTGTAATTTAGCGATGCAACTTTTTAACACATTATGTGTATACAGTATACTTACATACATATTTTGTTTTTTTAATGGTATCATTGGCTTAAAGTATTGTAAGAGTTTTTTTTTATACATGACATTTAATAGGAAAACACTTGAGGGCAATCTCAACCGTAATCATTATCTATAACAATGGTACAACACCTCAGAATAATTCAATTGAGGACGTACACTGAGAAGCAACGGATTTCTCCGAATTTGCACCGGCACTTTCCCATATCCACTGCTTGGCGGTAGAATTGGTACGGTGATAGTACTTCCCGTATCACACTCACATTAGACTCTACTAATAATGTTTGTTTTAAGCCGAAGACGCGTCTTGAGAGAGATCTACGTCCAGAAGTGGACTTATAAAGGTTGATGACGATGATGACTACTGTTTCACAATAAAAAAACAAACCTAGTGACCGGATACCGGATAACAATAAGGCAGTAAGTGAATAAGTTTAATAAGGTAGCAGATCCAAACCTACACATATTACCGCGACTTATAAAAGACTTAAAATAGATATCCAACTCATCTGTGTCAGATGATCTGACTACACTTTGGCTCGAGTTCAATGAACTTTAGTTTTTCATGTCTAGTTGTAAATCGGCAATAGCTTTGCTAGTTTTATTGTTTAATTCACGCGGAAACCAAAATAGAATAAATATATAAATATCTACTTGCGTTTGAAACTAATTGAGCATAGTAACGAAACTAAACTAGACGGTTCAATTTCACATCTCAACGACCAGGAATGAAAAAATGTCTATTCAGATTCTGAATAATCCTATCTAGCTTTATTTATTTTATTTATTTTTTTTATTTTTACATAATATATCTTTATGGAAAATTCAAATGTGCAGGCATTATTATAAATTAAGTACTTACTTACTTAACTTTATTGTAAGTAGTAAAGACCGGAATCCCTATTGAAAACCGGTATTCAATCTTTCACTCGTTATTTTGAGATATTACTTTAAAAAACAGCTATTTATTTAAAGTCCCTGTTTGAACACAACTGATACTTATCTACCCAAGTACCTATCAATAAAAAAATAACAATAGTACCGCAATTAGAACCTGTCATATTATTATACCAAAAGAAAAGTCCTCGATACGTAAAGAGCGATCATTTTATACTCTCGATTGCATTGGCCTCTCATAGATTTAAACTCCCATACTTGCCCCCGAGTCTCTCTGAATACGCCCCTTCTAATGGCTATTTCCAGGCGGATTTTATCACAGATGGGATTATGACTGACACTGAAGAGTTAGACAATGAGCAATTCAGCTCGGATTTCAGTTGGCGTCAGACCGGCTAGGCTAACTGTCTGACTTGAAGAACTAGGGCATTTCAATAGTTTCTAGTGCAGTTCGCTTGTATTTACAACCAAAGTTTGTTTGGAGTTTAAGACGAATTCTGCTTCTCGAATCACCATTAGGGTGTTTAAATAAATAATGCTGGACAATCCACACAGCACCATCTAGTCCCAAGCTAAGTAGAGCTTGTGTTATGGGTACTAGAAGACTGACATACTTGATACATAGATACATTACATAGATAGATATTTTTTATTATACCTACATATAGACCGTATATCTATGTACCTACACTACTGAAATAGTCTTGTGAATAAATATATTCTTAGTAGGTATACTTTATTTTGGTACATAATAACTAAGTATTATTCTATGGGAGGGTGCGTGACGGAGGTCGTATTATTTACATCGAAGGGTTGGAAAAAGATTAGATTAGTATTTTATGGGTTCGTTCGCTTGGTTTTTTTTTATCGCAATAGTTTGTCTAGTCTTAGTATTTTTTACTAAAGTAATCCAGTATGTTATACGGGATTTTGTCGCATAGGTACCTACTAAGATTGCTGATCGCGAAAGTTTAAATAAATCTATTAATATTTTACATTAGAAATATGTATGTAGGTAGGTACCTAGACTAGACAGGGTAAGTACATAGTTACGAATAAAATTAAGTAAGTTAACATACCTAATTAGTCATAAATAAAACCCGGTTATGAAACATAGGTACATGAGTAATAATCCTATTCTAGGTATTTCTGCTAAGTAGGTAGGTACAGGTAGGCAGGTGAGTAGTACTAGGTAAATATAGGACTTACATAGGAAGACAGGTGATTAGGTTTAAATAGCTATTTGACTGGAAAACACTAAAAAGTTCAATGACCTCTCACTCCCAAAATTTCCGTCTAGACTTTCATCTACCTACTAACCAATATATAGTCCTAGGTAGATGCCTAAGGTAAAGTCTACGTATAAGTTAGTTACCGGTAGATATGTAAATAGATCAAAAATGATAATAATAAGATTCTATAAGTTCCTGAGTTGACGCAATGAGATTCTGATTCTAATTGCCATACCGAAAACATCTATATGTGACTAAATTAACCCAATCTAAGGTAGGTTTAAGTAGAAAGAAGGCTAAAATAAAGAAGGTATGCCCATCCTCCGCTCTCTCGCCACAATAAAATTAATCCAAACAAAATACCTCGGATAAAATCAAATCAGCCAGCAGCGACTCAAGCATGCAAAAACGAAAATAAAAGAAACTCACTCAAAAAATGCACAATCTCTATCCACTTGCTGATAAACCAGTTGACGATTTTAGATTTTCAAATAATTGTTTGTAACCACGAATTTTCACTTGTTTATTTACTTTCGTTCGAAGTTGGATTTTCGCCGAGCTTGAAAGCTAGCGCATGCGCAATACGACACTTCCTACATCGACGGCGCGCGCGGACTGACTGACTGAACAGAATTGAACGAAACGAACATAACGTTTGTAAAAAAGAATGAAAAACGGAACGAACACCGGCCGGCGGCATCCGGCATTTTCGATGAAAAAAGAAAGGGATGGATGATTAAGAAATGTAATGAGCAAGTGAAGCAGAAATCTTGTAATTATATTAAAAGGTTAATATGGATAAGATATCGATATACAATTAGTGATGTTTTTGTTTTGTTATAACTTTTGTGTACGATTTACCCAAATAGATATGAATTATTGAAATAAGTAATATCATTGATTTATACTTATGGTGCATAATAGTCTTATCTAATTACAAAATTAATAAATACAAAGAGAGTAATTTAAATAGTATATACTATCAGCAGCTATAAATTAATCTAGAAAGTTTTGTAGAAGTACTGAGTCTCTGTGGTTATTATATTTCATGGGTAAGACCGATTTATTTATTATTATATTATTATTTATTATTTTTTTTTTGTTATAGTGAGTTTATATTATTAGTATCACATACCTACGTGCCATAAGTAGGTACATTTATTATAACTCTCTCCATATTGGTACAGAAAATAAAATGCTTCGCCGCATCATCCCTTTGAAGCAGTACAAAACGTTAGCAATTTGGGAATACTCACACACACACAAGGATTTTATTATTAGCGTTGCGCTTTAACACTCTCACAACTTTCAACCTAACTACGTGTACGGAACGATCAATATTCTCTGCAAGCTTATGCGACGCAAAGGTGTGAGGGGTAGTCTTTTATTTTTCGAACAGGATATCCTGGCAAGGGCGTCCCGCGGCCATTTCCGAGACGGTTCATTAAATGTTGTCTAAAAAACGCATAGCACGTGTACCCAGACAAGTGAACTGAAAAAAACGCAGCTGTAATGAGTTACACAAAAACTGGTTAGAACGCCCGTATTTATTTTTGTACTGTCTATCATCATCTTATCAGCTGACAGAATGTTGCCTTGTCTCTATTAATAATTCTCTGATCTCTTTAAATAGGTGCTTATTTGCCACCTTATTTATAAACTTTATGATATTATGATGTACCTATACGAGTGTTAATATTTCATCATATTCTGTACTAAATTCACAGAAAACAATATAACTATATATAAACAAAAAACGTATACCTAACTACTAAAACTTTGTTTGATCCATTACATCGAATAGTTTTCTAAGTACTTAACACGAAAGTCGGAAGGTGAACTTGGAAGAGAATACTCCAGGGCGTTGATTACGCTTACGTGATATAGAATTATATTATCACACTGTATAAGTCATAGTATAAACGAGTGGTCAAGAATACACTAAAACCACAGAATGCTGTAAAAAATCATTATTATCTCAAGAGTCGGTAAACAAAGGACCTCTACACCCACTCGAAATGCTCCCACAAAAAAGCAACCCTTGGGACTCCTACTTGAAACGCAATTATTAGTGCCGTAATGGGATTTATGGATGTTTGCTTTTGTGCTACTGAATATTTATAAGATGAAGTTTTATCGAGTCCTTTTACTTCCATGATTCGGCCTTAAAAATTAAATATGTATTATATTCGTGGATACTATTCTCTCTAACTTTATTTGCCCAAAAACCTCTAACTTCAGCTGTAAATAAGTCACTAAACTGTCCGACTTTTTAAATAGTTTACCTTTCAGAATAATACTTTTAACACTCAGAGGTCTTTGCTCTCCTAAACAAAACCGATTCCGAAACTGTAGTCTCCGCAAGCAAATGACCCAAAAACATAACGGGGAACAGGGAACAGTCAGAAAACAGTTGAATAAGCAGATCAACTTACTTACAGCGACATGTTTACTGAAATTAGGTCTAGTTCTCGACCATTTCGTTGTATAACTGTACAAGTTTCTGTCACTTTGCCTACGCCATGCGATCCTGTGGGTGCTCTATAAAAACTTCACCCTTTATGAAGACAAATGGTCAAATTATCTATGTCATCGCCCGGCCAAGTAGGTAAATGAACTTGTCAAGGTTACCTGAATTACGGCTTTGTTCGAGAATTACGCAAATTGGAATAGACAATTAGGATTACGTACCTATGTACTTAATTAATAATGGGGTTTGTTAACAGCGTTTATATAATTCACATTCTTACATTTCAGCCCCAGCCCACATTAGTCGCTCTTCCTTTTCCGTTCAGTCACCAGAAGATCGACTTATCATCAAAATGTCAACAGGTTGATCAACGCTCAATGGGAAATTAACTTCAGAGCACCAATCTGTACTTCAAAGCTTCAAGAGACAGAACGTAAATAAAATTTTACCTGGCTATTACGTCTTCGGCACCCTCAGTTCATTCGTAACATTCCATTGTCGTGGACCAAGGACTTAGCGAGAATTCCATGGAAATCTTACGTTGGTCGGGTACTATTTGAATAAACTTTATTTATGCAGACGCATCTTTGGGTTTATGCAAAGTAAGATCTCTCAGCCAGTTATTTTAGGTAAGTGCGGTTAGCGTAAAGTAACGGAAGCTTTTAGGGCACCTACAATTTCTTGCTAAATAGGAGCATATTTAAATACTTATTATAACTTACGTTCTTCAAAATGATTAAACATTTCTGCTACTCAGTTTTATAACTTTTGCAGTTGTCAACGTTTTCACCTTGTTTCGTGTACCTTTGTTTCTGTTCCAAATAAAACATTTTTTTTTTTTTTTTTTTTAATTTGAATTTACGGAAGCAAAAAATTTACAGTTAAAATATGTATGGCTTACCTATATAAAACGTTTACCACTATACTTTTGAAACTTAATAAGTAAATTTAATGTTATATCCACTACATCTTAACAAGATTAACGTAGGCAAGAATAAAATAGCCTTAAATAGTATGTTTAAGTAAATGTACCTAACTACCTCAACTGTATTACTATGGTGAAAAGACAGTGTTTCACGCATGCTCGAAGTAATTCAACGAAAACATTACAAGAAGTACCTACTACTCTCAACTGTTGAAACAGTTATTTATTGCTCTCTCGAAAAGCATTATTTCACTGCATAGCTCCAATATTTTGCGGTGCAACTCTATTTTTCTCGGGCGACGTGTATTTATTGTATCCAGTCTGTTAAAATGTGAAGTGTAACAGGCGTAAATAGTTATTGTCTCTGACAGCAGAAATAAAGCTTGTTTGAGGCATATTTTTTGCATGAATGGTCATTGAATGGATGTTTTGTTCGACACTTGAAAATCTATTGTCCTTTCTCACAAATAACAGTGTTCTAAGTCACTATTTTATGACTTGTACAAATAGGTAAACAACAATAGGTAAAAATAAACTACAATAATACGTAAAAACCTAAATTGTTAGGCATATACTGCTATGGCGTTCTACCGAATCAATAAATTAAATTGGATATAGTACGTAGCATGTATTTTTATAACAAACTAACAACCAATGGTTGACCCTAATAAATAAGATAAAAGCATTCATTCTGTACGAGTTACTACTACTATTCGCAAGTCTTATCCATACTAATATACCTACTTATCTCGTTTTTTCAACCAAGATTCAACCGATAGTTCGACGGATTGTATCCCGAAAATACGTTTTTCTTTTTAAATAAAATTGTGTTTTAAATTTTCGAGATTCGTTGGAGTTAAACTCAATCTACGGATTCTGAATATCAAATCAATCAAAATCCAAATAGATAGGTACTACGTAATTTATTTGAAGTAAAAACAATAAAAAAATACTACTAGGATGTATTGTCATTTCTAAATTGTGAGACAGGTATAGGTAAAACTATCGTAGTTATTAATTTGAAATAAGAATAATTTAATCCATAAATATGGGATATTTATTTATAACTTAGCAATAAAAAGGATGGTGGAGGATGGTTGCGTGAGAATTTTATCAGGCGCTTGGAATAAATAGCTTCGTAATTTTCAATTTGCCTACCTACTTATTCATCAAAGAAGATAAATCATCCACGTGAAGGATTTTAGTTTGAATGTACCTATTTACTACCTAGTTAAGTGTACTCGTAGGTACTGGTGAAGACAACGCGTGTGAATACAGAGTGCGATAGTTTGACTGCGCTTAGTCTGCAATGGAATACCGAAATCTGGGGTTTAACCTTCTGTCTAGGTAAATAGATAGGTTAGTTATTTATTATTTAGAAAACAGATAAGTATTTCTACAGTAAAAATATGTAAAAACAACATAGGTAGTATGACAATATTGAACGATTGTTGGTTAACAATGCTGCAGACTTAGAATGATCAGACTCAAGCTAGAACGTGCTAGACAAGTAAAGAAATCAATATTGAACGAACTTAAACCTAGACTAGAGCCAATTTGAGCTCTATAGAGCTTCAAAGCTCGTAGTTTCCTGAAGCTTTACAAAGTTTTCTTGTGTTTTCGCTTCGAGAAGTTTCTAATGGTGATGATAGTGCAGCTTAGAAGCTTATTACTTTCTTTAGATATTTTTTTTAGTTTTTTTTATGATAATTAGGTAGGTACTAGGTATTTTGGCAATTAATTAACGCGGATACCTTTGCTATTAACCATGCGTTTGAGGACGTGCCCCGTGATACAATGCATAAAATCCGACACGCGGGCCTGACATATCCGACTCGGACGACGAGGTATACGTGCAGGTGACTACACCGCGGGCACCACATACCCGACTCGGACGACGAGGTATACGAGCAGGTAACTACACCGCGGGCATGACATACCCGACTCGGACGACGAGGTATACGTGCAGGTAACTACACCGCGGGCACCACATACACGACTCGGACGACGAGGTATACGAGCAGGTAACTACACCGCGGGCATGACATACCCGACTCGGACGACGAGGTATACGTGCAGGTAACTACACCGCGGGCATGACATACCCGACTCGGACGACGAGGTATACGTGCAGGTAACTACACCGCGGGCACCACATACCCGACTCGGACGACGAGGTATACGTGCAGGTAACTACACCGCGGGCACCACATACCCGACTCGGACGACGAGGTATACGAGCAGGTTACTACACCGCGGGCATGACATACCCGACTCGGACGACGAGGTATACGTGCAGGTAACTACACCGCGGGCATGACATACCCGACTCGGACGACGAGGTATACGTGCAGGTAACTACACCGCGGGCACCACATACCCGACTCGGACGACGAGGTATACGAGCAGGTTACTACACCGCGGGCATGACATACCCGACTCACACTACGAGGTATACGTGCAGGTAACTACACCGCGGGCACCACATACCCGACTCGGACGACGAGGTATACGAGCAGGTTACTACACCGCGGGCATGACATACCCGACTCGGACGACGAGGTATACGTGCAGGTAACTACACCGCGGGCACCACATACCCGACTCGGACGACGAGGTATACGAGCAGGTTACTACACCGCGGGCATGACATACCCGACTCGGACGACGAGGTATACGTGCAGGTAACTACACCGCGGGCACCACATACCCGACTCGGACGACGAGGTATACGAGCAGGTTACTACACCGCGGGCATGACATACCCGACTCGGACGACGAGGTATACGTGCAGGTAACTACACCGCGGGCACCACATACCCGACTCGGACGACGAGGTATACGAGCAGGTTACTACACCGCGGGCATGACATACCCGACTCGGACGACGAGGTATACGTGCAGGTAACTACACCGCGGGCACCACGTACACGACTCGGACGAAAAGGTATACGTGCAGGTAACAACACCGCGGGTACTACATACCCGACTCTGACGACGAGGGATACGTGCAGGTAGCTATACCGCGGGCATCTGTGGCCAGTACCTAGTTATCTATTTCTACATAGACTTGCAGACCTACAGTAAAGAGACTACGGTTTTTATAGGCTCATGTCCATTTTGCGAGGCTGTTGCTCAGTCCACTCTCTAATCTTTGGGTACCTTATTTATTTATTCAGACGGATAGACCAATTACATAATTGAAGAATCAGTGGCGCTACAGATTAGGTACAAATAATTAGGTACACTAACCTACCTCTCAGGTATTATTCTGCTCGTAGGTACCTAAGACACTATCAGATAAAACGGCTATTAACTAGGTACCTTAATAATTCTCATCAAGAACAAAAACCACAAGAGATGAAATTCTAATCAATTTTCAAAAAGTTTAGAGCAATTTTGAAACTTTCGCAAAGTGACTCCAGCCGTCGGCGTCGCGTCCCAAACTTTTATTCCCGTATTAGTTACAAATTGTGTAATGTAGACTGATGAAAATCAGCGAAAATAACATGAATTTATGCGTTCATTAGTAAAAAGGGGAACATTGTAGCTATGTAATTCGAGCCTGGCATGTAGGAACTTTCATTGGTATTACCATGGTGTTACAGTAAAAGGTTTAAGGTAATTACTACAATATGTATATATTTATAAGCTTCTCAAAAAGTGTACTAGGGGCGCTGCTTGGATTTCCATACAAAATCGGTGGCGCTCGGCGATTGCGTCTCTGCGATCCGTGTGTTTACAAACTCGTACTTGGGGTACTGTTGAGTTTTCTGCAGAGCAGACCTATAACCTTCCTAGGTGAAGAGCTCCACTGATCAAAATCATTACGAATCGTGACTCATAATATACTTAATATTGATTTATAGAAACTCGAAAGAGATCAAAATAAATAATTTAGCTACAAAATATATTACTTTTAATTAAGTAGGTACTTACATATACCTATCGAATATTTACCTAATACTTAAAATTCTAGAATTATGTTCATTTGGTTCAAATAAAATATTCTGTATTAATTAATTTATTACATGACATAACATTTTTTTGTTGATGTTGATAGTGTGTTGACAGATGATTGCACAGCAAAATCACTTTCACAAACATAAAGACACAAAATATGTTTGAAATTATTAGTCCAGTCAAAATAGACATTCCAGTTTGCATTAATTCCCAACAAGCTGGATTTTTGTACAGGCCTTAAATACGTCATTACAAATGATATGTCAAAAGTCCCCATCGATCCCGCTTGTGCGTTGTTTTTTATTCGAGGTTAAAGGTCATAAATTTGCATTTTTTGCGTATATCTCTGAAACAACGAAAGCTATCGAAAAGTGGTTCAGGCAAAGTTTGTACATCGTAAAATTGTCTACAAAAATACCTCAACACTTTTCTTCTACAAAGCATCGTTTTCGAGATAAAGTGACTTTAGACCGCAGGAAAGTCGTCGAAGATACTGCGTTTTTTTCATTTCAGCCGTTTTATCTGCTTCATTGCCACAGAACAAACAGTATTTCTTGAAATTTAATGAAAGGGGTGATGGGTTCGATGGGTTAGTCCTCCTCCAAGGTAATGAATCGTCTTTTTGTTTCAAGAAATACTGTTCGTTCTATGGCAATGAAGCAGATAAAACGGCTGAAATGAAAAAAACGCAGCATTTTAGTGGATTTTCCTGTGGTCTAAAGTCACTATATCTCGAAAGCGATGCTTTGTAGAAGAAAAGTGTTGAGATATTTTTGTAGACAATTTTACGATCTACAAACTTTGTCTGAAGCATTTTTCAATAACTCTCGTTGTTTCAGAGATATACACGAAAAACGCAAATACCCAGGTTAAAGTCATAAATTTGCGTTTAAAAGTCATAAACGAGAGCTATCGAAAAATAGTTCCGACAAAGTTTGTAGATCGTAAAATTGTCTACAAAAATATCTCAACACTTTTCTTCTACAAAGCATCGCTTTCGAGATATAGTGACTTTAGACCGCAGGAAAATCTACTAAAATGCCGCGTTTTTTTCATTTCAGCCGTTTTATCTGCTTCATTGCCATAGAACGAACAGTATTTCTTGAAACAAAAAGACGATTCATTACCTTGGAGGAGGACTAACCCATCGAACCCATCACCCCTTTCAGTAAATTTCAAAAAATACTGTTTGTTCTGTGGCAATGAAGCAGATAAAACGGCTGAAATGAAAAAAAAGCAGCATCTTCGACGATTTTCCTGCGGTCTAAAGTCACTTTATATCGAAAACGATGCTTTGTAGAAGAAAAGTGTTGAGGTATTTTTGTAGACAATTTTACGATGTACAAACTTTGCCTGAACCACTTTCCAATAGCTTTCGTTGTTTCAGAGATATACGCAAAAAATGCAAATTTATGACCTTTGACCTCGAATAAAAAACAACGCACAAGCGGGATCGATGGGGACTTTTGACATATCATTTGTAATGACGTATTCAAGGCCTGCACAAAAATCCAGCTTGTTGGGAATTAATGCAAACTGAAGTCATAATTTTAGTCTATTTTGACTGGACTATATACTAGATAATGCATTTGTAATGAGCAGTAATAGCTCTATAACAGATCAAATTGTAAAAGTCATATTATGTACAAGCAGTTACAAATATTACTCAATTTGTTTGTGCTGATTGGCTGAGCTGAGTTGAGCTGTCCGTGAACGTATTTTAACACCTGTGGAGAAACAAAAGTAAATGAGCACTTCATTATTAGAGTAATTGATTTACTTATTATATTATAATCATCATCATCCGCAGCCAGATTGCACATCATTCGCCCACTGTTGGGCATAGGCCTCTCTTTACTTGTGCGACCCGGCACGCTAGCTATATCGTAATATTATCCTGATATTAGAATATTTTATTATATTTAATATTTTATCAGAACATAGTAATGAGATATTTAAATACATATTGACAGGCGTAACAGCTCAGTTGTTAGTAGCTCTGCCTTCCATGCTGTGGGTCGTGGTTTCCACATTAATAAATAAATCTTTCGATTTCCACACAGGGCAAATGTTTGTGTGATCAACATAAATATTTGTTGTGTCTGGGTGTTTCTATGTATTCTATGTATTTGCAGTAATGTATTCAAGTACAAGCTTTGCTTAGTACTATGGGAACTAGACTACTTTATAACATAATAAAATTTATTTAGATATATGTACTTACATATTATGCCTGATTATATCCTGTAGCTTTTTATTTCCCTTAGGGTGAGACAAAACGAGCGTAATTTTATGAGTCGTGAGTCGCAGAATTTCGGTCGCGTAATTTCTGCTGCATTCGGTTTCATACAAAAGTCCTGTTTCATTCACACGGCGACGCAAAATGAGTTGGACTTTTGTATGAGCAAAACTTACGCGACCGAAATTCTACGACTCACAAAATTACGCTCGTTTGGCCCCACCCGTACATGATTTACTCGCTCTCGGAAGATCGCCGTCGCTTCACTTTCATTTCAAAAAGGTCCACAAATCTCTTGACTTGGAACACAAAACTTTCGGTTGCTGCAGCTTGTCGATTAATAGCTCCAACCATATCTCTCTCAACTTCTATGCGAGACTGTTCTAGTGATACTAGCCTTTCTTCAACCCCTCTTAATTCGTCCCTGTCCGAGGAATTATATCTTGGGTTGCGGGATCTTCTGAAAATAAATTTTAGTAGTACAATCCGTGTGATTTAAGTGCGGACACGTCATCTGAAGTACTCAAGTATTCTATTAATAATCTAGTTCCACAAGTACAAGCTAGGATAAGTTTGGGATTAGATAATGTTGTGTGAAAAGTTCAGTAAAAATAAAAATTAGAGGAGAGTAATATAAAAAAAAGACGTGTGGCACTCGGGGACTACCGCGATAAAGCTATTGCATAGCATTTTTGCTGGCTTACGCATGCGCAGTGTTAGGTCATTTCGTTACGGAATTGGATTCGGTCTCCACGCTGAAGGCCCGCGATAGAAGCTATGCAATAGCTTAAAATCTGTTAAGTAAATAAAATAACATACCGCTGCGCTGTTGAGGTGCGGACCTCTGTATGATCATTGCCATGGTCATTATGATTATCCAATGATATTTTTTCTCTGAAATAGTAACAAACTTTAATAATGCAATAAATGAAGTTAGTTAAGTACTAAATTAAAAAAATTAACAACATGTTTAAGTTGGTATTGTTGAGCTAAAGAAAGGGAGAAAGTGATTTTTGTACAAATAAAATAAATTCAAAATAAAACCAGCCAAGTGCCAGTCAGACTTGTGCATATAGGTTCCGTACCAGGAAATCACATTATTGTATGAGTTTAAATATTTATTTTGTTTTTTTAGCACAGATAAATAGACAACAAAGTCTCAGTAATTACAGGGTCCCATTTCACCCTTTGGGTATGGAACTCCAAAAAAAAGTTATCTTTGGTACAAATCTAAACTAATATTATACAGAAGGAAAGATTTGATTGTTTGTTTGTTTGCATCGAATAGGCTCCGAAACTACTGGACTGATTTCAAAAATTCTTTCACTGTTGTGAAGCTACACTAACTGCGCTGAACATAGGCTATATTATAATGATATTTTTTATATAGGCTACCCGTGCGAAGCTGGGGCATACTACTAGTATATAATAAAATAACTAAACAATGTATAGCTTACCGTTTAATGTGCAAGCTGTGAGCTTCAACATGCTCTTTATGGTCAATCTCATTTGTTTGTGAAGTAGCCCTGCTCGGGGTCGTTGACATGTCAAAATCATCATCCTCCTGGTCTACCATGACATTAGGAATTATGTCATTGTCCTTAAAAACCATGTAAGTTTTAATACTTGTGGTCAGCAGATGGTGTTTTTTTAAGTTGTTAGTGTAAAGGTTACGGTATAAAAATAATAAAATAAATGTTTATTCTCATCATCAACCTCACAAATAGGTTTAAAAATAAGTTTGAAAAATAAGGTATTTACTAAAATTAGTGAGTGTACATAGAAAGCTAAATTCCAAGATTTGTGTTTTCAGACGATCAAAAGTTTTATACTAACATTCGGTTTTGGTACTGGAATTAGGAATAAGAGGGCAGATCATAAAACCCTTGTACTAACCAGTGGATTGAGCCTTTTAGGAGAGTTGAAGCCTCCAATTATGCGGCACAAACGTTCCTCAAGTGGAGTCAGTAGGCACGGTTCTGTTGGATCTTCTCCATTCTCTTTGAGACTCTCTGCAGCTCTGACTTTAGACTTTGTCCGACTTTTATATGTGTTGAAGTACTGAAATTGTTTAAATGTTTTCAGGTATTCTAAACATGTTGTCTACATGGTTATGATGCTTTTAAAGTAGTAGGTAGAAGTGACTTTTTATGGTTTGTATTAAATGGTAATTGCAGTGTTTGAAGCATGTTAAGATGACATAAAGGACAGTAAGAATCAAGTATATATTTCAGGACTTCCTCTAGTTGTAAGCTGCAGAAAATAGTTAAACTAGGAAGGTAAGGTGAATATGCACAAAATAGGTAAGTTAGTAGTTTAAGAACATACTTTTTTCCAGTCTAGTGCCGACTTTCGGGTTCCTCCAGGTTCCTTGTTTAGAATAGACGCGCATTTTGACCATAACCTCTTAGATAATGCGCTGCCTTCTTTCCCCCTTACACTCCGCGCTGTCGCCAGACCGCGGTGCTGAGCCAAGAAATCAAGAAGCAACTCCAATTGACGAGGGGAAACTGAACGTTGAAACGACATTACTAATTCACAAGAAACTTTCTTGATGCAAATCTTTACTTGCGAAGTTTTGTTTTGTTTGTAAACAACAACAATGGCGGCTTTGGCAGGGTTGCCACAGTTTCGCCATTTTCTGCTTCTTTCGTATGCGGCTTCAATCAAGTCAGTCACCGTCAGGCTGTTTGTCATTTTCACCTGTAAAAATACCTTTATGCACCTACAAAACTAATATGGGTTTTATTCCCTCTGTAGATAAGACTGAGATACCAGATCATTTACAACGTAGGGAAATAATACCATCCAAGACGCCACGCCGCGCCGTCGTTTACTGCGACACGGTCAGTCAAACAGTATAAATCAAGCAGCTAGTAACAGCCTGATCGGGTTTATGCACAATATAATAATACTTTTTCCAGATGACCATAGATGGCGTGATTTTTATATTATATTTTGTTACCTACTCCATCTTGTAGGTACAAGTACTTCAATAAACTAAAATTATTATGTCGTACATATTAGTAATAATAAATAAATAATTCAGGTGTAATTAATCGGGTGCTCTTTGAGTTCATTTAGGTTTGGTTCAATCCGAGTCCCCAGTTTATGTCGTAATCTAGTTTCCATATCGAAATCGTAACAAGAAGAAAAATGTGTACCTACTTACAAGTTACAAAATCTACTTACATGAAATATTGCCATTTCAAACGTGCTTTATAAAATAAAAAACCTATTCAAAATTCAGACGCGGTGTCTTACTACAAAATACTACAGTAATGAGTGCAATTAATTCTAGAAGTATGTACCTACTAACAGCGATAGTTGAAAATCGCCTAACGCCTTACGCGTTATTGGTAGGTAAGTACCTACGAGTATTAGTATCTAGGTAAGTATAGTACTAAACATGTATGTTTATCATAAAATATATTATTTATGATGATACAAATATCAATATATATATATATATTTGTGTCATCATAAATAATATATTTTAGTACTAAACTAAACAAAAATGGTGAACAAATTGTACACCTACGTGCAAAACTTTTTGATATCTGTTTCTTCTAAAAATTTGGGAACATACCTATCCAGTGAGTGGGTTACCTACATCATTGATGACTATGATAATGTCAAAAATCTAGACTGAATCGGAAAATGAAATGATTGACCAAAAAATTTGTAAGCGCATTCTAACATAATAAATCTAATCTATTATGTATCAAAATGAACGAACATTTAAAACGAACTCTCTGAGACCCTTTTTTTATCAATTCCCCGCTACCTAGCTACTACCACTCCGTAGTATTGCTACGGCGTAGAACTTTTCTACGTAGCATCGTAGAAAATACTGAAACGCGGTGATAAGTACGTGTTTTTAGGATAAATATTTCGAAATCCACACATGGACCAGACTACTAAATTACCTACTACAAATAAGGTACGTAATTAACCTGTGTTATTAGGATAAGTTACTTATGGATACATCACAAAATTTCATAATAATTACATTTTGCCAAAAAAATATCAGCAAATCGATGCTACTCGGTGCTCGTGATATCACAAGCCTACGAGAATCAAACCGCTCTTTTGATAAAAAAGTGGCACTCACCCATAACACTGACACCGCATTTTCCGGCCCAAAACCCTTTGATGTAAAAATGAACCTTTGGCAAAAATTTCACGGCACACGATTACGCAATTAATTTGCTATTTTTGTTTTTGTTCAGGAGCGGGGCCAGTGACGACACGGGACTGCGTGGACTGTGGCGGGCAGGGCACAGCCTGGGCCGGTTGCCATGGCGACGCGGGGCGCCAGCAGCGCGCGCCGCATCTCCTACGGCAGAGAGGAGCCCGCTACCGCCGCGGCCGCTGTGTCGCCTCTCTAAAACACCGTCCTAATACGTTTTTTGACGTAACGAATACATAACCATGCGTATCTGAGCTAGCCATAGAGCGTGTGAAAGTACCAAGTGTTGTGCGAGTGTGTGCGGTGCATTATTCTGCGTGCAATGGACGGGCCAGATCTGTGACTGCAGGGAGGGGCGGCATCCACGCTTGATCATGCCTTTCGAACTGAGATCAGGTGAGCATGCCCATTTCAGCCGCAACTTGTTTGACATAAGGGTCGGTTTCGTGTGGCGCTGAAGCACATGAAAGAAAACGACAGTAATGGAAAGGGTTTTCTTAGAATTTCATTAAGCGTGGGAGGATAATATTCATAGGTTGCTTTACTCCGGCGTGTTATTGAGGACGTAGTTTTATTGAGTTTTGAGGTGACTTAACGCCTGGTTTGTTTGTTTTTACGGAAATCGGGTTACGTAGGTGACAAAATAAACAAAAGTTTCAATTTTCAGTTAATCACCGCTTATAATTAAGGTAAATAAACCTACATAACCACGTTTTCAATGTATGCAGTTACATGTAAGATAAATATCTCTTTGAATCTCAAACAAAGAGATGCATTTAAGTGCCTGGATATAAGATAGGTACCCTGGATTCTGAAACTAGGTTAAACCTGGACTAAGTATTGAATTTTCTGGGTCATCTGCGATCATTCGTGCGGTACATAGTGGTATCTACTTACAAAATTAGGGTTCTACGGAACGCAGTTGCTTTTTGCTTGCTCGTTTGGTTCCCGTTCGTACAAATGATTATTTAATTTCTGAAATATTTGTTTTATACACATTTTGCTTGAGTCATTATTAATATAAAATGATAAAGTACTGTTCCCTTTTATAGCCTTTATTAGGGTTACTAATGGCTGACAAGGAACCCTTAGTTCCACCATGTTTTATTCGCAGACCATTAGATCACAGTTATTTGAATTGTCAGAAAACAAGAATGTTTTTACAAAAAAATAAAACTGACTTCAGTATCTATAAAATACGCTATAAAATAATTAAAAAACAAATGGTCAGGTCTTTATTCAAAAAATAACCAAGAAAAAGAATTACGTTTTGAAAAAAAAAATCACA
This sequence comes from Ecliptopera silaceata, assembly GCA_932527185.1. Classification (NCBI taxonomy): domain Eukaryota; kingdom Metazoa; phylum Arthropoda; class Insecta; order Lepidoptera; family Geometridae; genus Ecliptopera; species Ecliptopera silaceata. The sequence continues at coordinate 6,987,741 of OW052207.1, read as the reverse complement.
TGAATTGAGAAATATAAGAAATCAGTTTAAAATGAGCCCTTGTTTAGAAAACTCTCACTCTAACTAAATTATTTTTTAATTTTATTTTTTTAATCTGTTTCATTCTAGGTCCCATTCAGAGTGAGAGTTTGAGTGAAAAAAAAAATTCTTCTAAGTTTAATTCATTAATTCTTTATTGTACACACAGATAACTTACAGACTAGGTATTACAAAGCTATGTACAAAGGCGAGCTTAACCCTAAAAAGAGTTTTCTTCCAGCAAACCTTTGAGGTACCCAATGTTTGTATTGCCAGGATTTCAAATTCTGTATTCTGTGTTTGAATTTCGTACGTACACGCTTGGCCTATTTTGAATGTGGGTTGAGTTGGATTTAGCTTGGGTAATGTTAAGTTGTCTAGATTTAACTTAGCTCAAGATTACTAAGTCCGTACAGCCTGTGGTTAATAGATTAAACTGTCTAGTGGTTGGCTGCGAGCCGAGGCCTAATTTTATAACCTAACTTTTTACCTTGATATTAGTCCCTTAGCCGAAAAGGCGTTGGAAGGACCAGAGCCCGTAGTCTGAAGGTGCATTTTAGAACTCCCTACTCTCGAGACGAGAGTCGTCTCTCGGATGTCCTTATATTTTTGTAAGAAGTAGAAAGAGAGATCCGAGAGACGACTGTCGGCTCGAGAGTAGGGAGTTTTAAAATGCGTCTTCGGACTAAGGGCTCTGGATGCCCAGGAAAATGATTGATGGAAGGTCGACAAAAACCGGAATAAGTGGAAGGCTTTGGGGGAGACCTTAGCTTAAACCTCCCTTTCTTTTCAAAGCAGATTGGAAGTTTCTAAAGTTTTACTTAAACAAACATACATAGGTATTATTTGTTTGTTTATAAACGTTTTGTAAGTACATCGCTGTCTTTCCGTATTTATTTATCCTTTCTCTCAATCTGGTTACCTACCTATCTATCAATCAATACCGTGAGTGACTGATACAAATTGCTTGAGGGATTGCTCTGATTGATCAGTCAAGCCTATAAGTAAACTGATTTGTTCAGAGTTCTACCCTTTTTTATAAGTCTAGTTTAAAATTTGTTCCCCAAAGTTGAACAACAAAGTTCAGACTGTAATCCCACAATCATACGAAGGACAAAGGCGCGTAGTAACTGTTATTTATTCTGTGGTCAGAGGGAATATACATACCTAGTTTCATAACAGTGTAGAGTATCCCCTAAGGTATCCCATAGAACCTGAAAATAAATGGTTCTATTCTGCTCTTAGTTTATGTGTCATATACAGGGTGTTTTTTTTTTGAAAATGGGGCAGTAAGGGCTAGATGTATAATTATATAGAAAACTTTTTATTGGACACATACACAGAGATAATATTATTATACAAAATTGATTATATAAGTGAAGTACAATGCGCGGCCTTATCGCTATGAGCGATCTCTTCCAGGCAACCTTAGGATGGACTTGACTTAAAATGAGCAATAGTGACGGGCTACAATTTTAGTTACAAGGAAAAGTTGTTAGGAGATATTCCTTTATAAGATATTTAATTGAAATTAAATAAAATATTAATTTGATATACTTACTTACTTAACTATTAATAAACTGCATGTACAGATGTTGCAAAACTGTAGAGGTAACAATTTCCTACTAGAAATAATTATTATTAAAATATTATTTAAATGTAATTGTTAGAATATTCTATAACTGTTTCCACGATCTATTTCTTCACCGTTTAAGAACACTACTTTATTTATGTTAAATTAGAAATGCTATTTTTCCATTTTTCCCAGTCTTATATTTTCATCTTTTATGGAAGGATGACGTCACAGCCAGCTGTAATACGATAGTGCTAATAATGGCGACCACGTGCCAGTTTAATAATTGCCCACTCAAGTGGCATATCATCTTAAGCTTTAACATCATCGGATAGAGTTCAAAATTATCCAGCTGACCTACTTTCGTAGCAAAACCTAAGCATACAAATATAGGAAATCCCTGGGGTATCCTGACAACTGAAATGTTTTTGAACTGTTATTTGATCAAATTGCAGTTCAGTTTTCTTCTTCGTCTTTTATTGATATTTTGAATGATCGATTTTCATACGGTTTGATAGAATTAACGAAAAATCTGGTAGGCTATGCTCAAATTAGGTAGGTCATGCTTAAATCAGGTAGGCCATGCTCAAATCAGGTAGGCCACGTGCTAAACCGCGGCATTGACGTCATTTTTAACGGCTCAGTCATAATTTTATAAAGCTCGACTGAGCTTTATAAACGTGACTACGTCAGTCCACAAAAATGCCACGGAATACTGATGAGTTACTATAGTAAAATCATCGAAAACTGAACTGCAACTGAAAGGATATTCGGTCACGCAAGTTTCCCCTTGCTGGATAGCCCCCCTGTCCTCCGATATCAAATGGTTTGACGAGGGATTTGCGATTGTGGTCTATGAATATTATCAATGAAATAGGTTGGGATTGGTAGATGTAAGTGGAAATTATATTCATGGCAACTTCGTATATGTGGTACCCAAATAAATTGTATAGCATTGGGATCAATCTACAGCATTATTTATTGCTATTTGTTATTGTACCTTCCCTAATATTATAAGTGTTCTTGTGAATACATACCTGTATTCTTTTTGAGAAAATAAAATGATCTATTTTATTGTTTTGAATTTGGAATAGAAAATTGAAACTCACATTTTGGTTTCGGAATTGAATATTGAAACTTACGTTTGTTAATTTGGAACAGAATATTAAAAAATGTAACTGGCCAGATGCTGTACCTTTTACTAAAATGGAAACACATTCCAATTAAAAAAATATGTTATCTATTTTTTTAATTGGTATGGGATTCCATGTATTCGGGCTGCGATTTTATTTTAGTTGTTTTAGTCAATTTGAGGATGTGCAATTTTTCTCTGGTGATGATGATTTTATGAGACTGTTGTTACATTTTGTACTCGAACGCAATATTTTCATTGAAACGTCGTGAACCGTCCTTTTAGTCTATTATGTATTTTTGTCATACTTACAAATATTTTTTTAGTTTTATAAGTTTCTTTATACTAATGAAGACAATTAATACAAATTATATGATTTTCCATTTTTATACTAGTTCGGGCAATACAGCATGATTTTGACTGTATATTATGTGTTTGATACTTTTTTACTCAGTGGTGTGAAAAAGAAAAAGTCATACAATTTAAATTGAGTACAAAATACAACTCATTATCCGCTATGAGCAATTCACTTTAATCAGCTTAATATTTTGTTGCAAAATTCGAAAATTTCCTTATTTCGTAGCAATTTTGCTCATTTTATTAGGATTTGCTTGATGGGGGAGTAAATTGAAGTAATTTTATCTTTTTTCAATTTTTTTAGAAAAAAAGCCCCCAGGGTCTTGATCGGAATTCTACATTTAGAGTAATTATGGGATTTGTCGATTGATTTTTTCTATGCTAATAAAATATTATCCCGGGATATAGTTCGTGACCAAACTTACAAACCTTATTTAAATAATTGATCTCGGACATTAATATTTTTAAGACTGTAGGAACTAAATTGCTGATAAATTTTCAAGACTGTAGGAACTAAATTGCTGATAAATTTTCAAGACTGTAGGAACTAGATTGCTGATAGAGTACTTTTTTATGTAAACAGATCCATGATTCCAATATACGTACGAGTACCTACTCGTACGTATATTGGAATTTATTAGTACTTCATAGAATTAATTTTATTATTATTAGAAATCTATCTAGTCTGTGCAATTTATGTTCTTTTATCATTTGAAAAACGGTTTTTCTTTTCATTAATATCTAATAATAATGTTCTAAAACCACGTAGAAAATAGAATGGGGGAAAATGAGGCTAAGTTCCAAACTCAATCGGGTCGTACGATTGATTGGCGATTGATAGCTCCAATCACAAGTTTTTCAAGTAAACGTTACTTTGTAATTTGATTTTGCGAACTTTATCTGTTTTTTTTTTAATTTTGTAAAAATACCTAGAAGTTTTCTTCTTCTTTTTTTACGGCATCTGCCCGTCAATACACAAAGGCAAGTTACGGACGAATTTTAGTTTGCACTGCGAAAAATGTCCAAAATTTTTTTTATTTATACAATCGATCATCATTAATTTGACTTTGTATTTATTTGATTTCATATTTATGTGACATAAATATTGTGATTTTTTTGTTTTGTAGGTAATTGATTTTTTATATTTAATAATAAGTGTAAGTATTGGTTTTGCAAACCGTTCTAGTTATTAATGAATATTGTTATATTGAGCTAAAAACTCGATAAATACCTATCCTATTTTCGGATGTTACAATAAGAGAGTCTTATTTAAAAAGCCTCGAGTCCCAACGCTGGCAAACTTTTAATTTCATTGCATAATAGAATACTTGCCTTCAAGATGTGTCTGTGTTTTATCTTCACAAAGTTTGGCAGCCCAAAGGGGCAGTGGGCTTGATTATACACCACAGGACACATAAAAACAGCTCAGTCAATGTATTCAGAGCGATATGTATGCAGAATAAATGAATGAATGATAGGAAAATTATCACTACAATCTTGGTCACTTCAAGGCACGAGGTGTTTCAAAAATCGTCCTCAACCTTACTTTCCATCAGGTGAGTTTGTGGTCAAAGGAACTACCCTTTGTAAAAAAAAATGTAATGGAATTGCATGAATGGAATTAATAAAATTAATTCATGAAATGAAATTGCATGAATGGAATAAATAGAATGAGATTATTGATTGCAATTTGTTAACGAAAAAAACTAAGAATGCTTTTTTTTTTATTAAGTACTTACCTATTTACTTTTTTTTATTACTGCACGTGTCAAGCATATAGAAAAAAATATAAAAACAGAAGTTTTCTTTTAAAATACTTTTATTACAAGGGATTTTATTTTTTGACAAAATTTCTAATAAACTCATATCATCATCATCATTTCAGCCCGTTGGCATCCTGAGTATAAGCTTCCTCTTTATTATGCCATTATTTTCGGTCCCTAACATAAACTCATATATATGCGTGAATTAATTTCGTAACTTTTTTTACAGATTTAGTGTCATACGCTTGTTACAAGATAATAAGTTCCGTAAATAATAATTCTTAAAGTGCGCCAGCTTTACCTCTGTGAGCTGTGCCTATGTTACTGGGTCACGTACAGCTGTTACACGTTAGACTGTGACGTCAAGCAATAGACATGGAAATGTAACTCTTCAAGACATCTGTCACTGAAGCCTTCACTCATCACGTTGTGACTGAAGGTTACATGGGTTATCTTGAGTTGTAATATAACTCGGACTTTTTTCGGTTCCGTCTTTTCTGTGGATAAGTATAACAAAAAATTTATTTAATATTCAAAATATGTCTTAGTACCTATATATTTACAAAAAAATATATGTACTTATGTAAGTATTTTATTAGTGGTCTAGTTCCCGTAGTATACAAGCTTTGCTTAGTTTGGGGCTAGAGTGTGATGTGTGAAATGTCTATGAATATTTATTTATTTAATAGTTCATAAAATAACAATTTTTATACGTTATATTCTTCAGCGAAAAATCGTTTGCCGGTTTTTCGACAATTAATCAAATCGCAAGTTTTAAAACCAGTTTTATAAATCACGGTTTTCTTAGAACCCAGTGACAAATACATTTAGATAAATACCAAAAGCTTGTTTTATCCATGAAGACAAGATTTGACATTTTTATAGCAATTTCGTTTTTCTATTTATTTTACTTACCTTAGAGAATCCGTAAATTGAGAACAAGGAGTCAACCATCCATAAATAATTTCTATCTCAGTGACGTGGCGAGGCGACTTCATAAGGAAAATGTTTATGTATTCCTGTGATATTCGCAGCTTGTAAAAATTTTACGTCTGACAAGATATTCTGAGCTTTTAGCATAAAGTTTTATATATCTTTACTGGTGGATATTTTTATAATCAATTATTTTTATTGAAGAAAAAGTTCGTTTTCTGAAATAGCTTTGAATTTAAAAATTAAGTGAAGATATATCTATATACGAGTCAAAATTTGGAGGGAACTGGAGTACATAACTAAAACTTTCGCAAAATAGCATGTTTAAAAACATGCTTCAACTGTGTACCTACTTAGTTATACAAGTATCTGTAAAATTAATAATTCCATTTGTGTACTTTAAAGAGGCTAGCAAATAAGCGACTCCTTAAATCTGCCATACAATAATTGCGTCTACGAATAACATGAATCAGCTGAATTTAATCAAAATTACACACTTATCTCTTTAAACATACAGTTACCAAGAAAAGCTACTTCTTAAATCTACCATATAATAATTGCGTCTACGAATAATATGAATCAGCTGAATTTAATTAAAATCAAAAACTCAACTCTTTAAATTTCCAGTTGCCAAGAAAAGCGACTTCTTAAATCTGCCATATAATAATTGCGTCTACAAAAAAAGCATGAATCAGCGAGTTTAATCAAAATCAAATACAAAACTTTTTATATGTCCTGCTGCCAAGAAAAGCGATTTCTTAAATCTGCCATATAATAATTGCGTCTACAAAAAAAGCATGAATCAGCGAATTTAATCAAGTTCACACACTGAACTGCACGACCTAGCCCCGTCCCAGTTATAACCTTGTCACAAACACCCTTGGAGCGGCGCCAGCCTCAATAAATATCACTCGAGTTGCTACAATTTACTTGGTACATCTGGACGGTTGCAATAAGGGGTTAAAAGGTTGTTGTTAGAACTAAGATCATTAGCCGTCTCGTCTTTGTGGTGTTTTTAAAGTCATTTGTATTTTAGGGTTATAAATAAATAAATAAATAATGCTGGACAATCCACACAACATCATCTAGCCCCAAGCTAAGCGGTTATTCCTGTTAAGTCACACTTATCTGTCAAAAATGTTACACATTGGGTCTCATTGGTAAAATCCTGATGAGTTGTAACACAGTGTAAGTAAACACAGTAACAAAATGGGAAAAATAATCCTATACTTATTCTTTTGTAGTATGATACTGCTTATATTTCATGTACTGCCTTTATACCTTCTCGTTATTGTACTTAGAATTTTGTTTGTGCAGACAAAGGTAATTTTCTAAGAAATTAAGTAACTTTCATAGCGAAACTCATTTCACATCGTAAACATCTAGTTACTAACCCCACAATCTTCACCGCCCAAGGAATACTCTCCCGATTTCCCCACCGTTTCCCCGAATCCCCCACCATTTCCCCGAATCCCCCACCGTTTTCCCAAATTCTCTTGAATCGACTAGAATAGCAACGCGTACTCGTGAACAAGAACCCCTGATGTATAAGTTATTCAAGGGTGGATGAGAGTTTATAAGCATTTTGGGGAGTTTTAATTTTAAGAAGTGGTAACCCTGGCTATTGTGTGAACATTAAGTTCTTGAACTAAGAGAATGCGCACACTTAAACTGCAGATACATAGATTATTCTCTACCACTTTGCACGTAATACACATAACCAATCGTTTTGTTGATGTACGCGCTTCCTAAAAATGCGTTTATAGACTAGGATAGCTCAAAGTTCTCCAAATAAAAAATATGACCATTATTTGAATGGCTTCCTGAAAACTGTCATGAAAAATAGAGTAATACCAAATTGCGGATTGCAAGCCTTGGAATATTGTTTAGCTCCGTTTTATGAACTATGCTTTCACTGTCATAACTGCATAAGTCGTGGTAAGGTAACTGTCACCGTCTGACAGCTGTGTGTCAGCTTCTGATCTGTCAATGTCATGCGCGCGTTTGGGCGGGAATACGACAAGGGACCAATATAACTCAGACTACGAGTTCTGAATAAAAAAATACACGCGTAATTTTATTTAATTACAATACATGGTTCATTGTTTACACTCACCAATAAATATATCAAAGTAACGGTATCGCAGCCACAAGGGAATCCCATCTTGTTATGCCACAGGCAATGTTGAACAGCTCGTAATGTCCATCACTAATGATAAGCTCTTCTTCTTTTTCATATGGCTTCTGCCCGTCAATACGACAAGCAGATTTTTTTTAAATTTGAAATATATCTGTCAAGTCAGTCAATCGTCAAGTCAGCTATCGTTTGTTTTAATGGAAGAATGAATAGTGGATAACAATGGACTCAAAATGTCATATAAAAAAATATTAAGATGATAGTCAAGTCAATATATGGAAAATCGAATACAATTATGATCTAGCCTAGATACCTACTAGATAAGATATATTTATAGCTAATTTGATTCTAACATAAGTTACGATAAAGATTAGTAAGTATAAGAATGTGTTCTTCGACGTCTCGAAATCTCTAATCGTCGTTTGTTTTTGATATATACTTATAAAAATATTAAAGTTTATTTTCTCTCACAAATAGGTAATTAGTAAATTCAATAAGACTTAAGTAGGTACTTAAGACATGCATATACTTCACATTATCAACCTGTTTTGTGATAGGTGCCTGTGATTAAGAAATCTGTTGTAAAAGTCACCATATGATCGTGAACGAGTAGACCAGCTGTTACAAATATAAGCTGCGTTTTATATCCTTTGTGTTGCCATTAACTGCTCGGCTATTTACCGAAGTGGGCTGCGACCATGATTTACTGCCTCTGTGTGGTAATAAGGCAATTGACTTGCATTTCGTTCGGAAATAGACTTCGATTGATTGTTTTGTTAATGAAGGTGTAAATGTACTTTGTATTTTCTACAGTATACGAGGGAGGTTGGGAGAGGTATTCTTCTTCTTCGTCGCATTCCTCATTACTGAAGGTCGTGCCCGTCTTGCAATGTCCTAGTAAAGTTGTCGACTAGCTTTCTCCATTTTGTTCTATCCTGAGCCTCCCTCAATGCAACGGTTACAGGTAGCCCAGTAAGAGATTTACCTTATAGGAGATGTATTACAACTGGGGATTATATTGCAACATTTGAATTTGATCCAATGTGGCCCGATGGGCGATGGTCCGCCTGCGACGCGGAAGGTTGCGGGTTCGATTCCCGCCTTGGGATAAATGTTTGTACGATCTGCAAATATTTATTCCGGGTGTTCTGGGTATTTCATATGTATAATAAAAAATATCTATCTATGTATTGTATTAAGTATGTCAGTCATAACACAAGCTCTGCTTAGCTTGGGGCTAGATGATGTTGTGTGTATTGCCAGTACAATTTTTTTTTGTTTTATTTTTGTATTTAGAATGGGCTGTAGATTTTGTTTTTAATAAACTTATTTTAAATAAACTTTATTTGACAGAATAATATTTTTACACCAGCTTTTCACAGACCGTTGAAGTTGATTAAACTTTGACCTCATAATTTTCGTGACGTCATTTTATAGCGATATAACTGAGGGTAGATATAATATTCGGGGAACTTTTTGATGATGATTTGTGGGAGTTTGTAACAATAACTTGCTTGGCGCTGTCTTCGCGGTCTGTAGAGTGTAGATATGCTTCGTTACTTTATTTTTTTATGATTAGTTTCATATAATAACTGATGCTTAAGGAGCGACTAACATGACTGATATGTAAAATAATATTTCCATTTTATTTTAATTAAGAAATGCGTAAAGAAATGTTCATTTTTTATTTTTAATATAACTTGGGTACAAGTACCTAAATATGACAACTGATGTATGATCTATAAAAAAATCTTTCAAAGTTGGAACAAAAATTGATAACCTCATTTGTGAAGTCTGTTGAAACAGATAAATAAATTTAAAAAAAAATGTCACGACTAACATTGAAAACGGGTCGCTTCTTAGATCCTTTAGTACGTAAAGTAGGTCTACACAAGATACTTATTTGGTCCTTTTTTGGCCACGTTAGCCTATTTGAATACCACTGCGCGTCAACGCCAGCTTGACTACCGAACGTTTCAGCGTTACCGCACAGTGTAACGGTACCGTTACGATACGTTTACGATTGCCACATATTCTGTAAACCTTAGATGTATTTGTCTATTTCTTACATATTATAATAAGCAGTAAAAGCTGTGAGTGTTGTAAATAATTAAATGTTCAAAGGATACATTAGTTCGTGGCCACAAAACCGCGGCTTTAAGCGCGGCTCGGTAATATCCGGCTGAAGCTCCATGCCCTGTCAGGTTTGTGATCAATTTAGCTGAAAATATTCGTTATTTTTCTGATATTCGAGAATGCCATGGAATAAATAATCTTCAGAGGGATAAATGTGGCAAAGTTCTACATGAATTGCGTATAAATTTTTTTTTGTGTTCATTGACACGAAGAAGAAGAATAAAAGGGCTGAGCACGAGTAAATGTGAGAATCGTAAACGTAACGTATTTAAGACACTGTACGCTAACGCTGCAACGTTCGACAGTAAAGCTGATGTTGACGCGCAATGTATCTCAAATACGTCACTGTTTCGATACGTTTACGATTGTCATATTTATTCGTGCGCACCCCTCAGGCCGGTGGAATTAATTAAAACCAGTAACTTAATGCGAAAACAGATTAAATATAATATCTCTAAGTTGGAAGTACGCATCAGAATGAACTGTAAAAATAACCTTGAACTACCTTGGGAAAACATTCCCAACAGTTGATTTTTCCTCAATAGCAGATCTTTTTTTTATATATTGGTTTTGTTAATTAAACTACCCATAGTCCACAAAATCAATATATCGTACTAGTTTCGTAATTTCAAAGCTTCACTTCGAATCTACGAGCTAAGAAGACTATTTATTAGTGGTTTACCCTTGATCAGTTCTGCAGCCATTTAAACCATGATGATAAGTAGAATAACAAAAGTTTCAAGGCATATTGAGTTCTAATCCGTAGCAATAAAGTTGGTTTTACTTCGACAGCCAGTGTGGTTTGGCGGAGACTTGAGTACGAGCAAAGTAATCAGGTGCTTGATTATCAATCGAGTTCGATTGTGCTTTTCAGTTTCATTAATAAAGATTTGAGGACCGATGTGGCGCGGCGGGCCAAGGTCCGCATGCAACGCGGAGGTTGCGGGTTCGATTCCCGCTTTGGTATAAATGTTTGTACTATCTGCAAATATTTATTCCGGGTTCTCTGGGTAATTTATATGTATAAAAAAAAAACTATCTATGTAATATATTGTATTAAGTATGTCAGTCTTCTAGTACCCATAACACAAGCTCTGCTTAGCTTGGGGCTAGATGATGTTGTGTGGATTGTCCAGCATTATTTATTTATTTAGGGCCTATTGGATTTGAATGTAACAAAAATGACCACAAACATTTTTACTTCCCATTCCATTTTACTTTTAAATATGTTTGTAGGTTGTCTTGGAGCCCTAAAGATTGACCCAAAGCCCGAGACAGGTCGGTGGCTCTTGGTTTTATAGCACTCCCATAACGAATGAATAACTCCATTCCACGCCGTTAACTTTTATTGGAGCAGTTTTATGGAAAGCTTCTGTTTACGTAGTTTGTAAAAAAGACTTTTGTTGTAGGTCAACGTGTTTATTTTATTCGACTGCAGAGGGCTATTTAACAGTCTATGTGTGTATGTTCTTCTTCTTTTTTATATGGCCTTTCTTTATAGTTCCGCCAATGTCAAGTGTTTGTTTGAAATATATCAGTGCCTCTACCATGAGTTGTCACAGTAAAATCGCTGACTTTACAACAGAGTTACGTAAATATTAGTATTACGAATTTTAGTACCCAACTATCCGCTAGAGGCGCTGTACAAATCTACATACATTTTTTTAACTACAGACGCTAGCGAGTACAGTAGGTACCTATAGTAAAAACTCATGGTAGAGCTACTGTTACTTACGGCCCTAGTCTCGGCTTCGAATGGGTTGTCATTGTGTTGCGTTACTAACTTACTACGTTTTTAGTAAAGATTCCTAATCTTTTCTAGCAATAAATAGCTTATGTTACTAAGGGTCAATGTAGCTTTCTAATGGTGAAAGAATTTTTGAAATCGACTCAGTAGTTTTTGAGTTTATTCACTACAAACATACACACACAAAAAAAATCTTTCCTCTTGATAATATTAGTGTAGATGTCAGTGAATCGTCAAGTCGGCTGTCATTTTTTTTGTACAGAAAATGGTGAAGAATAAATCCTCTTTTGTTATACCTTAATTTAACGATACTTATTTTTAATGCATCGTTCTTTGTACGGCAGTAATTCTATTCGACGCCATAGATAAAATATTATACAAACAACCATATTTTTCTAGGCTTGTTCCTTACTTTTTTGGAATAATTTATTTTATCCTTTCCTAGTTGATTTATTCAGTGTCAACGGCAGTATTTTATCAGCCCTTATTTTATGAAGAATATGATATTTTTCATCATATTTTAACGGAATCAAGCAAGAGTGTCCGTGAATATATTTATTTAGATTAGTTTTGTACAATCACATTGTACTGTGATTTATTTGATTGGTTAGAACTTTAGAATTTTTCTTTGCTTTTTGGTTCATAGTCGCCTTTTATCTGACGAACATAAATATTTGTTCTGTGTCTGGTTGTTATTATGTATTCTATGTAGGTATGTATTTACAATAAAAAGTAAGTATATATATATCTAAGTATTCTATCAGCAATCTAGTTCCCATAATACAAGTTCTGCTTAGTTTGGGACTAGTGTGATGTGTGAACTGTTCTCAGTGGCGCTGTAGAGACCTACGTCCAGCAGTGGACTGATATAGGTTGATGATGATGTTGAAAATTTTCATAAGATATATGCAGAGATAAACTTTTACACGCTGATAATGATGATGATAAATAACAAACTTTAGCGATAAAACCACCCGTTGTACATATTTTTGTATTCTTTTGTGCTTGTTTCCAGAGGGCCTAGTACGAGTTTTGCACATGAATACGAACGTATCGCCTTCGTATCGCAAGCCACCAATTTTGATATATTCATTTATTTACTTTATTTTTCGACATACTTGTTAAGGACAAGGTTCCTTAGGGTTGCTGGGGTGGTGGATCTTATTAAATTAATTAAAATAATGTTGATGCGTGTGCAGTGTTTGACGTTTATTGTGAGAGAGAATGAAACTAGTACGATTACATAGAACGAACGTTACATAGATTAATGTTTCCAACATATTCCCCTACAAGAAACAAGTAAGTACTTACATATATGGTAAATAGCTCCAAAGTTACACAATATTAGATAGCCAGAGAGTGGACTGTAATTTTTGAATACTTAATATAATATTATGCTTATAAATACTAGGAACTATCTTTTATCTAGTGCTAGTTACATTTAGTTTTTTATTGAATCCTATGCTTGAATACATAAACATTATTGAGTAAACATGACTCACAATGACATGGTAGGACACAGGATTTTATCAAGTGACAGATATGAAACTCATAAGAATAATTATACAAAGGTTTGGTATAGCTACAGAATGAATTTACATATCCCTTATCTGCAACAGATATAATTTTTTTTATATCCTATTTAATTTATTATTTAAATATAGGTTTACATTTTTAACTTATTAGCTTTTGCTATACTAAAAACTCAAGTGAGAACTTAATTATTAACTTAAATTAATTTTAATCTATAGGAAGAATACAGATTTTTGTTATTGATGTCTTATGGACATTACCATTGGCTTTCTTAACTTCTAAAGCTCTAACGAGGCCATCCGAGCCTTCAAAAACTCTGGTCACCCTAGCCATAGGCCAGGTCATAGGCGGAGTATCTAACTCGCGCAAAATAACCAGAGCACCTACTTTTACATTAGGTACACTGTCCTTCCATTTAGGACGGTTTTGCAAAACATTCAGATATTGTTTTGACCAATATCTCCAAAACTGTTGCTTTAAAGCCGTGCACTTTCTCCAAAAGCTAAGCCTGGAAGTTTTGTAATATCCTGTTCAGGGATACAATTTAAAGGAGCACCAGTAAGAAAGTGCCCAGGCGTTAGGTAGGAAAGATCCTCAACATCAGATGACATTGGAGTTATTGGCCTAGAATTTAATATACCTTCTATTTGAACTAATACAGTGTACATTTCTTCATAAGTAAGAACATGTGAGCCTAGTACTCTTTTTAAATGATATTTGACACTTTTCACAGCGGATTCCCAAAGTCCAGCAAACACAGGGGAGTAGCTAGGAATAAAATTGAATTTGATACCTAATTTTGAGGTTATATTTTGAACCTGTGTCTGATGACTTTTAGAATTATTCAATTTATAAAGTTCTGTAAGCTGTGTATTTGCTGCTTTGAAAGTGCCTGCATTATCACAATATACATCGGATGGGACATTGCGTCTTGCAATGAAACGCTTGAAGCTTGACAGAAAAGTTTCTGTTTCTAGATTAGAGACTAATTCTATATGAATGGCTTTTGTTACAAAACATACATATACTTACACAAATATAGCCCTTGGTTGTTACAACATTTCGTAATCTAGATTGCTTTATCATTATAGGCCCTGCAAAATCAATACCTACTTTCATGAAGCATCTATGTATATTGACCCTATCTGCGGGCAATGACCCCATCAGCTGTTTGGCAGTAACACCTTTGTGCCTAAGGCATGTTGTACATTTGTAAATACATTTTTTAACTAATCTTAAACCATTAACTAACCAATAGCGTTGTTGAAGGCTACTTAATACAAGTTTTTGACCTGCATGAAACAATTTCAAATGCTCATTTTGAATAATTAGGTGAGTCGCTATAGACTCTTTAGGTAAAACTATTTGGTGCCTTTGACTGTACGGTAAGGAGGAGTGTTGCAACCTACCACCTACTCTGAGGAGACCCTCAGCATCAATAAAAGGATTTAAGGATTTTAAATAGGATGCTGCTTGCTTACCTGCCTGTAACAAAGCTAGATCATGATGAAAATATTTATGTTGTTCATTTTTTATTAATAAATGCAATGCCAGACTTGCCTCTGCATACCTTACAAAGTTTTCCTTATTCTTATTAGAACCTGGTCTTGCATTTTTGCAAAATCTTAAAATATAAGAAAGAACATTTACTGTCTTATTAATATTAGAATATTTTTCTATTAAAGAGCTGATAAAAGACTGTGGTTTATCATGTGTTGCTGCACATACAAGTTTGCTTGCCATGGAACCTTTGACCTCAGGTAAGTCCTGGGGTATATCATAACTACAATTTTTATTAATGTTATAATTTGCCTCGCTTATGAAGGATGGTCCATGCCACCACAGTTGGTCACATTGCAGCTCAGTAGGAGAGACACCTCTACTGAGACAGTCAGCTGGGTTTTCATCAGTCTTTATGTATGCCCATTGGTATGATTTTGAATATTCATTTATCATTTTTACTCTGTTAGCAACATAGGCATTTAACAATGCGGGATCAGTCTTTTGCCAAGCCAATACTACTTGTGAATCGCTGTATAAATGTACACTTTCAATTTCTATTCTTTTACTCAATGTATCATGCACTCTCATGCTTAATTTTGCTAGAAGCAGTGCAGCGTTCAGTTCCAGACGTGGAATTGACAATTTACTGGCTTTAGGTGCAATTCTTGATTTTGAACAGAGCAAAGACATTGTGGTTTTTTCTTGTTTGTCAGTGACTCTTAAATAAATAGCACAGCCAAATGCTGTGATTGAGGCATCTGCAAAACCAATAATTTGAATGATTTTACTGTTTACTGGGCAAACATTTCTTGGAATATTAACAGACGCCATCTGTTGCAAGTCATTGTAAAACTTTAACCATTCCTTTTGCAAAATAGGTGTGGGTATAGAATCCCAATCTACATTTGATTGCCAAAGCTTTTGCATGATTATCTTGGCTTGAACAAAGACCGGCCCCGCAATACCTAATGGGTCATAAAACTGACTTACATAACTCAGTATCTGTCTTTTTGTTTTAGGAATTTCGTTACAGGGAGGACATGAGATTCTGAAGGAATCTGTTTGAATACTAAACTTCAAACCTAAAGTTTTGATGTCCTTATCTAGCTCTAAATCTTCAAAACTCTGCTCTTGCTCAGGGGTGTCTATCAAGATAGACTTGTGATTAGCTGACCATTTGTGCAACTCAAAACTTCCTTTACTTAGTAAATCGATTAATTGTGATTTTATTGCAATGATATTGGGTAAGCTATCATCTGAGAGCAGTACATCATCGACATACGTTGAATTTAATAATGCAGGAGCGGCTAATGGGTATTGTTTCCCATATCTTGTAGCCAACTCAAGCAAACATCTTGTTGCTAGCCAGGAAGAGCTCTTTAGTCCATAGCTAACAGTGGATAACTGAATACATTTGATTTCTTCGTCTGGGTTGTCCCTCCAAAGGATATTTTGCAAAGATCTCTGGGATTTTACTAAGTTTATATTTCGGAACATCCGTCTGATATCGCAAACGAAGAAATATTTATGAAGTCTAAATAACAATAGAATGTCAAACAATTCTTGTTGGACTATAGGTCCATTCAACATCAGATCATTTAGAGAAATTTTATTACTAGATTTTATAGAACCATCGAACACAGTTCGCAATTTTGTGGTTATTGCATCGTGCTTTATGACTGCATGATGAGCAAAAAAGTATACTGGATCTTTTGAAAGATCATAGAGAGAAATGTCTACATAGCAGGCATGGCCTAATTCAATGAATTCGTGAATAAAGCTTTTGTACTCTCCATATAATTTAACATCTTTTTGCAATTTTCTTTCAAGATTATAGAATCTTTTTAATGCTAGACTAAGAGAATCTCCTAATACATTGTTCATGTCACAAAGGGGTAACTTTAAAGGCATTGAAACTTCAAAACGGTTGTTTTCTAACTTAACAGTGTCTGTGAAATATTTCTCACAGTATTGCTGTTCAGACGTATGTTCCGCATATATTTCTAGGACCTTTTCTGTTTGCCAAAAATTAGAAATTGTACTACCTATGTTAGTTTCACATTCCTGACAGAAAAGAGCAACAGCAGAGTCTTGTTTAGATGAGCTTGGGACACTACCGGCTACTATGTAACCAAACTGTGTATGGACAAATCTTGGTTGTGCAGCATCACCTTCTTCCCCACCTTCCTCTACCAGCTGGTCATCCCGCGGTAACAGCGTCTGGAAAAACACATCAGCACCCAGTAAAATATCTATATTGCTTGTGACATGAAAGGAGTCATCGGCTAACGTTATATTTTTAGGCACTTTAATTTTTGAGATATCAAAGGGGCATTGAGGTAACTTTGATGTTATCTGATCCACTATTAAAAGATTGGCCTCTACCTTATATGGATAAACGCATGAAAAGATGTCAAGCTGCATAGCATGACGGATTGTCTTTTCAGTATTGGCTATACCTACCACTTGAGTGTGACTAGGGAGTAGCGGTTTACCTATCACTCTTGCAACGCCAGAGGTGATAAAGGAAGATTGGCTAGCGGAGTCTAGCAATGCTTTTACAATGATTTCTTGGCCATTTTTTGAAATGAGTTTGACCTTTGCCGTTGGCAAGAGAACTTGGGTCTTTGAACTCAGATCACTCGCACCTATATTGGCCACGCTTGTACTTACTACCTGATCCTTACTACATGTTTCTATTGCACCTTCGGTGTGTAGCAAGGTGTTGTGATTTAATTTGCATTTTTGACATTTAAAGTGAAATTTGCACTTTCCTGTGTGTGAGTTTAGACAGATCTTACATAAATTTTTATTCTGGACAAATTGTAACCTTTCTTTTGTTGAAGACAACATGAAATTGGGGCAAGTAAATATTTTGTGATTTAACTTACCGCAGAAGAGGCACTTGACTTCCCTTACATTGACCACATTGGACACCTTCCCCGCTGAACCTTTCCAGTTGGTGCTGCTTGTCATCTCTTTGCCCTCAGAATTTTCTAAGGCAAGGGCACGGCCCTCTAGAAATTGCATAAATGCATTAAATGTAGGCAGCATGCGTGGTAGGCTATAGTTTTGATTTAAGGCTAGGTGGTATGCATTGGCAGTGGCAGGATCCAGTTTCCTTACAAGCAGACATACAAGTACACTGTCCCATTTATGAATAGGCTCACCCAGATTTTTAAGTGCGGCAAGATGTTGCTTGGTATTTGAAATAAGTGAACGCAACGCTGAAGTACTAGCTTTAGTGGTTGAAGCTAAGTCAAACAGAGCACAGAGATGGTCATGGATAATTTTAAATTTGTTATCATAGCGTTCAGATAAAATATTCAGAGATTCCTTGTAACTAGATCCTAAAATTGGAAGATTTTTTACCAGATCGAAGGCTTCTCCTTTGAGAAACCCTCTTAAATAGAAAAATTTTTGTATATCAGTAAGACCCTTATCAGCATCTATGAAAGCTAGAAATAATTCTATGAATGGCTTGTATTCAATATATTTTCCGTCAAAGGACTGAATGTTAACGTGAGGAAGCTTTAGCTTAGTGGTTGAGGCATGCGTAGTGCATTCAGATGAAGCGTGAGTCTTTTTAGATATCTCAGAGACGCGTGTGCGCAAGGCAGCGATGCAGTAAAAGTAGCATGCTTCAGTAGCCTCTGGATCTTCGCTTGCATAATCATCTGCTAACTCCAAATTAAGTATTTCGTACTCACCATAGACATTTATAGCTTTTTCCTCTAATAAAATGAGCATTTGCATTGATTCATCCTTGAAACCAATGCTTTCAATCCTTTTTTGTATCCTAGTTAGGGAACCTTTTAAAGCTCCTCGCCTTGCAATTGCTCGCTTGAGCATGTCCTGAGGCTTAGACTCGGACTCGGACATATTGGAAAAATATATTATTTAAACTTATTGCTAAAACTTTCACACAAAATTATTGTCTTGAATTCGACGCAAAATGGCGCCTGACCAGAAAAAAACCGTAGCAAGCGCGTGCGTGGCAGGCGAATCTTGTTGCTTGCTCCCCCAAACGTGAAGATAGTGTCGAACCGGTGAATGAACTGTGACGTCACTTGTGAACGATTGCGTCAAGACCGCTGGTTGGTCGAATCTTGTTGGAAAAAACACGCCGTCCAATGGAGTTCAGGCACTTGACAGAAGTCGGCACGTACGTCGTTGTCAAAATGACAGAGACGTCAGAATTGACGTACCGATGATTGCTGACAGCACTTTTGGCCGGTGTCTTCCACACACGGCGAACTTCGCAACGAACGAGATGGATAGTACGTACCACGTAGATTCTTGAACTTTGGACCAATTTGAGCGAACTCGATGAAAATGGCGTCTTGTTTAGCCGGCCCGGTTTGTAAAGACAAACCTGTCACTATCTTCCTGCAGCACTTTCTTACCCAATTGTAGCAACACTTGTTCCGCTGAAGGACCATATGTTAAGGACAAGGTTCCTTAGGGTTGCTGGGGTGGTGGATCTTATTATAAGAATTAAAATAATTAAGATGCGTGTGCAGTGTTTGACGTTTATTGTGAGAGAGAATGAAACTAGTACGATTACATAGAACGAACGTTACATAGATTAATGTTTCCAACAATACTTACTATACTATAAACAAAGCCTTAAACAATGTGTTTTTTTGTTTCAGGTAATGTACTGACTGGTATACAAATATTGACATATATGTACACAACAATATACACATATTTTGGAAGGTAATCAATTTATCATTATTTTATGTAAGTAAGTATAAATAAATATCTAATATAATTACCATAATTCTAATAATTACCTAACTATTTATTTTTTACTTATTAAATTATTGTTTTAACTAATTTCTAATATTCCAAGAATGGGAAGCGTAAAAGTCCGTGAATTTATTAAATTTTCCAACTTGATGTGAATGAAATAGTACCTACAGTTCTTTGAAACACAATTTTAGTTTACTAGCCAATTTAATATTCAATAAGTATTAGGGCCCCCGCAAACTGCAGACTTTTTATCGGCCGATAGTTTGGTCGGCTTCTTAATCAGTATGAAGATGTATGCAGATGTGCACATTACAGTAATTCAGCATTCATTCTGATCAAGAAACCGACCAAACTATCGGCCGATAAAAAGTCTGCAGTCTGCGGGGACTCCTATTATTATCGGAAACTGACAGCAAACGGGTAGCGGAAACAGATACCTCGCCAAGAACCGAGATGCCATTTATCCCTTGTTAGCTACAGGAAAGGGAGGGATAATGCCGCCATAACAAGGGATGTACATACAAATGTAGTTTACCACTTCCTTGTATATTGTATAGATAACTCTTGCATACCACAAACAGGAAACAAAGTTAAGAATAATAATGGTGAGACAAAAAAGGTAGCACTCCGGGAGTGCCGGCAGAAGTGAAAACTTCAATATTAACGTTGTGTTTTCACTTCTAAGTTTTCACATAAAAATATAACCACAGACGTCATAATGACAATGACAATCACAATGACACAGACACATTCGCGCAAGCGCCCTGTGCCGCCTAAACAGAGTCAGCACACTCAGGCACGGTAGAAAGAGTGGGAGATACTAGTTCCTCTCCCTTTCCCTCGATCTTACGCTTTCGATCAACGTCACGTGACCCTGACGCGAGTTTGAAAGTTTTTACCCACCCAGCGCCGCTAAAGAAGTTTTCACTTCAAAAATAAAAATAAACAATACAAAACATTTGACGACCGATGTGGCGCGGCGGGCGAAGGTCCGCCTGCGATGCGGAAGGTTGCGGGTTTTGATTCCCGCCTTGGGATAAATGTTTGTACGATCTGCAAATATTTATTCCGGGTGTTCTAGATATTTTATATGTATAATAAAATTATCTCTAATTATAGTAAGTAAGTATTTATTGTTTGTAAAATTTGAAAAATAAAAAATAAAATAGCCGTGGTGGATTTTAGTAAAGTTTAATGAATTTATTACTCTTCTAGGTAATGTAGGTATCACACTATTTACTTACCTAACAGCATCATTAATTTAAGCTTAATTTCGCAAGGGACTTGTCATTTTAAGCATGACATTTACCTACTAGCATTAAGAGAGATGTAATTTTAAACATATGACATTTACACCTACACAGGATCTTTGTGACCTTTGGATTATCTTATCTAAAATAAACATAGTTTATTTAGTTTAATAAAATAACATTGGAGACAAGAATTCTGTCTTGAAACCTGGAAAACTTAATAAAAGTTATTTTCCTCATTCTAAGTTTTTTTAGGTTTAATATTAGATGCAACGACGGTACCTACTCATATTCAATAATTATTTATCGATAAATAAATCTCGAACGTACCTATTTATAATAACGAAAAATATTCTAATGCAATGAAAATCTATCAATCAATCATAAAATGACTAGGGACTATCTGGGTAGATAATAATATAGCAATTTCATAGATCCCTTATTTAAATGAAGACCGTTTAAAAATACGAACGGAAGTCCCTATTTCAATTTATTTCCAAGTAACATTTTATTTTCCGAATGACAGCGGTCACGGCGGTTTCCGGCTTCTACCGGACAGGGAATTTGTCTCTGTCGTCAAATGGGAATTCATCTTCCTTCTCGTTTACTCTTGTTCTTTTTACTGTGGAACCGATTCGTTTGAATTGAACTTGGAACCGATATTTTCAAACAAGATTGATGTATGACAGAACCACATTCTTTTTTATAGCTTTTTCAAAAAAGGGATGTTTTGCTATGATTGTATTCTTTTGTCTTACTTTAGTTAGAACTTATATTTTTGGGGTTAGTTTCATAATCCCCATTATTGATTATGGTACTTTTCGTCCCAAGATCCCCATGAGTTTAAAAACATCAAAATCATGGGTATTACGATGCCAATGCAATAATAATTGCAGTAAAGTTACAATATGTAAGTATAATAATACGCAGACGCAGTTACATATCCTCGATGGACGCGATCAGTGAGACAATGCAGGATTGAGGTTCCCGCTTGATTTTAAAATCTATACTAATATTATAAAGAGGTAAAGTTTGTATATTTGTTCAATTGTAAGGGGTAATCTCGGGATCTACTGAACCGATTTTAAAAATTCTTTCACCAATAGAAAGCCACATTATTGCTGAGTGTCATAGGCTATATTATATTTTCAAAAAAATTAGGGATCCTTACTAAAACTTCAATTATGCCCAACGAAGTGGACACGGGTCAGCTAGTATTAAATATTGCTGTTTGTAACTAACGTTTCAATACAATATACTTACTTATTTACTTACTTACCTTAGTTATTAGTAAAAACAAAATAAAAAATTGTAATAAGATAAAACTTAACTTAGGTTTACTTAGGTTTACTAGAATAAAGTAAGTAAACAAAATATAAAGTATGTAGGTACTTTATTTAGTTTTATACCTCATGTTTTAGGAATTCAATCCACTTTCAAAGGTTTATCTTACTAGTAAGTGCTCTCTTTTGTGTTGGAACTATGTAGGTACTGTAAAGTACGATGCTTAAGTGAAATCGTGTTTTGAGTTTCATTTATATTCCAGACAGATTATTGAGTTTATTTTTATTTAAGAATAAGTTATAAATTTTGTAATATAAATAAATAAATTATAAATAATGCTGGACAATCCACACCACATCATCTAGCCTCAAGCTAAGCAGAGCTTGTGTTATGGGTACTAGAAGACTGACATACTTAATATAATATAATAAATAGATAGATATTTTTTATTATACATATAATACCCAAAACACCCGGAATAAATATTTGCAGAACATACAAACATTTATCCCGAGGCGGGAATCGAACCCGCAACCTTCCGCGTCGCAGGCGGACCATCGCCCACCGCACCACATCGGTCGTCAATATAATCAGTACGTTTACACAAACAAGTTTACTTTGTATGTAAAATATTAACAAAGCGCTATGACAGGCGGCACAGCTCAGTTGGTAGTAGCTCTGACTTCCATGCTCTGGCTCGTGGGTTCGATTTCCATCCAGAGCAAATATTTGTGTGATGAACATAAATATTTGTTCTATCTGGGTGTTATGTATCTCTGTAATTGTGGTATATCTGCAGATACGTCATGCGCGGGTAGTTATGTTTAGTTCAGTTTGGTTGTTAGCCATTACACGAGTACATGTGATTTGTGGTGTTTCCTTTATATCCTATTAAATACAGAACATTTGGCGACGAGTCGTTATTCACGTGTGTTATTATCAACTTTGTTTTAAGTGGAAGTGTTTTCAATGACAAAGGAACACGCCAAACAATCAAATATGATGGTATTCGGTGGCAACCTCTCATTTGATCACCGCGTGCAAGAGTGGAGCATTTTTAGGAGTCGTTTTATCCAGTAGGTACTGTACGGCGAACGACATCGGAGACGACACCGATAAGTCTGGAATGAGAAGACGAGCTCTTTTGCTCACTGCGCTGGTGGAAGATACATACCGTGTCGCGAGAGACTTGGTTTTTCCCGATGACTTGGATAAAGTCGAATACAACAGCCTTTTAGAGAAGTTGAATGTTCATTTACAATCTAAGAAAAGTACGTTCGCGGAAAGGTACAGCTTTTACAAGGCCGAACAACGTCCTGGGGAAGATCTAACCGAGTGGGCGGCGCGAGTGCGTAACCTAGCACAATATTGCGGGTTCAAGACCGAACTGGAGACCGCTTTGCGCGACAGGTTCGTTTTAGGATTGGAGAATACTAAAGAAAAGGAGAAATTGTTCGCGGAAAGCATCGAAACTCTGACATTCAATAAAGCTTTGGAGATGGCACAGAGCGTGCGCTGTGCTCGCGCCGCGCTGCAGACCGCGCGAGCTGGCAGCGCCGCGGCGGGCGCAAGCGGCGCCGACGCGGCGGCGGCGTTGGCGCAGCCTGTGTTCGCGTTGCAGCGGCCCGGCGGCGGCGGCGGCGGCGGCGGCTCGGCATCATCCGGTGACAATTCGCGAGTGTCAAAGTGTTGTGAAGTGTGCGGTTATAAAAATCATTCGAAAGATAAGTGTCGATTCGTAAATTACACTTGTCAAAAATGTAATCAAAAAGGTCACTTAAAAAGAATGTGTAAGGCTAAAAATTGCAATTTTTTGGGAACGGAGGACGACGATGCTGAAGGTATTTATAATTTATTTAATTTAAAAAACTCAAATAAAGATGAACCGATTACGCGGAAGGTCAAGTTAGATAGCCAGGAAATTATGTGTGAGATTGATTGCGGCAGCGCTGTCTCCGTCTTACCGGCCGTTATCTACCAACAGCTGTTCGGAGGCGACACCGATACCTATAGGTTACAGCCGTGTAAGGAAGTATTTAATTTTTATACAGGAGTTAAAATTTCACCTATGGGCTGCTTATCGTTATCGGTTACTTTCGAAGGTCACACGAAACAAGTAGTTTTTTTTGTTCTTAAAACAAATGAGAAACGTATGCCTTTGTTGGGCCGCGATTTTATGAGGTCATTTAAAATTCATCTATGTAGTTTAAACTGCAATAGTTTATCGGTTAGCGACAACGCAGGCGATTATTTGAGAGATAAATACGCTAAGTTGTTTTCTGACGAGTTAGGCAAGTTTAATAAATATAAAGTGAGTTTAAAAATAAAAAATGACGCGCAGTTGAAGTTCTTTAAGGCCCGACCCGTACCCTTAGCTTTGAAACCTAAAATAGAACAAGAGCTAGACAGGTTATTGGCGGCAGGTATTTTAGAAAAGGTCGATCACTCGGACGTCGCTACGCCTATTGTTCCGGTGCTTCGTCCCGATGGTAACGTCCGCATTTGCGGAGATTTTTCTGTAACTTTAAACAAAGTTCTATACTTAGACAATTATACACTACCTCGTATCGAAGATTTGTTTGCCAAACTCCATGGTGGTGTAGAATTCAGCAAGTTAGATTTAAAGTTAGCTTATCTTCAACTGGAGCTCGATGACTCAAAGAAATGGTGTTGTATTAATACACATAGAGGTTTATATAGATATACGCGTCTCGTTTTAGGCTTAGCTAATGCGCCTTTTATCTTTCAACGTACTATGGAACAGTTATTGGGTGATATAGATGGAGTGTGTATTTATTTAGACGATATTTTGATCACGGCGCCTAATAGAGGTTTACATTTAGAACGATTAGAACTCGTCATGCAAAGATTACAAGATGCGGGTTTACGTGTGAAACGAGATAAGTGCGAATTATTCAAAAGCTCAATTGAGTATTTGGGCTACGTCATAGATAAAGACGGCTTACATAAGTCGAACAGTAAAATAGAGGCTATTGTGAAGTGTAAACCCCCAAAGAACGTAAATGAGTTGAAGTCGTTCTTAGGCTTGGTAAATTACTATCGTTGTTTTGTGCCAAATACGTCCGCGGTACTTAACTCGCTTAATAATTTATTAAAAAAAGGTATTAAATGGGTTTGGGGCAAGTCACAAACAGATGCTTTTGAAAGAATAAAAAAAGAGTTGGCGTCAGATCGAGTGCTAGCACACTACCACCCGGAGTACCCCACCATCGTGACGTGCGACGCGGGGCCCGAGGGGCTCGGCGCGGTGCTCGCGCAGGTGCAGCCCGACGGCGCCGAGCGCGTGCTGGCGTATGCATCCCGCTCTTTATCCAAAGCTGAGACTAATTATGCACAAATTCAAAAGGAAGCTACTTCTATTATATTTGCAGTTAAAAAGTTTAATCACTATTTGTATGGCCGAACGGTACCTTTTGTACTACGTACGGATCATAAACCGCTTCTGTCAATTTTTGGGAAGGAAAAGGGTGTGCCCATTTTAGCAGCGAACAGATTGCAAAGATATGCGTTGTTTTTATCGGCATATAATTTTAAAATTGAATACGTGAAGAGTGATAATAATGTAGCCGATTTTTTGTCACGTTCTGTCACAGCTCAGTCTAATACTCTCGAAGACTTCGAATTTTCCCGGTACATAAATTTCATTGGAGAGTCTGTTTTGCTTCCTATAACTGTAGATGACATACGTGTAGAAACTTCAAAGGATGCGATTTTACAAAAAGTGATAAATTGCATTAAAAAGGGTTGGCCGTCAAAAGTAATAAACCCAGAATTGCGTCCGTTTTTCTTATGTCGTTTAGATTTGGCTGTTGAAAACGGATGTGTACTACGTGGCCATAAAATGGTTATTCCATCTTGTTTTCGCGAAAGACTGTTAGATGAACTGCACACGTCTCACTTCGGTGTGGTAAAGACTAAGTCTGAAGCTAGAATGCGGATGTGGTGGCCCAGCATCGACAAACATATTGAAGAGAAAATAGGTTCGTGCAGTGTTTGTAACTCGCTACGCAGTAACCCGCCGAAAGTTCCGCTGGCACCATGGCCATACCCAGAGCGTGTCTGGGAACGCGTACATCTAGATATGTTTATGTTAGGCAGTAGACAATTTTTAATCGCAGTGGACGCTCATTCTAAATGGGTAGAATGTTTTGTTTTACAAAAGACTGACAGTGAATCGATAATTAGTAAAGTTTGCGAAATGTTTAGCAGATTCGGATTAGTTCGTATTTTGGTTACTGACAATGCTTCGAATTTTTGTTCAAACGAGTTCGAAACGTTTTGCCGACTAAACGGAATTCAACATATGACTGGAGCTCCGTACCATGCAATGTCAAACGGTCAGGCGGAGAATAGTGTTAAAACGGTTAAAAATGGATTAAAAGCTATTTTGAACAACAACGTTAATCAAAAGATATTTTTAAAACTTTTAAATAAGTTCCTGTTTGATTATAGAAATTCCATTCATTTGACAACTGGTTTTTCTCCCGCTCAATTGATGTTTGGTCGGCCGCTGCGTTGTCGGTTCGATTTATTAAACCCCACTAAAACCTTGCCTTCGTCTTCGTCATCCGATGCCAAACGTAATGTGATCAAATCACAATCAAACCAATGTAAACAATTTGGCGGTAAAAGAAATATATGTTTTTCTGTAGGTGATAAGGTGTTGGTGAAATGTTTTTTTAGCAATGGTTCTAAATTTAGTTGGAAAAAAGGTCTAGTGAACAAATGTTTAGGTTCTCGTATGTTTTTGGTTTTTATTCCAAATGAAAATTCTTATGTAAAAAAACATGTAGATCAGATACTGGCGTACAAAGGAAACTCGTCATTTGGCCTGGATGAAGATGACGTCAGTGTTATCGGAGATTGTATAACTAAAACTACGGGTCAGCCTAACGAGCCTCAAGCTGCTGGTATGGCGCCTGACCCGGTTCCGTCATCACAGGAGCACGTTCCTGCTTCCCCCACGTCTCCTGCGCGAGATATTAGGGAGGAGGATGATGGACCTGTCTCGGATGATGAGTTTCTAGACGCAGTCTCTCCGGATGTGCAAACTGATGATCCGTCTGATCATTCTATTGAAAGCGATAATGCACAACCGAGACCTCATGTTGTCCGCCGGTATCCGATGAGGAAAACTAGAAAACAGTTAGTTTATAAGTTTTAATTTTAAATATACTTAGTAGGTAGATAATTTTATAATAGTGGTGGAAGGATGTGGTATATCTGCAGATACGTCATGCGCGGGTAGTTATGTTTAGTTCAGTTTGGTTGTTAGCCATTACACGAGTACATGTGATTTGTGGTGTTTCCTTTATATCCTATTAAATACAGAACAGTAATGTATTTACAAAAACGTAAGTATATCACTGAGAAAAATGTCATTTTGGCATAATCATAAAATATCGTGACGTTGGTTTAAAATAGATGCGTTGTCTTATAATATGTTGATAATAAGTAAATATTACGCTAGAACTGAAATGTGTTAAGATGGAATCGAATGTTTTGGGTAAATAATGCAATATTATGATACTTGTCATCGTAAAAATTTGTAATTATGAAATAACATTATCTTCTTCAAATAATAACACAATGTAATAGAAAATGGTCCACTGTCCCATAAATTAGTATGATAATTATAAATAAGATTCTAATTAAAAAACACAATGGCAGTCACCGTAATATAAATAGATTTCATAGTTTAATATGAGGAAGTATCTCTAAAAATACGATGACCTCCCCCTAATGTACTATATTAAATTATAATGCTTTAAACTTATATTTTTAAAGTAAGCATCATTTTTTAATATTACAGTCATATTATTTTATGTGAATCCTATGATAATACGATTAAATAATCTCATATTTTTAGAGTAAGCATCAAAGTTCAATATTATAGTCATATCATTTTATGAGTATCCTACTAAATTATTATTACAGAGACCCATTTATGAGTAGCATCTAGCATTTGAATGATGTCCTACAAATTTATGGTGACGGCATTATATAGGTCTCCCTCTCTCACTTCATTCCGCCGCCGCGCCATTTCGGTCATTTGTATTTCACCGCTACAGCCGTGACGACTCACGCACGACTCGTTTAATAAATAGCAAAAACAATTCCATTAGTGCCAGTGAATGTGTTTGATCAGTGCAAAAATGGATATGGCTAAGCGCAAATCTCTGGCTGGTTAGTCACCGCCAGAAGGGCTCGACGGCAGCATTTAGTTTCGTTGGGCCTTATTGAAAAGCCCAAGTCACGTTCTCGCTCCAAGTCCAGTCCTAGGCTAGACACCCCTCGTCGCGCTGGAATCGACCTAACCGGACTTAAAGAAGGTAACTCCTTTTCAAGAAATTTTATGTTTTCAGATTGAATTAAATTATCAAGAACAGAAATAGAGAAAAATATCTGAATTACTTAGTATAAATTTTCGTTACAAATTACAAAATATCTGAATCTAAGACCGTTATTGTTATTGTACTAATTATTAATCGTTTTAATTTTTGTGCAGGTGAAGTGGAGGACGTAGCGTCAGCATTAGAGCAGCTGTCATGTCCTTCAGCTGGTCCGTGGCAGGAGGTCAGTGCCCTGTGGCTGGAGACGATGCGAGCTCGCCTCCGGTACTTGTACTACGAGGAAGGGACATTACAGGAGTACTTCAATAAGTATCCTATCCTGAAGTCAAGTGATGGATGGCGACTCTTGACGTATGACTACGAAGCACTGTTCCCTGATAAATCCGGGAGCCTCGACGCCTTGGATGCTTCATCGGAAAACATACTAAAAGCTGCTCAGCAGAAGCATAACACCACAAAGGACGCGTTTCTTCGTCGAAAAATAACTGATACATTGGCAATTTGTGACGGTAAGGAAAATATTCTGTTATATAGTTCTAGGTGCTCGACCTTCCTGGGTTGGTGAACCCGTTATAAAATATATAGACAAAAAAGAATTTAAAAATTATCTAACATGGTGCAGTCGTTCAGAAGTAACGGGCGGGCGGACAAACATTTCGGCAGTTCATTTTTACATATATAGATAGATGTATATAGTATTAATTTTATTTTGTTCTGATACTTTTCCCTATTTGCTCAGTTAATGATGATGTGTTGTGTCAAATATACCTACTAAGTATTATTATTTTCTTTCCAGATGAACAACCGGAGTCAAAATTAATAGCAGCGATATTGCTACTCGGCTGTCTCTTTAATATTCCTCCTGCCCGTCGATCTAGAAAAGACTGGCAAGCTTCACGAGCGGAGATATTGGATGGATTTGTGACCATCGTGGATGATGACGTGCAAGTGGTAATTGAGGAGCGTCGCCAAAAGCTTCAAAACCTAGGTATTAACCTCCAACCATTTATAATTTGGTGCCGCCAGTCAGGTGGTTCCTTCACAGTATGTGACAATACGTTTTACAAGTTCACAACACTAACTGAGGCTGTTGATGTGACTTTTAAAATATTTCATGCTACTGCGGCTAAATATCCTACTGAAAGCTATAAAATTTGTAAATTACATTTCTACTCGTCTCAACCTTTATTTTGTATACAACAACCTATATATATATATATATAAAAACTAGAATTATTGAACATAATGTATATAATGATTTTTTATAATGACCGACAAATAGATACTGTAATCATTAAGGCGATGATGTTTCTAAACAAAACAGTCTTCTTTTATACTGTTATTCAGTAGTGTTTAGAGTATATAATAATTATTCTTTCATACTATGGAAATAAAAATACCATTTAATTTTCTGTTTAATTTATACATACATCCCTTCTTACCTTCTTACCATTCTTGCCAAGGTACTTTTTCCTATTTTTTACTTGCTCCTCATTTTTTTAAGGTTCAAGTTTAGGGTTCTTCAGTTTTTTTTAATATTGAGCTCACACCTAATAATATTTAAATGAAAAGAACCAATATTGGATACTTAAAAATAAGGGGATCATGTAAGTCCAGTGGCGCCCTCAATTATAGGATTGTGTTTTCTAATAATCCAAACAATGTCTGTGTAATCCACCAGTATTTAGTTGTAGTCCTACTGATGGAGAATGAGTAGAACTACAAGTACTAAGTATCACTGGTGTATTAAAGAGATATTAATTGGTTTATTAAAAAACACAATCCTCCTATTGAAGGCGACCTCCGTAAGGGGCTCCGTAATAGGCTATAACCAGAGATATGAGGAAATAGTAGGAAAAGTAAGAGGACCTAACCTAAAATACGAGGAGGTTACCGAAAAATAGTAGGAAAAATAATAGGATATAACTGGATATATGAGGAAGGCACCGAAAAATAGTAGGAAAAATTGTATTACATAACTGAATATGTGAGGAAGTCACCGAAAAATAGTAGGAAAAATTGTATGACATAACTGAATATGTGAGGAAGTCACCGAAAAATAGTAGGAAAAATTGTATGACATAACTGAATATGTGAGGAAGTCACCGAAAAATTGTAGGAAAACTAATAGGATATAACTGGATATATGAGGAAGGCATCGAAAAATAGTAGGAAACTAAAACTAAATCCATGGTGACACATCATCTTAAATACTGTTATCATCAACTTCAGTATTATCATCGTTCTTTTTGGTGAATCACTATGCTCCGTCCTTTGAGTGAATTCATCATACTTTAAGCTGAATTCACCTCTTTTATGATTGTCAGTTTTCTCAGTGTATAGAAGTATTATATCAGCAATCTAGTTCCCATAGTAGGTACAAGCTTTGATTAGTTTGGGACTAGAGCGTGATGTGTGAAATGTTCATGAATATATTTATATTTGTTACTAGCTGTCTTGGCGAACTCTGTTCCGCCTTAGATAATACATACATACATACATATTATATATTATCCTATGTCCGTCTCCTGGCTCTAAGCTACCCACCAATTTTCAGCCATATCGGTCCAGCCGTTCTTGAGTTATAAATAGTGTTACTAACACGACTATCTTTTATATATAGATAAAATAAAATAAAATAAAAAATAAATAATGCTGGACAATCCACACAACATCATCTAGCCCCAAGCTAAGCAGAGCTTGTATTATGGGTACCAGAAGACTGACATACTTAATACAATATATACTTAATATCATAGATATATGTATAATATAGATAAATTATTATTATAACTACGCACACTACACACACACACTATCAAAACTAAGCTAGTAGGATTATAAGTCGAAGAGTGTACGACTATTAGGGGTGTGCTAAGGGTGCATCTACACAGGTCGATAGGCAATTAGCCCGCGCTATAGCGAGCTTGAAATGACGGTAGTTAGCAAAGCTTTTACTTAGATTAAAAGCAAATGCTTCTAGCTTCTATTTCTTTACATTTAGTGTTCTAGGTATTTTATATGTACAATAAAAAATATCTATCTATGTAATGTAGTATTGAGTATGTCAGTGTTCTAGTACCCATAATAAGCTCTGCTTAGCTTGGGGCTAGATGATGTTGTGTGGGTTGTCCAGCATTATTTATTTATTATTATTTATTACTATTTTACTGCTTAAACATAATGGATCAAAATATAATTACAACAAAGTCCATTTTCTTTTGACATAATACAATCTATATTTCGCCCTTCGTCCGCGTTTCGGTAACTAGATATTCCTGAATCATTTTCAAAACGCTTATACAAACTCCATATTATAATATAATTTTATTCACAAACAAACTTACGACTTTTACAGTATTAAAAAATTTACATAGGCATATAAAACACATAAGAAACAGTTGAGCAATATACCGTTGCAAACGATCTATAGATAGTTCAACTGTTCCAAATCAGTAGGAAGGAAGTCCAATAGGAAGCGTACCCAAGATACTGGCTGCATTGCCGCGCTTAATAACAATGCTGATACGCTGGGCCAGATAGGTACTCCTTACTATAATCAAACTAAAGTCGTAAATCGTAAAGCAGGGTATTCCAGTACACAAACAATGTTCTCACCCTTTAAGCCTGACATATCGCGGGAATATTAACCTACATTCACATTGTTTTTTTCCTCGCTCTAGGAGGCTGTGAAATTAATGACGTCATAATTTCCGGGTCGGCGACTACCCCCGCCTGAGCGATTGTAGAATTATATAGGGTGGGTTTGACCGTTTCAAGTATAGTGTCAAGTATTGTTTAGATTTTTAATGCGTTTTTAACTAACTTCAAATATTATATTTTTTGCATTAATAAACAAAATGGACTCCAATAGTGACAAGGTAATGAAAAAAACATACTTCGAATTGAGAACCTCGTTTTTTTTTTTGATGACGGTTAAATAGGAAGTCAGTTGACATCGATAACTTAAAAAAAACATGTTTTTAAAGATAACTAAAAAATTACAGATCTGAATTCAAATATGGAATCTCTATAGTATTATATCTATTAAACATAAACAAACAATAATTATCAAAATCGCTTATTGTCAGATTAATTCCTTAACGTACAAAAACATAATTTTGAAATGGTAGCATATTTTGAAGTGTAATGATTAATTTATTATTATTTATGATTACTAAGAGGATAGTCAGACGCACGTCCTAACCATTTGCAGCACATTTTCCAGTTACATTTGCGTAAACTTTACGTAATTATTTAATATCAAAGCGAGAAAATAAACGTTTAGATCGTTTCTTACGACGATGTTTAATATAACTCCAAAGAATACCAAAACATAAAATTTATGAAAATTACATGCTGTTTCAGTCTTTTATGAGTTAAGTTTTCGTAAATGATTATAGCCCATTATAAAGTCTTCTGGGGATGGGCACGAATAAATGCTGCATCGTAAACAGTGACGTATTTGTAATACATCGCGCGTCAACACCAACTTCACCTTTGAACGTTGCGAAGTTACCACGCAATGTATTTTAAATACGTTAATTGTCACATATATATGCTCTGAATGTTATAGAAAAATTCCGCACTTTCTACTAATATTATAAACGTGACAGTTTGTATGAATGTATGTATATCACTCTTTGACACAAAAACTAATGAATGGATTTAATGAAACCTTATAGTTAAAATAAAATAAAAATAGCTTTATTTCCTAACATAACATTCATTTCCTATAATTGTACTTTTTAAAAAGTTAAATTTAAGTTATGTTTGGTCCGCCTAGCGGTAAAAAACTCCTCCATACTTTACAATAATAGCTTATTTATCAGAATAACACGTTATAATTTATAAAGGTATTGTGTGAATTTTTTTTTTTTTTTTGATAAGTATTATTACTTTATTCACAAACAAACTTACGACTATACAGTATTTACAAAATGTACATTTACATATAAAATACATAAGAAACAGCTGAGCTATCTACAGACCGTTGCAAACGATCTATAGATAGTTCAACTGATCCAAATCAGTACCAATCGGAAGCGTACCCAAGACACTGGCTGCATTGCCGCGCTGAATAGCAATGCTGATACGTTGGGCCAGATACTCACCAGCCCTCGGGTCACGCGTCGCTTCGACTAGACGCCCAGAAATAATTTTGAAAACGCGGTGGGCCTCGGTACCCCACGGACCTAGAGTCTCGACCCCAAGAGGAGCAAATATGTACGCCCTGTCGAGACCTGCATATTTGCGTCTCTTGAGATCCTCGGCCGAATCCGCCGCCGCACCAGCCCGAACGGATGTCTGTGACAGATGAGAAGGAGCAAGGGTATCGACACAAGTTGCGTCCCACACCAAAGGCCTTCCCGCCTCCCACGGAACAAGCGTCATACCGTCAGGCCGTTTGCCATCGTCACGCATCAGACCATTCGGCTCTAGAATGGCTGGCATGTTCACGCTGGTAAAAGCCCGCCGGATGATGTCGTTGAGGCTAGCATGACGGGATATCCGACCGGCGGCTCTAGTGCACGATAATCCGTGGTGACCAAGCTGTTCGACAGCAGTACCGCACTGGCACAGATGAGGTGCGCAGCACCGCGCGCCCAACCGTAGACTTGCTGCAATACGGAACGTGACAGGATCCATTAGGGTACCAATATGATATGAAGGAAGTGCTTGCAGCCAAAATCCTGACTCCCTTTTAGAGACGGCAAGAAGACGGGCACGATCTGCGGAGCTAGAACACGTTTGTAACAGACAGTTCCGTGATAACTCGCACAGAGGCCCGTCCCATTGCCGTTGAGACGAAAGAGAGGTAGGGGGAGCAGAATCAGGGCAAGCACTATGCCAAGCATTTCGAGCTTCGTCTAGATATGAAATTTTGTGTATGAGATGGCCATGTCCGAAACCACCAGAGTGAGCGAAATATCGTGTGAATAATATAAATTAAATTAACTATATATTTAGTTTATATAATTAATTATATAAACTAAATTTTGTGTGAATTATCCAAAATATAACGATAATAAGAAGTTGCGGTTTCAGCTGGGTGTATATAATATCTTGGCGCAATGCTGTTTATCGGTTGTAATGGGATAAGAACGAGAGTTTGAATTTTCATGATATTTTTCTATGAATATTTAATTTGTATTCGGGTTTTGTTGAAAATGTTTTATTTAATATTTAAGGAGGATAAAATTGAGTTGGTTTGTTCGTTTGGTTAGTAGAAGTAAAAAAAAATTGTTAATAATATTTTTAAGTATAAATCGCTATCGCTATATACAGGGTAATATTTTGAGAAGGTTGGTTAATATATAAGTTAGTATATGTTGGTTAGTATAAGGCCAACTCCGAAACCAAGAAAGTTTAAATGAACCATGTCATAAATCATAAATCATCATTTATTCATATTGGTTAATACATATAAATGTCTTTGATTAATAAAAAACTAAAAGTTGTTTTTGGATAAGTAAGTAAGTACATACTTAGTTTTTTCAAAACTCCATCTTTCACGATATTTCGCTCACTCTGGTGGTTTCGGACATGGCCATCTCATACTAAATATACCATCTCATATACCTACAAATATTTAGTTGGTATACTATTTTCTGTAAATATTAAAAGCTTCATCATAAAGTTTAGAAAATTATTCCATTTATGCGAAGCACTCTTATCACTGAGCTGACTCCAGTTTAAGCTTTTGATGGTATAGTGCATCGAACGAGACGCCATTTTGAACCGTAATAGCAATCTAGTTTCCATAATAAAAGTTTTGCTTAATTTG
Organism: Ecliptopera silaceata; assembly: GCA_932527185.1. Classification (NCBI taxonomy): domain Eukaryota; kingdom Metazoa; phylum Arthropoda; class Insecta; order Lepidoptera; family Geometridae; genus Ecliptopera; species Ecliptopera silaceata. Next base: position 6,952,456 of record OW052207.1, on the reverse strand, counting down.
GTAGATATTAGAGCTTAATATCTTTGAAAAAATGATTTTAATATCTGTGAATATTTAGTTATATAAAATCTATTATTTAACTAATTTAAAAAAATAACACAAATTAAGAGCGATTAATTTTTATTTTGTGTTACCGGTATTAAAACACATACAATCAATGTTTTAAATCTGGTATTATCAAATCCAGAATATTTATTAATTACTGTTATTTTTTTGTAAAGTAATTGTAAATAAATCTGTTATAAAATTATGAAGTTATATTAATATAATTGTAAATTAAATCTACTTGCAAAGAATCAACGATACTGCAATATTGACTATCAATGAACATTGCAGACTCTTTAGAAAGGATTTGGTGCAAAGATTTCTTATGAAGTTCCGTAGTCTATGTACTTATAAGAAATAGTTTTGCTCCCAAGGGAAGTAAAAGGGCACATAAGTTTGTCACAGCTTAGTAGATGACCCTACTAATGTAATAATTGTGTGATTTGTCTTACGTTGCGAGAATAAATCTTTGCTAAACCTGGTTGTATTCACTGAAAGATTTATACGACTCTTGGTAACTTTTTTTTCTACGGTGACTTATTCACAGATTAGAAACTCTTTAAGAGAAAAAAGTGAAAGGAGAATGGGCACTTTGAGATCGAGATATTCCGAAATATCTCGATTTCCATGGGATGGATTTTCATAAATATAGCAAAATGTAAAAGTTCTTAAAAACGTATTATATGGCTACCCTGAGGGACGAGTTTTTTAGTCGTGGCCCACGCTCCGTAGAGAATTGCCCATTATCCTTTAAATAAACATTATTTCAGTTAATACATAAATAAATAAATATTCACAGACATTTCACACTATCTAGTCATAATATCGATTGTGATATACCTACTTACCTGTAGTTTAACCTTGTCACTGTCAAAATAGGATCGAAATAAACACATGACAAATGGCTGGATATTTATGTAGTGTGAACATTTATTATTTATTTTTTACTGACTTTTGAAATAACTTTTCTTTAATAAAAGCCTTTTTGACTTTTACATTACTTCCATAATCGTCGCACCAAAGTACAGGATTATAATTACACTATCACAATAAACGTTGTTTCAAAATCAATTTGTCATTTCATAACAGATGTGCCGCCATTTTGTTTCGAAAATCGCGCCTTTTCATGTTATCCGCCCGTAAAGTGATTCCTTTGTCACTGTCTATCAGTTGAACAACGTTTACCAGTACCCAAAGTACGAGTTTGTGCACACACGGATCGTAGAGACGCAATCGCCGAGCGCCACCGATTTTGTATGGAAATCCAAGCTTCTCAAGAGATCTGCTAGGGGGGCTGCTTGGATCTCCATACAAAATCGGTGGCGCTCGGCGATTGCGTCTCTACGATCCGTGTGTGCACAAACTCGTACTTGGGGTACTGTACCTCTACCATGAGTTGTCACAGTAAAATCGCCTGACTTTACTACAGTAGTTACGTCAATATTAGTAAGTATTACGAATGTTAGTACCCAACTATCCGCTAGAGGCGCTGTACAAATCTTCATACATTTTTTTAACTACAGACGCTAGCGAGTATAGATTGTAAAAACTCATGATAGAGCTACAGAGGGCTCTAATGTAACAATCGTAAACGTAGCGTGTTTAAGATACACTGCTCGCTAACACTGCAACGATCGACGGTAAAGCTGATGTTGACGCGCAGTGTATTTCAAATACGTCGCTGCTTCGATACGTTTACGATTGTCACATTTATTCGAGCTCACCTCCCTGGTTTTTGTTGGACGGTTTTTGTGCTAACAACGGCAGGGATGTTGTAAGGTAATTACTAGGATGCATTACAATGTCAACTTTGTTTTGGTGTTTTTAGGTTATAGCTGTTTTTGTACTATTTTGTAAGGCGATATCTGTATAGCCTGTATATTCATTATTAAAAAAAAAACTGTTTAAAAGTATTCAATCAGCAATCTGGTTCCCAAAGTACAAGCTTTGCTTAGCTTGAGAGTGTGATGTGTGATTTGTCAGTGAATATTTATTTATTAGGCAAAATATGCTAGAACTTATGTAACCAACTATGTAACCTAGCAAATGAGGTATGAATAAACTTATATACCCTCAAAATAAGCAACGAATGAGTATTTTTTTTTCCTTTGTTCACCTGTCATGTATATTTTGTATGAATAATTGTTTTTGTTTGTTTTATTTAAAGCCATACAGTGTATCTGAGTTCGTCTAATTTATTCATTTATTACGCAAAATATGGTAGAACTTATGTAACCAGTTGGTATATAGTTATATAACCTAGCAAATGAGGTATAAATAAACTTATATAAGTACCCTCAAAATAAGCAACGAATGAGTATTTAAAGCCATACAGTGTATCTGAGTACGTCTGACTCGACCCAGTTCTGAACTGTGTGAATATCCGGCCGAGTGAAGGTACTTCACGCCCACTCACAAATGCACTGAAGAATAGGAAGATGCCGAGAAATGAACTCCACGGATTCAAACGGGTTATGTTAATGAGATCAGATTAATAAACAAAGCTTTACCTTAAGACTATTTATATTTATACTTACATTTTGAGGACCGCGAAAGAATGGAATTCCTTGCCGGCGTCGGTGTTTCCAGATACATATCATTTGGATTTTTTTAAGAGGACAGTGAACAGGTTCTATCTATGCAAACGCGTTACACCGTATTCGTAATCGAGATATTCCGAAATATCTCGATTTCCCATTATCGATCATCATTTAGCATCAGGTGTGATTGCGGCCAAGCGTTTGCCTATAATGCATAAAAAAAATTGCCGCGATTGATTGCCGGATGCCCGCGACTCCTTATTATTATTATATTTTGAAGAATTGATACGACTACACGTTTGCTCTGGATGGGAATCGAACCTACGACCCAAAGCATGGAAGGCTGACCAACTGAGCTGTGACGCCTGTCAGTACACAGTGTATTAATTTAGTTCAAACATTTTTTTTTTCTGGGTAAATACAATAAAGTCATATCTTTCTATACTAAACACAACAAAAATACCAATATTCCGATAAGTACTACTATTATTAGTGAGCAGTAATAAAATGGAGAAACAAAGGTATTTCTATAACGTCGGCTGTGGCATAGTTGGCCCTCAATCGATTTCTATCGCCTAAGTACTTGCTAATAGCTTTGGGAAAGCGTTGCTGTGTTAATCGTAAAGGTATTCTTTTATTATAAACATAATGTAAATTATTTTGACCAGAGGACGCCAAAATTTTACAAAAATAATGTAATGTTCTAAAAAAAAATCAAAATCGTTTTATTTGGAACATGAGATAAATATTATACAGAAACAAAAATTGAAACGATGATAGATACAATAGTATTTTCTACTGAATATTATTTAGTAGAAAATTATGTTGTTTTAAAATTTTTATCTTTGGTTTATCAATGTGTGACTCAACAGGTCGATATTTAAAATTTGGTACCTAATTAGTCATTACGTAAGTAATTCTTCGATATAAAGATAAAAGTTTCTCAAAACTTACAAAAAATTCTTCAAATAATATTCAGATATCGTAGCGTATTATTGCTACGAACAAGCCTACGGCGTAGCACACCGTGGGGCCTATCCAGACCGCTGAAATGTTTTTGAGCTTTTATTTGATCAAATAACATTTCAGTTTTCTTCTTCGTCTTTTATTGATATTTTGACTGTAAATTAACTTTGACAGAATTGTGACATGCCGAAGTTTGTTTTGGTTTCATTTTGCAGAATTCATGGATTCAAACACGAAAATTATAATGTTTTGTGACAATTTCAAAGTAGTTTTAAAATTAAAACGCAATTAGCTGCGATTTCAATGCTGACCTGTGAATTTTTATAGGTTTTCAGGACTACCATCTACACATTTTCTGAAAAAAACCTAAGTAGGTATGGGCAAGATAACTTCAAAGTAATATCATCGCTTCATCCTTTTAGTTCTTATTTAACACTTGTTTTTAAATAGTCTAAGACAACAAGGAACATAAATGCCTAACTAGTTGTATGTAATCGTAGTTATAAATCCTATTAGTCTCATCATATTTAAAATATTTATGGCAAATTTATATAGAGACAACATAATTTCAGTACCTATCCTGAAATAATTTTTGCTAAGATAAACCATCATTGAGATTAGTAGCATAAAGTTACATCTAAAATGTAGGTACAATAACATAAGATAAGAATATAGTACATCATCATCTTCCTACCCTTGTCCCACATTATGTGGGTCGGTACAACATGTCCTCTTCTTCCACTCACTTCTATCAGACGTCATCTCAATGTTCACACCTTTCTTACACGTCATCATTCACATTCACATAGTACATACCTACAAAACTTTCTTACCCATTATTTTGTTTCAGAATACTATGCAGATTACCATGAAGTTTCTACTTGTGTAGTAGACAGTATAAGACTATATAAAATTAATCTGCAAGTTGTAATTTGTAAAATGACTAGAATTCAAGGAATAAAACCATTTTGATTCTTAATTATTATTATATCTTATTTATGTGGTAAAGAATGATTAAGGTCAGTGTGGGCAAGTCCGGCATAGTTTTCTTAAATTGAATTTCAATTTAACTTTAAAAATCGAAATAAAATTTATTAGTTACTTTAAGTAGTCGGAAAATATTGGTATTACATTTATCTTTCTATATCTATCTAAAAGTAGGGTTAATTGTAATTGTCTTCAGATTTATAGCATTTTTTTGTAAAGTAGGCATTTAGACGGACTTCCCAACCAGTTTGAGGCAAGTCCGTCTAGTAGCAATAAAATCGTAACTAGTGAGCCAATATGTATGAAAACCTTATCGATAAAAGATGAAAAGCTGCCGTTAAAATAAGTGTTTTAAACGTGTGACTATAAGGTATACTTTTAAAGAAAAATAAAATTATTAAAATCAAGGGCAAGTCCGGCATATCTTTGCTGATGATGTACTTTCAGTGGTTGTAAACATTTTCACAAAGTACCCACTTACGATTTTTTTTTCAATAACATACAAATCAATACACAAGAATCTTTATTTGTAAACAAGTAATCGTTAATAATGTAATGTATGAATTTAGAAATGGTGTGGCAAACTATTGCCGGATCTGCTACATTTATAACACTTTCTGCCAGTACGAAATAAGTGAGTATGGAATAATTTTCTAAATCAGATCTTTGTTAAAACGATAAATGTTCACAAAGTCCGACATGATGTGCCATGCTACATGAGTCAGGTATAAAAAATCCTCAGTCCTCTTGCAATACCATCTTTCACTTAATTATTTATTATACACAAAGTAAATACAGAAAAATAAACGTAAATAGATTAGATTTACAGATGCAAGCTTAACCCTGAAAAGAGTTCACTTTCGTAGACAGGCGAATAATACTTACAAGTTGAATAAACAGTATAAAATAATTATAAAATTTGAACTACTAAAAAGGTTGACAATATCTGGAATTAAGGTAAGACCGTTATATGACGGACTTGCCTTATGTATAGTAGACGGACTTCCCAACTATAACATTCGAAGCTTGATTTTTTTCTATTTGTTATAATTACGAAACTAATGCGTTATTTTTGAATCGGACACCAGATATACATTCCCGAATCTGTAAATGGCCTACGTTGTCACAGATACTCAGAAAACTCCTTAGATTTCACACCTTTTTTTTCATTTTTCGACGAGACGTCAAACTTCAACTTCAAGTTAAATTCGCGGAAAAAATTGGTTGTCAATTTTTTTCCAACATTAAGATGTTAGCGACATCTATTATCACTAGTTCGAACAAACTCAATGATACTGTTTTACCAACCGAGTTATATGGCTCTAGCTATTCAAAAACGGAAGTTATTGCCACTAGACGGACTTAGGGCCTAGACGGACTTACCCACACTGACCTTACATAGTTTATAATATGATATTAAAATCTGTACATAATCTAATTTTTTTTTCCTTTATTTCACTAGACTTGAACAAGTATTCATGAACATTTGACAGTAAGTATTTGGTAGTAAGCTCTGCCTTCCATGCTGTGGGTCGTGGGTTCGATTCACACCCAGAGCAAATTTTAATGTTTGTGTGATGAATATAAATATTTTTTCTGAATCTGGGTGTTTCTATGTATGTGTTTACAAAAAAAATGTAAGTATTCTATCAGCAATCTAGTTCCCATACATATAGAGCTTTGCTTAGTTTGGGACTAGAGTGTGAAGTGTGAATTGTCCAAAAATATTTATTTATTTCCCAAGGCATGCACTTGAACCAAACTAAACAAAACTTGTATGGGAAATAGATTGCTTGAATACTTTTATAAGTAAGTATTCTAAAAATTAATACATATTAACACCCAAATGCAGAACACATATTTATGTTCACAAATAGTAATAAATAAATATTTTACCAATGACAACTAATCACATAAATGTTTGTTTGTGGTGGGGATTGAACCCACCATCCTAGCATAGATGCCAGAACTAATGCCAATACTGAGCTGAGATATATATATTATTAAGTATATATTATTTTGTTTCAGAATATGCAAATTACCATGATGGTACTACTTCACTATCCTAATCTGTTTATGACTATTAAACTAATCTTTGTTTTCATCTGTGAAATAATATAGTAATTCAATAAAACCATGTTTCAGTATTATTTTATTAAAACATTTCTAAATAGATAGATAACTCTTTATTGTTCATCACACATAAATAAAAACAAAGAGCTTAAACAAGTAGTAATAGGCATCAGAATGGGTGGCCTTATCGCTGAGAGAGATCTCTTCCTGGCAACCGAAATTTGCTCGTGTCGCATCCCAGATATACCTGAAATAAAATGAAGTGTATTGTAAATAGAGTTAATAGGCATAGAGTTCAATACTAAAATATTTTACAGTCTTGAAATCTGAACATAAATAATTTTCTTTTATTTCATTACACATAAACAAGTTAAAAAAATGTTTATGAACATTTCACAAAGCTTGTATGGCAACTAGAATACTCATATACTGTTTTATGAATAAATTCATAGATAGGTAACATGTTGACACCCAAAAGCAGAACATACATTAATATTTACTAATAGTAATAAAAAAATGTTTTACCAATAAAGACTTATTGAACTTTTAAAAAAATATTTATTCTTGGCGGGGATCGAACAGACACACAGAAGACAGAACTAGTACCAAATGAGCTGTGATGCCTATTGCAATGATTGATTTAGTTTGTTATAGGTATATTTATGAACCTATCAAGTGAAGTAATCAACTACCTGGACGATTAAATAGAATGATTCATGTCTTAGTCTTAAATTGTTGTGTTCTGATTTCTGATCTGCTAACCCATACTGGGCACCGGCATCTTGTGTGCATCTGAAACATGAATAAGTGGTGACCAAACATGTTAGAAACTCTGCAACAGATGTCCACCTCCGACGCGGAGGTTGTGGGTTCGATTACCGCCTTGAAATAAATGTTTGTACGATCTGCAAATATTTATTCCGGGTGCTCTGGTTATTTTAAATGTAGGTAAAATAAAAAATACCTATCTATATAAGTAATGTATTGTATTAAGTATGTCAGTCTCCTAGTATTGAAAAACAGGACAAGCCCGACATACTTTTTTTTTCTTTGGTTTGCCAAAGCTGAGGTTTTTATTCTCCGTGAAATACCTACAAAGATTTCACCATTTTCTCAATTATGTATTAAAACTTTCACATACTCACATAATTTTTTTTTTTTTTTTATAATCTATAGACTATCCTTTGGCTTCAATCTCGCCTGATGGAAAGCGCCGATGAAGCCGACGATGGAGCAGGATGGTCTAGAAGACACCTATTTATATTGGCCTTGAATTGATCTAGGTTGTAATGATTGGGAAAAACAGACGCAGACAGCGTATTCCATTCCTTGGCAGTTCGCACCAAAACGTTTGGTGCGAATGGATGGTAATATTACTGGGCCGTGCGTCTGCTTGTACGGTTATAGAAAGGAGATGGCGGTATCAAGTCGTGCAGTTCCTGGGCACATTCCCCGAAATGTATCCTATAGAAAATGGATAGGCAAGCAACTTTACGACGGTGTTCGAGACTCTGGATCTTAGTCTCCGCCATATGTTGCTCACCTATTATCCTGAAGGCTCTTCGCTCAATCGAGTCCAAGGCAGCCAGCAATATTATGATGGCACATAACAATATTATGATACAACAATCACGAAAGTTACAATGAAAATGCAAAATCTTTAGGTTATTTATAATAAATGTAAACAAACTATAGGGACGGAATATTCGATAAACTTCGATGCATCGAAAACATCGATATTTACAATGCGATACCTACATCGAATCGATCCGATGTTTTGAAATGCTTTTGATATACTCGAAATATCGATGTTTTTTCAGTTTTTAGTAGAAAAACATCGAGTCAATAATTATATCCAAATAATTTCATAAAAATTCAAGTTTGAACACTAAAATTTTACTAATTTTTTTCCTATTTGATTATTTAAAAATGAAAAGTTTATTATTGGACTGACAATATAATAAAAATATTGTCTGTAAATATGTAAATATGTGTACTAAAAAAATGGCGGGCTTCAATGTTTACAAACAACGAATTGTGAATAACATTTGGTTTTGTGGACGAAATAAAATTGAAGTAGATTGTGTATTGTATAATTATATTATATTTATATACCAACTCATTACAATAAAATCTCATCTTTGTGTGAGCTCTTAAACTCAATTGGACTACATCGATGTTAGTTCTGATTTATCGAATCTAAAAAAACAACGATGATTTTTCAAAATGGACACCCCTAAAACGAACAAGTATGAAGACATGTTAGAGCGGTACAGAAATATGCGCCCGCGAAGCCCCGTTGCAAGTGCGAGCGAGATGCATGCGCCAGCTCGTTGACGTCATTTTTAACAGTTCAGTCATATCTAAAACATTTCAGTCATTATTTAAAACATTTCAGTCATATTTTGAACAGCTCAGCCACGTCAATCCACAAAAAATGCCTACAAAACTGACCTGCAACTGAAAGGATATTCCGTCACGCAAGTTTGCCCCTTCTGGATAGGGCCCCGTAGCTCCCTACGTAGTTTAATCTTTGTACTATAACCAAACTAAGTCTGCACTTTGAACATAGCTATGTAAGAGATTGTGTGGGTTATACAATTATTTGTTAATTTTTTTGTTTGCCCAATCCCAAATTGGACATGTGTTAATGGACACGTTCTTAGTATTAGCTACGCTAGTAAATTAAGTTAGTAAAAAATTACTCATTAGCCCATGCTGTGGCTAGATCGTAATCAGTATTAGGGTAGGTACATAATTAGAAATTGATTAATGTGCACTAGTTATAAAAAAAATTGAACAAACAAATAAAAATACTTTATAATCCGGACCAGCTCTTTCAGAGTGTGATATGTTCAAACTATCGTTATTGTCACAGTATATTAATAACAGTAATCTAACAAACAACGCATATCACGTGGACTCAGGCTAGTGGATCTTGAATTTGCATTGCGATCTCTGTAGAGCATATCATGTGATTTCAAATAACAGAGAGTATAGGTACTGAAAATATAAGGACAAAATTAATTTTAATTTATTGTTGCAACGTTTTATACAAACAACAACAATACATTTAAAAAAATAGACAGAATTTTATTCACATAATCTCTTCACAGACCTGAATGAATAATATGAGTGCAAGTCAAAGTCAAAGTCAAAGGCAAAGTCAAAGGCAAGGTATGAATGTGGATGGATATAGAGGAAGAGGTAGGCCTAAGAAAAGATGGATGGATTGTGTGAAAAATGATATGGATGTGAAAGGAGTGAATACTGAGATGACGGATGATAGAGGAGAATGGAAGAAAAGAACATGTTGTGCCGACCCCACCTAGTGGGATAAGAGCAGGAAGATTAAGAAGAATCCCTACATAGACTTAATTTCGTGAAGGCTATGAAATAAACCGCTGCAGAAGTAGAATAAGCAAATAGCAATACGTTGCTAAATAAATACAAGTGCTATTGATAAATCCAACCTGCATAGACAGTATTTACTCTGCAAACGTGCTCTAACTAAAATCGGTAACGTCGGTAACAGGGTTACCAGTATACTTTGATTTTAAAATACTATAAAACATTTTATACACGTATTGGACATTTCAAACCAAATCAAATGAATATCTATATAATATAATAATCATATTTTATTTCTTTATTCTTTAAAATCACAAGGATCATTGAGAATCGTCTAACATACTAGGTAATTAAAAAATTAAATTAAAAAAATTTAATTAAAAGGTGATTCTAGGTGCCAGTTCCACGCGACCAGAGCCTAGAAGAACGGGCAAGAAACTTTCGAAAGCGAAGCTAAGAAAATATTGGAAACTTTTGAATAGAATAGAATATACATTTCATCAGCAACAACAACAACAAGACACATGACACAACAATAAAAAAACGTACACATTTATATAAAAATAAAATATGATTAATTAATAAAATATATAAATTAAGTTATAAATTTTGGAGGACGCCTACCTGAGAGGTCCTTAAGAAATTTATAGTACATAATATTATCATCTTCCTACCTTGTCCCACATTATGTGGGGTCGGTACAACACATCTTCTTCTTCCACTCTCCTCTATCAGATAAATAGTAGATACATAATAATACAATATATAATTGATCGGATCTTATAAAAATTAGCGCAGACTTTATGTATTGATTACCATACGTATAACTTAAAGTCAACGCTAACTTTTTATAAGATAGGGGGTAAGTGTATATTTAAGGAATAATAATAGTTTTTTTTGTTTTATTTATTGGACGTTAAAATTTTGTGGCTTCGGACTTGGTTATAATCGCTTTAAAAAAAAAAACAGCCTGAAATGTCTTTACATTTTTATTGTCATTATTTTGACTGCAGATCATCTTTTGTCTACGACCTTTGAAAATGCAATTTTGTAATTCAAATACACCTAGCACACGATTTAAAGTGTCTCTTTATGGGTGCGACACAAGCCATTGTACTAAAGATGAATGTGTAATGCTTCTCAGAGGGTTCAATAAAATAAATAAAGCACCTTCACCACTCAAATATCGTACACAGTGCAAAACCGCCGCTCTTCATTATCTATTTTCATAAAAAAAGATGCTTCATTAAAAAAATGCATGCCAATAATTCGTTTTAGAAAAACCAAAATAAAAGCCCAGATTTTGCATTCACAAAAAACGGTTACCAAATTTATATGAAATAGAATGGGGTTTCAATTTGCTCGTATCGCAACGCTTTGGCTCGTAAATTCCCAAATATCGGTCTGACCTAGATTTAATCGGCAAGACTAACTTTAACCATATGGCTGCGGTTGTTCATGTCCAGTTTTCGTTACTTCACTGGAAATTCCATATTGCAAATGACAGACGTCAAAATCGAAATTTGATATTTCTCTCGTTCCTTTAACTCAAAATTCATAGTACAGTGGAAACAAAACAATGATCCGCAAAATTATTTCTGGGCGTTTAGTCGAAGCGACGTGTGACCCGAGGGCTGGTGAGTATCTGGCCCAGCGTATCAACATTGCTATTCAGTGGGTACGCTTCCGATTTGTACTGATTTGGATCAGTTGAACTAGCTATAGATCGTTTGCAACGGTCTGTAGATAGCTCAACTGTTTCTTATAGTTTATATGCCAATGTACATTTTCTAAATACTGTTATAGTCGTAAGTTTGTTTGTCAATAAAAGTACTCATCATCTATCTACATATACGGTTCAGTTTCGTCACGAGGTCTGACGTTTTTGACATAAAAATATGGAAACAATAGGGCTATCCAGCAAGGGGAAACTTACGTGACCGAATATCCTTTCAGTTGCAGTTCAGTTTCGATGATTTTACTATAGTAACTCATCAGTATTCCGTGGCATTTTTGTGGACTGACGTGACTGAGCTTTATAAAATTATGACTGAGCTATTAAAAATGACGTCAATGCAACGGTTAGCACGTGGCCTACCTGATTAAAGCATGACCTACCTGATTTGAGCACGGCCTACCCGAGTTTTCGTTAATTCTATCAAACGGTATGAAAATCGATCATTCAAAATATCAATAAAAGACGAAGACGAAAACTGAACAGCAATTTGATCAAATAACAGTTCAAAAACATTTCAGTTATCAGGATTCCCCCCCAGAACAGATTCACGCTGAAATTTTTTATTGTCTTCATTCTGCCCGCAATGGGAAAGCTGCAAGTTTAGTGAGCTAGCAGCTTTATTTATAAACTTACGTTTGATGTTTGGGTTTCAATCAATTCTTTGACAAGAACCAGCATACGAAATCAATACACATTGTCACGCTTGGCGTTAGACACTTTACACAGGTTTTATGCACCAAAACTCATACTAGGCGTTTTATTCAGTTTTTAAAATATTATATTCGCTGGTTCACAACAGCTGTCATGGCGACTGGAGCGTTTTTAGTACACATTAAATAAAATGTTTATTTGTTATTTTGATATTGTACTATGTATTCTATGTATTTATTTACAAAAAAAAATGTACGTATTCTATCAGCAATCTAGTTCTCATGGTACATGCTTTGCTTAGTTTAAGATTAGGGTGTGATGTGTAAAATTACCTAAAATATATTATTATATAATTATTGTTAGTTTAGGTACTTATCTAATATTTTAGCAAGATATTTAATTATTTTCTTATCTGGAAACCTTTGAAACAGTTTGGAGTAAATCGGATTTATTTTTTTATAGAAACCGGTCTAAATGGGTTTATTTTCTTGTTTGATCGGATAATCCAGATTACGTAATCAAGAGTACTTAGTAGCTACTTGTAAAAGGGTAGAAAGAATTGCCGCAGTAATAAAATATGATAAGACCTTTATCAGCCCTAATAAACTCTAATGTACTTACTCAATCTTAGAAATGGTAGATGATAGCTCTACTAAATAAAAATGTAAGTTAATAACTAAGAATAATATACAAATAATTAAAATAACATATATAAGTACATTAACGGTCTATCTTATAAAAAGCTAGCGTTGACTTTATGTCTTCATTACGTATGGTAATCAATACATCTCTGTCTTTCAGTCTGCGCTAACTTTTTATAAGATGGACCGTAATTAAAATTATTAAAAAAGTATGTTGGTTGTTCAAAAACTTGTATTTCAAATCATGTAAGTGGTACAAATTCAAAATAACAACAACATACAGAAAATCCAAGGATATTCACACAAAGCAATACGAACTTGGAGCACTTAGAACTTCGTCCTAATTTCCTACGAATCCCTAGTGAGGGGGGCTATAAACCAAAACAAAATCTTTCGGCGCTACCACAGACTTGTTGATCTAGCTTCATCACTTTTATAAAAATCTCTGCTACTGATTTGGATAAGTTAAGCTATCTATTGATCGTTTGCTGATAGTTCAACTGTAGGAACTTATAGACATATACATTTATTTGTTTAGTATACACATAGCACACAAAACAGAGACACCAAAAAAAAAGACGTGTGGCACTCGGGGACTGCCGCGGTAAAGCTATGCATAGCATTTTTTGCTGGATTACGCATGCACAGTGTTTTGTGGTTATTTTCGTTACGGAATTTCTGTTTTCGGTCTCCACGCTCAAGGCCCGCGATAGAAGCTATGCAATAGCTTTGCTTAGTTTGGGACTACAGTGTGATTGAGAGTCGTTAATATTTATTTCAAATCTACGCCAAACTTATGAAGTGAGCCAGCTGTTTATAAAACTGTGTTATGGTACAAAAGTTATCTCGTAAACCTCAAGAAGTTGAAATACCAGCTGGAGGTAATCTCGACATTTCCTGGGAATGGCCATTTCAAGGGTATTACTCGATGTTAAGTGAAAAACTGAAGTACGCATAAAAAAATTACGTTAGAACTTTTTTTCCTTTGTTTAGTCAAAAAGCTACCGTTTTTGACGAAAACAGAGAGAATTTGCACACTGATGCTATTTTTACAAGTTAGAGCGCCATAGACAAATTCTGGTTTATGATTCTTACGGCCGGTTTCTCGAACGATGATCAACGAAAAAATCAAATAATTACTATGTGTCAAACTCGAATCAATCGTGATTTGGGTTTCCAGAAACCGGCTGTTAATGAAGAAATGTTTTTATATGTTTTCAAAGATATAATATCTTTGAACAAAAAATGATAATTCTACTAGATGTTTTGTACATGTTATGTTATAGCATTCGCATCCATTACTTACATTCTCTTGAAAACGAAATTATAACTAGAAGTTAGATAAAATAAGATGAAAATTTTAAAATAAATAAATACTTACGAAATTATCTAAAACAATTTGGTCAATAGCTATTTTACAAGTAACATTTACATATAAGTAAAATATTTTAGACAAAATGAAGGTCTAAGATATAAAAACTACTGTGCAAAACCCAACAGAATAAATTTAAGTTTATTAAAAAGAACTTCAACTGTATATTTTAATAGTAAAACGATTGTCAACCCTCAATTAAATAGTTTTTAAGGTTTTTAAACATTGAATTAGCAATTCAAATAAAATAAAATAAATTCTTTACAGAAAATTTCTATCGCATTTAATCATCGAAATTCTACAGAATTACAAAATCCTAGACAGTCATTGACCAGCGAATAAGTTACACTTGAACTTTCAGTTATTTGCTGAGAGAACTTTGAACCCGAAGAAAATAATAGATTTTTACATTTTGCTTAGATATATATTTGCATAAAAATATAAGCTTATCTATGTAAAAAAGTGGTAAAAATTGGTTTATGAATCAAATCATAGCCAGTGATTTTAGTGTCTTAAGCAATGTTTTAGTTTTAAAAACCCTAGAAATGGTCCCTTTACTGACGCAATTTTTTTTTAATGAGGCCAAAGAAGGCCTTCATATAGGTTAAAAGTTCAAGCAAGTCTACTTTTTAAATTATCCATACATCCATTGTTCCATAATACGAACGAAAGGACCTTGTATCCCATTAGGAAAGTAGGCACATTTATATCCCACTTATGACGTAGGCACTTCTGTGCGAAAATATTACAGAGCTTGTTTCTCATTTCACGATGGCGGGTCTACATCAAAGCTAAGTCTACGGCAAGGATAAATATAAAATGAGCTCTAAGCCGTAGCTTTAAAAATCAAATTGGTTTGTAGTTTGAGGTGTCTGAAGAGAATTGTATTTTAATTAAATTGTTGAACGTTTTCCGCATTTATTTGCAATCTTGAACTATCTTTTAAATGGCAAGGGAAAGAAATAAAATAGTTTTGTTTATAACGAGATACGAAAATTGTTGTTTTCATGTTTCACTAAAACAAATTGGCTGAGTTTCTTGAAACTGTTGTTCTCAAATTTTTTTTAATTTAAAAATTTCACAAATATTGTTAGTGCTAGGAGGACTTAATGCTAAGAGCATTGTCTGCCAGTCTTCCTGGGTGTGCAGAAAGATGGTGTGGCGTGTGAAAAGAAAAACAAGTATATTACCTAATTCTTAGATAGAGATCAATCATTCTAAAAATGCACGCCCTTTCTATGTGAAATTGAGCCTCCGAGTCTTTAGTAGGTGCTACTAAACAGTACAACACACTTGTGTGTCACTTTTACTACCAGTACCTCTACCATGAGTTGTCACAGTAAAATCGCCTGACTTTACTACAGTAGTTACGTCAATATTAGTATGACGAATTTTAGTACCCAACTATCCGCTAGAGGCGCTGTACAAATCTTCATACATTTTTTTAACTACAGACGCTAGCGAGTATAGTAAATATAGTAAAGTAAAAACTCATGGTAGAGCTACAGTAGTACTTACTAGTGAAACGAAAGCCAGCGCTGGTGTAGAGCCCAATGGTTCTACACCAGCACAAGCTGAGTGATGACCATTTTCAGTATTTTAGCATTAAGTAATTGTATCTTTTAATATGTTCTAGCATTAAGAAAAGTACTGAAATAAAGTATTCTATTTTATTCTATTCTATAATGGTCGAAATTGATTTGTCTGTAAGAAATCGCTGCCTGCGATAAGACCGCCGATTGTAGGACAGTTCCTTAATTAAATTAGTTTTATTAGTTTTGTAAGCCTATGTAAAGTCTGTCCTCAATAAAAATTTTTTTTTTTTTTTTTATTGAAAGTTGCAAAAATTATGTACCGATCCAATACACATGGATTGGTTTTTACGTTGTTCAGTCACCGTCTAGACACGTTTATCACTTAAGAATGGATCTGTTGGCCAACAAGTGCAATAAATAACCGAACCATTTTAAAAACGATTTAACTTTATATATTTATTTTATTTTTATTTCCCAGGAAAACAAACAGTCTTATGTAAGCTATATCGAATCTAAAATTAAAACTATGGACCACTTATAAGTTTTCGCATGTTGACACTATGTTTTAGCTTGCTTGCTAGAATCAACAACAGAAAAGAATACAAATAACAGAAAACATTAAAAACAACACAAAAATAGGAAAAAACAATAATAAAAGAAGATTACGAAGGTGACATCCTACTTATCGTCTGTCGCAAAGAGTATATTTCCACTTTGCAGAACACCAGCGGCGAATAGCGCCTCTAGTCAAGTTACTATTTTACTTTTAAAAGTTTCTAGTAAAGTTCTAGTCCACTGAATTTGAAGCTTTATTTTCAACCGATTAAGTTTAAATTTTGTATGCACTTTGGACAATGCATGTAAGTGACGTCACTCTAAATTCAATATGGCGGATGACCCAAGATGGCGGGCTAGTTGTATTTTGCAACTACATTTCACTAGTATCACTTGAGAGGCTTTTCTGAGATGATACAAAAAAAGTTTACTCTCTAAAACTAATAAAAAATATGTTCTTTTAAATAAAATGCCCAAATCAAAGAAGAAGAGAAGAAGAAGAAGAAGACGACTCCACTGTTCAGGCCCAGTTTGAGAATTACTCGTACTTATCATAAAAATGTATGAAGAAGCCTAAAGTTTATTTAGACTATTTATAACTAAAACTATAATTATAATTATAACTTCGTCGTGTATTGGAGTGAACTTTCTACATATTATTTTTTTACAAACTACTTATTCTATCGTGCGATCACAATACATTTTTTTTCATACAAAGGTGTGGAAATTAATTTCTTAGGATTTCGAGGTATAATACGATTCAGAATTCCTGGATGTGATGGCTTTGTGGTTATTCGGGAAAATGATGGATATACAGGTAATAAAATTTCCTAGAAAATGCTTCGGTTGAAACGATCGATATGACTTTGATGCTGACTCATATTACGTTCAGCTAACAGCTAGGCACGGCAAAGCAGTGTCTAGTCTGGCTAAATTTTCCAACACGATGCTACAACAAAATACAGTTGTAGCATCGACACGATAAGAAGAAGAATTACGTTCATTATTATTTGTGATCTCATTACGTGGGTATTTTAAACCTTAAAAAAGCCGAGATTAATTTACTTACATATTATTTTAAATTACAATTATAACACCAAAGTAATTTAATTTGTTCGGTGTCATAATAATTGCTAGAGAATACACAAAATAATGAATGTTTGAAACGCATACCTACAACACAACACCACTTATTTTGACAGGCGTCACAGCTCTGCCTTTCATGCTGTGGGTCGTGGGTTCGATTCCCAACAAGAACAAATGTTTGTGTGATGAACATAAATATTTGTTCTGATATGGGTTCTATGTATTCTATTGTCACTATGTACAAAAATATATTATAAGTATTCTATCAGCATTCTAGTTCCCATGATACAAACTTTGCTTAGTTCGGGACTAGAGCGCGTTGTGTCCATGAATATTTAATTTAATTTTTCATAATTAGCACTGCAAAAATACTGAATTTTATTTCAACAAATTGTGTGCTTTATGCTGTTGTGATACGATATCTTTTGGCAAATACACCCTAGATATCCTACTGTAGTATCTTTTACGTATCGATAACAATTCAAAATACTAAGTGTTAGATCAGAGATCAATGAGGCCAAAGAAGGCCTTATATAGGTTAAAAGTTCAAGCAAGGTCAATGAGGCCAAAAATAGGTTCCAGGTGAAACTATCGATTCATAGTTCAAAAACAAAGTATCAGATCGGAGGTCAATGAGGCCAAAGAAGGCCTTATATAGGTTAAAAGTTCAAGCAAGGTCAAAAATAGGTTCCAGGTGAAACTATCGATTCATAGTTCAAAAACAAAGTATCAGATCGGAGGTCAATGAGGCCAAAGAAGGCCTTATATAGGTTAAAAGTTCAAGCAAGTCTACTTTTTAAATTAAACAATCCAAGCCGAGATTGAATTTGCTCAGCGGCGTGAGGTGGAATTCCCGCTAACAATTACTTTGTGACAACCTTTGACCGCTACTTCGAGGTAAAAATGAATTACTTTCTTGGGGTTAGCTAGCTATTACTTAACTGTCACTGTCATTTATTTTTAAAAGATATAATATTATTCTATTTATTTCTTGCGTAACACCTGTGACATCGTACTCGTTACTCGTATTGAAAATGTAGTAAAAAGAGAATAGGCATTTTGGGCCACGGCTGAAAAAAAATGTATTGCTACATACGTTTAAAAGTGCGGGCATCTACAGGCCTACATTTCGCTATATTTACGGAAAAATGTTAATATGGAAAGTCCTAAGAAACTTTTTTTTGTTATTTAACATCGTATTACTAAAATTCTGAGTGCCCACAAAATGGCAGAGATCTGGCTAGACCGGGATCGCAGTGACAGGGGTATGGGTAGAGCGGAGTCGGACTGTCAGCGATCCGGCTAGAGCGGGGTCGGGTGTCAGGGGTTTTGGGTAGTGCGGGGCCGGAGTGACAGCGATCTAAAATGGGCTTGACGTGTCAGCGATCTGGCTAGAGCGTCGTCGGAGTGTCAGCAATCTGCCTAGAGCGGGGTCAGAGTGTCAGCGATCTCAGTTACGATACGTTTATGATTGTGAAATTTATTAGTGTATCAATATAGTGTCTAATAATTCGTCACTCACCGCGGAGCACATGATCAATAATTTATCATTAATTAGCAAACATTTTAAATTACCGAATAATTGGCGTAACACAATATTGTGACATCATTAGCACATCTAACAGTGTTTAATGATTAGTTTAATGAGATAGTAGATTATCGTTTTAGATTATAATGTATGCTTAAATTAATTTGTAAATAATATAAATTACTTTGAACCGTTCAAGGTTGTTTGATAGAGATCGATGCTTGGCGAGATGCCCGCCTATTGAGTTTAGCTTCTTACATGTTTATATTTTAGCTGTGGTTTGATAAAAAAAAACTTTTATTCGCATTTACAGTAAAAACATGTATCAAATGGAATCAAATTTGTTTTTTTATTTATTACGTAACATAGAAAACTAATAACAATTTGCCGTATTAATCACGTAAGTAATCGAGTAAATTGAGAACCTCATTCATTTTTAAAGATGGTTAAAAAAAAGGAGTGTTATGAAATGAAATGAAATAAGTTAAATTTAATACATTATAGTTACATCAATATTAATAGGGTGTGATTAACAATAGGTATAAATCAATTCCTGGTTGGACAGCATTGATACTCAAACTAGGATTACCCTGGCATATCAATACCCTCCGCCAAACAAAGTGTTATAATATATTTTGTATACGTTTTTTCAGTTTAACAACGTAATATAATTGAAAACCAATGTCCCTACGCAATATTACGTATCTAAAACATGAACAAATATTTTCTCATAAACAGTACGCAATAAAGTTGTGTACGTTGCCTCTAGAGGCGCATTGTACAATTTGCAGTATCTCATTTGCTCGAATAAAATTACTCTTTTTTTTTTGTGGATTTAGAGGCTGATGAGGGAAAAGTTATAATGATAATGACTATTGAAATTGGTAATTTTAATAATACTTGGCAAGAAGGGGATATATTTGTGGTTAAGTAAGTATAGAGAAGATATTATTTTTGCAGTGGATAGTCTGTATAATTAGTTACATACCTAAATTTAGATAGATAATAAAATTAAAAAGTACTTAGTTGACTTATTATTATTATGATAAAGTTTTTGAAGTGAAAACTTCTTTAGCGGCGCTGGGTGGGTAAAAACTTTCAAACTCGCGTCAGGGTCACGTGACGTCGAAAAAGCGTAAGATCTTATTTAATTTTTATACATTGCTCGTAAAACAAGAGACGACAAAAGAACACACTTGCGGTCACGCGACGTATGACTCAAACAATTAAATAGTGTTGTGGCGACATCGTACAAGGCGAGTACAAGGCGCTGCCAACACGCGGTGCGGTGCGGAGCGCGGGGGCGGAGGACCGAGGAGCGGCACTCGCGCGCCGGCAGCCGACAGACGCTCTGAGCACCCTCGCACGGGAAACACGTATCGCTCGCCGCGCGCGCATAACCAGATAGACGCTATTATATCGTACGAATCGTTTCGCCTAACTTGTATTTAACTGTATCGCTTCCATCTTATTGAAGTGAAAACTCAGTCAGGGTCACGTGACTCGTGACGTTCATCGAACGTGACGTTCATCATTCGTTGTCTTCGTCGTTGTGTCAATGTCAATGACATGACACAATCACACTGACACAGACACATTCGCGCTTGCGCGAATGTGTCTGTGTCAGTGTGTCTTCGTTGTCTTCGTCGTTGTGTCACATTCGCGCTTGCGCGAATGTTACACAATGACATGACACAATCACAATGACACAGACACATTCGCGCTTGCGCGAATGTGTCTGTGTCATTGTGATTGTCATTGTCATTATGACGACTGTGGTTATATTTTTGAAGTGAAAACTTAAAAGTGAAAACACATTCGCGCTTGCGTGAATGTGTCTGTGTCATTGTGATTGTCATTGTCATTATGACGACTGTGGTTATATTTTTGAAGTGAAAACTTAAAAGTGAAAACACAAAGTTAATATTGAAGTTTTCACTTCTGCCGGCACTCCCGGAGTGCTACCATTTTTTTTTTTATATAACAACATGATTTTATTAAAATATCAAACAAACAAAAATATACATCAATACAAAAAAAAAGATCTCTGCCCCACAATCACTATATTTGACCTTATATTTGAATTTTTGATTTGATCAGCTTTCTCACATATCAAACAAATCACATGTTTTCATTGTAATTGCATTACTGTATACTGATTTCCAATGCATATGCTGACAACCACAGTACAACTACAGCGCGACCGAATAGGAAAATGCTTATTTTATGAGAGCGAGGGAATAAATTAGGCACCAGTACGCTCCCATGTGGACTCTAACTCATTATATCGGCTCGTATTGGATCCATTTTGAAATGTAAATTGTACGTATTTCGCAATCCTTTGCTATACCTTTTTGGCTTCATACCTTTTTTTGATATATTATATAAATTACGTGGCGATTTTAGTAAAATTGTTTTTGTGGGTTGATTTTGAGTACCTAACTACCTACTTATAAAGGACATGTTCTTCTCATTGGCAGTAACTATTTTCAAAACAAAATATTGTTTATTTATACTTACTTAGGTTTGCGCGAAATTATAATTAAAATTAGGTAATACGATTCAATTTTTAAATGAAAAACTACACAATGATGTTCAATAATGAGGTATTCTTCCGTTTCATAACATTTACTCCATTTAAAGGTTGTGCTTAAGAAATCGCTCATTTAGCGATAAGGCGGCTCATTGTATATTTTACTGGTACCTAATTTTTTGTACTAATATAATTTTAATAATTTATTCGTTTTTAAGGTTGTGCAAAAGTTTTTATCAATTTATTCAGTACTTACCTTGCGTAAGAATATATTTATTTTTTGATTGTGTTTGCAGACGCGGCGCCGTCAGCGTTCCGTAATATTATGAAACTTCAAAAATGCTGAAACGTGACGTCACGACACGAGCAAAATGCTAAACTTATTAGTCTCGTGAGCTAGGTACCTGAGTAACAAGATTTTATGTTCTGTTAGGAAATAAAAGCTAACAAGACCGTTTTCAAAGAGTTTTCAGTCAACATAAAGTGAAATAAAAATACTATTATTCGTCTGTGGCATTGTCCGCTCCGTTCTTCTATTTTATATGTATAATATGTGAATCTGGGTTATGCAATATTATATATTCAAAGTTTAATATAGGTTTACTGTTTACTATTATTCATATAAGTATTAGTAAAACAGGATTTTTTAAAAATTTACAATCATCATCATCAACCTGTATCAGTCCACTGCTGGACGTAGGTCTCGCCACTGAGCCCGGTCTGCGGCTCTTCTCTTCCAGTTTTTGTCAGCAGTTGGAACGAAGATTCTTCGCAAAAATGTGAACAATATTACTATTAAATTCTGCAAATGGCGGTATTATGTCAATATATCTGATCAATTCTGATTGCTCCTGTCTCGAAGTCATTGTCGAAATAATGCTCATATTCCGCTAAATTGCTAAGTGCCCATAGCATTACTTACTGAGTGACCTTTGTGAAAATAAAATATATCTAGGTAGTAAAGTGGCGTGAAAAGAGGTTTAGTATTATTAGCCTGAGCTGAGATTTTCAAGAACCATGAAGCGGTTTGAAATTGGTGTGACAGCAAGAAGAGATTTTTTTGTTTTTGTTACTTACTTAGATATTACCTACATTATTTTGTAATTTGTCTTAGTTTTAAGTTTTATATTAAACTAGCTGTTCCGGCGAACTTCGTACCGCCTTAGAGAGATTTTTCTGATTATTTTTCCGACCCAAATATCGACCAATAGAATTGCAACATTCGACGTCACGTGGTACAACCTACATGGTATTATACTGATAATTTTTTGAAAATTTTCTCTGGTCGTTGCTATATATAAAAAACAAAACATGATCCAAACACGTCAAACTGACAGGTTGAATTCAATTGTGAAAATTGGAGATTTTGCATGAAAATGAGTCGATTTGAAGTTTGTTCTCTGTCCACCATCGATAAAAAAGTCAAAGTCGTCAAGTTTTTCAGGAAAAATCACTCGCGCTTCGCGCTCGTGATTTTTTAACCTGAAAAACTTGACTCCTTCATTTGTTTGCAACGAACCTATCGGGAAATGCCAGATAATTTTGAAGCTCGTGTGGTATTCGGGGGATTATTTTTCCGTCCCAAATGTCGGCCAATAGAATTGCACCATGAGACGTATTAATGGGAACATTTCCTTTGACTTTTTTATCGATGGTGGACAGAGAACAAACTTCAAATCGACTCTTGTGGTATTATATGTGAGAGTTTTTCTTAATATTTTTCTCCGTAAAAACCTTGTACAGAGAACTTGTATTAGAAAACTAAAAAAAAAAAATCAGCCAAATCGGTTTTCATGCTATGTCATGACAACGGAAAACGGGTTTCATTTTTTTATAAATAAGAAGATAGCTACCTATCTGCCTTTTCATAGATTATGTCAATTCGTTTTTAGTTTAGGTTAATAAAGATCTTATCAAATCTTATTAGATAGCAACACAAAATCGGTATGGTAGCGATTCGATAGCTACACAAACCCGTGCTAAGGTCTCAGTGCGTATCTTTACGAGGTACGTTAAAGTACCATTAACCTGTGAATTTATTTGTACTAAAATCGTCTTTATAACTGCTTATTATGGGAAACACTTAACTATGGTGATGTCAGCGATAAAACATTAAGGGTGCAATGAAGTTTCATGATAATGAAAGGCAATCTTGGAAAAAACACAAAATCTTATTAGAAATTTGAAATTAAAATTGTTACGAAATTGAGTGGCTTTCCAGTTTCTAGACCGTACTTATGCTAAACTGTTATAAAATAATGCATGAAAAGCTCTTTTTAACCGACTTAAAAAAGGAGGTTTAAATTAGATTGTCTGTTTCGAGATTACCCCGCCAACTATGAAACGAATTCGATGTTTATCTTTTGTTTGGTAAAACATACTTCAGGGGTGGTCCCATGTAAATTTTATTATGATCATGTTTTTGAATAACCTATACTTTTTCTTCTTCTTAACCTTCCCACAGCTGGGCAAAGGTCTCCCCCAAATCCTTCCACTCATCTCTGCATTCCGCTTTCGTATAACCTATAAAAATGTTCTTTTTTCTTACTTATCTATGACAATTAAAATCGATATTTATTCATAATTATTAGAAAAAAATATATATTTATTACAACATTCTACTTTTCGAAAACGCCCAGACCTTAAAGGCCACAGCGGTCAGTTTTATGCTTTCATCCAACAATGACAATTAAACAGATAAAAACACCATAAAACTAATTAAAGTTGCTCACTCATTCCGAACTAGCTGACCCGCCATAGGTGCCTTGACTTTACAAAGGTTGAATTCAGCAGAGTCACAGAATACCTAGTACTTTGTACCTACCTAGTACTTTGTAAAAACTTCCAACCAAATAGCTACTCTAACACGAACGCAATAAGGTATAATTTGATTTGCATAGAACTGGATGGCCTGGACGCTACAGTTTTTACTTATAGTATGTGCATCTCTTTCTGTTGCGATGCGCTTGTCTTGTCTAACGTTGCGTTCAATTTGCGTGTGGCGTGCGCTGACCACGCGTTATTGGCAGGCGTTACAGCTCAGTGAATGCTCTGCCTTTCATGTTATGGGTCGTGGGTTTGATCTCCACAAAGATCTCCACAATAAAACAAAATTCTGTGTGATAAACACATGATGTCTGTTCTTTTACTAATATTTAATGTACTTACTTCAGTATATTTGGTCAGGGGTGGTCTAATCTTAGGAAAAAATGGAAATCGATTTTTCAAAATTTCATTATTCAACGACACAAAGAAGAAGTACTTATATTAAAAAAAAAAGATAAGTATTCTATCGGTATTCTAGTTTTTTGTATTATTGTATGCGCTAATACGGAGCAATTATTTAGAAAGGTAACGATGTTCTAGCATAATAATTGAATGCTGTGGTTTTTCAAAATTTCTAGAAAATTCTTTAAAATATGTCTGAATTTACATCTAGAATTCTTAACAAGGTTATTTTTTATAGCTACCCGTTTACTAACGTAGAGGGCGGGAGCTTGAATACTTAGTATGATGTACTGCGTCTATAAATCGTCTTGTATCATGTAGCTTCAGCACTAGTTGCTATACACATATTCCGAAGATCCCCTATGAACTCACAGGGGATCTTCACACCGCACTGGAACTTCAGTTTTTAATTTAGTTTAATTGTGATTCTTTGACGACCGATGTGGCGCGGTGGGCGATGGTCCGCCTGCGACGCGGATGGTTGCGGGTTCGATTCCCGCCTCGGGATAAATGTTTGTATGTTCTGCAAATATTTATTCCGGGTGTTCTGGGTATTATATGTATAATAAAAAATATCTATCTATGTATTATATTGTATTAAGTATGTCAGTCTTCTAGTACCCATAACACAAGCTCTGCTTAGCTTGGGGCTAGATGATGTTGTGTGGATTGTCCAGCATTATTTATTTATTTTATTTTTATTTTGTAAGTAGGATCAAATAAAAAACGGTAGAAACCAGGCCGTAAGTTTCTTGCCCGTTCTTCTAGGCTCTGGTCGCGTGGAACTGGCACCTAGAATCACCTAGTATGTAAGACGATTCTAAATGATCCTTGTGATTTTATTAAATAAATAATTCTTTTATATACTTTACTTTCTTACTATCTTCGGAGTAAGTGAAATAGTATAATATCCTGAATGTCATTTGCGACTAAACTTATAAATTCCTGTAAGTTAATTGAAAAATAAATAGTGCTAGACAAAAGTGGAGGTTATCTTATAGTGATTAGAGTTCAAACTTCATTCTTGTTAAAACTTCGGTCGGATCCTGGTCATAATAGGCCGTAGGAATCTCAAGTTTTTAAGGCCTTAAATTGTAATATAGAGTCCGGCCGCCTGTACTTTTACCACCCCGTGCTTAGACGAACATATTGAAAGGAAAACGAAAATCTTAGCACAAAGTTACTGCTTAGTACAAATTTGTATAAGCTGTTGCTTCGCGTAGTCTAGAAAACGTAGTGTCATAATTTATAAAGATAAGAAGCTAACACTTTTTTGATCTTTAAAAACTAGTGCTAATGGTACCAAATTTCTAAGAAAAATGTGTATCCTTCGGCAGACGTTTTTACCTCCGTTTTCAGGGTAGTTTGTGGATATTTCATATTTTATTTTTATCGATACGGGTCTGATAGGACAGGTGATCTCTTTGTTAGTTCTAACAAACTTCAAAATATAGAGGTTAGTTATGTCTTCTTCTTCTTTTATATGTGGCTCGTCTATACGACAGGCAATTCTGCGAGTGTCAAGTGTTTGAAATAAATCACAGTCAATGTCCAATGTCAATATCGTTGGTCAATAATATTTGACAAGTTAACCCCCCCCCTTGCCTTCGCGTTGTGGGTTTGATTCGCGGCGACAAAACATACTTGTTCACTTAATAAAATAATAACTCTAGATACCAAAAAACTTATTTTTTTTAGATAATCTAGATTATTTATTTAGTGTCTTTTTCCAAGCCCTTATATACAGGATGTTGTTTGCTACTGAATCATTTAAAAGGTTATAGGATATAGACTCGTCATATTTCATCCTCACATTTCTGCTCTATTAATATTATTACAGAAAATGTATATTATTTTCCGCTCCATTTGTTTTGCTATCAGAAACAGTAATTAACTGTAAGCAAGCGCACTTACGAGTTGTATGGGCGGGTATTGCCGTAAATGCTATAGCCTCCTTAGTTTTTATAGTCTCTTGGATAATTAAAATTGGGTATTTGAATTAAAAAAAAAATTGTATTTTTTTTATGTATTTTAAAACTTTATTATTACTAATATTGATATATAAAACCAAAAACTTAAAAAACATTTTTTTCAATTAATTATAAACAATTAAAAATTGATGAAATCTTAAAATGATCACGTGACTTTAAAACGCGCCATGATTGCTCACGATGGTTGTGACGTCACAATGTAATAGCATTATGTAGCTAGGTATTACATTTTGACGTAGGAGGTTCTTTAGAGAATGAGTATATGACGTCGGGTTTGTTCGGGAGTTGTCGGCGTGTTTTCGGTACTGGATTTAAAGATGAATTTTTATTTTGAAATAACTTTTGAATTATTGCGAAAAAAAATAAAATAAAAATAGTTTTGTTACAAAACTTATACATGATCTTTCCATTTATCACAAAAAAAAAATACATTCAAATACCCAATTCAAAGCAACTACATGCTACATTTGAGACTGCCCCCGCTTTTACATTTTATTTGAGTAATTGAGACATTTGCTTTGAGTGTAAGCAAAAAATAAGTATGCTTGGTGGCTCGTTATACTACATTAAATTTTTTTAAATTATATCTTCATGTTTGAGATATTCATTCTGATGTGCACTATACGCATATTGTATCAAAGTAGGTATTAAGAGGGATATTATGAAGGTTTTTAAGAGAATAGATAATATTTAAATCTAAAGTATATCCTATATTTAAGTTCTCTCAAGTTTAAGAGTGAATTACTTTTTATTACTAATGTTTAACTTTACGTTTTGTATGAGCGTGCTACTAAAGATTTACAACGCTATAAAAAGTCATCGAATACGTCAAAAGATAAAAAAAACTTCACAATCCACACTAGCATGAAAAAAATTATGTTAACATTATGTATTGCACAGTGATGCTATATCGACGGCATTAGTCGTCTGCACGAAAGTGAAGTGTGCACGCAGCCTAACTTCGCTATCAACAGTGCCTGGAGCTTTGAACTTATACACAATCTAATTACCGCAGAGCTCGGTTTGTCTGGTATTAGGGATGTTGTCTACCAAAGTATGATATGATCATATTGATATTTTCCATCACTGGTTTTTTTTCTGATATGAATGATCAGCGATCACTTTGATGCTTGAATCAGTCAGTGATCAGTGGTTTGTTTAGTTGTTGTGTTGGTATGTGCGTATTCTTAGGATTTCTTTGCTTTGTTTATTTCCATGTGTCTGGGCTTGTTATGTAAGGAACTTAATACCATAAATATCTATAGAGAGACAGACGTTACAGCTCAATTGGTAGTAGCTCTGCCTTCTATGCTGTGGATCGTGGGTTCGATTTCCACCCAGAGCAAATGTTTGTGTGATGAACATAAATATTTGTTCTGTGTCTGGGTATTCTATGTCTCTATATCTACAAAAAAAAATTTACTTATATAAGTACAGCTTAGTTTGAGTCTAGAGTGTGAAATGTCCATGAATATTTAATTATTATTTACATTCTATCTTTCTCTAATACATAGATACTTATTATTTCATCATTTTATTTTAATTTTCGTAAATAAAATAAAATATCTTCGTTTTGGTTTGGTTTACCCTGTCCTTTAACGAGGTACATTACCCTAATTAAGTTGTGATTAGAAATTAAGTAATAAACAATAAACAAACATTTTGCGGTTAGTTTGTTAACTTAAACTGAACTGTTTTAAGTGGAAGATAATTATCTGGTTTGTTTATTTTATACTATCAAGTAATTACATACAAATAAATACTTAGAAACTACACCTAGATTAGAAAAGTAATTGTTTTTATGAATTTAGTAAAAATACATTTTTTTTGTATACTAAGAAATTGTATTAATATTTAAGGCACTTTGACTGCCATTATCTTTTACGAAATC